>CM071797.1:42435474-43142974 GCA_036559045.1 Platycarya longipes
TGGATTTTCCCATCAAAATGCATAAAATCAATATGTATATTTCTAGGAAACCGCCCCTATTAGGCATCTGGTCTCCCTCTCTTCCTTCCCTCCCCCCCCCCCCCCCCCCAAAAAAAAAAAACTTGTAAATCTCTATTCACATTGCTATATTGGTGAGCCATGAATGTTCTCATCATATCATGAAGTTGGTCTAATCTTTCATTGATTGTTTGCAAGGTTTCTTCATGACTGTAACTTGACGTTGGAGGGTGTATTGTTGGAGTCTGGAACACGTGCTTTATGCCATCAGGATTGTGTGGCTTTGTATACCAATTATTAGGTCCCCGTCACGTAGCAACTATAGTAGGACTTGCAATCTTGTAAATTAAAAACTAACGTATTCAGAGTAGAAATAGAATCAATAGAGAAAATTTTCCATAAATTTTCATAGAAACCACTAAATTGTTCGAGAACAATCCAAACCTCCCAATAGTCTTAAGAGTTTTCCAGATTTAAGAATAAAACCCTAATGCTATATTCTACCTTTTATACTTAGATAGGTACTAACGAAATTCATAAAAGGAAATATTGCAAACACCACAAGGATATGCCCCTGTAAAAATACCAAACGTGAAGTTTTACTTATGACTCGTAAATGACATGACAGAAAGCAAATAAAATGAAGTGATGAAAAATAAGGCTAGTCTTTAGCATATACTAGACTTCACGCACGGCTTGGGGCTTTTCGCATGGGCTTGGACCTCCATTTAACACCACACACACACGTGTTAATGGAACATTGTGTTTTGAGATGAAAAACAGGTTCACTTCAGTTTATCGGGTTTTAGAGACTTCTTTCAGATCGCACTTTTAGTTCTCACCTCTCTCCTTCTAGGTTTCACGTTCCTTACAAGCCATGCCAGGGAAGCCCTAACATGGAGTGGAGAAGCTTTTTGGGTATGAATAATGATGAAAAAGTTATAGATAGGGCCACACAAAGACAAAACTTCAGTCCAAAAGTATGAGATTCTGTCACACTTCCATCAGCCCTAGGGCCGTAGGATGCGAATGAAAGAGGTGCTTGAAAGAATGTTGGTGTTCGGGTAGTGATGGGCTTGTGTAGTGGGCCAAGTTGAGTCTAGTAATGTTGGGTTGAGACGTATGGGTTGTCTCTTAAGCCTTAGTCTGATTAATAAACATTGAGTCCAGTGTTATGTAGTAGTCTATGGGCTTGAGGCCCAGTCTTGGTTTCTAATTAGTATATGTTATTATGTAGATGTTCTAGAAGGGAATCTAGTTTGTTATTCCCTGTTGTCTGACCCTATTAGATGGCAACATCCTGTGCACGTCGAATTGTGTCGAATCCTTATTAAAATTTTTATTTCAAATCCTTTCTTTTCTCTTTCTAATTTTTGTAGGTACTCCCCTTGAAGGAGATATCATTTACAATCATCCATAAACCCTAGTTACATACATTATAGAATATCAAAGTGTTATAGATTCCAAAGTACATTCGAGGATTGGGTACAAGGTGCATGCAATATAGATATGGTCAAATGGAGCATTCAAAACAACCAAAATCGAGTTCAAACCATGAAACAAAAACAACTGATGAACCTCTTTTTACAAATCCACAACCCTAAATTCATTAAGAGTTTCACGGATTTGGAAATGCATTCCCAAAATAAACAATATACTTGATAATGGATGCTATCATAAGATAGGTACAAGGCAACTCTATAAAAGGTTTGGAACGATCCATCCATATTACCAAAGCTTCCTAATTTCTCTCCAATTCTGAGCAACAACCCTAATAATCAAATCACTTAGGCCTAAGAGCTCATCTCAATTGGCAGTCCGAAGCCAAGATCTCTCACCACTTTGATTAGATCTTGGTTGATTATATAATTAGCATCCACTTGACATAAGAAACAAAGGAAGATTTGAATGACCCTCCCTAATCCCCTTCAGCACCAAGGATTGACAAGCTCTATGGACATCCAAAATTCATGACTACCTTAAGGTTTCAACATGGGAAGTTTCTTAGGAACTCCTCACAATCAAAACTAGCCTTGTAAGATTCATTCAACTTGGAGAATACTAATCCATGCGGGGTGATGTTTTGAATAAGAACGGTTTCAACTTGGTTTGGAAAGCAGCCCACTTGGTGAGATTGTGTGCTAAGTAATTAGTACTTTTATGGACTTTTCAGGCTTCCTAGAAATCAAAGTTCAAAAGGCTCATTAATATATCTTTAGTGATTCAGGAAATCTTTCATTCTGTTGATATGTAAGTGTAATGAATGGCCATAATGACATCTAAAGAGTCTCCTAGTATGATGTGCTTCCATCCCTTCGTTGTGCTTCTTGGATTGCAAGCGATGCTTCTTATAAATCACCCTCCGATAGGTCATTGGGGTCAAGTTTTGTTGTCCATGCATGAATTTAAGGGCGGAAGCACATAGCGGTTGGGTTGTTCTACACAACCTCCCCAATCTCCATACACCAACATTTTTAATTTTTTTAATTTTTTAATATTTTATATTTTATTTTGAATTTGTTCTTTTTAAAATAATTTTATTTTTTATTCATTATTCATATATTAAATATTTAATAAAAAAAATTTTTAAAAATGTGGTGTGTGAATTTTGTGTGAATAGTAGGAGGTTATATAGATTTTTTCCATAATAGTTTGGGGTGCTTCCCCCCCCCCTCGCCTCTCTCAAACTTTGAAGGATTACCAATCCATGTAGAGGCAGACCTAGAAAATCAGGTTTAGGGGGGGTCCATGTTAGAAAAAAATAGGGGGATTAAATACTAATCTTCTATATAGTCTACTTCATAAAAACACCTTTAAAATTTAATTACACGCTTTCCTCATCTTATTTTTGGAAGATTGCCTAAAACACAAAAGCATCATTCCCAAGTGCCCAATATACAAAACTATTTAGCTTATGGAATCTATTAGTGTCCAACTTATGCACAACCTACAAAATTGAATAACTCTACCCATCTTTCTTGTATGTTTCATTCGCCTTGAAAAACTCAATCTTGCCTCCTTTCTTTTGAAATTTCTTGGATTTCTCATAAAGAATAAACTGTATATTCTTCTTGTAAGGCTTCTTGGTAAGAGGACTAAGGCTAAGCATTGACAATGTCAGAGTTGAAGTGCCCTACTTTCGACTCTGACTCCGACTTTGTCAGAATTCAAATCTAACATTCGACCTCCAACTCTGATTCGCATAGTCTCTGATCTAACTCAAACTTTGATTTGTTAGAGCAGAGTTAAATTTTAGATTTTTTATTGGGCTTTTTTTAACCCATTTGAAATTTCAATTTGTTAATCTAGAAATCTCTAATTGGATTTGCGCTTCCAGATTTTAGTTTTTTTAAAATATTTTATTCAATTTCAATTTTATTAAAACTTAACCAAAATGGAAAAAATAAATCATTGTACAAATTATTGTTATTATACATTAGTATTTTTGTTTATTATATATTAATAATTGAATAAATCCTCCTCTATCTATTGTTGTTCGAGGACTCCTCGATCCCCTTCTTCAAACTCCAATTCGTATTGTTCATAGAGAAATCTCTAATCAACGATAGAACAAATTAATATAGTACATGCTATTATAAATTTATATATTTGTGTTTATACACAATATATGAGTTAAATGTTATTATACATTACTTATTATACAATTACTAGTAAGGGTGGGTAGCAGGTACCCGCACTCGCTACCCCGCCCACTTTCTACTTCTAATGCTGGAGCAGGGGCAATATAGTTGAATCAAAACAACGCCATTTTGATTCATCTAGGTTTTCTTATATATATATATATATATATATTATATATATATATATATATAGGGGGGGGCCTCATTTTGATTCAACTAGTTTTTTTTTTAATTAAGTTACTTGTATAAAACGACACCGTTTTATCCAAGTAACTTAAAAAGTTAAACCCCCTTCATTAATCTCTTCTCTCACACGAATCTCTCTCATCTCTCGTCTCTTTCATCTTCCCGATTTCCCCCAAATCGAACCATAGCCCCAAACCAGAACCCTAACCACAAATCGGAAACCCCATTGCAAGCTCGTCATCGCCGCATGTCTCCTTTATCTCGCCGTATATTCGTTGCCGAAGGTAAATCCGAAATCTCCCTTTGTTTTTTTCGTTTTTGAAATTTATAAAAATGGAGGATGTGATGATTAACGGAGATGGAGAATAGGATTGTGAACTGTGTGCTGTGGAAATTGATTGTGCATGTGTGTGAACTGTGATGGATTGTGATTGAATGTTTGAAATTTTGTAAAATCTTGGTGTGACTAAAATACTTTTTATGTTGGTGGTGTGACTTAAAATTCCCAAAATAGTTCAAAACATTTTTTTATCAGTTTTTGAGAAGTTGCTGCCTTTTCAGTTTCCAACTTAAAACTTTACTACTCAGAAAAAGAGAAGTTGAGAGGTTTATTGGCGAGGGAGTTTGTTTGCCTCACCATTGATTTTTGGAATTCGTGTCAGTATGTTAATTACATGTGTATGAATATGCATTGGATTGACGGGAGTTGGACATTATATAAGAAGATCCTCGTATTTTGTTAAACCACTTATCACAAATGTGAGACGATAAGGAAGGCCTTGAAAGCCGCTATAAAAGAGTGGGGGTTGACACAGGTTCTTATATGCACGGTTGATAATGTCAGGGCTAATAATGTCGCAATGGGACATCTTAAGACTTTCTTTAATGTTGCAAATAGAACAGTTTTGGCTAGTAATTATTTGCATGTATGGTGTGTGGCAAAGATTTTTAATCTAATTGTGGGTGAAGGTTTGAAAAAACTTGATGACTCGATCACTCGGATCAGGATTGCTGTGAGATGTGTAGGATCTTCTTCTACTAGATTGGAGAGGTTCAAAGTTGCTGCAAGGACTACGGGCATATCATATAGAAATGGTCTTTGTACTGATTTGTCGACAAAGTGGAACTCAATCTTTTTTATATTGGAAGTGGCCCAAGAGTATGAGTTGGCATTTGATGCATTAGGTGATGAAGACATACAATATGTCAAGTATTTTAATGAAGCATTGGGGAAGCCTATGTCTAATGATTGGATGGTTGTATCTACTTTTGTGAAACTTTTTAGGCTTTTTTACGAGGTTACGATCATTCTATTTGGTTCTTTGTATCCCATAGCACATCATTTTTGTCAACAAATATGCAAAGTGAAAAAAGAATTGGATGATATAGTCGGAGGTCGTAACACCAAACTACGGGAGATGACATTGATGATGAGAGAGAAATATGACAAGTATTGGGGGGAGAATTTGATAGCTAATATATTATTATATATAGTTGTTGTCCTTGACCCCCGATTTAAAGTGGATGGCATGGTATTTGAATCGAGTGATGCCTAAGGGCAAGTATGGGCGGAGCATATTGCATCTCGAGTTCAGGAAACCCTTGACAGATTATTTGATGAGTTAATCATCATGCTAGGTGATAGTATTGTAACACCTACACGTACCCCCCCCCCCCCCAAGTTGCAAATACTGGACTTGAAAAAAAAATGTAGAATGGACTGGGGTGACAAGATAAAAGCGATATTCTTGACATGTTCGTCTATAGATGCTTAGTCAGAGATAGACAAGTATTTAGCATTGGATCTTCACACATATGTCGAGATTTTGATATCTTAATTTGGTGGAAAATGAATGTCCCCAGCACTGGAAGGCGCGTATTAGATCTGTTCTGGAGCTCATTAGATTCTACCACTGTTGAGTCACAAATTTGCACACAAAATTGGATCACGGAGGGCTGGGGACATTTAGCACTAGAGGGCGCATATTGGATCTGTTCTGGAGCTCATTAGATTCTACCACTGTTGAGTCACGAATTTGCACACAAAATTGGATCACAGGGAGTCCAATTCATATTCCAGATGTTATTGATTTATGACCCGGTCGAGGTTAAAGAGGGTGCTAAGCAGTCTGGATCCAGTAAATTGTCACTTGAAATCAATTTATATTATTTTAATTTATTTAATTAAATATTAATTAGTGTTAATTTTATATTTAATTGTTGTAACTTGTAGCAACTGCAATGCCAATACCTGAGACAGTGTCAACGGCTACCTCCATTGCAGTATGACCCACCATCACCATAGTTTGCACTTTACACAATTTGTCTTCTAATTTTTGTTTGCATTTATAATTTTATAATATTTATAATTTTAGTATCTAATTATTTTATAACTTTTGTTTATGGATTTTGACATTTGTAGCTTTTATATTCTCATTTCTCATTGTGTATGTCAAGACTCAAATCCTTCTATACTGATCCAACATCGTCCAACCGAATGACCCAAACTAATCTTGGTTAGTATTATCAATAATCTGTCTGTATTTTTTTTTTTCGACTTAAGAGTTTATAAGTTATAAACTTATAACTCTATATTTATGATTCTAATTTGTTTTATTTTTAACACATTATTATTGCAGCCTCGCAAGTTTTATCATCTTCATTGTCACAAGTCACAACAGTCAAGTCATTGTTAACGGCTCAAAAACTCTTTGAGTAATTCAAAATTTTTTATTATAAATTATGATTTTGTTAATTTAGACGTAGTGGTTGTAAATTATAATGTTAATAGTTAATAGTACGATTTGTAAGATTTATTATTTTTAGATGTATTGATAATTTTTATTTCTATAATAGTTTAAACTTTATTAGTTGTCTAAGTTTTAATTTGTATTATTGTAAATTTGTAATAGTTTAGTCATAATACTTTGGTCTTTAGTAATGATTTTTTTAAGTGACTTTAGCAATGGTTATTACTTAGTATTTAATAAACTAATATTTTTTAATATGTAATTGTGTACTTAAAAGTTTGATGCTGTTTCTAGCCAAAAATGACCTAGAAAATTGATCTGGGCCAAAAATGGCCCAAAAAAGTGAAATGGGCCAAGGTCTTAGAGGACGGTGATAGAGGCTGGGCGGCTGGACCCCCATCCCTACTATCCCATTGTGGGACAGGGTACCCCTCCCCTATGTAGGCGGGGGCAGAAGGAGGAGGAAAGGGTGCCCCGCCCCTAGTAGGGCGGGTAACACCCCTAATAATTAGTATTATATGTTGTTATACATTCGTGTTTATATATTAGTTGTTATTATATATTAGTGTTATATAGTAGTAATAGTTGATAGTATAGATTTTTTTTTTAAAGCAAGTTTAGCATTCTATTAGAAAAACTAACAGATTATAGGATACAAGTTTTAGTGGAGTGAGAGTCCCCTACAATCATTCTCAAAAAGTTAACAAACAATGCAACACAAGACAAAAAAAATAACAGGGTGATCGGAGTCAAACAAATGACTCCCACCCATTTTCCAAAAGGGAATACGACTTGTTGATGGTTATGATAATGTGTTGAGCAGACTATAAGGTAGCAGCTGGAAGTCGCAACGGTGGGGTGTGTGTTACACCGTGTTAATCTAGGCTGACTATGAGAAACTTCAATACCTGCTTTCACTTTATCCTTGATTTTGGAAAACAGGAACATAGGAAAGCAGTCAGAAACATAGTCAACACTGATTGAGGCGGCGCATGTAGTACATGCGCTACCGCAAGAGAGGAACGAAGGGTCAAAATTGGAGTATCTGAAGCCTTTGATGCCGGTGGGGTCGTGCGTGTCGTCAGAAGCAGCTCCAGGACGCAACGGGGCATGGTTGTCTCACACGGTAAGAGCTGCACATGCGTCTAGCACACCGAGCCGACGAACTGAAAATAATGCGAACTTGTAGATTGGCGGCTAGAGATGCAGAATACGCGGGGCGTAATGACCGAAAAACACTGGATAGTAGGAGATCGACTTGTTTTGGCAATGTGGAGAAAACACAACAAAAAATGAAAGAAAAAGGTAGTAAAGGAGAATATAGACTATTGGCTAGGGAAGGAGGGTAGAGCCAAAGCTTTAGTCCTTGGAGGGGAAAGAATCTCAACAACAATTGATGGGTAATTTCTGCATAGAGAGAAAGCAAGGGAAGAGAGAAAGAGTAAGAAATATTAATTGTTATTTAATAGTATAGTGTTTACATATGCTAAACTATCATTAGTGAATTTAATCTATTTATATTATAGTATAAGCATACTATTTTATAATAATTTGCTCTAGTATATTATTGAATTGAATTAAATATATATTATAGTTATATAAAATACATAGAATTAATATATAAAAAAAATATATATTTTTATAAAATATGTACAATATTAGAGTTTGACAATCAGAATTAGAGTCGGTACATCTTCACCTCTAACTCTTAACTTTTTTATTAAAAGAACTCCGACCTCTACTCCAACTATAAGTTGGAGTTGAGTGGAGCTGAAGTAAAGTCATGCAGAATCAGAGGCAAAATCAGATTTCCAATTTTTTGCTCAGCGCTAAAGGAGGCACCATTCAGTTTAGTGTACCCGAATGGTGTCTTTTACAGGTTGAGGGAAAACACGATAAATATTAAATACCAGTTTGACCCCACCGTAGAACCATAGATTTCAGTGACCTTAACGTTTACTGACTCTTTGATGTATAAAACAGAGACAACCTTCAGTGAGATATCTATATGGTTGAGATTAATCATTAAACGCAAAACTGAGTTTTCTAGTTAACTACAAAGTTCCGACATTCTTTTCTTGCTTCCATTATTTCCTTTTTATTTCTCTGTTTGCATTTACGTGGCTTTGGAATTGGTTTCATTTTCGGTTTTGTTGTTTGTCTTTCTTGAGTTAAGGGGTGTTGGTAGACTTTTGTGATAAGTTGTTTTAGTCCAATTACTAAAATGACCTTCATATAATTATAGTCAATGGCACTCAAAATCAATAAGATCACAAAAATACAAACTGTGAAGAAACGAAATATATTTTTGAAACTTGAGTTCAACTCGAAACCAATTTCGTCAAGATGGTGTACAAAAACAAGGGGCTGAAATGAAGCTTTACTTTGACCAGGCAGAGCAGAAATTTGAGCTCTATCACCTAACTACGGAGCCGAAGTTACAGACTATTTCTAGGAATCGGAGAAATAATGTGAATCATACGAATGAATGGATGAGTGGACGAAATTCATCATGCTTCTTACCGATCCTATCTTTGCATTATTGGACAGATTATTCGGACAAAAAAATAAAAGAAAAACTCACTAATAATAACAAGCACAATCTCAAACAAACTAGAAAAACAGAACCATCAATAAATCAAATAGACAAAACGACTAGTAAAAAGAATTATTCTTAATGGCCCAAGAATGATATTGATATCAAAAAATATATATCCAGTAAATAAATTACACAATTACTAGTTTACAACGATGCTGAAAATCAACTGAAAGTTGAAGGGGAAAGTATGTGATTACGCCTCTCTAGCACCTTGTACACTGTACTTAATGAGATAACAATAGAAGACCTTAAGGAAACAATAACATTGCATCCATTATTGTTTGTTAGCTCAACCAATCTGAAAAACAACCCCAGTAGCTACTCTCTAAAACAATTGAGGGGAAATAAATTATATGAAGTAAAAACATTTGCAAAAAGTCTGACACATTCCGAAAGGAATACTCAAACGCAAGCAAGTATTCTCCGTTACATCTTTAACAAACAAAAAAACCATAACAAATAGCATATAGAACATTTATCTACTTGTAGCAGTTGTAGCACATCAACTATACACCAATCCAAAAGTTCCCCCATTCCTAGAAGGCTAGCAGAAGGGGATGGTATAACCTAATACATCAAACACCCAATAGCAAGGTGAAAAGGAAAACCTAGACAATTGGAATCAGCATGCCAGAAAGGCAGTGTCCAGGAAGTTCCAGGCAATTTAACAGTTGAAGCCACGGCAAACAGACAAGACAATAATTAGAATCAAGGCAATGAGAATACCCAAAACAATCAATTTTATCTTCATATTCTGGAACCACATCTTCCTTCTGATCTGAGTTCCTTGCTGCCTAAAATCTTGTGCCTGGAATACAGAATCAATATAAATACATCAACCTATATGCCGAAGTAAGTGTTAATCCCAAATACTAGAGATAAAACAAGTGAGAATCCCAACTATTAAGGATCAGGTCATGCAACATGAAGAGGAAAAGAAAATATAAAACTGGAAAGAATCTAATAATGACTGTTAAAAACACAGATTCGCCATGGCCTTGTGATTTGATGCAATTTGCCCCCCCTCTCATGATAGAAGTTGCAAATTGGATCCCCATAGCCCCAAGTCCACAAAAACAAACAACAAGTACAGGATCCACAATAGCCTATCCGACCTTAAAAAAACTGTCGAGCATATGCAGGGTGTAATAACATTACTTAAATATTACAAGGATCAATCCAGTAATTTCTAGAGGATAAAGAGTTACACCCGAACCCAAGAGTGAAAAGTGTTTTCTGCAGTCAATTAACCTCTAAAAGAGGTAAAAAAAAAGGTTTCTAGGACTAACCTGCGAGCGAAGGTTCTCAGTTTTATCCACCAGCAGCTCAATCTTCTCACCACGGTCAAGAACCTGCACAACAGATGAATCTTAATCATCACATGCAGTGTTATTCAATAGAAACATAAAAAAGGGAAGAAAAAACCCACTTTCAATTCTTAACATCAGGGTTTAATATTTCATACCAATTAGCAATAACATATTTTTACCAAAAACATGCAATTCAGTATTGTTCCTTGCAAATTGCATCATAACATTTCAAAAACAACCAGCAATAACACTATACCTTCTCAATATTTTCCATCATAACACCCTTGACTTCAGAAACTTGAGCCTTCACTTTTGCAAGCTTGCTTATCTCCTCGGGATGATCAGCACAATACTGCATGTGCTCCTTCAGTTTGGGTCTATAATATTGATCAAATGGTCAAAATCCTTTTGGAATGACACGTATTTTAAGGAATGAAAGAAAGGACAATGCATACCCAAACTCTTTATTTAGGCTGTTCGCAACAGCAGTTGCAGCTTTCCCTCCACCATATCTCTTGTTGAAATCTTCCTTAACTCGCTCCAACAAGGCAATGGGAAGTTGCCTGCCAGCAGATTCAACAGCAACTACACAATATGCTGCAGCATTTAAAAGTAAAAGTTAAAAAGTAGAACTTCAATCCCAGAGTCTGAGATGTCTACAATACACTTCAGAATGTTAAAATCATATAATAAATGTCACTGATAAAAAAAAAAAAAAAAAAAAAACAAATCATATAATAAATGCGGTGCAAATGCCTACATTCAACAAAGAGGTTAGAGGTCTACAACTAGGGTGTTTGACTTGATATCTTCAGTAAAAGATGTGATCATATTCAAATTGTCATTGTCATAATGCCAAAAGATGCTGCACTTCCATTGCAAATAACTGGATCAGGAAACTAAGCACTTACCCTGTTTCTTCCTTAACAATTTTAAGAAGCAATATAAAAGGTAAGAAATTAAAACATCATAGGAAATCAAACTTGGAAGGTAATATAAATCTCACCGTGTTCTATAAAAATCAGCCTACAAAGTTTCCCTTTTTTCTTTTAATTTTATTTTTGTCCCATTTGATAATGCATACTGCAGAAATCTAATTTGCACGTAACAAATACATCTCAAGAACCATATTTATTCAGACAACATTGATATCTCACGCATCAAGAGACAATCCCACAGAATATACACCTTCAAAATGAATTCACACATAAACATACACACTCCCACACATATCCATGTACATATTTTTTAATGACAAGGAATCCAGTCTTCAAACGCAACATGTTCTCATGCATACATATGTACAAACACATATGTCTATATGTTCCGGATTTCGGCACAATCAGATGGTCAAACACACGGACCTGACGGAAAGAAATCAACAAATCAAAGATACGGAGATCTAGACCAGAATCTGGTGCCGATTATAACTATGGCAAAAAATAGGAATAAAGAGATTAGAAAGATAAGGGACATACTGAAGCCGTTCTCGACGAGATAATTGAAGGTATGGCCGTCGCAGTTATAGGTGAACTTGTTGTTGGAAGCCGGGAGCTTCTGGAGGCATTGTGAGGCGATGGTGGTGAAATTCCCGGTGAACTCCGTGTACTCGGCGAGGATAACGGTGCCCCGAGCCACGAAGCTGTAGATCAGAGATTGCTGACCCATGTAAATGAACCAAAAAAGAAAGCGCTAATAATCTCTGAAAATCGTAGACGGCCAAACCGACCACAGAATCGTAGAAGTAGATTCAGGTAGAGAAGAGAGACGACGAGATCGGCGAAGGAAATGTGAATAAATCTAGAGAGAGAGAGGGGACCTCTGACCTTTGCTTGGAAATAGAAAATGGGAGAGGGGGTGGTGTTGGGTAATTAATCATTTTAATGGTAGTTGGGGAAGGTTCTGCATGGGGCTAAAGTGGAATTATGTGATATTAGAAAGGTCGGAGAGGAAATATGAAATAAATAGAAAAAAGTTTGGGTCACGCGGTTCTTTCTTTTGAAATTTTCATGCGGACTCAATAAATACGGCTGGCTTGAATTCGGGGGAGTTTCTTTTGCCACGTTGACTACTGTACCGGGGTACCCTGCTCTCCTGATATCATCAAGTTATTTCTAGAGAAATGTATTCAATTTTTTAATAATATATTCAATTTTTTTATTAAATAATAATAAAAAATGAAGAAGCTGCGAGGCAGTCGGACTATTAAAATTAGAAGAAAAATGATACACATAATATTATATTATAATTTTTTTATAATTTTTTTTTATATTTAATCTTTTTTTTAATTTTTAATTTTATTTAGTGATTAAGAAGGTAAATATTAATAAAATTATATATATTTTTATTTTTTCTTAATGATAAAATGTAAAAAATATTTAAAAAAAAATGATAAAAAAAAAATCAAATATACTAATAAGTTGTAAAATTATTATAAATTAATAATATGTATATCATTGCTCAAATTAGAATAACAGCATTTCATTCAAATATCGATACATAAGAAAAATACAATAAACTAATTACACTTGACCACATGCAAGAACAGAAATCGTGGATCGACAACGCTCATCCCAACGGATTTTCTCTCTCTCCCTCCTTTTCTCACCTCTCCTTTGAATCCACTACTTTCCGTGCAGCCCACCCACTCCATCCCTTTCTACTGTTGGCGCTGTGACATTGTGAAACATCCGACCTTAAATTCAAGATTTATTTATTATTTTATTTATTTATTATTTTATTTACGTACTAGGCTATTTTATATTATTGTATTATTAACATTACTAATATTTTTACCTTTCTAAATATTAATAATTTTTAATCATTTAATTTTTTTAATTTTATTTTACGCTAATATTAGTAGTCTTCTAACTAGGGTTGGAGATAATAAGTTATAAGTTTTGAATTTTCGGATCAAATTTGTAAAACCTTTAGTGCTTGTTTTTCGAACGGCCATTTCACTCGAAATCCAGTTAAATCACATTCCTACTCGAAAACTAACTATCCTTACTGCATCGATTTGGAATATAAAACTAAATCATATTCAAATCCCCAGCAACTTCGCATTCTTACTAACTAAAAATTCTCTTAAATTTTGCTATTTATTTATCCATTGTTTCGGATGTACAAATAATTTATTCAAACTTAAATTTCAAACTAATCCGATCAAAATTTAAACTTTGATATTTAGAATTTTCACATAATCATCTCCCCTTCCATCTATAATTTTTTTTCACGAAAATACTAGATTAAAACGCACTAAAACATCAAGAGAAATACCTTGTTGTGGCAAACTGGAATCTAGTATACACCAACCACCTTTGACTGCCGTAGGAGACATCGAACCACCCCTTTCCAACATAGACAGTGCCGACCAATCCTTTCACATCGAACCCACAGTTTTCTGATAAGCCCACGCCGGAATCTCCTTCCTCCTCTTGGTTTTTCGATTTATAGTTTCTCTTTATCTCTCTCACTCTTTTATGTGTCGCCGACCAATCTCAGGGAAGCCCAGTGCATCACCGACCATCATCAAACACCGGCGTCGTCGTTGTGCCTCTCCTCTCTTTGGTAAGCATCGCACGAACCCATTTTCCCTCTCTATATTTTTCCTGCCCGTAAGCTCCAATTGCCGAGATCCTCTATTACAGCTGCTTGATGTTTGTGCATCTATGAGCCCTTGTTTTGTCGGTCAAGTGCTTCTGTAATAGCCCAAATTTTCTAAGGTAAATTATTTTATAGATATTATTTTAAGAAGATTTATTTGATGCATTTATTTATTAGGAAATTAGAGTGGGAGATTTAATCGAGGAATGTGAGATTACACTTAGTATTGGGAATTAAGCATTTTCGGATTTATCTGTCGAGTTTTAGAAAAATGGGCATAAGTTATTCATATGAGGTCCAAATGAGGTGATTCCAATTGGTATAGAACCTTAAGAGATAGATCTAAAACTTTTATGTTTGAAGTTTCCTGAGATTCGGAAGGAATCAATAACTTATTTGGGAATCAAGTAGGCAGCTTTGGAATGGGCTTAAATGGAACCCGAGTTGGATAAATTGAACTAGATTGGGGCATGTAACTAATTAGGCAATTGGTTTTAAGATTTTCTGGGATTAGAACAGGTGTAGGGATAGTTAGAAATGGATGGAAAGTTGATTTGGAAGTCAATTGAATAGTTAGTGTGATGGGAACTCAAGGGGAGCCAAAATCTGGTTGATAGGTGACTAAGTAGATCAAATTTGGCTCTACCTTAACTAAACTAAGAAGTGATCTTCTAGGACTTGTTAAGGGGAGACCTAAGGGAGTTAGGAAGGAACCAAATGGGTAGGAAAATCTGGAAGGGGGCGTGTGACACAAGGAGAGGGCTGGAGATGAGAGATGCATGCATGGTTAGGTGAAATGCCACCTCACCTCTTATCCCTTTAGCTCACTTCTCAGCCATGGATCAAAATGGGCAGCCAAAACATCTCAAATGTGAGCCCTTGGATGACTAATTTAGCTGCAAAGCCTAGGATTTGGGAGGCTTAATCCTCATCATGAGATTTGCTTAGATGGACACCTCATCACCCATGCAAATCTGGCAACTAGTGCACCTTAGGTGCATTTCCTTTTCTCTCCCTCATGTTGGTCGACCACCACCCTATAAATAGAGCCTTGAGAGCTTTCTGAGCTCCTTTAGAAGGAGAGAACACTTCCTCTTTGGAAGCCATACCAGAAAAATCCATCCAAACCCTTAAAGAGTACATTTGTGAGCTAAGTGAGTGAGTGTGGGAGAAAACTTGCAAGAAGTTGGTTGGATCAATTCTCTTGAGCTTGGAAGAATTTGTAAGTCCATATTCTAGCTTAATTTAAGCATGGAAATGGTTTATTGAGATGATTGAGCTATGCTTATTAGTAGTGAACACTTAAGAACATGATTAAGTGGCAATATGACATATGAGTAGGGTTGATTATAATTTGCCTTATAAATATGTTCAATAAAATTTGTAAGAACTTAGATTTAAGTTTTTAAGAAACTAAATAGGGTGTATTGAAAATATTGGCATGTTTTGAGTAGAAAAACTCTTAGAGCCGTGAGATCGCTCGACCCTTGCTCGACATGTGAGTCGAGCGAAGGCAAAATATGAACCCTCGCTAGAGTTTCGCTCGATACCCTGTTCGAGCGAGTTCCAACCCGAGACTTCGCTCGATACTCGCTCGACAAGCCGCTCGAGCGAGATGCCCTGTTTTGCTTAGACTTAGGGTTTCCTAGAATAGAAATGGGTGTTTCAAATGAAAAGGGTTATAAGTGAATATAACTCGTATGAATAAGAGAGACATAAAAAAAAAAGAAAACAATATATGTAAGATTAAGTTAGTCACGTCGTGACGGGGACGGCGAGACGTAACGCCCGGATGACTGACGTGCCGACAGGGACGGCGACACGTAACGCCTGTCGCGTTATAAGAATGACTGATCTTCACGGGGACAGCGAGACGTAACGCCCGTGAGATTGATCTTCACGGGGACGGCGAGACGTAACGCCCGTGAGATTGACCTGAATAGCAGGGACGGCGAGACGTAACGCCCGCAGTAATATGTGTATATGTTTTGTGTCAAGACGGGGACGGCGGTACGTAACGCCCGTGAGATTGACACCAGGCTCATCACAACGTGGACGGCGAGACGTAACGCCCGGATGGTGGATGAGTGTATGTGATGGGGACGGCGATACGTAACGCCCATCAGTGATAAGAAAGAATAAGAACCTTAAGGGAAAACGATGTAATTTAGTATAAGATTATGGTTGAGTTAAGAAAAGTATCAGTTAGACAGTGGTCTTATGAGGGGTATATTAGGGTAAATTTCCCTTGTCATCAGTGGTAATAATATTATTGTTGTTTTCCCTGTTTCCTTTAAGCTGTTTATGTACTTACTGAGATTTCATTCGAAATCTCACTACTTTGTGGCTCCATATATTTTGTGCATATCACTTTATACAGGATTCGATGACCAGCAGGGGGACAGCCCCGATGAGGCGGGAGACTTCGAGGAGTCCTGAGGGACTTTCCGACTATAGTCCTTATATGGACATTTCTTTTGTTTCCTTCGGACCTCCTATCAGTAATCGACCCACCGGAGCTTGGAGTCTTGACGCATTCACTTTTGCTGAGGAGAGGCAACGTACGGGATGCTGTATAACCTTAGGAGTAGATGGCTCATTGTCTATGTGTGAGGTTTGTGTGACTCCACAGGGACAATAGCTCCAGCGAGACTTTAGTATTAGTATGGATATGTTTCGCTATGGGAGAGAATACCCCGAGGTTAAGAGGGAAAAAGAGTGAGGTGAAGGAAAGTTCTGTTGGATGAATGTAAAATATTTTGTTACAGTTTGGGTCTTGTATATGTAAAGTACAATGTTAAGTTTTAATGAATGTTGTATATATATTTCCGTGTGATCTTTAGAAAGTCTTATTTCTAAAACCTGCTCCGCTGCGAATTAAGTGATATATCTTTTCTTTATTCTTGTTAAGTACGAGGGTGAGTGGCCAAGTGTTGCTCATCCAGATACCTTAATTTATGTTAAATCCCAGACGTAAGTTGGGGGCATCATAGCTTCTAATCGTTTGGGCCTTAGGCCTTGGGCCTTAAGCCTTTTGGTCCATCTTATTATTTTGGACCTAAGTTGCTTAATTGTGTTTCATCATGGGCTTAACCTTGTAGGAATTATGCACTATTTTAAATTAGACTAAGCTTAATACTCTAAGTTGAGTTTAGTTTTTAGTAGATAATTTTATTAACCCGTCTTTTGGGAGATACTAAGAAATACTTGTATTAATAATATTTTTATACATAATCAGATTTCAGTAGTAAATAACAAATAGAGTTTGATTTAATTGAATATGTTAAGTATATTTTAGAAAACAAGCTTTTAGTATTATCAGTAGATTTAAACCAAATATGAATCTCTACTAAATTATGGTTAAATTATTGTTAAGTTATTATTATAAGTCATAAGAAATTCTAAATATTAGGTATTACTAAGTTTACTATATGAACTAAATGTTATAGCTATATTCAATATTATTCTTGAAAGACTAATTGACTTTTTAATAATATGACATTCAAAATAAAATATTTATTAGTGTTCATTATATGTATTATTATTCGATAAGCGTGTAATTCATTAGAGTAGTATGACACGTTCTTCTAGAAGTTTGGTAATGATTCGTAATTCATATAGGTGACTAGTTGCACGAGGAGTATCAGGAAGCAGCGCACCAAGATAAATGAATTTGATCACAAAATTAGAATTCTCACAATTAGATTATATTACTAGTAGAGTCAGTTATTTGATAGCTCTTTTCATATACCCCTCATGTCATGCAAGCATGTCATCCAGCATAGCACAACACAAGAGCATGTTATTCAGCATCATGTTTAAATTCAGTGAATTCTAGTTATTTATATTAATATATAAATTATGCATCTCGTGTCACATAAATCTCATAAATTAAGTTAAGTTTAAGTATAAGATTAGGTTAGATTAGAGATAAATTAATAAGTTAATCAGTCCAGTAAATCAGTTAATTCAGATGGTCATTCAGATGCATGGTACCAATGCATATCAGATTAGGGTGGATGTGCAAGCCATGGACCTAAACGTGGTCCACCATAGTACGCTTGAAAACAATTAGCGGCTCTCTTTGCTACAACGGGACGTAGAGTCAGTGCATAATCTTGCACACAAGGTTAAGTGTGTTGTCAATCAGTCAGTTAAAATAGTTCAGTTAGTTTCAGTCTAATTAAATCAGTTAGTAAGTTTAGTCAGATCAATCAGCTGGTTCAAACTAGTTATTTAAAGTCAGTTAGTTAGTTAAGTCAGATAGTTAAATCTTGCATAACATAACATCAGCATATACAGAAGAAATATGTCACACGACCCGTTAACCCAACACGAACACGACACAATAATAGCGGGTTAGGGTTTAGTCTTAAAGGGTTTCGGATCAAAATGGGTTGACCCGTTATGACACGATTACTTAACGGGTTGATAACGGGTCAACATGTTTTGACCCGCTATGATACGTTATGACACGTTAAGAAAGTTAAAATTACAAGTATATCCTTACATTTAAAGGTAAAATTGTTAGAATCTTAATTTTAATATTTTTATTATTTATATTATAATTCATACTTGTAGTTAGTATTATAATTTTTATAGATATTGTAATTTTAACATTTGTATAAAATTATACTAAGTTTAATTAAGCCAAACAGATTAATTTTAAACATATTCAACATATTTACATAAATAGGTTGAAACATATCATATTTTGTCATGTTAATTTATTTCATAATATTCACTAATGAGGTCATAACGGGTTGACACGACACGGCACGACACATTATGTTAACGGGTCGTGTTAAGTTTTGAGATTTTGACATGATAAGCTTAACGGGTCGGGTTAGGATTGACCTATATAGTATAATATATATGTCTTGACACGACCCGTTAACACGATTTGACACCCTTAAGGTCCCCTATATACAGTCATGTTTTAGATCTCAGCATAAGTTTTATGAAAAATCTCTATGATTATTATTCTCATGTTGTGATGGATTTCTTATTAAGTCATTGACTCATTTTAATTTATTTTCTGTTTTTAAAACTACTAAGGTGAGGAAGAGGACTAGTGCAAACAGGCAGGTCGGGAGTAGATTGAACAGTTATTTAAATTTTTTTGTTTTCCTAAAAGTAAGTGCCTTTATGACACAAATTTAATTTAAATCATTTCAATTAATTTTTGTTTGTTTTTAGAAATAGGTGTTTTTACAACACAAATCACTTTCAATTATTAAAGTTAACATTTTATTATAATTTCATTTCTATGAACTAAATGTTATTTTATTTTATTATTAAATTAATAATTTTGTGCCGAATTAAAGTTTTAGAAAAAAATTACATGAAACTCCTTAATCTATAAGAAGGGAGTGTTACAATTAATGGAGGGCTATTTAATAAGGGGGAGCACCATTCTCCAGATTTTCTCTATAAAAAAATGTGACACTTACTGCAATTAATGGTTTTTTTATGTTTTTATTTTCTTATTTGTGTGACTTCCGTTGGTTGTCGATGTAATTTTTCTTAGTGATGCATTTTGAGATTTATAAATTTTATACAAGTTATTTGATAAAATATAGGACCTATTATAAAAAATAAAATTTGTACCAGATTTATATAACTTAAATTAACGTAAGTAAAATTTTTTTAATTATTTGAGATTTTTGTTGGATTCAAATTCGCCAATTAAATTTTTAAAAAATATTAGTTTTCATGAAACAATAAATTTTGGATGAGTGCTTTTGTAAGCGATGCAAAAGAAAGCACACAATCTATTAATATGTTACGCTAATATATTTTGAGAAAAAATTGAGTGAAGTCACACTCATTGCACCCATATAACATCTACATTGCTCATATATTTTAAATTAATGGAGATATATGGGAGGCTGTTCATACCTAAAAAGTTACGATGATTTATGAATAATATTGAGATAAATTAAATTAAGTATTTTTTAAATTTGGAAAGAAAAAAGAGAAAAAAAGGTTGAATAATAAATATAATAAAATTAAGATATTATTAGAATTCTTTTTAATTTTTTTTTAGAATTTAAAAAATTGAACTACTTTTTTTTTTTAAGTTTAAAGAAATGATAATGATTAGTTGAAAAAATTGTAATAATCCATTTAGAAATATTTGTGATTGAGTGAGTTTGAAAAGGAAATGAGATGGGTGAGAATGGATATGAAAATCATTACCAATCATCCCCTTTAGGAGCCCTATACTGAAATCAGTAGATCTCGAAACGACTCAACCTTCCGGAAACTGTTACTTAATGCGTAAAGTATGTTTGTTTTGTTTATTGAAGAAATTATTTTTAAAAATTGATATGATTTTAATAAAAAATAAATAAATTTTGTAGAGAAAAAAATGTAAATTCTTATAAATATTTAACAAATAATTATAGTTAAGTAGAAGATAATAATTACATGCTTTTATATATTATAACACAAAAGCATTAGTTAAAATAGTAAGCTAGTCCCAAAGAGGGAAAAATTCTTATGAGTGTGGTTTGAATTTTTTTTTTTTATATTTAAAATATATAAGTATAAAGAAATTGTTCAAATATGATTTTTTGCAAAGGTTTTTGAAAAAAGAAAACAGAATTGAACCACTCTTGAAACTTATTTCTAGTATTTTATTCAAAAAAAAATTATATACACCATAAAATCATCTCACAGCAATGAGAACACAAACTGAAATTATAAAAATTTCTTATGTTCTCAAAGAGTGAGATGAATGACAAATAAATAAATAAAGGAATAACATTATTAGTGTGGTTTGAATTTTTTTTATACCTATTTTAGAATATATAACAATATAAGATTGTTCAAATATGTTTTTTTGCAAATATTTTGAAGAAATGCAAAAAAAATTTAAACCACTCATAAAACTTATTTCTAGTATTATAATCAAACTTCTTTCTAGTATCAATGCCATACCAATAGGCACACAAGTGGAAATTGTAAAAATGCCATTACTGAGTTTAATGAAGTCATTAGAATTCAAGTCAAAATTTGGTGATAGTTAAGGATCTAATTACAAATTTTATACTGTGTTTGCAATTTTATTATGGGTATTCTTTTATAGATTTTCACTTTCTTTGTTTTTGTTTGAGTATTTTTTTTCTCTGTTTTGTTATCTCTTTTTTAATTTTAAGTTTTTTTATACGAATGTTTAAAGTTATGGTCTAAATAGAAGAATGCATGTTGAAGTGATCCAAATAAAAAAGAAAAACAAAAAAACAAAAACCGAACACATGTACTTCACACCTAAAAAAACTAACAACGCTATAAAAAAAAAGGAAAAAAAGGAGAATACAAAAATACTTTCTTTAGATCTGAAAATATGCTTTTAGATTTTATGGAAAGAAGATCAAAATAGAAGTAAGAACAAAGAAACTCCAACAAAAAATGATCAAAACCATATAATGAACAATTATTTCACTCAACTTCTTTCCAAATATATTCTCTATTAAAACGATGACCATTCTTATTAGCACAAGTACTAAAAAGAAATGGAAAAATAAAAGTTATGTTGAAAAATAAACAGGTTTATAAACGAGGCTCTTGGATTGTTTCACTAATCTTTGACCACATTTTAATAAAAATTTATTTATATTCATGTGGATGAAAAAAAAATAGTTTTTAAAGAGCATGTTGGATGCATTAATTTCTTCATAATCTCATGGGAATTAGGTTAGTTTACTACTGCTAGAGGTGTAGCCGGTTTGGTTCGGTTCGATTTTGGATAAAATCTAGAACCGAACCAATACTACCAGTTTTCTATTTTTAAAATCGATTACGCACCGGTTATCTCCCAAAATAGGTAGTACCGATTTTATCAATTTCGGTTCGGTTCGGTCCGGTTTTTTAGTTTTAAATTAGTCTATATTAGTTTATTAGACTATTAATATATATTAGTATTATTTATAATAATTAAAATAATTATATATTAGTATTTATTATAATAAGTTTAATCTTTTATAATTATATCATTGGTAGTTATAACTAATAATATTATAGTAGCTCAAAGAAAATTGTATTAATATTACTATATCATTATTTCATTATTTCGTATATAATTTTTTAGTATAATAATTTATATATAGACTTAAAGTATATTACTATTAGTATTAGGCTATAAAATATAAATTGTAACTAATTTATATTATATATTAATGTATAACATATTATATATAATTAAAAAAATATTTTATATGACGTATCATATTAAAAATAATAATTAAAAATATATATTATATTAAACCGGTTCGGTCCGGTCCAGTTCTAAAAAGTTTAGAACCAGAACCGAACTGGTACCTACCGGTTTTAATATTATGAAAATTGATTTCGAATTGATACCTATTGAAAATTGGACTAATTCTATCAGTTTTAATCAGTCCAGTTTATCGATTTTTCAGTTTTTTCTTACACCCTGAATTACTGCAGTAAACAACGAAAATAGAAAAATAGAAGAAAAGCAAAAATAGAATAAATACATACATCATACAAAAAATACAACATAAAACAATTCACAGAAAAATAAACATAGAAAAACAGCAAAAAAAAAAAAAAAAAAAGAAGAAGCTATTGAATACTTGTACTCCAATTACTGCTTCAGAGATCAAAAACAGAATATAAAATATAAAGAAAATTACACGTCCTAATCAGACTTTTACCTCTATTCCATTGTGAAATTTTTGTAATTCATGCGTGTATGTTGAAGGAAATTGGTGTTTTGTTCTTGGATGTTTTGAATGATTAGAGTAATGGGATTGAGAATGTGAATGTGAATGTGAATGAGGAATATAAATATAAAATTTTCTGCATGTCCTTTTTGACTTTTCAATTGAGAGATATGTTATGAATATGTGACTATGAAGAGGCATAGGCTTTGAAAATAATTTGACCGATGTGAATAATTGTAACAATTCAAACGGGTGGTATTAAACGTTTGATATCTGTACTGGCGTTTTCACTTTATTGAATTTAAAATCTGTACAGGACCTTTCTTTATCCATACTCTCTTCTAAACATGAAAGAGCTAGTTTTACCAATTTATGCGCCACATTATTGGCCTCCCAATATGTAAAGCAAACACTCCAACTTGGTCTTTTAATAGGCATGCTTTGAATATCAACAATCACATTTCCATAATCTATAGAAATATCTCCCCTGCTATTTATATCCTTCACAATTGTCTGATAATCTCCTTTGAGTATCACCCTTGACAGCCCCAGCTCAACGCAGAAACCCATAGCTCTCTCTTATAGGCCAGTGCCTCTGTTATAACAAGATTCTTTTTTTGCTTTGTGTTTGAATATAGAGCAGCCAAAATCTTTCATGCAATGTCTCCCAGTTTCTCTCTAAGCATCACTTTGTTTACTTTCACAAATACTTTCATCTGATTTGATTTTATCATTACTATTTTTCTAAATTCTCATACAAAATAAAATTAATAATTTAACTTTTTCAAATTCTAAAATAATTTTTTCAAATTTCAAAATAAATTAATATTAAAAAAATATATTAAATAATATTTTATTCAATTTTTAACTTTTATCTCATCTTATCTATGAAAACAAACCAGGTCTTAGTCTATAGGATAACCCTACAAAGCATGCACAGATAACTTCTATTGCACGAAATGGGCATAAGCTATTATCAGTGATATTCTTCTTGAAAAGGTTCAATTTGGTTGGAAGTAAATGTTGTCCAGCCCTCCATAAGAAATGTTTCACCATACCTTCCACTTTTAAGTTTCGGTATCCATTTCCAATCATCTTCTGTTTCAGCTAGTTTTGAATGTTTTCCCTTTCATCAATTTATTTCTAGTATGCTCTAAGTGGTAAGCACTTTTAATAGTAAACATCTCATTATTAGAATATATCCATATAATTTTAATATCAATACCCATCCTATTTAAGGGGATGCTGTTAATAGTATCTGCTTCATACATGTTGAAAGTCTCATTAGTTAGATTTTCCTTCTATCTACCAGTCCCTTAATAAGTACACTTATAGTTGCTTCTTTGTTGAAATTCTTTATGGTATACTGTTGGTATATGCAACCACTTGTCATTCCAAATTATGATTTGGTCACCCTTTCCCACCTTCCATATCGAATCTGCCTTAACTAACTCTATAAAGGAAAGTAGGCTCCTCCATACTAGTAGTAGTGAAGGTCCATCACCCAATTTTGCATTTAATAGATCACCTTGCTTGAAATATATATCTTTTTATAACTGTGGAAACTAAGGATTGAGATTGTTTTGGCATTCTCCAATATTACTTTGCAAGTATAGCCTTGTTGAAGCATTCAATATCCGTGAAACCTAAGCCTCCTCTTTTTTTTATTCTTCTATTTTAACCCAACTCCTCTAATGTACTCTATTCTCATTCTGCTTGTGACCCCACCAAAATTTCGACATCAACGAAGTGAGTTAATTTGAAAATGACATACAAAGTTTGAAGAATAACATTTTTCAAGCAATTGTTATCATGCAAGACCTAGAAATTACTCGGCTAGTTTTTCATACTCAATTTCTTGATATTAGACACCCTATGTCTGCATGGTATGTTTTGCATCACCAACCATGGATATTCAAGGAAGGAAATGCATGAGAATAATGTCCACGACGATCTACTCTATTGACATTAGCCTGGTGGTAGTCCTTTTTTTGTGTGGCTTTACTCATCTATCAGTATTTATTGACTTAACACTATATTCATACATAATCTTGATCTAGCCTATAGGTCGTTTCTTCCATGACTTAGAACTCATGACGTGGTCCTTGTTTTTATATCAATTGTTAAATATTCAACTATTGATCTAAAAATGCTAGAACTATTAGATATTAATTTGGTTAAATGTTTAACCCTCGTAATCATGAGATAGAACTGAGGAGTAATCTTTAACTCTAAGAGAAAAACCACAAATTGTTTGTTAAAATGGTTGTTTTCTCGATTTTGTTTTCAATGAGTTGTTTTTTTCGTAGGGAAAATCCAAGGTGTGAAGGAGGGGTTTTCTTGCTTTGGGATATGATTGAGGAAGATTCAATTAATAAGCACTGAGGAACAATCGTCACGTTTGGTAATGAAATGAAATGAAAATTTTTTTAAATTTCTCATAATTTTTGTCTCAAATATTACTCAAGCACAAACTAAATTTCTTTCATATTTTTAGTTTTTTTATCTAATCATTATAAGTTTTATAAATTCCAACATTAAATAAAAAAATAATACATTTTTTTCAAACTTGGAAATAAAAATAATTTTTTTTTACGAAAAATTATATTCTCAAACCAGTAGGAATAACTCAAATAGTAAAGTTCTTACATAGTGTAATTTGATTTGAAAGAAAATTTTTGATCATAAAATAGTGTGTTCTATATACCGACTTGACAATAAAATAACTCTTTATATTCATTTTTTTTAATCTTTCTCAAAATATAATAAAATATTTTAACTTAAATAATTTCGTTATTATTCACAAAATTATAAAAACACATAATATCCAAACAAGTGATAAACGTCAAATCTTGTTTTGACTTTCAAGTCTGGGAAATGATCCATTTGAAAACTAGCCCATTTTTTGGAAGGAATTGAAGGCAGCTTCCTTGAAGGGTGGTCCAGTTTGAAGTTAATTTTGAAAGAGTCTCAAAACATTTGTATTATTTCTATCAAAAGTTAATATAAATGTAAATTCGATATATTTATTTAAAATATTTCTGCATTGCATTCATTAAACGAAAGTATGAAAAATTTTGAACTACAATAATTTCATTGGGTGGCTCTATGGTCCGATCGGGCTGTATGAGTTTAAAATACAGCCCTCCAATAATATGGCGGCACGTTAACTTTCTCCATCAAAATACAATGCTCCTTACCACACCGAACGAGACTTTATTTTCTTTCCATCAAAAGCTTTCTTGTGCCTGCGTGATTCAGCCGTCGACTTCCAACCCCCTTCTTCTTCTTTTTCTTCTTCTTCTCTCAAATAATAAAGTAATCCTGACCCACCTCATTTTCTTGTTCTCTAGTTGTCGCTACATAGAGTTCCCTTGAGTAGAAACAAAATGATAATTGAGAATCATAAATAAGTTTCCCTACGAAAGTTTTCCCTGTGCTACCCGAGTGAATTTCTCAAAACCCATTCCTGAAAACACTCACCGCATTATCAGAAATCACCGACCAGGTATTCCTTGCTACCTCGTGCTGGTCCGGGAAGACTACACCGAGATTCTCGTCTTGTCTCCTCTCCGTCGTGGTTCTCAACCCAACAATATACAACAATGACAGAACTAGGATTTTGTATTTGGGGGCGATTAACAAAATATGCGATACGTGTGAATTTTAGATGGATGCTCATCAGTGATAGAAGTATCACGTTCTGTTGTTACCAATATCTCTAAATGTATATTATTCTTCGAATTGTCCATACCTTTCTTTTTTTTTTAAAAATTAAATGTTCTTGACTTGCTTATATTTTTCTATGATTTAAAAAAAATTTATAGATCAAGAATAAATCTGATAACTTTCTAATAAGTAATGATGTTAGACTTTTAACGAACTATATCTCACAATTATATGAGATAGAGTGAGGCTATATAAATGAATATAATCAATTAATTTTATCAATCATATAAATTTATAATAATTTTTTTTTTAAATTAGAGTGTTAGAATATCTGCGAGATTATATGAGTTGAAGTTGGATTTTAACGAAGTTAAAAGTTAGAATAGAACTAAATGTATATAAAAATTAGTAAAATCTGTTAAAAGTTACTAAAGAAATAACCTTAGTAAAATCTTTTTGGAGGAAGTAATTTTTATTTATTTTTTATAGTCTGAGAGATAATTTTAATTATATATATATAACAGTTATATATCTATATTATAGATGGGGGTATACCCTCCAACGTGGTCCACCCCTGGTCCACAAGAAGCTAAGCAACATTGGCTCTGGTTCTTTTGCTCATCATCAGCAGATTCTTGATCTCTAGAAGCTCTCCAGCCGCCGAAAAACACTGGGTCACAGAGAGAAGCGAGTTTGGGAGAAAGTTGTGTTGTTTTGACGGTGAAAGGGTCGAATATATCTGTGAAAAGGGAGCTCAGTTCTCTCGGTTGGCCCTTCTCTTCTTCCTTCGACCCAGATTTTTTCAACCTAGCTTGAACGATTGTGAGAAGGAGCCCAGTTCTTTTTTCTTCAGCAGCGTCGGCGTCACCCACTTGAACGCAGCGACTCCATCAACCAAAAGAAAGAAAGAATTTTTTTTCCCTTTAGCGCGACGTCGACGTTTCTCAGCCAAAAACACAGGCAAAAGAAAGCTTTTGATGGTAGGGAAATAAAACCTCGTTCGGTGTGGGAATGAGCATTGTGTTTTAGTGGAGAAAGCAGACGTGTTATCATATTATTGGAGGATTGTATTTTAAATTCATACAGTCTGATCAGATCACAAGTTATTATTTTAATTTTATTTCTTCCTTTATCTATTAGTCATTTATTAAAATAAATTTTTATTTTCTTTTCATACGTTTATTAGATGAGTAAATTATAAATATACCTGTTAGTTTCATATATTATATATTATATTATTATTTTAATAAATTTAATGATAAATTCAATATAAGATTATAAAAATAATGATGTAATTTTTCTATCAAATTTATTATTTTCATCAAATTCAATTTAATGAAATTTTGATAGAACTAATTTGAATGCTCTCACTCGTTATTAATTCAGTCTCCTCTAATTAATGAGAAACATTGGGCGGTCCATAAGGTTGTCTTGTCGAAAATAGCATTTGCATTTGTCTTTAGTTTTTTTTTTCAAAAAAAAAAAAAAGATTAAAAAGGGTGGAGAAGAAGGGTGGTGTGGCCGAGTCGTTGTTCTAACTGTAGTCATCCTTCTTTCCTCTCTCCCTTTTTCTTTCTCCCCTCTCTCTCTCTCTCTCTAAAATCTTATGATTCTTCCTCTACCTCAACTCTACGTTTGGGCCAAGAAATGCTTTTCCTTACCTCAACTCTCTCAAGAAGCTAAGTAGTTTTAATTTATTTTGAATTCTGGATAATCTTTTCGAAATGATAGCAAGGAAGGGAATTTTTTTTTTTTTTATTCCGTAAATTTCTTGAAAAAAAAAAATGCTATGAAATTGCAAGTTCTGCCGAAGTGTCATAGCTAGAGTTTCTTGACATCTAAAATATTGTGTAAATTATTCTATTTTTTTTATTCCTCATATAAACCTCCTGAAAAATTTGTACTTGAATCAATACTTTTTAGCTTACATACTCAAAAGGACCGTAGCCTGACTAGTACGTATAAGTTTATAACCTCCACCTTCTAAAATAGAGGTCTAGAGTTTGAAATCTCCATCCTCCAAATATATATATGTATATATATATATAAATATATATATATATATATAAATACTTATCAGCCTATTATTATTTTGTTAAGAGCCAGGCTATTGATACCAATATCTAATCTCCCATTTTTTGCAAAAAACAAAACAAAAGAAATGATGTATTGGCCTCCTTATTGGAAAAATATTCATTCTAGAATTTCAATTTTCTAGAAGAGATCAAAGTCTTTGGTTGCATCCAAAACTCTTAGTTGACAATTTCTGAATAACAATTGTTCAACTAAAAAATTTAGATAATATATGCATAGAGAAACTCTACATATAAACTTTACCCTACACACTTCCATATAATTAACATGTGATTTGTCATTTTTATCATTCTATCTTAATGCTTAAAATATGCATTTGTTTAAAATAGAAGGAAAAAAAATAACAAATCATATTTTGGTTAGATAGATGCATGTGATGTAAGGTTTGTAGCATTTTCCATATGCATAACATCAAATACATTATATATAACATCAAAGATTGATGAACTTGCTCAATTTGGAATAGAGTTATTCTATTTTCAAATTGGTGCGTATAACACATCTTACATATTACTTAAATGGTAAGATTTTATTTGTAAAATCTAAATTTTAAAAATTTATCTTTCAAATCAAACAATATCATGTTAGCATTTTACCAAGTATACTCTAGAAACTTGTTGCCCAGATGACTAACACAAGAGGGGGGGTGAATTGGGTTATATTAAAAAATTAATACTTATAAACTAAATATACAATATAAAATATAACCAAAATATAAAGCAGTAGGAAATATAAAGAGTAGGGTAAGAGAAAGCAAACTCAGTATTTTTACGAGGTTCAGCCCCACTGCCTACGTCCTCGCCTCAAGCTACCCCTTGAGGATTCCCAAATCCACTATTCAATCTCCTTTAGGTGGAGATAGAAACCTATTACACCTTTGAGCAGCACCGCTCCAAAGAATCCGTGTAGAACACCCTCTACACTTCCAATCACCTCACACTTGGTGATTCAACTATTCCCTGTGTAGAACACCTTCTACACACACAAGGGTTATACGCACCCTCTTACTTCCAATCACCTCACACTTGGTGATTTAACTATTCCCCGTGTAGAACACCTTCTACACACACAAGGGTTATACACACCCTCTTACTGATACAAGAATTGATAGTGGGTAGGCTATCAGAAAACACTCCTCAATGAGTGAAATAAGAACAATACAGCACAAACTATATCTCTCTCAACAAGAACAAGAATTAAGGCTCAAAACTTTAGAAAAGAGAGAATGAGAGCTTTGAAAGAATGATGCAAAATTTAGCAATAGATGTGTAAGCTCTTGTTTTAATTTTTGCAAAACTCAAGTGAGCTATTTATAGGCAAATGAGTCTTCAATTTCAAATTTGAAAAGATTCCCATGTCCAAGACATCATCATTCACTTTTCAAAAATTTCAAATCAAATCTTTTTACTTTTTGCATGTGACAAAAGGAGCACACTTTACTTTTCAAAAATTTCAAACCTAATATTTTACTTTTTGCATATGACAAAAAGAGCACACTTTACTTTTCAAAATTTTCAAATAAAGACATCTATCTTTTGCATAAGTCAAGAAAAGCATCCACCACTTTTGAAAATATTCAAATAAAACATGCACATGTGAAAGATGACAATCAATCATCTTAATATTTTCAAAGTTCAAACCTTTAATCATGTCATGCACATGTGAAAGATGACAATCAATCATCTTTCAAAATTTTCAAATTTAATTTTCAAAATATTCATGCACATGTGGAAAATATATTTTAATGCTTTATGATAAAATATTAATTTTGAACCTTAATCCTAATTTTGAATTTTTAAGAGATTTACAACATTACTCTATGATTTTAATATGAACTTGTTCCCTTCTTGCTCATGCTTGGTTCCTTGATGTGCTTGATTCTATTGTGTGGACAACTTGAGCTTGAGATTCCTTTATTCTTTGAATTCATTTGTTATCATCAAAATCCATGTGTAGATTTATAATTACATGAAGCTTGAAACCTTGGGTTCAACAATCTCCCCCTTTTTGATGATGACAAATACTTGATAGAACCTGAAACTTGTATTAATACTTAAGCTCCCCCTGAGAATGTGCGTTAGTTTTTCAAGCAAAAATATAAATATAATTCCAAGCATATATAACAAGTTTAGCAAATTAAACAATGTTAATGTTCTAGTCTAAAACTTCTCCCCCTTTTGGCATCATTAAAAAGGATCAGCAGCAAGTAAATAGACTGAAGAAAACGGTGCGTTAATAGATACTGTAGATAGTTGAAAAAAAAAGGGAGCCGTCCGTGACCTGACAAGTGCTGCAAAGCCTCGAGACCTAACTCTATGAAATTAGTGCAGCTAAAGATTCAAACAATCGCCTGATGTTGTTGACCCTGTAAGGAGCCGTTCGTGACCCGACAAGTGCTGCAAAGCTTCGAGGCCTAACTCTATGAATTTAGTGCGGCTGAAGATTTAAATAATCGCCTGATGTTGTTGACAAACGGGATTGAAGGCTCTGAGTTTCTATAAAAAATTATCATTTTCACCTATCGGATACAAAAAAAATCGCTTCTTGACCTAAATTCTGTTTTTCCATAACGATAGAATGGCCGAACAATTCTCTTCCACTAATGTTCCAGACTTGAATCAGGAACCCTTGACGCATCAACCATCAATCTTCTCTCCTGAGGCCATCAATGCCATGATAGGAGCAGAGAACCGTTTTTCTAGTAAGAAAACTTTTGACAATGTGTGTCCAGCAAATCTTGTATTTCTTTTGACTAAATAAGATTTTGAAGAGACAATAGTTTGTCTTGTTCTTTATGCAATCTCTCTAAAATCGGTTTTAAAGCTCATCCGATTTGCATCAAATCTTATTCTCATCTCTATAACTCATCTGCATTCTTTCAACATTCTCGCTTTAAGTTTTCAATTCTTTTCTCAATGGCTCATTCTTCTAACATTCCTCTAGATCCATCCATGAGGTGTTCTACACCTCAATCTCATGTCCTTTCTGCAGCTACCATTGGCGCTATGTTGCAGCAAGAGAATAATAGTTTGGCTAATAAGTCAGACTCCGATGCTATCTACGACTTGGTGAGTCTCGGGACTCGCTACTCATCCTCTATTGTTGCTTTTTCCCAGCGGCTACAAGTCAAAAACCAAGAGGTTGAAAAGCTTAAAGAACAAATTGTTGTACTTCAACGAATTGTTCAAGAGTCTCACATAAGGGAAGGAATCGTTCGACAGAAGAATAAACGGTTGAAATCTCTATTGGATTCTTCATTCCGCTTGCCAGTTCCCATGGATAGGGAGGACATGATTTTGTATGAAGAGAATGAGCGTCTCAAACATGAGGCTAAGAATCTCAAGTTTATGTAAAAGTATTTAAAAAAAATCTCTCTATTTTTATGAACTCTGATCTATCTTTTAAGAGATATTCGTAGCATGCATCATACCTATTTCTCTTCTAATCATACATAATCTATCTTCTGGTAGGGGTTTTGTGAAAATGTCTGCCAATTGATCATGTGTACTAGTGAATTCTAATACAATATCGCCCTTCTGCACATGATCTCTAAGAAAATGATATCTAATTTCAATATGTTTGGTCCGAGAATGTTGTATTGGATTCTTTGAAAGATTTATAGCACTTGTATTATCACATTTGATTGGAATGTGATTGTACATAAGTTTAAAATCCTCAAGTTGTTGCTTCATGTAAAGAACTTGAGCACAACAACTACCCGCAGCAACATATTCTGTCTCAGCAGTAGATAGTGCAACAGAATTTTGTTTTTTACTAAACCAGGAAACTAGTGCATGACCTAAGAAGTGACATGCTCCACTAGTGCTTTTTCGATCTATTTTACAACCAGCATAATCTGCATCTGTGTAGCTAATTAGATCGAAAGATGTGTGCTTAGGGTACCATAACCCTAAGTTAATTGTACCACTAAGATATCTAAGAATGCGCTTAACTGCAATTAAATGTGATTCTTTTGGAGATGATTGAAAGCGTGCACATAAGCACACACTAAACATAATATCTGGTCTACTGGCTGTCAAATATAATAAGCTACCAATCATACCTCGATATACCTTCGAGTCAACTGATTTACCGGATTCATCTTTATCAAGTTTAGTGGATGGGCTCATTGGTGTTCCAGTTTCCTTAGCACTTTCCATCCCAAACTTTTTCAGCAATTCCTTAATATATTTTGATTGATTGATGAATGTCCCACTTTTTGCTTGCTTAATTTGCAATCCGAGAAAGAATGTAAGCTCTCCCATCATGCTCATTTCAAATTCTTCCTGCATAGTCTTAGCAAAAACTTGGCACATATTTTCATTAGTAGCACCGAATATTATATCATCAACATAAATCTGAATCAAAAGAATATCATCATTTTCGTATTTAATGAAAAGAGTTGTATCAATTTTTCCTCTTGAAAAGCCTTTTTCAATCAAGAAACCACTGAGTCTCTCGTACCACGCTCTAGGAGCTTGTTTGAGTCCATAGAGTGCTTTTGTGAGTTTAAAAACATGATTTGGATAAATATGATTTTCAAAACCTGGAGGTTGCTCAACATATACCTCTTCATTTATAAAACCGTTTAAGAAAGCACTTTTAACATCCATTTGAAAAAGTTTGAAATCTTTATAACAAGCATATGCAAGTAGCATTCGAATAGCTTCTAATCTTGCGACTGGTGCATATGTCTCATCATAATCGATTCCTTCTTCTTGATTGAAACCTTGGGCTACAAGACGAGCCTTATTTCTAGTAATGACTCCGGACTCATCTTTCTTGTTTCTAAAAACCCATTTTGTTCCAATAATAGTATGATTTTTGGGTCTAGGAACAAGTGTCCAAACATCATTTCTTTCAAATTGATTAAGCTCTTCTTGTATAGCTAGAATCCAAGATTCATCAAGAAGTGCTTCATCAATATTTTTAGGTTCAATCTGAGATAGAAAAGCAGTATGATTGCAAATATTTCTAAGAGATGATCGAGTGCTTACACCTCGTGAAGGTTCTCCCAGAATTTGTTCAACTGGATGATCTTTCACAAATTTCCACTGTTTGGTTACATCTTGTATTAAATTTTGATGATCGTTCCTAATGTCTCCATGTTGGACTTCCTCTATTGTGTTCTCTTTGTTGAGATTGAGACTTTCCGTATTATTTATACCTCCTGTTTCTTCATCAATGGATTTCTTGGAGAGTAGAGAATTAGATTCATCAAATACTACATGCATAGATTCTTGTACAGTCAAAATCTTTTTATTAAATACTCTATAAGCTTTACTATTAGTAGAATATCCGAGAAAGATACCTTCATCAGATTTTGCATCAAACTTGCCTAAATTATCCCTGTCATTTAAAATAAAACATTTGCATCCAAATACATGAAAGTAACCAATGTTGGGCTTTTTCTCATTCCAAAGCTCATAGGGGGTTTTATCTAATTTGGACCTTAGCATAACTCTATTTATAACATAACATGCAGTACTTACCGCTTCGGCCCAAAAATAACTAGGCAAGTTGTTCTCATTGAGCATTGTTCTTGCCATCTCTTGAAGAGATCTATTTTTCCTCTCTACTACCCCATTTTGTTGAGGAGTTCGAGGAGCAGAAAAATTATGTACAAAACCATTTTCATCACAAAATGTTTCAATATTTTTATTAACAAACTCTTTTCCCCTATCACTTCGGATACTTGAAATAGTATAACCCTTTTCATTTTGAATTCTCTTGCATAACTTGGTAAATGCATTATGTGCCTCATCTTTATGAGCAAGAAAGATGACCCAAGTATATCTAGAGAAATCATCAACAATAACAAATGCATAATATTTTCCTCCTAAACTTGCAACTCTATTTGGTCCAAAAAGATCCATGTGTATCAGTTGCAGTGGTCTAGTAGTGGAAATATGTTTCTTGGTTTTAAAAGAAGTTTTTGTTTGTTTACCAAATTGGCATGCATCACAAATTTTGTCTTTAAGAAAATTTGCCTTTGGTAAACCTCTCACAAGATCATTTTTTGAAAGTTTGGAAATAAGTTCCATGTTGGCATGACCTAGTCTTCTATGCCATAACCAATTAGTTTCATTTTGAGCTGAAAAACAAATAGCATCTTGTGAGGTAATTTCTTCAAAATCAATTGTATAAACATTGTTGCTTCTTAAAGCAATAAAACAAATATTACAATCATGATCATTTAAAATAATGCACTTATCCATTTTGAAAGTAACTGTAAATCCTTTATCACATAATTGACTTATGCTCAAAAGATTATGTTTTAGACCTTCAACAAGTAGAACATCTTCAATTATGAGAGAAGACTCATTACCAATTTTACCTATTCCCACGATCTTCCCTTTTGAGTTGTCTCCAAATGTCACGTGTCCTTCTTCTTTAGATCTAAGATCAAAGAACTTAGTCTTGTCTCCCGTCATGTGTCTTGAACATCCACTATCTAAAAACCATTTATTTTTGTTTGTGGAGGACTTCATGCACACCTATAAAAACAATTAAAATGATTTTTCTTGGTACCCAAGTTCTTTGGGTCCTTTATTTATTAGTATTAGAATAAATAAGATTTTTAGGTACCCATATGGCCCTAATAGTCATTGTATGTTTTCTTCTAATAGGACAAGCAAGATAATTATGACCATTTCTATTACAAGAATTACAAATAGCATGTGACATATATGAAGAACTTGAGTGATTATAATAGTATCCTTTTTTAACAAAATTATTTTTATGAAAAGAATTTTGAATATTGGACTTTGATGTAGAAGGATTATCAAAAAAGTTTTTATAAGGTTTGTATTTTTGTTTTGGCATATATCCCAAGCCTGCCTTGTCAAAAACACATCTTTGACTACCAAGAAGTTTTTCAAAATTTCTTTTTCCATTCGTAAAGTTTTCAATAATATTTTCTAAATCAGTTTTCTTTTTCTTCAACTCAAGATTTTCATCTTTCAAAACAATACTTTCTTTTCTTAAAATATCAATTTCGTTTGTTAAAGAAGAATTTTTCTTTTTCAAAGTAGTATACTTGATACCCAATTTTTCAAATTCTTCATATACCTCTTCTAAAACATTTTGCAATTCTTCATATGAAGGATCTTCAATATTATCAAGATTTGTTACCTCAATGTCATCTTTAGCCATAAGACAAAGATTTGCTGATTCTCCATTGCTTGCTTCACTATCTGAGCTACTTGAATTATCATCCCATGTAGCTTTCATTGCTTTTTTGCCTTTGTTTCGATCTTTCTTTAGCAAAGGACAATCTGACTTGATATGACCTGGCTTATTGCATTTATAACAAATTAAAGTGTCATTTTTACCTGAATCTTTCTTGGAAAACTTTTTGAAGGATTTCCTTGGAGGAGTTTTATTTTTCTTTAAGAACCTCTGAATTCTTCTTGTTATCATCGCAAGTTCTTCATCTTTATCGTCATTTTCCTCATCTTCATCACTTTCACTTTCACATGGAACAGCTTTAAGTGCCATGCTCTTCTTTGGCTTTCCTTCTTCTTCTCCTCTTTTCAATGTGTACTCATGGGTGATAAGTGACCCGATGAGTTCATTCACTTCGAGCTTCTTGAGGTCTCTAGCTTCAAGAATCGCTGTCACTTTTGATTCCCAACGTTTTGGTAGAGAGTTGAGAATTTTTCTTACTATCTCCACTTTGGAATAAACTTTGCCAAGAGCTGTCAAGCTGTTTATGATATTAGTAAAACGAGTGTGCATACTAGAAATAGATTCATCATCATTCATCTTAAACATTTCATATTCATGAGTAAGGATATAAATTTTTGATTCCTTGACTTGAGAAGTTCCTTCATAAGTAACTTCCAAGTTATCCCAAATTTCCTTTGCTGTAGCGCAAGTCATTACTCTATTAAATTCATTACCATTGAGAGCATTATATAATAAATTCATAGCAGTTAAATTCAAAGTATAAAGTCTATCGTCTTCACGATCAAACTCTTCTTCTTCCTTTTTGACCTTTACTCCATCAACCACTTTTGTTGGAATATAAGGTCCATTTACAATGCATTTCCAGATTTCTCGACCTTGAGCCTGAAGGAATATTCTCATTCTAACTTTCCAGAATGAGTAATTGTCTCCGCAAAAGAGTGGAGGCCGACTGCTAGATTGACCTTCACCAAATGAAGCTGCAATGTTAGCCATAAGATCTTAACTCAAAAGATAGTTAATCTTATAATAGAGTTCTAGCTCTGATACCAATTGTTGCCCAGATGACTAACACAAGAGGGGGGGTGAATTGGGTTATATTAAAAAATTAATACTTATAAACTAAATATACAATATAAAATATAACCAAAATGTAAAGCAGTGGAAAATATAAAGAGTAGGGTAAGAGAAAGCAAACTCAGTATTTTTACGAGGTTCAGCCCCACTGCCTACGTCCTCGCCTCAAGCTACCCCTTGAGGATTCCCAAATCCACTATTCAATCTCCTTTAGGTGGAGATAGAAACCTATTACACCTTTGAGCACCGCTCCAAAGAATCCGTGTAGAACACCCTCTACACTTCCAATCACCTCACACTTGGTGATTCAACTATTCCCTGTGTAGAACACATTCTACACACACAAGGGTTATACGCACCCTCTTACTTCCAATCACCTCACACTTGGTGATTTAACTATTCCCCGTGTAGAACACCTTCTACACACACAAGGGTTATACACACCCTCTTACTGATACAAGAATTGATAGTGGGTAGGCTATCAGAAAACACTCCTCAATGAGTGAAATAAGAACAATACAGCACAAACTATATCTCTCTCAACAAAAACAAGAATTAAGGCTCAAAACTTTAGAAAAGAGAGAATGAGAGCTTTGAAAGAATGATGCAAAATTTAGCAATAGATGTGTAAGCTCTTGTTGTAATTTTTGCAAAACTCAAGTGAGCTATTTATAGGCAAATGAGTCTTCAATTTCAAATTTGAAAAGATTCCCATGTCCAAGACATCATCATTCACTTTTCAAAAATTTCAAATCAAATCTTTTTACTTTTTGCATGTGACAAAAGGAGCACACTTTACTTTTCAAAAATTTCAAACCTAATATTTTACTTTTTGCATATGACAAAAAGAGCACACTTTACTTTTCAAAATTTTCAAATAAAGACATCTATCTTTTGCATAAGTCAAGAAAAGCATCCACCACTTTTGAAAATATTCAAATAAAACATGCACATGTGAAAGATGACAATCAATCATCTTAATATTTTCAAAGTTCAAACCTTTAATCATGTCATGCACATGTGAAAGATGACAATCAATCATCTTTCAAAATTTTCAAATTTAATTTTCAAAATATTCATGCACATGTGGAAAATGTATTTTAATGCTTTATGATAAAATATTAATTTTGAGCCTTAATCCTAATTTTGAATTTTTAAGAGATTTACAACATTACTCTATGATTTTAATATGAACTTGTTCCCTTCTTGCTCATGCTTGGTTCCTTGATGTGCTTGATTCTATTGTGTGGACAACTTGAGCTTGAGATTCCTTTATTCTTTGAATTCATTTGTTATCATCAAAATCCATGTGTAGATTTATAATTACATGAAGCTTGAAACCTTGGGTTCAACAAATAACACAAGGAGTTGGCTGTATTGCTCATGAGTAATAGGTGGACCATGGTTAACTTCATCCTGCGCAAGAGAAGATTGATTAGCAGATGATCTATATTTGGAATTTTGTTTGTGACCAGGAGGGAACCCAATGAGTTTGTAACATTTTTCCTTTGTGTGGCCTAATATTCGGCAGTGTGAACACACAGGCAAGTTTGGGTTCACTTTAAAGCACCGCTCCAAGGAGTGTCCGGGTAGGTTGCAATGGGAGCAGAACAGATGATCTTTGCGATTGGTTGGAGGGCGAGCATCTGGTCCCCTGGTGGCCATCGCGACAGGTGCAGGTACAAAGTGTATTTGGCGACTTCTTTCCTCCTGTTGGACCATCGAAATGACCCGATTGAGAGGAGGAAATGGTTCATGGAGGAGGATCTGTGCATGAACGAAATCGTAGGAAACATCTAGGCCCATAAGGAACTGCATCACCTTGCTATGATGTGAGTATTCGGTTAAGGTTTTGACTGCACCACAGGTGCAGGTAGATGATGGTTCATAAATATCGAACTCATCCCAGAAACTCTTAAGGTGGTTGTAATATTGGCTAACAGAAGTGTGGTCTTGGGTTAAGGATGAAATGGATTTGGCAAGTTGAAATATGCGTGGGGAATTTTGGATGGAAAATCTTCTCTGAGATCATTCCAAACGTTCGCAGCACTTTCGACATGTGCGATACTCGATCTATGTTCTGAACTAACAGAATGTTGGATCCAAGCTATTATCATGTCATTGCAACGCTCCCAAGGAGCAAACAAAGGGTCATTAGTAGCTGATTTGGTGATGGTGTCATCAATAAATCCAAGTTTGTTTTTGATGTTGAGTGCCCGACGCATTGTGCGTGACCAGGTGACATAATTTTCGATAGTGAGTAGATCGGGAACCAGTGGGGTTGATGCTCCCTCTCCAGGTTGAATGAAAAACGGGTTGGCGGGATGGTGGGGGTTGGCTGCGGGATTGGACGTCATTGATGATTCTGTATTGGTGGTCATTGCTCTGGTACCATGTTGGATGTAGCAGAAACAGAGAATGGCAGAGGCGCAAGTTCAAGGATGAAAACCAAAATCCTAAATATTGTGTTGATCTATTTTATACAATGGCTCTTTACAGTTATTTATAGTTACAGAAAATGAATACATAAATGATAGAATAACAAAAAAATAAATGAATTTACAGTTCAGATTATAACAGAATGAGCAAAACAGAATAATATTTTTTTGCACGTGTGTGGCACGTTTGTCTGGAGGAACCTTGATTATTTGGTGGGAGCTTTGCAGATATGAATTCAACATCCACCAATTGATTTCTTATAATACGTTGTAGTTTGATGTAGTATAAACTGACAAATTGACATAATTTTGTATAATACGTTAGATATATTTTATAATAAAATAACTTTATAATCTAACATACTACATCAAACTACAATATTTTATGAATTTAATTTTGTAAAAAATTTTTATAGTTAAAACATTTCTTTTATAAATATATATATATATAGACGTAAATAATTTCATACACCACACTTCTATCTATCTCACTTTCATTTCACTATAAAATGTGATATATTCATCACTATTAAATAATAAAAATCATCCAAGAAAGAATCATATATATCACTATTAGATTATTCTTTATCATTTAATAATAATAAATATATCATATCTTATATAATAAAATAAAATTAAAACGATAATATAGTATATAAAAATTTTCGCTATAGATATATGGTCAGTTTTGCCACCAATTGGTTGGGTTATGCAAAACAAACAAAACGAAGTTACAAAAGTAAACCCCGGGCCATAGATCTTTATCATCTTGGGCCCCATTCCTAATCATGTGCTTTCTTCATTTGAGAATTATTGTGAATGTTTAGGTAACGTCAACGATACAGAAATTAAATGCGTAAAAAATTGCAAGGCGCAAATATCAATAATCATCTGGAAAACAATAAACCATTTATTAAAAAACAAATGCTGCCTTGGCAAATGCCCCCAACGATTTATGAGCCATTTCTCTCACAAGATGAGACTCGGGGCTGAATAACCAATTAGAAAGAAGAAACTCTTTCTTTAGGAAATCTTCTCTCAACTACACCTAATCTCTCAGGAGGCCACACGATGTGGGTCACCCTTCCTTGAACTAAAGCCAGAGGAATCTGCCATTTAAATAAGTGCAAGTTAGCAATGCATCATGAAGGTGAAGGTGAAGGGAGAAGGGAGAAGGATTATGTTTACTACATGCAGATTACAACCCACAATCTAAAGCAACTAGGACAAATCAACAGGCTCGGCTGCATGCCGAACATTCAATAAAAATATAATCATGATCAAATGCAACCTCATAGGGTTAAAACTTATAAGACACAATTTGAGGCATGCTTTAACCCACATACACCTCGAGTTTCTATAAAAACATTTCTAAATAATCATAAGAATACTCTGTTCTGACATTAAATACAGCAATAACCCTAGGAAAATTGCCAATTTTTTGAAGCTGTTTGAAATGATAATATGTTGAAGTGCATTCCCGAGCAATATAATTTCAGTTCCATTGCTCAGGGATCATGCTGATCTAGTCTATCATTCCAATATTATGGGCAGTCCCTCAAGGGGATATAATCTTAAACAGCAAGTCCGTTCCTTAACCCGACCTCCCAACTCCAGCCCCCTCACTCCACCCCACAACAAAACAAGAGAAAGGAAAAACTAGGCAGTTTGTAGCATCACAACACTGAATTTTGTTAGAATATATTTTCTCAGTTAAGATAAACGGCATGCTATGAACAGGAGCATAACTTCTTTCCCTTGCACACAGAAGCTTGGTCAAAGAACTTCTTATTCGAAAATAATTTTTTAATGCTGGTGTTCCATATAGTAATTAGGAATATCAAATTGTACGCTGAATTTGTATGAATGGAGTTTAGTGAAAAATGAATGTTATGTGACAAATCATCACAAGGTTCCTGTTTTCATACGTGAAATCTCCACAACAAATTCAGAGCAACTCCATGAGAAAACACGGAAACTAATATAACCTCCCAGAAAGTGAATTGATTCATGCAAACTAACAGATTGGAAAGGACAACTCACAGGGCCAAAAGATCTGGAGTCCATGCTAGAAGCTGAATTATCACCCTCTACCCAGCAATGTCCTTCTGGAATCTTCAGCACATCATAGGAATTATGAGTAGTTCCAATCCAGTCACCTGGTAAGGCCATTATTCTCTTTATGTGTTTCTCCTTGTGATTACTCGGGGAGCTGAAGAAGGTTGCAACTATAACAATATCATGATTCAGCATTGAAATGTTGGCATCAAAAGAACTCTTAAAAAGCAACAGGAGTTGGATCATCATAATTTACATTGTTGATCACATACTGTCAATAAAAGCATGAGAAGGAAAACAAAATATCATATGTATAGGCATTAAAGCATAGATGATGTCATGCCTAGTATTGGTTTGAGCCCGACATTAGAGTCAAAGAAAGGAAATGCAAGTTAGATGGACAAGAACTATCTAGGATGCACAAAAAAGTCCAATGCAACCCATCTTCACTAGTGAATAGGCTGCTTGTCAGTGATAAATCGATCCAAGGTAAAACTTTGATCTCATGCTTGAAGCATGAGCAAACCAATATCAGTTCAGAGAGGCTCATGAAAACAGGAGAAGACCCAGTAGCATTTTTGCCAATATTTAAAATAACCAATTACGTTGATTTATTCCCAAGTCCATTTAGTGAAAACAATAAAGTGTATACCATGGCCTGGGTTTGAATGTGGTTGGAAGCAGTCAATGAACCAAGTCATGCCAATTGAACTATGAGTACTAATTTTCAGCCACACTTGGCACAAACTCAAATTTGCATGAAATATGAGCACACTTCTAGCTGAGAAGACAAACAACCAGTAACCAAAACATTGCTTGGTTGAACTTACTCCCCAAGCCTACCCAAAAGAAAACTCAACCTACGCACATTTTCTCCAAATGCTCTAAATGCATGAAATTAAGTGTACAAAACCCAACTTCAAATAAGTAACCCAAATTTTTCCAGAGAGGAATAAAGATGTCTGCTTTTTTTGGATAAGTAGAACAAAGATAAAGATGTCTACTAACTGGCATTTGGGTCTGAAAGCTATTATAACATTTGGTTAGTACGACTGTAGAAAGTAAGTTAAGTTTTCACAAGTTCGGGGTTTAGGATTTTAGGGTTTAGGATTTAAGGTTTTAGGGTTTAGGAGTTAGGGTTTAGGGTTGGTCATGTAAGAATGATATCATCACATTTGCAAGGGGTGATTGCGTGATGCAATCTGTTACTAGCTTCATTTCAAAGGACCCAAATCAATAGCTATATTTTAAACTTGACCAGCCAAATCCACTTTGCTTAATCCCAAAGTAACATTGCAATCTCACAGGTATACCAATTCTCCTCATTCCCACAATTTAATGTCTCACTCAGATCCTTCCATATTTTGAAAATGTCCAAAAACAAGTTCAATATTGTGCACAGTGCACTGCTTCATGTGTGCTTGGATCTAGTAGAGCAAAAGAGATATTGCAGCACCAAAGGAAAAGAAAAGTACCGAAAAACTACAACATCGCCATGTGAAAACTTGTACTTTTCGAGGCAAAACTTCTCCACCAAAACATAGTCATCTGCAGCCAAAACCCATGATCAGAAACTTATGCTGGGCACCTTGTTTAATCTTTCTTTTAAGAAATGTACCTGACAAAGTGCCGGTTTGAGGATTGAATGCAGGAGACATAGAGCCACCCCGCACAGGAACGATACTTGCATATCGATCAGAAATAGTGAGGCCCACAAGCCCAAAGGTGAAGTACTTGTTTGCAACATTCCACAAAAGATTTCGAGTTCCCATCCAAGGTACCTCAGATAAATACATATCAGGTGCAAAACCGAACCATCTGTACTAATCATCAAAATTCAAATAGTTACAAAAATTCTCAATATTGATTCGGTCACAATGATTCAAAGCCAAAAGTGCCAAAAAGAGCTATCCAAGAAACAGAGGTCTAAAGACATAAATTCGTACTAAAAGAAGCAAAACTACATGTCCTAAGTTTTGCCTGTCTAATCACAGAGTGATTGGAGAACGCTGTTCCAGGAAACTAAAACAATTTCTGTCTAAACAAAACTAAAAGAACAAAAAAAAAGAATAAAATGCACAAGATAATTATTCGTAAACTTACCTAGAAGAGACAATTGGAGATGTATGGACAGGAGAGAGATGCTAGGGTTTTACCGTTTGAGATTGTAGAAACACCGAAAAAGGGGAGTAAACACCAGCATTCGTCCTCAACACTCGAGTAAGGAGTACATCCTACTAGGAGTAAAACCTTACTTCCTATCATTTTTTCCTAAATTTTACTCATTTTCAAAAAACCTCCTGCGTCCTATTTCCTATATTTTTTCTCATTCATTAAATCAACATTATTTTATTTTTTTATTACTTTTCTACTACTTTATTTCATATCAAATACTATTCCCAATAAAAAATAATAAATAAATAGGTAAATAGTGGTTTAGAGATGAATAGTAGCTCTTCAAATAGCTACTGTAGCACATCTCAACCGATCCCCTCAAAATAGGGGACCGGATGTGGGAATGTTTTGGGATAAAAAACCAAAATATCCCTCATAATATAGTATTGGGTGCATTTGATGCTCTACATATCCATTTTCTCGCATAAATTCCAGAAAAAAAAAAACAGAAAAAGAAGATCAAAAATCCCAAACATTTTCTCGCATAAATTCTCGAGAAACAAACAACACGTATGCAGATGTATATATATCCAGAAAAAGCAGGAATAACTGTGAAAAATCTAGAAGACATGCTTTACAAAATATATCCATCTTCTCGCATAAATTCCCGAGAAACAAACAGGAGTGACGATCAAAAACCCCAACCATTTTCTCGGATAAATTCCTGAGAAACAAACAGAAAAAGAGCAAGAGAAACGAATGGAGGTTCGTTCACTACCTTTCACGAAATGACCATCTCCAGCATCCCCATTACATGGAAGTCACCCATTCACCCGATCTGCGATTTGCGTGAGTTCACTGGCGCGAAGCAACGGAAGCGTGGGAAGAATTCATTTGGGGCTGAAATAGAAAATATCAATGGAAGCGATAAATCAGCCGGAAAGAGAATAAATTAGTATAATATGTAAAGGAAAATATTTCAAAATAATATTTGTCCCTACCCGATATTTCTATTAGAAATTTCGATTTTTCATTTGTTTGTTTTTTGAGTAATTATTTTTAAATAATATTATAATTTTTTAAGAGATCCCTGCTAACGTTACTCATAATATTTTTACTTTCAGCTACATGATTCCGCTGCATGTAGCAAAAGGTATCAAGTGCATCTTTAAACTGGTGACACCTGATAGAGTGAATATCCCAAAGCCTATTAGATATTGCCACGTATCCATTCTCTTCACGCTTAGTTTGCAGTGCATAGCAGGAGATGATCTCCTCCCCTTCCCATTTCCCTAAACATCACCTCCCCTTCTCTCAAATTTTCTTTGTAGTGCCCATCACGTTCGACATTTTATCTCCTTCCATCGACATTTCCTCCACTTCCCTCACCCTTGAGCCTTCTCTCTGCAAAGACCCATTTCCTTCAGTTTCTCCTTGTAGCACCATCACATTCATGCTTCTGTTGAACTTTAAGCTTCCGTTGAGAAGGACGAGACTGAGTCCTTTAAGCTTCTGTTGAGTAGTTGAGCACCTCGACATCTCCAAACTAGACCTGCAACTTCAATTCACATCCCTAATTTTTTTAATTACTAATTTTTTTGGTTTGATTTTCCATTGTCCGCACATAAACTTGAAAGATTTCATTGTCAAAATCATGGTAAAATTTGTATGCTAATTTCCAGTTGGATTCAGTTTGGAGCTGGTTAACTCAAGAAGAGAGAGAGTGAGTAGAGAGTTTCGAGGAGAGAGAATGATCAGAGGGAAGGAGGATAGGGGAGGTCCTTTCTCTATCTCCTGCAACACAAGTCATCCCTTCAAATATGCACTCTCTTGTGTAATCTTATGTATTGAAGCAAGATTAGCTTCCGTTGTTTGGCCTTCATCGAGGACACTTGTTTGAAGATTTCCTCAAATGTATATTTAATTCATTTTAGCTGCTCCAACAAAGCACGATTTTAACCCTTTTATCTTGTTTTTTACAAGTATTATCATTTTACATCTTTCGTTGTGAGTTCTTTAAGAAGTATTATTTCATAATTTTTTTGGTTTTGTGAAAAAAAAAAGTATACATCATACTATTATTTTATTTTCATATCCAACAATAATAATTATGATACATCTTATATAATAAGATGAAAGTTTTATGTATAGCATTACTCAAGCGCATCGTATGCCAGTTGAGGTGGATTAATTATATTAATATTAAAAATATTACTCAACATTTTTATCTTTTACACAATACACTAAAATATAATTTGTTGTTTTTATCTTCTATTTAAGCTCACAGTGAATAAACTGTGGTCGCCTCTCTTAAAAAATAGATTCATGAAAGAGTGGTTTTAGGTACAATCGTACAAGTTCTGTATGTACAAATTTTATATAAGCCTTTTGTAATAGGGAGACGCTGGGATCGGTCCAGCTGTCCCCAGCGTCTAAAGCAGCCCAACGTTAGTTGGGCTGCTTTATGATGAAAAATACATTAAAATAAAATAAAAAATATGATTAAATAAAAAATTAAGATTAAAAATATAATAAAAAAATAAAATGAACAAAACATAATAAAAAACACAATAAAAAACACAATAAGAAAATAAAAACATAATAAAAAACACAATAAAAAAATAAAATGAAGATAAATTTAAGGGGATTCGGCCATGGAGCGAACGGAGCCGCCGCCGGTGGCGGTGGGCGACACCGCCCATGCCATCGGGACGTACGGGTCCAAAATAGGTTTAAGGTTGCCGGAGGCACACCGGAGCTCGCCGTCGTAGGGGTGAGGTCGCCTGAGTCCGCCAGTCAAGATGGCGTGAGCGGTGTCGCCCACCACCACCGGGGGCGACGGGGCTGCTTTGTGTGGGGGGGCAGACGGTCTGCCCCCCAGGATTTCTCTTTGTAATAATATGAGTCCCATAAAAAAATGTAAATTCTTCACACTATAATTCATTATTTTATAAAAAATTTGTGCAAGACTTGTACATTTAAAATTTGTATATATCATTTAACTTCCTGAAACAGAAGCATTTTTTCTGATAGTTATTGTTTTTGGTTATTAGAACCCTCTCTCCAATTTATGTAACGTTGGTTTTTATCCAACCTCGACAAATTTTTTGTTTGGTTGACAAATAATATTAAATATAAGCGTTAGTAATATAGAGTTTTTATTTTGTAGAATAATGTTAGATACAAGTTCCAAATATATAAGTTTTGAACAAACATTTTGTAATACTGTGACCCGTCAAGAAAAAGTAAATTTTTCTCACTTTTTTATAAGGAAAATGATACACAAACATTATTTTATATAATAACTTACACAACACCTATTCAGAAAAGGAAAAAAAAAAAAAAAAAAAAACTTCCCCAATAAATGCATAAAGGTGAGGATATTTTTGTAAACTGCTGTAAATTAATTACAGTTTACAAAAATGATAATATACTGCCTCAATTTTCCTTAATTTGAATTCATGCCTAAGTGTGCCCCCTCAATTTGAATTCATGCATTTTATTTTATCTTCTAATTTATTTTTTTTACTTAATGGTAAAAGAAATAACTATAGTATATTAATTTTTATTTTTTTAAAATGTTTAAAAAATATTTTCAAAAAAGTAAAAAAAAAAAAAAACAAAATACAATTTACACTAGGAAGCACACCAAATGAGCAAAAACTTGAGTGGCCTAATAGCACTACCCTTACATTTATGTTGCAAAGGCGGCTGAGCAACAAAACAGCCACCATGCTCTCAACCTTCTCTTATGCCTGACCTAGATTTGAGGCTTCCCATAAACCAAAAAATAACAAATCAAAAGATAAATATCACAAAACAAGCTAAAATTTTATGGATCATATTTTTATTAACCATTCTAAAAGAACCATGCCAGTTTGAGGCCCCCATAAGTTGTTTCCACCAAAGAAGCCTCTGTCCAGATGTGCCGATCATCCATTCCTATTAAAATATTTCATGTCTTGAAAGTGAAGAGGTTCATTCCCCCAAGAAGTCCATCCAGAAGTCATTTCTCTAGCAAATAGTTCTATACATCGAGTAGGCTTGAACCCTGGAAAATACTCTGGAAGCAGCCCTAAACAGAATACAATTGAATGGAAGTTATTCCATGACCATTAACTATGTAAAAACTAGTTACAGGAGTGACATAATTTACTTCAGAATTAAATGAAAATATTTTCTTTTTTTTCTTTTTTTTGATAAGTAAAATATATGAAAATATATTCTTATTCTCGGTAAGTAATGGAAGAGTAATGCTACATACCACACTTCCACGACACTAAAATACCATCTGTAAACACATAATGTGCCACTTTTATCACATCATCTTTTATTTTATTTTTTTTAAGAAAAACTCAAAAGTTGATTGGCAATGCCAGCTCATGAGTGACATAGAAGTGCCATATGTAGAATTTTCCTAATTTGAATATATAAATAATTTATATTCAAGACAAGTACCTCCAATTGGAGGCTTCCTTGAGTAAGCTCCGGGGATGCTAATGATTATCTGATTATGTTGTACAGGTTTAAATTTTGAGAGACACTCAGAATCCATGGCCTGCAAAGATCAACAGCAAAAGTGACAGACATGAATTTTTTTTATAAGCATATATATATCAAAACTGAACAACCCAGACCCAAAAGGCAACACAAACAAATGGCAGGATCAACTGCACTATGTGGGCTCACCTCCCTATGACAGTGGCCCAATAGAAGACATTCATATGGCCTATGATGAAAGAGGTCTAAATCATTAATCAACGAGCCATCTGCTTTTACCTACAAGACTCGAGCAAAGCCATAATATTGGCATTATAATTCACATATTCACTCAAGTTATAATCCCAGGGGTGGAGACAGACAAAGATCACCTTCAACCAATAAAAAGTGGCCACATGCGTAACTCCCCAGGCAGGAAATAGCTCTTTCTCAACAAAACCACGCAGTTTCTCCCTATTGGTCACCCATAAAGCCACAAGTGCTCCATCTGCATGTGTAAGTTGCTTGATAGGAAGAGACAGAAAATAACGGTTCGGCAAAGTTGGGTACCTATAATGACAAGGAAACCACAAAATGGATATGGCGATTATGCACATTCCTTAGAACTCTTAGCTCAGAATTTATAGAACTTTTTTTTTTATAAGTAATAATCTTTTATTGAATAGAATGAAGTTAGGCAAAGCCCAAGTACACAGGGAGTATACCAGAATTTATAGAACTTGAAAGAGAAAAATAGCAGCTCTAGGCTTTGCATCTCATACCATATTAACACATACCTATAACCACTATCAACTTTTATAACTGAATCCCATCCAAGCCTCAACGTGTGAGGATTAGAAAGCCAAAAAAATTCCATCAGCCATCTATACTCCATTTGATTGCATAGATGGATCTACCAAAATTTAAAGATGAGAGTTTTTTCTCCACTTAGCTCTGTTGATCAAACAATTCCTTGCATTCTCATAGTTTTCCCTTCAAAATAATGCAATTGGCAATGCTAAGTATCTCTACATAATTTATCTCTATGCTATATTAAGAGAAGTGCCTTGTTTTTTAAGAGTCTTAATTCAATGAGTGCATTTACAGGATACTCATGGATGAATTTCCAGAAGCTTGCCGATTTTGTAAAGCTAGGGAGCACGTATATAAGCTCAAAGATCTGAAATACCTTGATTTCTGACGGGCACTTCCATTTTCCCATGGTGGATCAACCACTATAAGATTGAAGCCACAAGAAGACTCAGCTGCATAAAAAATTAAGGTATGGTTTGGATAGTGAGTTGAGATAAGTTTTGAAAAGTTGAATAAAATATTATTAAAATAATACTTTTTAATAATATTATTGTTTTGGGATTTGAAAAGGTTAAATTTTTTATTATATTATGTATGAAAATCTAGAAAAGTTGTAATAATGAGATGAGATAAGTTTTGAATCCAAACAGGGCCTATCCTCCAAAATTTAGTAAGAATAATTGATAAGACTTTTCTGACTTAATTACCAAAAGACTGATAAAATATATTGGAAGACCAAACTTAGATTATAATGTATAGTGATAAGATGCTAATAACTAAACTAAACAGGTGGTAATGGTAGCTAAGGGGTCCAAAAGGTCACGATAACATGCTGAGGATGTTCCCACCAACCAATAAATTCCACACATGACTTTCAACTCAAGTAACCATTGAACTTCTGCAATTTATCAATTGGGCACAAAGAATAGAATAGAAAATAAGAAGACTTGTTTCCAGAACAAAGAAGGTCCGGGTTGAGAAGGGGAAGTTAGCAGGAGAAATAAATAGATGGCAATATAAACAATTATCTTGGAGTTGTTAGCCACAGTTCTAAGCCGCTTACACGTTTAAAACATACTTGACAAAATAATTGACTACTTAACGCAATCATTACCAGGAATCAGGTTGTGAATCTGCTCCAGATCAGACTTCCGCATGACAGAAAACAAAACATATAAAGACATGTAAGACACTTGAAATGCATCTAAGCACTTAGCAACTACCAGGTAAGAAACTAAGAGCAAGTTTGCTCATTGAAACAACACTATATTCATTGTAAGTGAAGATGAGAAACTGTTTAAAGAGCATCTTTGGTTGAAAATGAAAAAAGAATTTCATGAAAGTAGGCGAAAGAAGGTCAACACTACAAAAGAGATACTTTTTCATCTTTCCTCAGGGAATAAAAGCTTCAAATGCAAACATAGACATTCCAAAGGCCAACAGAACATAAAATAATTTAGGGAGTATTCCATGTGATAAAAAAAAAGAGTAATAAGTTAAAATACCATGTAGAAGCAACTCTTTCGAGGCATTACAAATCGACTGCTCAGAAATTCAGCCTCCACATCATCATCCGTCTCATTCGGAACTAAGTTATTAAAGAGAGGGCGCACTTTTTGTTCACTATAGCGCATTATCATTGACCCTGAAAATTAAGAATAGAGCATGAATAGGCAGAGATTGGGTAAAGAACTTCACGAGCGCAATGGAGCAGAAGATTAAAAAATCTAGCTTACAATTTCAAAGAAAGGCAGTGCCATAAATTTACGGCCCTCAGCATTAATAATCTAGTTAACATTCTTCGTACAAAACCACAGCTTAACAAAATAAAGGCAACTGAATAAATTCTAAGGGTTACGCTTATCGGTTAATACCTATCTCGAAGTTACAAAACCAGAAATGGGCTATCTTATAATCGACTGTAAACAAAAGAAAAAAAATTGTACCCTCATCACTTATCCCTCTTATATTCTTACTCGGGTTTGATGTATTTTGGCTAGTTTTTTACGGGTTATTTGGGATTATTATGAGTTATCTAGTATGGGATAGGTGTTTTCTTGTATACATCCAGTGTACTTGGTTACTTCTTTTGATATATATAATATTTTACTTATCAAAAAAAAAAAAACTTATCCCTCTTATAAGAAAATCAAGACAAATAAAAAGAAATATATATCTTATATTGTCCTGTTTTCTATTATACAGAAACCAAATCTATATTAGAGAGGAGGAAATGGAGTTAAAGTACGAATAATGCAACATTTCATTATTAAGAAACCACCTTTGTCGACATTCAGCTTCTCATACTGATGGAAATCAAGAATAATCTCATAGAAAGGGGCATGCCAGTCCTGTCCCAGTTCAATAAAAGATTGTTGTGGAACACTGGGCGACACCAAGTCCCCACATTCTTGCAAAGACTCAGAATCACTCCGCATATTGCTAATTAGCTCCAAAAGAGCGGTAGCTCTCACCAAGCATTTGTGTGCCTTCAGTAATAAAGGCCTTGCTTCCTGCAACCACATGCACAGCCAGAGTCACAACCCTCTAGAAGCGCTAACCACTTCATCAACTACTTAAGCATGTGTATCTATACGTATACAAAATACGGCATACAATTTCGCATCTTCAACGTGCTCATGAATCCATGATCTTCAAACTCGAAAAGCTAGTCTCAACTTAACCACATTCACTATTCATAAAAAAAAAAAAAAACCACATTCACAATAGCAATTGCAATCAAATTTTTCTACTAGCAATTCCACCAGAACCAAACAAAAGAGTCGATACTTACTTGGTGTCGTTGTTCGGCAGCCTTTTCCCTATCATTGAGCGAGTGTGGTTTCTTCTCCTTCCGCTTTCGCTTTTTAGAATTAGAAGATGAAACCCGAAATTCTAGAACCAAGGGTATAGATTCGAAGAAACGAGGATAATATGCAGAAGGGGAAACCCGGAAGTGGGTGTAGGAGCGGCTCATGACACGAACCGGGTCGATGAAAACTGCGTTCGAGTTTTCGAACTTGTAGATACCAGAATTCAAAAACGTAGAAAGCCCATCGTCCATTTTCGGATGATTGATTCGCTGGTCTCTATAAACAGGTAGAATTTGTCTCGACTTTCTTAGCAATCTAATGATAAGAGGGATAAATGATTAGGGTACAAATTTTTACAGTCGATGATCGCTGGGGGTTACTAGCGGGAAGAATATCATTTTGTTTCCCTTGTAGATAGCCCATTTTGGCTGTGTAACTTGGGACTCATTTAGATATAGACATAGGTTAATCTCATGTCATTTTAATTATTATAATGTTATCAATTTTTTATATAAAATATAATAAATTTTTTAAATTTTTTAACCTTAAAACAATAAGAATAATAATAATAAATATTATTTTATTTAACTTTTATTTAAATCACCTTATTTTAGAGCATTCACATCCGACAACATATAATTTTTTTCAAACTTTAATCAAAAATCTAACTCCCAATAATTTTTTTCTAAATTTTAACCATTTTAAAAAAATCATCTATATCTCATTTCTTATATTTTTCTTCATTTATTCAAATAATATTATTCTATTATTTTTTTATTACTTTTTCTATCACTTTATTTCACATCACAACTCTATTCTCAATAAACAACTAATCAAGTTTGGGATTAGGATAAAGAAAAGAGAAATTCTGGGGGCAGACCGTTTGCCCCCCCACACGAGCAGCCCCTGCCGCCCTCGGTGGCGGTGGGCGACATCGCCCACGCCATCGGGACCGGTGGACTCAGGCGTACGAGTCCGAAACGGGTTTAAGGCTGCCGGGGGCACACCAGAGCTCGCCGTCGTAGGGGTGAGGTCGCCTGAGTCCGCCGGTCCCGATGGCGTGGGCGATGTCGCCCACCGCCACCGACGTCGCCCACCGCCACCGACGGCAGCTCCGTTCGCTCCATGGCCGAATTCCCTTAAATTCATCTTCATTTTATTTTTTTATTGTGTTTTTTATTATGTTTTTATTTTTTTATTGTATTTTTTATTGTGTTTTTTATTATGTTTTGTTCATTTTATTTTTTTATTATATTTTTAATCTTCATTTTTTATTTAATCATATTTTTTATTTTATTTTAATGTGTTTTTCATTATAAAGCAGCCCAGCGTTAGTTGGGCTGCTTTAGACGCTAGGGACAGCCGGACCGGTCCCCAGCGTCTCCCAAAAAAAAAATGCTATCCTTCAGCTGGTTCGAGATTTTAACTCCGCACACCGTGACATGGCAAACCCGGTCCGATTTGCCATGTCACAATTTGGCTACAATAGCAAGTTCAGACAACACACACACCACCACCGCCCCCCTGATAGTACCCCATTAAAAACCGCCCTATATTATGCCTTGACACCGCTAGGGGAAGGTCAGCACAGTCACTTGGCTAACCTGCAAGCATGCCTTGGCTCAGACCTTGACACGCAGCAAGCAACCATGGAGGCTACTTGCGACGCGCGGCCCATGCGCCCAGACCGCCAGCTTGGGCCATTCATGACCATCACCCCGGCACTCAGCCTGAGCCATGCAAGACCACCGCCCAAGCCACCTGACTGGGCCACACTACCACAACACGGCATCACTCGGGACACATCATCAAGCTTAGGCATGTCACCATGTCATGCACACTATCAGATGCCATGCAGCCAGGCGCCATGTAGACAACCATCCGTGGGCCATGCCATGCCACATGCCATGCCTAGGCCACAACATGCCACGGCCCCATCATCATTGGCGCCACCTTTGCTTATTTATGTATTTATTTTATTTATTTATGCATTTAGTTATTTTAGTAATTATCTTATTTTGTTAGGGGCCTTTTAGGGGTTTCCAATTTGTTAGACTCTATAAATAGGACTTTTAGGTTTTCATTTCACATCTTTGGACAATTTGAGACTAGACTTTTGCTCTTGGAAAAGAGTTAGGCCGGCCACAAGTATTGTGGTTTGGATTTCGGTGCTTAGCACTTGGGCTTCCCTAGGGTGCAATTCGTGAATCCCTTTGGAAGAGGATCATCGTGCAATTCGTGAATCGGTGATCCACATCTATCCTTTTATTTGTTTTCATTTTTATTTATAAAAATCTTGAGGTAATTCATAAAAAGAGTTTTCGGTTTTGGAGTGAGTTGTGTTGAGTGATTTTCATGTTTTGGTGTTCTTGAGAGGTTTGTTGATTGTTGAGTGATTTTGTGTTTGTGAGACCAAATCCACACCACTTGTGGATTTGAGAATTTGTGTGTGTGTCCATAGAGGAATTCGAAATCCTCCCCCATTGGGAGATTCGGATTGCTCATGTGAGTGAGAGTGAGTGTGTGATTGATTGGAGGAAGTTGAAGACTTGGAGCCTTGTGTGTGTGCCGAATCCACTTGGTGTCTGGAAGGAGTTGGCTTGTTCATCTAGGGTCTTTTGTTCAATCATCATTTGGTTGTTCAATTGATCAATTTGGTGTTCATTTTGCCCCATAGCAGCCACGGCATCAAGCCCCACAAAACCCTAGAGCCACACGGCATAGTGCATGAAACCCTAGCCTAAACACTTGTCCATTTTGCCCTTTACCCTAGCCGGCCACTTAACCCCATCATCTCCTATAATTCCTCACTTAAATCCACCTCATCCCTCATCCAAAACAAACCAATTTCGTGCCCCTCAAACCCTAGCAAGACCGGCCACCCATTGGATTTGAATTCAAAAGAATTCAAATTCAAATCTCACCAAAATCCCTACAAAGTCTCAACCGGCCATCCACCCTTATCCTAGCCGAAATCACCTTGCCACATCATTTAAATTGCCACCTCATACTCTTATTTGATTGGTCATCAAGTGAAGAAGAGAACCAATCAAATCCCTCCCTATAACCCTAGCAAATTCGGCCAAAACACTAACCCTAGGTGCCGCCCACTTTAAATGGCTATAAGCCATGTTCCTACTTTTTAGGACTTATCCAAACTCCATCAAAATCCTAGAATCCTATCCCTAATTACATGTGCCGAAAACCCTAGCCTCCCATAAGCCATGTTCGGTCACATCAAATCCTAAACAAACCCCATCTAGCCTAAACAGAATCAAGCCTAACCGAACCCCTCACTTGCCACCTTATCCACCATAACTTCCCATATTTCTCTCAACCAAGTCAATTCAAATTCAAAACCTATTCTACCGACCAAATCCATTCCATAACCGACCACTACAATAATCCCTATATCCGGCCACATACATTCCCCCATTTCAAATCATTTCAAAAATTTAAATCAAAATTCCAACCAAATCTCCAACAACAATAACCGGCCATCATTCCCTTATCTTCTCCTAAATTTACCCAATTAAATCAAATCTTCCCTCATCCAAAAACAACCCAAATCTCGGCCCCATCAAGCCTCCATCAGCTCTAACCAAATCAATTCAAAATCAAATCTTTCCACTTTCCATAAATATCTCACTCGGCCATTCCATCCCTAACTAGTGCCGAAATTCTCCACTTGCCACATCACCAAATTAACCTTAATTCTCTCAAATGACTAATCAATTATCCAATTGATTGAATCAATCAAATCTTATCCCAACATAGAAGCAATACTCGGCCAACAACCCTACCTCATTGCCGCCCACTTATCTTGCTAAAATCCTAATTCCTACATTTTAGGAATTATCCAAAACATCTCAAAATCCTATCCCACTTAACTCTAACCACCTTGGCCGAAACCCTTCTTCCAAACCCTAGCCAATTGACTTCCAAACCCTAACCTAATCTCAATCTCGAAATTCCCCTTAGCCTCCACTAAAACCCTAACCCTACTACACTATATGACCCATATTCCTTACCAAAGAGACCCCAATACATAGGCCTACCCAAAGGACATTCTCCTAAATTTTTTCTACCATAATCTACCACTCAACCCACCACATCTCCTTCCCAGTACCATAACCAAGACTACCATAGCCTAAGTACCACCTTATTGCTCCATACACTTAGCCATCCAACCTCATTGTTGTACACCACTCTACCCTACCTTAGCCAAGACGAACTCAATCAATTTCTCTTAACCACATCAACCTCATATCACCCTTTCATCCATTGTTGGTGTACGCGAACCATCACAAGCAAAAGGAGCCTTACTCGGTCATTGAGGAGCAACAAGGCGAGGAGGACCCGCTTAGTTGAGTGGGGACACGACCGAGGTCCCTATCACCTCCCCCCCCCCCCCGGCGCCAAAACCATCTTCACTATTCGTCTGCGTCGAGCTCCCGCCCGAGAGTTTGAGTTTTGCTCCCCCCATCTCCTCCTTCGAGTCTCTTTGAGGCAGAGAACCTCCTTCGTCTCTTCGAGGTAGAGAACTTCTCATTCTCGTCTTCACTCATCGAGTCTTCTCCTTCGCGTCATCGAGCCAGAGAATACCTCGTTCGCGTTTTCGTCTTCGTGTCTTCGAGACAGAGAAAACCCCGCCCTCTCGCATTCCTCTCATTCATGTCTTCGAGCCAGAGAAGTCCCCATCCCCCGCATTCTTCTCTCCTTCATCTCAAAATCCTAGATCGTCCCCTTCCCCCCCGAAGCCCTCACCCTCAACACCGAGAAAAAGTCTCCTTCTAAGAAACACCCATGCGTCTCCGAGAGGTATAGCTTGTATTTTTGTGATTTGTTTAGGTATGAGAACGATTTGCATTGTTAGGGTTTAAGTGTTTGGTTTGTTATAATGTTTGTTAATTTGGTTTCACTATGAGAATTGCTTGATTATTTTCAGTTTAAGATGATAGTTTGGAGATTGTACAGGATTGTTTTGTGGATTCTCTTTACAAATCAAGAAACCTTGTATTCTGGTAGGCAGACCATGAAAATAAAAATATCCTATGCCACGTTGGTTATGAAATATTTAGGTGGCCATAGCATCCTGCTTTTGTTGCTGTAATCTTTGTTGAGAAGTAATACAAATTTGAGTTGCATTCTTAGGGTTTAAGTGTTTGGTTTCTTAAAATAGTTGTTGATTTGGTTTATTACGATTTCCACTATGCTTGGTTGGTGAGAATTGCTTGATTATTATCTTATTCCTTGTTTAGATGTTTGCTACTTTCCTCTGCCTAAAGTTCTGGTTGATCGACATTGTAGAGCAAAATAGTCAAGTATTTGTATTCTGCTCCTGAGAAACCTTAAATTTGTTCTGAGTTTGGTCCTCTCACTTTTTTATCATACAGGTTTTGAGTAATTTTTCCAATTTATGATTTGTATTACAAAAGCATATGCATGTGTATAGAACTCTATAGAACTGGTTTATGTTATCAGTTCTTGTTGAAGCTTGTGTCGCATATGCATATATTCTATCAGTTCAAGCCCCTGGACATTTCTTGAAGCCAGTCTTGCATATGCATATGTTCCTGAATTTCAAATTATTGGTTATGATTTGAAAGTGATTTACAGGTTGATGAGTGCATTGTTTGCAATTAAGTTAGACGATGAAAGATCAATGACAGACTTAGATTCTTGCAAGCCAAAATTTCATAAAATTTATTAAAGATTATTATAGTTTATTATTGGGTTAAAAATTAAAAATAAAAACTGCATGCATTTTGAATCACAGAAGTACATTATCTCAGAGTTACATTTTAGAGTTACATTACATAATTACATTATCTCAACATTTTAATATGCTCATTGTTTCATTTTAATAATGTACGCATACATATCAATTACCAAGCTGTTGGTGTGGTTTGAAAACCCCATTAAAAACATCATAAACTAGCAAAAATCCTAGAAGGAAATTTTACGCCTGCCCGAAGTACAATACGGTAAACTGTTTAATTTTTGTTCCCCTCCTTAATCTATTTTCCTCATATTTACTTTTTGACAAATTAACAACTCCCATGTAGGGAGAAGCAAGATGTCAATTCTTTATATGGGCAGACATACTTCAACTAGTAAATGAGAATATTTGCACCAGAGAGAATACAGTTCGAAAAAGGGAGGACGATGTATTGTTGCGCGAGTATAAAGTACAAAAAGTAGAAGAAAAACATGTTGAGAGAGAGAATGCTCTTTACAAGTGGGGGGAGAAAAGAAGAGGGCAAATAGTTGAAAATAGATGTGCAAGAATATTATTGTGTGTATTGGGTGTTGTCAATTGTAATAATATTTGGTTGGCTTGGACTATGATGTAGATTGGACAAGTTAATTATGGTATATGTTGGACAAGTTAATTTTAAGTAAATATATTTTAGACTTTTGAACAAGTTAATTGTAGGATTAATATTTGGTATGTTAGACAATTATTGACAAATATTTAATCATGTCCAAGTTCCAAGGAGATCAGATGTAACTTCCGTGCCAAATCAAACCCTAATCTAATTTTTATCATATATAGTATATTATACCATCATAGGAAACAACAAAACATTTATTAGGAATTTTTTCAAATCATAATCTGAATTATTTATCCCATATTTAATGTCTAATGCATGTATGCTCTCCACCCATGTCATTTTATTTTAATTTTTTTTAGAAGTGTTGTAATTATAAAGAGATCTCACCAAAATCATTTCTATATTTTTTGAGATGTTCTTATATAGCTAAAGTATTTTCCCCCCTTTGCCAAAGTGATAGTTGTTGCGTCAGTTGGACCATAAGAATGGACATTAAATTATTAGAATTAAGAAGAATATCAAGAATGCATTAATATATAAAATAAGAGAACTATTATAAACAAAAAATTTACATTAAGAAAAATTCATAAGCTGACGTGAATTCATAACATCTGTTATTAATAATTACATTGCAGCCAATCACAAAATCATGACTTGGATGTATAAATAATTTGTGTGATATAAGTGCAAGGGTAATGATACGCTTATAATTTTTTTTTTATTATTTTATTATTTGTAGTGTATTTTTTAAAGTATTTTTTTAATATCTTTAATTATTAATAAAAAAAATTTAAAATATATAGTCTTATTAATAAGTTTTTTTAACTATTAAATAAATCACACAAGTTTTCTCTTCCTCTTTCTCAATCACACTATTTCTCAGCAATATAACCTTCCGATGTCTTCAACACTATACACATGACTTAGGTTTAATTAGAGGTAAGTTTCAAATAACTACATATAACTAGGTTTAAATGACTTAGGAAATTAATTGATGAGAGTAGTATTACAAATAATTTTGAAAACTGCTATTATATATTAGAAACAAAGTAATAAATGGTTTAAATGACTTAGGGTGTAGGAATAATGTAAATTGATACTAGATGTTGAAATGATGAATGTATCATACCTGAGTAGGTGGAATTTGTGTAAAACTAGATGGCCTTTTCTCTTCCTCTTTCTCAATCGCACTATTTCTCAGCAATATAACCTTCCGATATCTTCAACACTATACACATGACTTAGGTTTAATTAGAGGTAAGCTTCAAATAACCACATATAACTAGGTTTAAATGACTTAGGAAATTAATTGATGAGAGTATGATTACAAATAATTTTGAATACTGTTATTATATATTAGAAACAAAGTAATAAATGGTTTAAATGACTTGGGGTGTAGGAATCGCGAAGTGGAAGTTGATCGATTACAGAATGATGACGACTATGATGTTTGTTTGTGCAGGCAAGATCTGATTTCTCAAGCATTTTTTGGGGATTTTTCTCCCTCGATTTTATGGCAGTTTACATGTCTGATTCAATTTAATTTTAGTTGTATATTCTTTTAATGAAAGGAAAGAAATAAGTGTATCAATTATGGAAAAAAAAACAAGAGAAACATATAGAACACATGGGTACAATAATTCAATTATGTTCTTGCCGTGTGTGTATGTTCTCTACTTAATTTCCATAGTAAATAAAGGAGAAACATATAGAACATATGTCTGATTCAATAATTCCATAGAAAATAAAATCTGAATTAATGTTAACAAAACTAACAAAATTCATTCACAACGAAATAAATATTCTTGCACCTAAAGAAGACAATGGACAACCCACAGTTTCTTTCATCATTGTAAAGAGTATCACAAAATTCTTTACACTCTATACAGGTCTGAGAATCATACACCAAAAATCAATTTCAAACTTCCAAAAGGCTAAATCATCACTCATCATCATATGTTGCCAATTTTTCATCCATATAAATAGGCCAAACCAGTATAGAGATGTAAAAAAAAAAAAAAAAGAGAGAGTATTACAGCAGGCTGTAGCAAATCAAATTACAGGAGGAAGACCGGCGGCAACTAGAGGAAACAACGGGTTGACCAAACGTGATTACAAGAGCAACCGGGGGTGGGCGATTTCCCAATTTACCGTGGGTACCGTAGCAAATCAGATTCAAATTTGGGGATAAATGGTGGAGCGGGATTGGGTTTGGGTGATAAAAGGATTTATTGTAGCTATAACACAGAAGCAAGCGGGGTCTGTTGGGCGATAAATGAAGATTGTTTACTATAGCAATTAAAAAGAAAACCCACGTGGTGGGTGTGTGGAGTAGAGTACTGTAGATGCTACAATAGAGATGAATTATAGCAAAACTCTTGGGATAAATGGTGCTCTCTCAAATGTGGGAGAGCGCTATTCATGACATCAAATCCGGTCCTATTATAGGGGACCGAATGTAACGGCCAAAATAAGTTAAATTTTAGTCTCTATAATTTAACCAGAATAGTTTTATGAGGGATCGAATGTGAGTACTCTTATCTTACTATCTTAACCTTCACAAATACTTTACTCAATCAATAAGCCACTAGGCCCGGTTTGTTTAATAAAGTGGGTTTAACTCATCTCATCTCATTCCGTACTTTCAACTCATTTCAACCACTCATTTTAAATTTCAATTCATCTCAATCACTCATTTTATTACTATTCATAACTCATCTCATCTCATCTCTGAATCCAAGTAGGCCTATTTATGCATCTGCATAAGTAATGCTTGCATTATATGATCTTAAATTGGAAGGCATTGAATTATGCATCTACATATTTGTATATTTATAAGTAGTGTTTTTACGAATTTGAAGATATATTGTTCACTCTCCCAAAATTATTTTACTGCTTTTTTTTTTTATCTCTCCTACCATAAATGTTATTCTACATTCTGCTCTACAAATGTCATTTTATTATTCAATCTATAGCTGATATTTTACAAATATGGTTGGTGCTAATTACAAAATATAAAAAATAATAATAATTTAGAGAAAAAACTAATTATAATAAAAGAATGTTATTTTTTATTATTTTCGTCTTAAAAATATATAATTCAATGTGAAGATTTTACTAAAATGGCAAAATCATATTCAATAACAAGATCCTAATCAATACATTACTTCCTCGCAGTTTATCACAACCAACATATTTAACATATCAGAGTGTTCTTATACAATTTTATGCTGCTTAAGAGCATTCATACATCTTCAAAATGTTACCATCCTGCAACTATACATCATATATCTCACTCAACATGAAATGCAAGAAAACCAGTTTGAACACAATCTGTCCAGCCACTTGAAGCAACATACAAGTGGTCTTTCTAGCCTCATGCAAACCAAAAATAATCTTAATCAACACGTCATTTCAACATCTAGTATCAATTTACATTATTCCACTCCATCCTTCCATATATACAACTCAATTTATAAAACATACTAACATTTTTTTTAATTTAATATATATTTTTCTTTTTTTTTGATACATTGGGAGAGGGGGGTCAAACCAAGACTTCCATTTTGGAGATTTGGATGTTATGCCTTCATGTCATAGGCCTTTGGCAGAAAAAGAAAAACATACTAACATACTTGCTGCCCATGTACATCAATTTAACACAATTACAACTCACAAAAATTTATAAGCTTCATTCATGACTCCACACAATCCCAACCTTCATAATTATCATCTTCAATCAATACGTTTCTTAACAATAAATACAACACCCAATCAAAAGTTCAATTAAACTCCACATAGAACAAACCAATATAAGCCCATACTTCACAATCTTCATGCTTCACTAACAACTCCATTTCAATCCCAACCACACCTCACATCTTCTCAGTCTATCACAATCAAAATCAAGCATAAATTTGCAACTACAGCTAGTTTAAAATACTTACACCACTTATAAGCATTACATGAAAATAATCTCAATCGAAGCTAAAATTTTTCCATATAGTTTCTACATCAACAAAAACACTAATGCAATGTTTTATAAACTCCACCAATGGCTCATACAATCCCAATAAAATATATGTAACTTTCCTCTGCCCATGCATTAAAATACAACACCAACTCAATTACATGAAAATAATAATCTACACATCCCCGTGAAGCTTAAAAAGGCAAGTCTAGTTTCCAATCTACTCAACCTCTCTCATGGAGGAGATTGGGTTTAGCCCTTAGTTGTCCAACTACTTACCTTCTTGTATAGTATCAACAAACAAATCCAATACTGCCCGACCTCCCTCACAGCGAGACGCGGTTTGATAATTTCATATACCAGTTTGTTCGACCTCCCTCACGACAAGTCCACTCAGATTTGATCGTTTCACATTTAAGTTTGAATTGTTTTGTTAACTGACTTTGTATATTTTAGCATTGTTGTGCACCCCATCCATGAATGAAAGATGAGTTGCGACCTCTCTCTCAACGTAGTGCAGTTCCAATCTTTCAACTGCTGGACATTACTCTCAGGATAACATCTCTACCAGCAAATGTTGAGTGTTTAAACTCGTGCCATAACCGCTACCAGCGAGTTACCTTCAAGAACGAGCTTTCGAGGAAACAATGCCTCTGAGCTCAACAATCGCCTCATAGAGGTTATCTTCAAGAACGAATTTATGGGCTTAATAACTACCTAAGGTCGACCTAAGGGGTTGACGGGATCCCTAGCCACCTAGGGCAGATTGCTACAAAAAACTCTAAAATTAACAATAATTTACATCGGAAAGAAAAAATTCACTCAAAAGAATAAACGTTATTTGATAATAATAGTTGTTCATATAAAACGAACAAGCCTACTTACCTTCTCGTGAGTGTCAACAAGAGAGAAAGGTCAAGGACCACTTAACCTCTTTCATGGCGAAATGAGGGTTGAGCCTCTCAACTGACTAATTACTTATCCTCGTCGTGAGAGTCAACAATAAGGGACAACCTTTGACCACTTGACCTCCCTCACGATGAAGCGCGGGTCTAGCCTATTGGCTATTCGACTACTTTACCTTCTCATTGGAAGTCAGCATATGATTTTATTCTTAAGGGTAGCCCTGATGTGTCTCACTGCAAAGAGTGAGTCCAACCTTTCAATTGCCCGGCTTACTGTCATTTTCATAATTAGTCAACGTGAGGGAAAGGTCAGAGATTGCTCGACCTCTTAGGCGCTCGAGTTGGTGGATAAGTCACTAGATTGCCCAACCTTTCTTGCACGTAGAAAAGACGAGCTCTACACTGGCACCTAAAGCGGTTGAGCAAGCCTCCCGCTTATCTATATCTCACCAAACAACCTTTACACTTGTACCTAATGCAATCGAGCCAGCCTCTTGCTTATCTTGCCAATATGAGCTTCGCACTTGCATTTAATGCGGTCGAGCTCATCTCTTACCCAGTTTTGCACTAAAAAATCTTCATCGCTTAATGTAAGTGAGATGAATGGTTAGGAACCTACTCCCGAAATTTATTTCTCTATGGATTTTAGCAGATATGTCAATTGCATATTTTATCGTTAAAGATTTCCAATGTCTTTTTTAAAGCAAATTGCCCTTAAATTGTGGATAACTTTAGTGATAAAATATCACAAGTCCAAAATGGCTTTTCAAGCCCATCTCAAGGTGAGGGAGTCTCATTAGGAGGGAAGAAAGAAAGAATGAGGGAGTTGACAAAAGGTTGAGAAATAAAAATAGTGTCAGGAAGAAAATAGGAGATGTGATATAAATAATAAGAGATGTGTCATAAAGGAATAAGGGGCTGAGGATAGAAGGAAAATGACCATATGACTTCAAGGGGCTTCTTCCAGACTGCTACTTTGACTTTTCCTTTAGCTTTTTCAACCTTGTTGTTAAGGATTTATTCTGCAGTCTAATTTATCAAATTCCAATTGACTGAAGCCTGCAAAATAAGAACAAGGACGATCGGGGTTCGGGACCGCTCCGACGATCAAATTAGTTAGAGAGAAAATGAAAAGAGAAATTTGTTCGAGAGAATTGTTTAGAATGTATCCCTTTTCGGCTTTGGTTCAGTCTTATTTATAGGTGTTCCCTCTGAAGGATGGTTTTATGATAAAAGATCTATTAATCGGGACATTACTCGATCGTCATCCTCGAGAGGGGAAAAACCTGATATGATTCTGTTTGTCTCGTCGCATTAATTGGGTATCTCCTTAATTAATGCTCAATTAGACCCTTTTGGAGAGAGACATTAAATGCTGCTCTATCCTGCTTCAATCTAGCAATTAATGATTTGCGTTTATAGTATCTCCGCATTTAAGAGGGGAAATCCGTAGACCGGCGATTGTCTGATTGCTCATAAATGCGGGAATGATCCTGATGTGAGGTGGATTCAGGAGATATGTCAATAAATGAACCGTCGTTCCTGGCATTAGCGTATCCTCGAAGCCGGTTTATTCTCATCTTCTCGATTCGGGATAACCAGTGACTCGGATCGTCTTTGATTTCGGTATTCCTAGTTGAATTCGGACACCGTGTCATCTGGGTTCAGATCACGGGCCTCGAGCCCAACTTTTCTTTTGGGCTTAGGGTTGTTGTTGGCCACCCTTTCACTTGTGATCAGGACACCAACGATAAAGATCTCACTAGATAATAGATCTCTAATCTATTGTACAACGACGATGAAAGATTGTAGAATAATTATATTACAGTGGATTCTTCCCTTTTTACACTCTTGTAGACATAGGCATTATATTGAATTATGTAGATTTGTGTGTCTTTGCCTATTTTATTTTATCTGTATTTTATTTCTGGTTCACTGCAATGGATGTACGCATGTACATCGTCCAGCTGCAGCGGACTATCACCAAAAGCTCCACACTACAACAATTGATACTCGAATTGTCATTGGCAGGCCAAAAATGCCTGTCTTCCCTTCTAGCCTCTTTTACCATTTTAGACATTAACGACATGTACATGACTACCGTCGTATAATCGCTATCGACATTTGCTTAAAAAAAAAAACTCTCAACTTTAGGCTCACAAATCGTAACTCGTTCTCTCTCTCTCACGAAAGGAAACCTTAAGGCTCACATCTTCTTGATGCCGTCGGAGGGTGTGAGCTGTGCCTTCACCCCTCCTCCCTCCTCCCTCCCCTCTCCCTATTTCCATCTTCTCCATTCTTTTCTTTCATTTTCTCTTTATCTTTGATTTTCTTTTTCTTCTCCCATCTTCGCTTTCTCGTTGTCCCCGATTTCTTCCGACCTCCCTTCCTTTTCTTCTTCCATTTTTTTTTGTTTGGGTTGGTTTTTGTTTTTGTTTTGTAGGAACCACGTCTGTTGGGAGAGGTTTGTTTTTGGACATCGGTAGATGCAATGGCCCTTGACGCTTTGGTCCTTACACGCATTTCACTGTGGTACTCCTAGGACGCCGATCTACCTGTTTCGACAAGATCGCGTCGATTGGAGCACTTCACAGCCACAAGCGAGGTCATCAGGTTCAGGTCATCAAAGATAATCGCCTGGCATTTCCACAACTCTCTAGAGGCGGCGCGTGGCTTCCACGCACTGCTAACAGTAGTGGCCTCTTGCCTTTTGATCTTTTTATTGTTTGTCTTTTGAATTCTTCCAAGATTAAAAATAGATCGTTAGGTTTAAAATTTTTTAGCTTTAGTTTTAATTTCTGTCTTTTAGCTTTAATAAAAATCAAAAAAATATTGTGGTCCTTAGAGTTTGTCCCTTATTTTGTCTTAGTACGAAAGTGGGTTTTATTCGGTTGGTTGTCACTTTGTCTTAAAACAGAGTTTATAAATGGTCTCTTAGACTATGTTCTAGAAAGTTTTGTAGTTAGAGTTAGAAAATGTTAGTCACTTTCAGTGTACTGAGGAGCTACAGATCCTCACTTAATTAACTTACAATTTATGTTATAAATTTGTTTGTAATGTCTATTATTAATGAATGAATTATCGTTTTCCTCTTAAAAAAAAAAAAATCACTATCGGCATTTTAATCATTATTTATTCTTGAATTGAAATTCATTTAGATTCTTAAAATGTTATATCCAAATTTAATTTTGATAAGATGAATTCTTAAATAAGTGATACAATCATAAATAGATTATTAAAAAATAAATTTATAAACTGACATTAATTCACATGATACATTATATATATTTTATAATAAAGATAATTTTATAATCTATTATACATATCAATATTTTATAATAAAAATAATTTTATAATCTAATATACATATCAAGCGTAAATTAATTTTTAGATTTAAAAAAAACACTTAACGACTAAATATTTATTTTAACTCGAGGTAACCAAACGGTCGAAAGGTGCAGTCTCAATTAAGATGCACCTGTTAATATTGTCTATGTTTATGGACTAAGATATTGAGATCCGTCTATTATACGTGCGTGTCTTTGTGATTATAATTATCACATGCACATGTTGATAATAAAAGTCACTCGATTTCAAACATGCTGCTTAGCCTAGTAATCTCATGACATATTTTTACAAGGAAAGTACATCAGCCAAGTAAAATGCTGGTGATAAACTAAAGGAATTATTACAGAGACAAAGGTGCTTGATTAAGAGGTGAAGGCGTCAATAATGGTGGTATGGAGAGGGTCACTCAAATGGGTTGCCCAGTTGTTGAGAGGGCCTTTTCCGGTGACGGCAGCTTGGACGGCGAAGCCAAGGAAGGCAACCATGGCGAGGCGGGCGTGCTTGATTTCTGCCAATTGGAGGGTGGCCTTCTTCTCTGGGTCGGAGGCCAAGCCTAGAGGGTCAAAGTACTTCCCGCCGGGGTAAAGCCTCTTCTCCGGGTCTAACTCTGCGTTCCTTTGGAACTCGATGTATCCAATTACCAGAACCTCAATCCATATCAACGAGGTGATGGAGAATGGAAGAGGTTGGCCAAGATAAGAAGAACCTTCAATCAGCTCCACCTGAATTAATACAAGCCCCAATTTATACATTATTTTAGATCAATGTGAATTCGTTTCAAGCCACACATTAAGATTGGATTTGAACGTACCTTTCCGGCGTCTTGCCAGGTAACGCCGGTGAGTGACTCAACAGCGAGTGCACCGAGTGTGGCCAACATGGCCCACCTTCCATGGATGAGCTCGCACTCACGGAACCTCTGCAAGCCGAACACTTCGCTGTAGGGCTGGAACGGGGTCGACTTCACGTCCTCGGCCTCGAATCGGGTGCCTATCACGTCGCCGGCCAAATTCTTAGCCAGGTTCTGGTCCAACGAGTCCAAGTCGAACTGCAAGTACTCTGCGGGCTTGCCCAGTCCGAACGGGTCGAAACCGTAATCACCAACCAAGCTACCGTCCAGCCATTCCGGAGCTTTGGCTCCCGGATACCAGAGAGGACGATCCGTAGAGGGCCTTACAGATTTCTTGGGCGGGCTTTTCTTACGTCCGAATCCAAATCGGGCTTGGAATCTGCCGGAGTTGGAGTAAACTTCCGGCAGACGTGTTCCGATGAAGGTGGAAGTAGCAGCAGCAGTGGTTGCAGCCATGGCAGAAGAGTGGCAGGAGGTTCGAGAATGGGTGATTTTACAATGTTAAAACCAATGTATTATATTTGGCGAAGGTGACGAACGGGTATATCTATGTCTTGTGGATAAGCAGAGCTGAGGAATTTGGGTCATTGGATGGAGAAGCGTATCCATCTGACGGGCGTGAGACTATAGGCCTTATCTTTGCCTTATCTTCGGCTTATCTCGGAGTGGTCTAGTGGGGTCCGTTCGGTCACTAGCTCCTTTGCTCGTCCACGAAATCGGACGTCCTCTGAGTTCCATTTTGTGGTTCTCCATTGCGGGCAATAGAAAATCCCGAAAGAGGGGGTTTTCCCTGCCTATAATTCATTAAAAAAAACTAGAAATATTACCGATCCTATTGATCTAAAAAATATTGGTAAATATATGTAAAAAGAAAATGCTAAATATACTTAAAAAAAAACTTATAAAAAATTTATTTTATACATATCAGTTATTGATAATCTGAAAATTATTAAAATTTGAAATTTGAGATTTAAATTTTAAAAAATAATTCTCAAAATAAATATTGTAAGTAAAAATACGAGTAAAACTGCAAGTAAATATAATAAAACTGTTTTAGTCATCCACTGAGACAAAATCACACACAAAATGACAGAGGGCACGTATTTAGAATATTAGCATTAGATTGATTAAAAAAATTCTTTAAAAAGTAAAATTGAAGAAAATTTTGAATTTAATATTTACTTTTGAAAAGTAAAAATATTTTTATTCTATTTTTTCACTTTTTTCTTTCTACTTTTGATTAAATATGATAATTTATTTTGATATATGTGTAAATTTATACTTTAAAAAAAAAAATTCAATTTAATGCTAATGCTCTTAATGGCAAGATATAAGACTTGAGAGTTTGAGTCCTATATATTACATTAAGTAGATATTATATTTGAAATTGAAAGGATTATTGTTTTCTAAAAAGTACTAATATTTATGCATTTTTCACAAATATTCATGCATTTTTTATTTTACCCTTGTAATTCATAATACTTGCGGTTACATCAGTCTAATTTCTATTCATATTCTATCAAATAAAGGAGATTTTGCAATATCATTTTAAGGATTTTGCTACTTGCAAATTTAATAAGTTAACTTACTAGGTTTAATGAGAACTGTTATAATTATAAAAATTTAAGAAAGTTAGATCAGTACTATATCTGTTAATATTGTAATTCCAGGACAATGATAAGATCAAAAATTTAAATACATCTCAAATTTATTATTATATTTTTTCAAATTTACATATAAAATATAATAAAATATTTAATTTTTTCAAAATTTTATATTACTTTTTCAAATCCCCATAAAAAATTAATATTAAAAAAAATATCTCATAATAATATCTTATTCTTTTTTTAACTTTACTTTTATTTTATTTTATCTCATTTCATCTCTGAAAATAAACAAGACCAAAAATTTTATACAAAGAAACTTAGAAATTGATATTTCAGATTATTGATTTTATAATTAAAAGATTATACAATCGATCACATTAAAATATGTTAATGTATAATCTTCAAGTTTCTATGTAGATTCCAAAATTCTGATAGAGAAATGAATTTTACATTTTTTAGGATATACAAGTCTAGCACAATTTTTTTTTAAAATTAAATAATTTTTTAAATTCACATACAAAAATTATTTTTTTAATACTAAAATCTCTTTTCATTTTTAAAAATACATGATATAGATATTCTAATCTAGCATTATTATTCTTTATTAGAAGAAAAATTAAATACACTACATATTATTTTATTTTCATTCTATTATATAAAATATGTCATATTTATCAATATTAGATAATTCTTTATTAAATAATTTTTTTTATCACCTATTAATAATAAATATACTACATCTTGCATAATAAAATGAAAAAAAGATGATATTGTAGTATATAATATTACTCTTAAGCTTTATTTGAATTGACAAATCATATTAACTCATCTAATATTATCTCATTAAATAATTTTTTTAAATTTTTATATAAAATATAATAAATAATTTTATTTTTTAAAATTCTAATTTTATTTTTTTAAAATATTAAAAATAAAATTTAATAATAATTTATTTAATTTTTAAATTTATCTAAAATATTTAATCTCATATGTGATTTTAATAAAAATGATGATCTTAAGTACAAATTTTAAATATATAAATCTCTACAAATTTTTTATAAAATAAATAAATTTATAAAAAAATTTGTGCGATATTAGTGACATGTATATATAATTTTTTTTTAAAAAAAGAAAAGAAAAAAAACTCTTGCGGTGGAAAGGACAGCTGGGTGAGGTGACGTTAGGTCTGGTAAGTTCGAAGTGTCAATGCCGGAGCAGTTCAACGTCACAGTCAGATTCACAGTCACATAAATCTCTCCATTCTCCATTGTCACATGGAGCAGTTCAAAGTTCAAACACAAGTTTCGCGCTTCGATGGAAGCCGGCTACAGTCCGGTTGACAAGCCTATGAAAAGTTTACTGGCTGTTCCGGTTGCTTTACTCTACTTTCACTTCATTTCTATCGTTCGTACAGTACCGTCGCCCTGTGCTCACTTCTTTCTTTCTTGAGCAATGTTGGGTCTCTCACATGAAAAGTGATATATACTGTTTATAATACTGTTTATGGGAAAGTTGGCTTCTCCCCTCATTTTTCTTCTTTCTTTCCCGGTGTTTCCAATTGCTTCTTGCTCTCATTCTCTGTTTCGTTTCGTACTTTTCCCGTTCCTCGCGGAAGATTGTCTCTGCCTCTGAGCTCTTTTCCTCAAAAGTACCTGTGTCTCTTTGTAGATCATCTCCGCTGTTTTTCTTCGTCCTAAGTGGCTAAGTCTCCGTTTGGTTGCTGAGAAAATTTTGATAAACGAGAAGGTAGTGAATAACTTGTAGTAGTTGGTAAGTTGGTTTGAAAAAATATATGTCAATGGCGTGTGTATTTTATTTTTTTACGAAACCTTCAAAATAAAGCACAGGATAAATCTTCGGGCTTATAATAAAGAAATCGTACATCTTAACAAGATCAAAAAGAAAGTTGACAGATTGTTAATAGAATATTTATACTCATGCTCATTTTTCCTGTTTTTGGGTAGAATCTTATGATCGAAACTGACCTCTTTATATGTTTGCGTTTTTTGTAAACCTGATTTTCTTCTGTGTGCGTGCCGTCTATTTTGTTCTGGATGACTATTTGTCAGGATCATGCAAGCTTCTTGTAAAAAATAAAACAAAGGAATTAAGTTTGTTTTGTTCCAAGTCATTGTATCATAGTATCAAAGTCAGTACCATTACATGCGCGACACTTGTAATTTCTTTACAAGTTAAAACTAGTAAAACTCATCTTAAAGAATACATATTATATATATATATATATATATATATATTAAAAGAAAAAAGAGCGAAAATTCAAGGGATTTCCTGGATTTTTCCCATGCACTGCCTCTGTCAAGCGCTTAGAATGGAATGATATCGAGTCCGGGCATTGCATCATTGCATAGGGTAGGTTGGGCTTGGGTTTGGGAAGCCTGGGTCTTAGCGGAGTCCAGGCTATTTCTTTCCAGTTTTTTGTCTTTTGATTTGTTTCTTTGGGATTTTTAATGTTTCTTTATTTTTTTGTTATAAAAAATTATCATTGTTAAGTTACAGATGACAAATATTAACAATTTATTAATGACGAGTTGAAATGATCAAAGTAGAAAGCATAGAGAGCAAAACGTTTAAAAGTAGGGTATATGGCCTAAGGCAAACCACATTATTTAGTTGTCTTAACTTCTTTTGAGCACTAACATTGGTGTAGGCAAATGTAAATGCAAACCAAGATTTAGCTAACGACTCCAGTAAATTGTCTACATTAGAAGAGGCAAACGCTTTTTTTTTTTTGCTTACGCTCTACAACAAATCTATATATTTGGAGGGTTACTGTTCCCATCTATTTGAATGAAATAGGTAAAAGGCAAACTACGTGATTTTAGCCAAATTTTGCCTTTGCCTATGCCTAAACTAGTGCTAATTATGCTCTTAAGAGGTTAAATATATGTGTCTAGGCATGGTGCATTGACTTGTATTATTAGAAATCTATCATGGCTGCTTCACCCAAGCTCTTGCTTCTGCTCTCATTGTTGTTCAGCCATTGCCTTGCACCCTTTTGTTGACATTTGAAGGCAGTGTCACAGTTAACTATGTATTAATTGCTCCATTTCGATGCTATTATTTATACAGGAGATTGAAACGATGAGTGAGGGGTCTGCTAATTACTCAAATGAAGCTTTGAAGCCTGTGGAGGAAAGGTTCGTTCTTCCATGCATTGGTTTAGGCTTAAGATATGCTCTTAAGTAAGGCCATGTTTGTTTTTAAAGATGAGATAAGATGAGAAAAAAGTTAAAAAAAAGAATAAATTATTGTTATTCTATATATTTTTAATATAGTTTTGTTTTGGAATTTGAAAAAGTGATTTTGGAATTTAAAAAAGTTGATTTTTTTTTTTAAATATTTTATATGGAGATTTGAAAAAGTATAATGATAAATTTGAGGTTTTTCGTTTTGTCTTCCAAACCAAATCTGGTATGTTTCACAACCAATCTGGTATGTTTCAGTTTCAGGTTTATCGATTTCTGATGTCACATACTTGATAGTGTATACAGCGTATACAGGAATATTGTAGTGATATATACAATATATATTCAATTTTTCAGAAAGGTTGGGAAGCGAAAAGGCATGACAAAGGCTGAGAAGAGTGTCAAACAGAAGAAGCAGAGAAATGCTAAGAAAGACCCAAATAAACCTAAACGACCTGCCAATGCTTTCTTTGTGTTCCTGTTTGTATCTTTTGTATCTCTCTGTTGCTTTCTCTAGAAAATTTTGCTTTTTTTTTTTTTGGAATCTCTAGAAAATTTTCTTTATTTTTGGGAGAGATGAGTTTGAAAATAGATCTGATACATGTCATCTCAATATAATAGCGAGGACCTTAGGAAGGACTTCAAGAAAGAGCACCCTGATGTTAAAGCTGTGTCAGTTGTAAGATTTTGTTGTATATTTTATCAGTATAAGATTTTGCCTTAGCTTCTGCATGATAATGCAATTCTTTTCCCCCAAAAGCCAACTGATTCATTCCTTGTTTGCTTTAATTAAAGGTTGGGAAAGCTGGTGGACAGCAGTGGAAATCCATGTCTGATGCTGTAAGAACTCTCATTTTTTTTTTTCTCTGTTTGTTAGTAATGACAAAATACCTATATTGTGGATTTTCAGTCCTTTGAAACTGTTTTCCTCTACTTAATAGCCGAACTGTATGAAAAGCTCTTGCAAGATATAACCATGTATGAAAACATTTGATTTACTGTTATCAGTCTATGGGAACTATGGGTTAGGGTTGATGAGGTGTGTTATATTCCATGGATATTTTGGGCTTGAGGTATTTTGGGTAATTTTTTTGGGCTTGTTGGATTTTTCATGGGACAGGTGTTTATGAGCATTCATGGGCTAGGTGTTTTCTTGTATACAACCAGTGTACTTGTTTACTCCTTTTCATATATATAACATTTTTACTTACAAAAAAGAAAAACATTTGATTTACTGCTTGATATGAAACCTCTTTGAAAGTCATTGTTAATTGCCTGAAGCATTATTGACCCAATATATATTCCAAACGATCCATGGTGGTTTTAACCCTTAAATCCGTTGAGGGAGATGGGTGTTCTAGTGAGGTTGATGACGGAATATGGATTTAGTTAAGGTCATTCAACTATAAGCACATGTTCTTCTGGTGAAAGGACAGTTTTTAGATAAGAGCATTTAGTGGTGGAGAGATGGTCTTTTTGTTGACAAAAACTTTGTGATGTTCTTTTTCGTTTCGACCGTGTGTAATGAAGCATATGTTTTTTACTCAAAGCTTTTTATTGCCTGCTTTTGGAAGGAAAAAGCTCAATATGAAGCCAAGGCTGCAGAGAGGAAGTCCGAGTATGAGAAGCTTATGAAGGCATACAACAACGAACAGGTGTATATATCTTATTTTAGTTTTCTAATCTTGTTAATTTGGAAGGTTTGTTTACTACTGTATCTATCTTTCATGTTTATGTTGATAGGAGAGCACGACAAATGATGGTGATGTGAAGCCGGACTGGTCAGAATTTGAAATGAGTGATGAAGAGGAGGATATTGCAGACCTTTGTGATATTCTTTCATTTCTGTGTTTGATTCAAATTCTGAAGCTGATGGAGAACGGCTCCTTGAATTGTGGTGAATGGAGGTCACTCAGGAGGAGTTTCTCGCTGTTGAAATTCTTATCTTCTTTTTGAAATATTGTTGCTTATTTGGTAGTTCTTTCCTAGTTTATCTCCTAAATTATAGCATTCTAGATAATCCTTTAAAAAAGGGTCAAATGAAAGGAAAAAAGAGGCTATCTTTTGATAAATTTGAATTTTGGAGAGATGCCACCTACAGAGAGATTCTGTATTGTCTCCCTTTGTTTCCTCATGGCTGTCAACGTGAGGTTGGCTCTGGAGGTTTTGCATCAGTGTTGTTATGCCTCGAATGTTTTGTGTTGCCTGCCATGGCAAGTGAACTGAAGTGAGGAAGAAGTCTCAGTTAGACTTATTATATACGTTGGATGTTGGTGGGCCATATGTTTACATGGGCAGGTAGGTTTAATTCAGACAGTGGGTTATTGTAATATGGGCTTGTCCTTAGTTAGATCAGTCATATTGTTATTAGCTGTAATAGTGGGGCCCATTATCTACCCAAGGGCACCGTTGTCATTTATAGACCTTTCAATTATGCTTTTGAGCAATGTTAGAGACAAACGTCACAAACAAGCGGCGGACAACGCCAACTGATATGGCATGATCAACACAACGTTTCGAATCCATATCCTTCAGATTTAGATTTATTTCTTCATTTCTTAACTCACAGAGATTATGCAGCCCACAACATACACTAAATATTTTAGATTATCAGTTGGTGTTTGTTCGCCTTTTTTTTGTGGCGTTTGTCCCTAATATTTTTGTATCCTTTTTGTTATTAGTACCGATGGGATGGTCTTATCATGTTTGTCACTTTGTTGTGTCTAATGTTTCTTGATTTATTGAAGTCAGAACTCGACTGAGAGCATCGTCCTTGTTTTCTTTAACCCGTTACGATGGGTAACTATTTCGTTGAACATAAGCTGAATTCCTGGGAAATTATCCAAAACGGTTAAAGTTAAAAGTGCATTTGGTTCGAGTTGGCTTCAGAACTATGACCTGATTCTGAAGGGAAATTGCAAATAGCATGGAGAACAGAAGAAAGTGTGGACCTAATAGAAAACAAGGACTACAATGGAAATTGCCTGGTTTGTTTGGTTTGTTTTGGAAGATAAAATGAGATAAAAGTTAAAAATTAAATAAAATATTATTATAATATATTAGTTTTGTTTTGGAATTTGAAAAGGTTAAATTATTTATTTTATTTTATATGAAAATTTGAAAAAGTGTAATAATGAATTTAAAATGAGGTGAAAATATTTATCAAAACAAACCAGACGCTAGCTTAAACTAGTTAGGTGACTTGTGCAAAAAATCAACTATATGTATAAACTTTTATATCATAGGCATATATGGGACTTGAGCTTAGTTTGGATGTTAAGATTTCAGATCATCTTGTAAATAGTAATGAGTAATTTGTAAATGGTAATAAATAAGAACAATTGTATTTCCAAACAAACTAAGCTCATCAGTTTAAGCTTCATGGTGATTTTATTTATCTTTTGACAATTTTGGTTATGGTGTATTGCTTCCCCATATCTCAAACTCAATTTCTATTAGTTGTCGAATTAGAGAAATTTTTTCTTTGAATTACTTGAAGTTTACTTGCAAAAAACTCTATTAAAAGCATATGCACCCCAAAAATTAGTTGGGATGTTGTGTGGCGTTTGCTTTCGAGTTTCTGAATTCCCCAGTTTGACCATAAGTTCACAGTAATTTGTAGAAATACGTTGTATATGCTTGACGTTGTTCTTTCTTATAAAATCAGAATAAAAAACACAAGAAACAAGAAAAGAAAGAAAGAAAAGAAAAAGAAAAAGGTGTAGGAGTAGTACTTTAAGCAGTTTTTGGGTAGTCTTTTGTTGGGAGTCCTATTTCTGCCACATCACAGCCTTCACTATGTTTCCGAGGTATTCTGCCAGATCGAGTGACCACCAGCCTTGGAATGCGCCCTTCATAATGGCAGTGTGGAACTCTCACTTATTTGGTAGACACGGACATAAGCCATAAACCAAGACTAAAGCTTAACTCATCTCATCTATCTTACCGCCACAAGCAGAACCCTTTCAAAGGGAGAGCAATTCACTAAAAAACTCTTTCTATAAATATTTTTTAAAAAATGATCTCCATATCTTCAGTGCAGGCCAGAGTATTATAATCACTAAATATTATAATATACCACACAAAGTTTGAGCTAGGTCAACTAAATCTATCATTTACTTTTGAGGTATGCTGAAAGCAATTTACCTTATCAGCCATCTTGCGGGAGACGAATTATGTACAATTCACAAAATGTTATGTACAAGATTTTCCCCAGCCCCGGCATCAAGTCTGTTAACGGGGATAAGGGTCGTATGAATCAAATCTTGGCTCCAGAACAATGACAGGCAACTTATCGATGTACATAAAAAGTCTCTTCACGTTCTCCCTGGAGATAGTGAACAAGTCGACGATTTCATTGTTACTGACGTAGATCCAAAGGTCATCCGTGTCGACTCTTTTGAGACTATCCCGGCAAAAGGGGCATGACTGAGATCGGACACGCCTAAGCAACCACGAAGCAACAAAACATGATGACCAACTTAAAAAGTGTAGTTACTACCAGTAGAGATAAAATCTTGACCACACATTTTATACAGGTAAGAAATGACCAAACATGAAGATACAATTCACTCCAAGCCCTAAATCTAGTGCTACTATCATGTTTAGAAGTAATCAACACAAGCAGTAGATTCTGTGTATGGGCACAGACAATATCACAACCAGCAATGAATACATCAATATTTCTAAAGAAAGCATAGTTTCAAGTTTTGCTGATTTAGATGAAACCTAAAGTTGGCTCCTTGACATAGAGATAGCCTGGCTCCTGTTCTTTTCCAGTTTATATTTTGATGATCAGAGTGTCCATCGTTTTGGCTAGAATACCAAAGACAAGACCCATACATGCTTCTCTAAAAACAGTAAAACGGCAACAAAATAAAAAATCCTATCTAAAAATGTCACACAAATTTGTTTTCTAATACAGGAAAGATACTAAATGGATAACTTTGTGATCTGTTATTTAACAGAAAAAGGCTTTTTGACTTGTTAATGAACTGACGTTCGGGTTTTTAATGCATGAATATAACATAAAGCAAATACTTAACTTGTGATAAGTTCTAACATAGCATAAATGAATACATGCGGCACTTGGAAGTTTGTGTAAAAGATCAGGCCAAGATTACAATTTACTGATACCGTCTTTGGTTGGCTGTGTATTCCAGAATGAGCAGGCTTTTCATCTGAACTGCCTGCCTAGGTTCTGAGGATCTTAATTATGAGAAAATGTGTTCCTCAAGCTGATAGATAGTGTCTTTCAGGGGAGGAAGTATTTAACAGCTCCTACAAATGCGATCTACCGTGGTTTGTGAGAGTCTTGGAAGGGGCTAAAATCGTCCCATAAACACATTCTGAACATGTTCAATCATCAAACAGGACAAAAAAATGGTGCATCTGATAAATGAGTTTGATAAAAAGAGCCCAGGAAACTGTTAAGGATAAAGTACTTTCTGCAACACAAAGACCTCAAAGAACATGGTAAATCTAGAGAGGTTGCAATTGAGTGAGAGAGTGAGTTTTATGGGAAACAAATAAGGAATTCACAAGCTATGGCATGTGTGTGTGTGAATTAGTGAGAGACCGAGAGAAGCCTCTGTTAAAAATTGTTTGTCCACTCAAGAAAATCCTCTATGCAAAGACCATGGATATGCGCACTCCCTCCACAAAATGTTTCAAAGTTAGTATGCAACAACAAAGGCCATGAGCCTTAGGTACTCAATTGTGACATTCCCCCAGAAATGCATCTGTTTCCAAAATTTTCCCCTTTCTATCCTGTTAAGAAAATGAATGGATTGCTTGGGCTTGATCCCATCTAATAAACAAGTACATGATCTTTATTGCTTTCATCAGACAACCAAGTGTAGATGATAGATTGCAGACGTATATGATAAAAATAGCCAGAAAATTTTGTAACAGTAAGCATACCAATTTCCGTAGCACTTCATGCACATCGAATGGTTGCAAATAGGCAATACAACCTTGCCATTCATCTCCATACAAATTCCGCATTCTTCTTCTCTCTCTAAATCAACTTCAGAGAGCTTTCCTTTGTCTGTCTCATCATTTCTCTTGTATTTGGCAGCACAAATTTCTCTCTGCTTCCTGTCTTCCACATCAGTGATTCCTCTTTGAAGTTGCATTAAAGAGGGAAATATTACACCTGTTCTTGAAGAAAAAAATGGTAAAAATTTGGATTCCTATAGGCTATACGGTTGGAAATTAAACAAAAAAAAAAAAAAACCAGGAAGCTGACAGAAGAAATTCAATTTTTTTGGAACCTATTACCATAGAACTCTTTTAGAGTGGCTTTCCTCTCATGAATATACATGGTGGTCTTCCCATCTTCATATACCTGTGGCAAACCCAAACAATAACACCCTTGACAAGATAAAGGAGCCTACTGGTCAATTAGATTTTAATACAGGCGATATGAAAGAAAGAGATTGAAAACCAAAATTCCAATTAAAAGATCTTAAAGAATGGTAGAAAATGAAATTTACCTTGTATATGAGAACTCTAAGCAATCCCAAGGCACCAGCAAGGTGACAATCAGTCCACTGAACAAGAAAGAGGAAGAAATGAGCAGCAGGACAGTAGGATAATCTCATCTGAAGAGATGCGCCATCGTATTCCATTGGATAATCAGAAGCCCTGCATTAACATGTTATACTTTAACCGTTAAAAACCATCATTTCTAACAAAACCTGCCGAATATACCCGATTGATTAAGTTATTTCTTTCTGTTCAGGAAAAAAAAAGGGACTAATGAGAATATATCAAAACAAGATGATTTCTAAAATGCAATAATGCAAGAGCCAAAAAAATAGAAATTATGAAATGGGTTCAGAAATGTTCAAATATTGGTTTCAATGAGAATATAGCACTTAGTCTGCAGTCAACCACTTTCTTAAAAAAGATAAAAGGCTTAAAAATCTCAGCTTTACAGTGAGAATTGAAAATGGAGCTACACAAACTTCGACTGTTTGTGCCACCTGACAGTGCATACAGTTACAGATCTAAAAAAGGATCGTCACTTCCGGTCACTCCTCAGGTTTTTGCATTGCCTTCAAACACCACCGCCCCAATCTAACACATTTAAATATATACGTGAATATGGTCTGGGGGAATCACGGTTTCACACGGTCAAACCCAACAAAATACCACACGCACAAAAAATTAAAAAAAAAAAAAAAACTGTAAAACCGGTGGGCCGGTGGCAAAAGTCACCTTTGAAATTCAGCAACGAAAAGAAAAGGCTAAATTCCAAACATAAGTGCAAGAACTCGATAACGGTGATACAAGATAACCACTTCGAGACCATCGAATATACAGAATCAATAACGGTAGTTAGAATGAACCACAATTTAATTTTCTCCAAATTGGTCTTAAACATATTGCAAATAAAACCTTCATAATTCAATTCTAAAAGCCATTCCTTCATGGGTTTCTTCTTTTCATAACATTTTTTTTTTCTTAAAAATATATTCCAATTAAGCTGCGAAAAAATGAAAAAGAGAGTGACCCAAAAACACAGAGGAAGTGAATAAACAGCATAAACTTGTTTTGCAGCTAAATCATGGAGAGAGAAAATTTTCAACAATAAATTTCTCATAATCACACAGAGAATCCCGAAATTCGTTTCATAAACTAAAAAAACTCACCAATAAGAGAAAAAAAGTAAAAAAGTGGAAAGTGAAAGAAAGAGGCGAAAGAGAGATTTACAGGGTATTGGCAAACTGAATATCAGCTTCGAGGGCCTTAAGGGAATCTTTGAAAGACTTGCGCATTTTTCTCCGATTAAACTCATCCACCGACGGCTCACCCAATAATCCTATCACACCCCACCACTCTTTCACTCCCAACTCAACGGATGTAAACCTTCAATACCCACAAAACCAAAATACACTCCAGACTTTCTTGCACTTTCGAGTGGTTTCGGAATTCGGAGGCACAGAGAGAGAGAGAGAGAGAGATGTGGGACTGGCTTGGCTTGGCTTGGCTTTGGCTTGGAACACACGTAATAGTAATTAATATATTTGTCTCTAAATATATACATCGAGTTAGCCCATGGTTTCCATAAATTACCAAATTGCTCGCTAACAAACCTCGAAATTCCTAACATTATCACTTCCATCTTCCTATGCCGGATATCCTCTCTCTCATACATAATTGGACAGTTCTGAGTTGAGCTGAGGTGTCGTTTCGTGGTGAATGTTTCATGGGTGTGCGTGCCTCAGCGGGTGATGAGAATAGGGGAATAGAAAAGGGTAGTAATACTGTCATAAACTTATGTATTACTAATAGTATTAGCAATGACTAACTAATTTTTTTTTAAAAAAATATAAGTTTGTATATTTTTTTTAAAATTTTATCATATTTGATTATTTGTAGAGAAAAGAAAGTGGAAAGAAGAAAATAAAAGAAGAATATTCTATTTTTTTTCCATTTGTAAATAATAACCCTCCAACTTTGAAGAGTTTTGAAAAATTATTATTTACAAATAAAAAAATATTTCCTTATTTCCACTTTTTTCTCCTCACTATTAATCAAATATGCTATTTTTTTTTTGAAAAGTATATAAATTTATAATTTTTAAAAGAAAATTTTAGCTAGTCTATTATTAATACTCTTATGATGTATTTTTTTTTTATCATTTAAATTTTTTTTTTAATATTCTTAATTAGTAAGAGAAATTTAAGAAATATAAAATTTTACTAATAATTATTTCCTTAATTATTAAATAATTTTTTAAAAAAAATTATAAAAAAAATAATAATACTACTATTTTTCATTAGAAAAAGTAATAAGGTATCACTACCCTTTGTATGAACAGAAACAAGTAATGGGAGAAGGTGGCGGCATCATCTACTGACGCGTGGAGAGCATGCATAAGTTAGTCTAACCGTTACCGGTGGATCCCACAGTTGGTGGTTAGGTCCTTTGAAGGTTCTAGCATGGATTGGCCTCCGACATGAAACCCAGCTGTACTTTGTATAACTAATCGGAAATTGTATGGGACAAACAAGTAGTAGATGACTAGATGTATTACATCATATGTTTCCTTTTTAATAATCTTTTATAAGGTTACCTTCAAATTATGTTGCCCAATTGGTTAATTATTAAAGGTTGAATTTGTCAATTATTATTGAATATTGGGCCTCAGCTGAAATTAAATAATGTTTTTGGTGTCTGAGTGGGACACAAAGGATAATGTTGTTGCTTAAGGATAACTATGAGCTACCTACCGATTAAGTTAAAAAGAAGATCTAATCCAATCATGCCTTTTTTGCATTCTTTTCTACTATTTTTGCAATATTTTTTACTACTCTTCACGTAGTGGGAGATTGCAACCCCAAGGGACGTTTCAATTATGTATTTATTCAAAGGAGATGGATGATTAGAGTCGGTAATTTTTTTTTGTTACGAGAAATAAGTCAACTTTTGTTTAAGCCATAAATATGAAATCTACAGTATGACTCATACGAATAAACTAAAAAACAAATGATAGTCCATGCTTTTGATTCTCTTCAGACAAAATTCTCTCATATGGAGTCGGTAATTTGTTTTGAATATAATACATCACTTAATTATGGTAGTGTCTCTTAATAAATTTTTTTAAAGGTAAGCATTTTATAGTTAACAATTAAGCAGTTACAAAATACAAATTTTAGTAAGATAGAAGTTTCCAACAATCATTCTAATACAACAAATACATAATAGATACAAAAAATAAAAAACGGTTTTAAAACCATAAGTTGGGCTCCCACTAATTCCGATTGAAGGGATGCCATTTAAACTAGTTTTAAAATAATTTGATAAACAAACTATTTGATTGCGACTAAAAATCGCAATAATGAGAAGTGCATTGCATTCTATTGTGCTGGTTTGGCTGCTGGAGATTATCACATCCACTTTATCTTGATCTTAGGTTACAGAAAAATAACTAGAAGATGAATCAATGCACTTGAGGAGCTTTACCATTTGTTGTGACGGCGCGTGAAGAGCATACGCTGTACTGGAGAGAGATCGGATAGTCCAAAACGATGAATCTAAAGCCGCTAATCCTATTGGTGCTGCACGTGTCGGCCAGGAAACCACCAAGGCTCGGTGGCGCATGGTTATCTCGCAGACTGAAGTTTACGCATGAAACTTACGTGCCACCCTTTTAGCAGTATTCTTCAACCCTCTAAGAGATCAGCAGTAGGGAAGACCAAAGGGCTAGCACGTGGTTGTAGAAGGCGTCTGGCAAGCAATAGATCAGAATCTTTTTGTCCTATGGACAAAAAACGATAAAAGCTCATAAATAAACTTAGAAAGCTGAAAAAAAAACCTAAGGAAATAGCCACTGTCCACTAAGGATTAGACGGAAGGGAGAGTGGAGCTGGAGTTCTGCCTCCCCTCAAACACGAGTGACGTTGGCTGGAAGGAAAGGTTTTTTTATTCATTCAGTTAGATTCAAACCCAATCATTTAAAAGAAAAAAAAGCAACAATTGCTAATGGCATCAAGATCCGCACGAAACTTAGAACTTTAGAGTTGTATATATCTTGATCATTCATATAAAGAAGTAAATTAATAAGGGATTGGAAATTAATAAGCAAACAATCGGCTAACAAAATAAAATAACTGATTAAAATTTTAAAACCACGTTCAAATCTATACTCTAAATTAACTAGTTAATATTTTAATTAAAGATCCTTTAACTTCTTCCAAAATCTAAAAAATCAATGCGATAATTAACTAATTCAACTTCGTCATCCCTTTCAAAGAAAAAAAAATAAAATTCGTCATCTCTCAATATGAGATTCGTAAATTCACATTGCATTGAATGTCCAATGGCATTATTACAGCGGCTTTCATATAATTTATATTGTTTAAAAGAGGTTCGATTCTTATCTAAGACAATACTCTGGAAAATATTAAATCGTAATTAGTACAGTTCATTCAAATTATTACAAAAACTTAGTCCATCTAATAAGAAATTCATATAGAAGTTGAGACTTACTTTTAGATCATGTTCATTCACCTCCATCATATTTCTCCAACATAACCATGTACGAAAAAAAAAATCAGAATAAAATTTAGTAAAAATAAGAAGAGCCACCCTCCATCTTAAGACCAATCAACTTGCTTAAGATTTGACTTCAAAACCCATCCAAATCTTTCTAATCTAATTATTATAATTTTCATAAATTTTTAAATAAAATATAATAAATATATATATTTTAAATTTTAAAAATAAAAAATAATATTTTATTTAATTTCTAACTTTTATCCAATTTTTTCTCAAGTCAATATTCAAACCTCCCTAGTCTATCACGCCATCCTAAGTCATGAGAGGGGATTCCTCTTTCGAAAATTATAAACAATGAAATTTCATACATAATTTAAGGAAATAATGGAATTGGACTGAACTGCCGAAAGGTGTTCAACTAGGGATTTGATGATTCAACTTATGAAATGCCACGCCAGGTTTTTACTTTTTAGGCGCCGACCAAGTGGAAAACCCTTCTACTTTCTTGGACTTTTATGTTCATTCAAGGATCACGGCCAAGTTTTTATGGGGTCTCTGCTTTCCTACTTGAAAGCTACGACGATGTCCTTTCAATAACTATTTTTTCCCCATTCATTTTCTTCATATTCTTGAAATATTTTTCATATTATTTAAAAAACAATTGCTTAATTACTAAATAAATAAATAAAATCCTGATATAAACCTGGGCCATTACAAATTTAAGGTACATAAAATGTCACTTGAGATCAAATTGTTAAGGAAAAAAAAGGACAAATTAGGCTCTGATAAACTCATGAACATTCAAAGAAATAAAATATAAAAATGAGAAACAAAAAATTGTAAAACCCTAAGAAATAAAAAAATTGAAATAAGTAAAAAATAAATTAATATTAGATTAGAAAACTGGAAATTCAAAATTCTTGAAAAGGACAATAAAATTGGGAGAAAAAACAAAAAACTTAATGAATGGGATGACCCTTGTGACTTGTGAGTGATTATAACGGATGGGCTTTGGAGTCTGGACACCCACCTCTTCGGGCGACCCAGAAGAAGCAATGGAAAGAGGTGGGTGGCCCAAATGTAAGTAGTAAGAACTACGAAGAGGCTAAAAAGAAGAACCAGAAGAACCAAAACTTACATCAATTAAAGAAAAAAAAAATCTCCAGTCAAATCGAGGCCCATTGGCAATCTCTAATAGAACCGTGTGGACTTGGTTCAGATAAAAAGACAGTAAAAGACCCCATTTCAACTAGTACCCGTGGCCACCTTCGTCAACCATAACCATCCTCCCAGCATATTTCCTCAGAGATTAGCAGTCATGGAATTCATGTCACAGTAGCTTTCCTAGCCAAATTTCTCTCATAACTCCTCCGTTCCTTTATTTTTGGATAAAATTGGCACAAGGGTCTGTTCGTCTTCGTCAAAAATAGCAATTTGATGCATGTCACCATCATGTCATCCATAATATCGAACCCAACAATGCACAGACATTTTGATCGCCTTAACTTGAACAATTAAATGGGTGCCACTTCATCGATGGCAATTTCCTTAGGGACCCTCATATTTATTTGATGTGTATCCCAACCACCTTTATTTAACTGTTGGATGAAATTCTCAAATTTATCTTCCATCTGCACTATGCTTTGAGCAAGCAGATGGAAGACATCATCTGAATTGTCCCAGTTCTCATGTAGCCAATAAGCCTGCCACACACTACGCAAGACACAAACACTTGTAGCTCCTACCTGCAGTGAAATCTAGAGACTTTGACCAAGCTGAGCCAGTATTAATTAGAGTAATGCTACTATGCTACCTCATTTTACTCCCTTATATTGACCGCTCATACATTTATTTATTTATTTATTGCTTAATGGTTAATGAAGGGACTATTAGTATATTGATATTTTTTTAAATATGTTTATAAAGAAAAAAAAGTACACAATTTGCACTAAGAGGCACACCAAGTGAGCAAATTGAGAAAACATAGTAGCACCATACATTAGTATATCCTGACAAATTCTTTTAGATGCATACCTTGAATGAGACAAAGACCTCAAATTCTCCTTGCTTTTGGTTCACCGCGAGAATGTATTGCTCCTTTGCATACAATTTCAAGAGTGTTTTTACCTGTCGCATTATAAATGACTAGTCAACATCTCTATTCAATTCAATAAAAGACAGCGCTACAATGTAATAAAAGATAGAAGAGTAATTAAGGCAATACCATGGAAAGAGATTTCTCACCACCAACCATCTCCTCTAAGGACACACCAAATGTAATTAATGGCTTCATGAATCTTTGCCATGATAAAATATTTTCTTCCTTATTGCATGCAACACATCCTGAAATGAACCTATCATAAAGATTGGTCACTTTTTATAAAGCCAATAAAATGTATGTAGAGCAAAGGACAAAATATTTTAAATTTTACCCGGCACAGTAGAGTGCAAAACATGTGATTTTACCAGCAGACGAGCACGCTTCAGATTTATCTGTTAAGGAAGCAAAACAAAGAAAACAGCCAACTAATCAAACGGATCTTCTGCTTTCCAATTTGAAGGTTACTTTTGGCAAAATTTGACTTGGTTCCAATGTATGTTGCCAAGTGTCCTTTTTACCTATGAAATATCTCAACGTCAAGGCCATTGAGATAGGGTTATTGTGAAGATTGAGCGTCTGTTGGTTGGCTGGAAGATGATGTATTTGTCCAAGGCATTCTTTCTAATTTGCCTACGATGCTTCCTTCTAGTGTGGCCAAACGCCTAGAGAAGTAGCAATGAGACCTTCTCTGGGGTGGGTTAGGTGAAGAGGTCAAATTTCATCTTGTTAAATTGGACAATGTATGCTATCTAATCTTCAGGGATGGCCTGGGAGTTGAAACCTACACTAGTTTGATCATGCACTCTTGGGGAAGTGGCTTTGGCGCTATCAAAATGAGTGATAAAGTTTTGTAGAGAGCGATGTTAGATTCCAAATAGGGATATGAGTTGGGTGGGTGATGGTTAAATGAGATCCATGGGCCTCATGGGGTTGGGATTACTGAAGAAAAGACCTAGGGAAGTTTTCTAACCATTCTCAACTTGAGGCAAGAGAAGAAGCTAGGATTAGATCCTGGCATGATATGTAGAGTGGAGATACAGCTATCAAGAAAGCTTTTTTGGATATGTACAGTGTTTTAAGTGCTAAGGATACTTCTATGTGGTGGACCATTGGGAGATATCTAGTAATTTTTCTCACTAGAATATAACTTTACTAGAGAGGCTCATGAGTGGGAGGTAGATGCCCTCATTGAATTCTTTAACATGTAGTATTCCACTAGTTGAAGATGAGGAATGTTCAATGTGCATTCCTTCTACAATGTCCTTATTCCTTGTGACAAAACCCATTTCCTCGAAAAGTATCTAGCAGACTAAGGTCCCTTCTAGAGCTGCAATTTTTTGTGCAAGCCTCTCATGGAAAAACTCTCACCACAAATAATCCAAGGAATAGGCACATCATTGTGATTGATTGGTGTTGTATTTGTAAGAAGCAGTGGCGAATCTATTCATCATTCTTTACTTTACTGCAAGATTGCCAGTGCTTTGGAGAAAAATTTTCAATTGGGTTGGTTTGGCATGGGTCATAGTGGGAAGACAAGTGAATCTTTTCTACTCTTAAGAGTGGGTTAAGACTTTAAGTGGCATCCCACAAGTTGCAACAATATGGAAGATGGTTCCTACTTGTCTCATTTGGTGCATTAAATGAAAGGAACAGTTGAAACTTTGAAGAACATTAACAGACATTGGAAAGCAAAAAGCTTTCTTTTTCAATACTCTCTTCCATTGGGCAGCTTCTATAGACTTTAATTTGCTCAACTTTCATGATTTTCTTGTATTGGTTTCTCCTCCTAGAGAAGTGTTCTGTATATTTCATGTGTACTAGAGTTGCAATTTTGTGCTTCTTAATAAATTTTAAAATTTTTACTACTTGTCAAAAAAAGAAAAAAGAACGAGATAATCCACATTAAATTTTATTGTTAGAAGATTATGAACCAGATATAGAACATTCTTACCGTGTTAAATTGTAGAACTGAAAGTGATTGATAACGTAGCCAAAGGTGCAGAAGCCGCATGCCCGTCCATGTCAATGCTAACACAGGATATGATCTGAAAAGTCCAGGTGCATCCTGCAATCAGAATTCTAAAATTAATTAAATGCATCAGATAAAAAACTATGTTACTTCATGAGCATCTTGAAATATATAATGTACCAGGAACAGTATGCCCAGACCAAGACCAAGAAGTTGAGCCGCTACTTCCCAAACTTCTTCCTAATTAATTGATCAATCAAGAGAAAAACATTTTCAATTCAGTAAGAACTTAGATATTTATAAGAAAGGTGGGAATTTATTTTTCAACCCAAATGGATATATTTTCCTCTGTGTGTGCACTGCTCTGACTTTAAGGTAGTAAATGAACAAAAAAAAAAAAAACATTTGGTATCAAGCGAAGGCTTATACTTTCCCCCAAAACAGAACCTGCAAACAATTAATAATTGAAAACTAGAGGAGATGTCAATTTTCAAAACCTCATTTCCTACACAACAATAGCTGATGCTAATGTTTCCATCTCCTTGATATACGAATAAAACACTTGTGGTTCAAGAACATCTCTGGGGTAATTTAGAAAATGGTTACAGCTCTGAATTGCATGCCTCATTATAAATATTGACGGTCCATAGCGTGCCTACATATGTCAACTAACAGGAAGGAGTTTCCTAAATGGTAGGGATTGCTTATTCTATGTTTAGTCAAAAGGAATCAGGGACCAGAGGAAGGATTTGGCTAAAAGAGAAACATATATATTCTTTAAATAATGATCCTGGATTACTTTTTTTTTTTATAAGTACAAGTTTATTAATCAAAAACGGCAAAAGCCAATTACAAAGGAATCAAAAACAAAAACAAAAACAACAAAAAGCCCTCAAGATGGCGCATTAGATACAAGGAAGTTATGTAGATCCATGCCATGAAAGTCTAAAGCAATGGTCCATGTACATAGAGTTCTAAAAAAGAAAATTAACAGCTCCTCTTGGGATCTCTCCTTGTCGTCAAATGTCCGCTCATTGCATTCCATCCAGAGGCACCGAGAGTGCAAATGGGAATCATCCTGGATTACTTATATTGCCTCAATACATAATTTGGTGGCAACACAGAAAACCTTCGAATAAGAAAGCTGAGCTACAGAGTTTATAGCTAATAAATATGATGAAATGAATGACAGCAAAAACAAGCTTTGTTAATTAAAGAATACCTTTGCTGCTACCTCTCCCAGATTTCCTGAGATTGCAAAATGGTTTTGTATTACACGAAATGATGGATCTTTTAGACCTCTAGCCACAGCCTGTTTCAATGTCAAGTAGATCAGTAATAATCAAACCATTCACCAGATAACTATGCTACACTTCCACAATGATTTGGAGATATTTTTAAGTACATTGACATGGAGAAGTTTCTTTTTACAAGTAAAACATTGATATGGAGAAGTTAAGATTTTTTTTCTGAAACACCATTTGAGGCGAAAAAAGTGATTACTAAAGAATATTAAATACTTGGGTTGAGATTGTAGTCATCAGAATAAACAAGTGAAATAAAAAGGAGAACACCTTTGCAAGATTTCCAAGAGTTGCCAATGGTAAAAAATAGGCTGGATATAATTGGGTACATAGATCAAAGATGCTACATGATCATGAATTAAAATAGAAAATGAGTGATCTTGTTAAAATAGAATCTAAAAATGAGGTAACCTACATCTAAAGGGAAACTTGTTACACAAACCTTCTTGCACTACCAATGAAGTCAGCATACATGCGCCATTATTTTGGATCATCATCAAACAAATTTCCAAACCGCCCACCTGGAAAAGATAGTGAGAGTTACTGATAAAATTCACACAACCACCTTCTCAATCTTTTAGCTATCTCTACTATTTCAGACCAATGAATAAGCGTCCAATAGCCCCAATGCCATCCTTTGACACCCATCTATAGAAACCATCATATAAATTGGATTTTAAGCCAATAAAAGAGTCTTTGATACAGAAAAAAGTCCATGCATGCAGACAGCCACACAAAAGACACATATGTTTGTGCATTTTTAGTAAACAGAGACACACAGAGACACACACACACACACTAATTGAAGTTTAAACCAAAGAAATCACAAAAATGCAATAAAAAATCAATGGATTTAAAACTCACCTGATGGCAGCAGCTGAAGCAGCAGCAGTAGTCCCTGAGAAAGAGGCAACACCGACGGCCTGCAAGGAAGTGCATAGAACAATTTTTGTCAGAGGCAAAAATAAATTTGAATATTCAAATGATCTTCTCCTCACTCCTATTAAAATAGAAATTATAAATGTAATGACAAGCATGATCCTTGAATAGAATATAAATATTCCATAATTATTATTAAACAAATATTTTATCTCAATGGACTGTTTCTAATTCACCTGTTTTTTCTTTTTTTTAAGGAGTCAGTTAATTTTAAATTAAGAAAAAATGGATATGTAAACTACAGTAAAAAGTTTATACTCTTAATTATTCTAAATATTTTCAAGTACTTCAAACAAACAGATACATCAAATCAAGAAGTTAGAATTCATCGATGAGATGACCAAGTTACTATTGAAAAATAAATAATATCCATTTTAAAGTAAGATTTTATGAAGCAAGGAATACATAAATAAATAAACAAAATTCAATTATTATTCATTCCAATTCAGATCATACAAATGTTAACCTCTAGAGAAAGTAAAGACATGTAACTACACTAAAAAGAATACGCTACTTTGATATAATTCAAAAGAGTAACCTCCGTGAAAATTCATAAGCTTTAAACATCATTTCAGTCATAACATACTCCTTACCAAATAAAAATCTAACTACATCAGAAACTTCGACAAAACAAGAAGAACAATAAGATCTGCTAAAAGAAGATTCTCAAACAGCCTGACACGATTAAGAACGGTATAAGGTTTCTCTTTTCCTATGGACATACCCAAGCAGAAGTAATGACCTGAGTTAGACTGACATGCCTTAAGTAGACTTGATGTGACTAAAGCATGACAGATCCAGGCAGTCACATTGGTAGGGAACTGTAACAACATATACTCCAAGTAATCATCTGAGACCGATCCTGCATGAAATGCAAAGGAGGAAAGCAGACCTTCTCATCAATCACAAAATCTCTGAGAACATTTGCCATTCAAAATACGAAACTCTTCTATCTCAAAATCGGGATTATTCTCTGATGAGTCACTAATAGGTGGTCACAGAGAAAAAAAAAATACTTAGAACTGGATAAAAAGTGAGAAACAAATAAAGAATGCTCGTGATCAGAACCTGGGAAACCCGCAGGTAAAATAAAATCTTTAATGCTATCTGGAAGCCATGATATTCTAGCGTCAGCAGTATGCGAGTCCTGGAACTTATTTTTCACCGAACTATGCTCCTCAAGAAATGTTCGTAATCCATATTCTTCATCTATCATGTACCTGCTTGTGATGCCACGATTCAAAGAGAGACAAACAAATCACAGCCTAAGGGTTACAAATGTATGACCAATGCGAAATATCACAAGTTTCTTTTCAAACATGAAGGTGAAAAGTATTCCAGCATTGAACAGAAAACCGTCTGGTCGCATCATTCAAGAATCATTTAAAAAACAAGGGGGCATTTCTTACATTTTCATTTCCATTATCACACTCTTTTTTTAATGAATTATACTAGCACACAAAATATATATTGTAAACGACCATTAGCTATGATCTAGAAAATTTTAATAAATTCAAAAATGAGCCAGAACAAAGGAAGAACTGTTTTAGGAAAACCTCTTAGCAGTGCCATTGCCATATCTCTCTACCACGATCACCTCCGGCCCGCCTTGAACCCTAAAATCCAAAAAAGAAAACCTGGTTATAAAAATCAATGAAAAACACAAACACAAACACAAACACAAACTGAACTGAGCCTATAATCATCAGTTTTTGACAACCAGTTCCATACTTGAGGCAAGCTTCTTAATTTTAACAAAAAAGAATTGATAATCTTACTTTCTATTATCAGCCCCGTCTTGTTCTTCATCTTCTCCACCGCGAAGGTTGGGTTGCGAAGAAAAGCATAGAATGTGAGAGCGACGATGTCTTGCTCTCCGAATCTTTCTGGAAGACTCAAAGGCGTGTATGGGAGATGAGAGGAACAGAGCGCAAGACATATCGATCAAAAACGAATAAATAAGGGATTGGGGATAATCGACTAAGTGAGTATAGGAGAATGCGGAAGGGGTTTTGGGTTTTTCACTCTTCTTTTTCCTGTTCTTCTTTCGGCTCTCTCGCTTCGCGGACCGGGGAGAGAACTCAGAAGCAAGGAAAAGCCAAGGAAAGGAAAGCCAGGTGTCACCTATCTCGGCCCTGTGGTTCCGCTTATAGCTACCGCTTTGAGCCTTGGACACAGTTGGGGTGAAGTGGCCATGGCCCAAGCCAACGACAAAAACATGATATACACGTCATGTAATCTTATAAATTAATAAAACATTTAAATATAAAAATATAAAATTTATAAATTAAGGTAATTTGATGTAATACTTTAGATTATAAATTAATTTTTATTATAAAATAAATTTAACATATCACATGACTATAACACTTTTGTATATTTACTTCATAAAAATTCTTTGTAACTATATATAACATGACTTCTATATCGATTGAGGCAAATGGGCTCTCTTAGAAAATACCAAATAATATTCTACAATGCACATAGTAGTTTGCCTCATTAGGCAGCCTTCAGGAGGAGACCATTCGGATAGACATGCAAGCAGCAAGGCTCCAAAATTTGTCTGCAGCATGCAATTGGACTCTTTTTAATTAAACCCTATAAATGAGGCTCGATCATTAATGAACAACTCTGTTTCACTTGAATTTGAGAGGACTTGTGGTTCACTTGAGTTTCTCGATCCATTATCAGGACTAGCAATACTACATACGATCATAAAATATATAAATATCATATAATTATTTTAAAAAAGAGTAGAATCTATTATTAAAAAATTCATTTTTTCATATAAATCTTATATTTTACTTATTTTTTACAAAATAATTATGTAATATTTGTGCAATTTACAATTGTAAATATCATTTCTATGTTACCATGCACCTAACACGAACTCTTAAACGAATTAAAGTTGCCATGTAGATGCATGCATGCACATTGAAATTTAGTACTTGACTCATGAAGCGGCTGGCTGGCCTCTTATATGCAGATTAACTCCAATCTGACATGCATTATCGTTGAATGTTTGTGAATCATGATTGCATGCAGGTAAGCTAAAACTTGCTGGAACATACCGTTGAAATACACAAAGTTGAATTGCAAACCAAAACAAAAACAATTACCATCAATTTATTGATTCTTATTGCAGTACAAAGAGTACTTGTTATTAAAGCAAATATTCCAACCCTTGTGCCATGTGAAATAGAACTCAAAGTGCAAAAAATTATGAGATATACAAGACAATATTATTATTTATATAGGCGGTCGTCATAAAGTTTTCGATGGTATCATATAAAATCCATCTCAACTTTAGGCCGCCAAGCATGCATGAAGACGTACGGCTTCCATCCACAACCAAAAAACTGAATGTTGCTTGATTTCCGACTGATGATTTCAATCATGATCTGTGAATGCAAATCGATCCATTTGTTGAATGTTGAAGATCCAAGGGATCAATCCTTATCTAGGAAGTGATCCTGAAAGGTGCATGCATGCATGACGCTGCACCCAAATAATAATTAAGCATGCTTAGTCATGTACTTATAATGTTACATATATATTAACTATATTATATTTGTCACTACAAGAAAATTATTTATTTGTGATCAGTTATTTCTTATTAAATTGATTATTTTTTTATCAAAATAAGTCTGTTTTGATCGTTAATAGTCATTATGATCGTAAATAATTCATCACAAATATTATTTAAAAAAAAAAAAACTATACCTTTGTTAAGCTCTGAAGGCTGCTTCTGTTGTCATCTTAATTCCCGAGTTGATTATTTTTGCTTGGTCTGGAGGTCAAAACCTCAAGATCATTTAGACGTTTGATCTTTGACATATATTCTAATGTTGTCCAAAGATTTACGAAATACGACATTAACAGTCTGATCATTAGAAAAAGGTTGCAAGTACTTACTAAATGGTGTTTTGGATACGAAGAAGCAAGCTCCAATAACAATGTAGCATAAGAGGAGAACCAATCCTTTGATGTAGTGAGAAGTCCCATCCTATAAAATTGAGAGTGAAAGATTTCATCATCATGATTATTATAAAAAAATTATTTATTTGTAACTAGTTATTTTCTGTCAAATTGATAATTTCCTATTAAAATGAATATATTTTTGTCATAAATAATCATTATTACCGTAAATAATTTATTATAAATATTCGTTTTTCTTGTAAGTCTCTATGATAGAGACCAAACCTTCTACACCAATTAGTCTATATAATATATGTTCCTTACCTGTAAAGTGAAGGCCGTAGCAATTATTGCTAGAGCAAGAGAGCATGTCTCAAGTATATTGAAATCAAGATCCATCTTAATTCCCATAATCCAAGCTACAACCACACATAATGGAACCTGAAATATTAAGGCCATTGTACTTAATTTTAGTATAAAGTTTATTTTCAAAACTCAGCAAATTAAGAAAGCCTTTTCAAATTCTCACCACAAACATTGCAATTTGAGTTGCAGACCCCAAAGCAACACCTAAAGTTATATCCTGCAATGTTATATACCCATAAGAAAATTAGTTAAATCCTGCAAACATTAATGTGCCCAGAATTTTCCCTTACAATTAATCTTCTTATTACCAAATAAATTAATTGTCGCAAGTACTCACCAACTTGTTCTTAAAAGCAAATATGATTGCTCCAGCATGCTCTGCTGCATTTCCAACAATTGGTAACAAGATTATGCTAAGGAAGCTGACAGACAAACCCCAAGAATCTGATGCATCCTGAAATCGAGGGATTGGAGTGGTGATGATGAGTATCGTGGTATAAGCTAAACAAATTGTAGAGATGCTTTTGTCTCTAAATGGATGATCATCTCGTCATGAAAATGATATGTCAAGTACATTAATAAAATTGTTTTATATTTAAAGCATCCATATTGATTTCATTAAAGTCATATTTAAAATTTGATGAAAAGTATAAGTTTTTTATTAATTCAAAACCTCCTAATCCATAATTCGATATTGGATTCATCAAAATAATAATATAATAATATTTTTGAGAGATTAAAAAGTATTAAAAATAAGATAGGAAAAAAAGGAAAAATAAATGTGAGAAATTAAAATGTATTAAACAAATAGTTTGATTTGGGAATAGTAGACCTTGGATTATGAAGAAAAATGAGATAGTATCATAGTTCAAAACTTCAAAAGATTTGGTTTGGTGAATTCAATGCAAATAGATTTTGAATAAAAATATCAAATTTATATTTGGCTTGTATTTTTTATATAATTAAAAAAAATATCATTAAAAAATAATCTTTAATCACTAAGTAAATAAAATTGAAAACCCACAATCGAGATCTCCAATTGGATCCCTATATGTGGGAGCATCATTTCTCTACTTAGATAGTGTTAAACCACACACTCATTTGACGTGACAGTATCGTGTACTGTACGTTTACTTGCCTCAATTGTAGCCACGACATACTCAGACAACAAAGCTATGATCAGGGTCATCCCAACCAACCAAGTAAATCCACTCCAGAATCCAATCACAGCCGTCTCTTCCACAGTATCATCATCCTCTTCTGATTCCTGTATAGGTGTTGCATGCACCATTATTATTGCATTTATAAGCTGTTAGTATATTTTATATATATATATATATATATGGTTCCAAGAACGACAAAAGATAGGTTAATTAGTTAATTATATTATGATTAATGACCTTAATTACTATGTAATTTAGGTGTATAATTAGTATATATATTCAAAATGAAAATATTCCCTTAATTATTTTGCGTTGCTTATGACACTTTGGGTGTTATAATAATTTTATGCAGTATTATTTCAAGAAAATTATCTTTATAAGAAAAATGAGTATTCATAATGAATTATTTGCGATGAAGATGATTATTTATGACAAAATTATTCATTTTAATAGAAAATAATCATTTCAATAAAATATAATTAGATCACGATAAGCAATTTTTTTATAGTATATGTTACTGCAAATTAAGACAAGCAGCCAGATTCTGAATTGATAATATAAGTGATTATATACCTCCTGGGCTTCGAACAATTGGCGGTGTGTCCACAATTGAAAGACAATGTATGCAGCGTATGCAATTAGCATAACAATGCTACTGGCTCTCGACAATTGGAGGGCTGACTCGGCTGTACTCAAACCAGCGGATTCCCCTGAATACCGAAACAACATCGGCAATAAGTGGCACAACAGTGCCAACAGCAGCAGAAGAGAGTTCACGTCTGCTTGTCTCTGTCAAAAACATTATAGACATGATCAATAGTTTAGCACCAACAAATTTAGCCATGTAAATATCAATAATATATATTTTTATATGTTTGTTTCAATATTAATATGTACGTAATAACTCACTCTGTCGTATTTTTGTTCTTTACTAAGGTAATTGGCAATGCCACAAAAAAGAGATGTCCCAAGAACCAGAAGAAGGTTAGAAAGAACGGACCCCAAGAGGGAATACTTGACCACGCTTATTTTACGGTCTTTTAGAGCAAGTATTGCTATAATCAGCTCCGTTGCATTCCCGCAGGTTGCATTCAGGAGTCCTCCCACTGCAAAAATATCACAGAATCAAAGTAATTACTCAATACGTGGGTGTGTATGTATATATATATATATATATATTTTTTTTTTTTTGAAAGTGTATATATTAATATATACACAGGTTAGCCCCCCAAATTTTTTAAAAAATTAATTTATAATATAAATATATATAATTATATATATAATTAAAATTCTCTCTCAAATTAAAAATAAATAAAAATTACCCCTCCTAAATTTTTTTTACTAAAATTATTCATCTAAATCTTAATATATATCCATTTATATTCTAATTTTTAATTTCACTTAAACTCAAATTTTAATTCACATAATCTCACAGTTACTCAATGAACAGTCTAACTCTAATAAAAAAATTGATTATAAATTTATATGATTGTAAAATTGATTGATTATACTCACTTATTTAGTTTCAGTATAACTTGTATGATTATGAGATATAGTTTATTAAAAATTTAACAGCATTACATCATTACTTATTAGAAAATTCTCAAATTTATTCTTAATCTATAAATTTTTCTTAAATTATAGAAAAATATGTTAAAGTACTTAAAAATAATTGATTTTTTTTTTTAAAAAGACGTGAACAATTCAAAGATTAATATACATTTAGAGAGCTCGGTAATAATAAAATATGACACTTTTATCACTGATGATCATCCTTATAAAATTTACATTTATTGCATATTTTATCGATCATCTCTCCAAACACAAAATTCTGGTTTCACCCATGTATATATATATATATATATATATATATACATATATATATATATATATACATAAAATGGATTGCTACGTGTATTTGATACCAACCACGTACTCTGAGAGAGAGAGAGAGAGATGAGTATGAGGCTTATACCTGTGGGACCTGTGTAATAAGCAATTTGTCTGCAATTTTTGAGAAAAAAGAAATAGAGAAAAATAAGAATCAGCTCGACCCCAAATACATATGCTTTTGTTGATATTAATGAACACTGGAAAATAAAAATTAAGTATATAAAAGTTGAATATTTGATATTTTTTTTATCATCTGAATAATTGGTCTTACTCTGTGAGGAAACTGACACGTTCAGCCAGTGGTACCAGTCCAAGTAAACTCAAAGCGAAGACCCATGGCTGTAATTTGCAATATAATTAACTATCAGAACGTATGGCTATGGTTGCAGAATATATAGAAAATGATTAAATATAAAAGTAAATTATTCCCAGGCTTGATGTCTTAATTTACAATAGTTTACTCGATCCTTTTGACATCACCGCGGCTAGAATTAACTGAATCAATTATCATTTCTTTTAGGAAAACAGATTTAATCCATTCGTTTTACAACTTGTTTAAAAGGGTTGTTTGTAGTCATGAGAAATAAACCTCGAAATTATACCACACACACACACACACACACACACACATATATATATATATATATATATATATCAATCCAATATTTTGTTAAGCACAAATATAGATAGTACTGATGCAATCTTTAATAATTGTTAATAAGGGCATTTGCCATGATCCTGTAACTCTCGATCTTATACATATATATATATATATGTATATGTATATAGCTGTAACCTGTAACTTACTCTTCCGAAAGCGTAAGAATCTGCGAGAATGGCAAGCGGGATGGCCGGAAAGAGAACAAAAAGCTTAGTCCCGAGAATAACTTCTTGAAGGTTAGTCAACAACTGTCTAAGACATGAATAAGGAACTCTGGAGACAAGAGTGAGGTCGGACTTTTTGCGGAGGGAAGAGGATGACATGTTATGTGCAGTCCGACCGTGCCGCATCTCCTTGCTCAAGCTCTTGACATTGCCATTTTCCAACAGCCATGGTTCTTGGTGAGAGTTTGAAGCCATGTTTTTTCTCTCACAAAAAGAAGTACCAAACTGTACTTTATACGTTTCTTGGTAATATATTTCCGTATATCTGTAATCGTTATGGGGGGAGTGTGAGTGAGCGCCCCTACTGTTATAAATAGGCTGATGGTTATTTATGCGTGTCGAAGGTAATCTAATGCTAGAAACTCCTGCATCTTCCTCGAAATTTCATGCCACGTGTTATATAATTAAGGACTTCTTCTAATGCTCATTGTGTTTTAGGTTAATTGAGGATATAATTACTCTCTCTATATATATATATTGACAGCTCAAGCAATTATTAATTTCTCCTACATCATATAAATATATCTTTTATTTTATGGCGGCCTGTCTAATGTTCTTTCTATATATGTATAGATGACACGTGTTTTACATGCATTCATAGTACGTAATTAATAATTTACGATGTAAAAAATTAAAGGCCATTAATAATTGCAATGTTTGGTTTCTTCTTCGTTTTGTAACCAATGATCCTCAAGCTCTCCTTGGGTTCCTATTTCTAAAACTAGCCTGAGAATCATCCACATAAGCTTTAAAAGGAAAAAAAAATGGAGAAAAAACCGATCAAATACAAAAGCATAAAGTGCCCCCGGGAGGGCAGATCCCCAGCAGCACCAGGGTGAATCTCCCAGTCCGCCAACCAAATAATAAGAAAAAAAAAAGGAAATTTATTAACCAACCGAAACATTAATACTTACCTAATTAAGAGAATTCAAGTACTCCAATTCTACATAACTGAGAATTTTAAAATAATCACTACAACAAAACACAGAACTCGCCGCAAAAACCCCTTAAAATGGTTCATCCTAGTGATTTACATAGCGCCACATATTGATCGGCGTTATTGAAGAGCCCATTATAAGTTCATCTAGTGAACATATAATGATTTTAGTGCATGAACGTCATCTATGAATAAACTGTAACGATTTTAGAACTATTCTTAATTAGTTTCTTAAGCACAAATGTGCATTTATATGTATATAAATCATGTTTTAGGCATAAAAAGATTTTATAGAGATAAGTTTACAGATTGATTATTAGGCTTGATCATCATTTGGCGTGTCAGGTTATAATATTGATTTAATTTATTGTAAAAAAAAATCTTAAGTATCAAATAAAATTAGATCAATTTATAAATTGAATTTTGTAGTTTATAAATTTAGTACTTTATAAATTTAATTTTGTAGTTGTAGCACTTAGAAGTTTAAAAACTTCGCGCGGTTTCTGAAACACTAATTCCTCCACAAGGCTGATCATGCATCTCGCATTAATGAACACAAGTCCAAAAGCTAGCTAGCTAGCTCTAAATTACTCAGATGATCAGCTGCCAATGACAGCCCCCATGTTTCACGGACTGATCATGTCGACGCAACATATTATATATACATATATCTTTCTCCAAATTAAGGAGGATTCTGTACCGTACGGTTTCCACTTTTGTGGTCTATATTCATACTCTTGAGATACTGGAAATTTCTTCAAGAAAACAGCAGAAATAAAAGGACAAAAAATAAAAATAAATTTGTAGTACTGTACGGCGTGAAGCAAAAGCTGAACCAAGAGAGTTCTAATGGAAATTCTTAATTTACTACGTCCTACTGCATGGAGCCAAGAAAAATTAGGGAAACCACGCGTACACATCATGAACTTGTTCTATTTTGTTGGCTTCTGTACATTTATGCATGTCGTTAACTTGTAAGCTATTTTGATCCACAAAAACATCTTACGCGGTACGTCTCAATTAGGATCTCTAAGTTTATACGTTAGCTTTTACGTATGCATTGTTTGTATATCAGTGTCATTTTCCTTGCACGATCATGACATGCATTCACAATTTCACAGAGCGCTATCTCGATTGCAATTTTTTGTGGCTGGCGCAGGCTATTGCTATCTGTGGAATGCATAGAAAAATATTCTATCTATAAAAACAAATGATATAAAAATAATCTCATAAATTAATGTAATTTGATATGATTTATAAAATTATAAAATTATTTTTATTATAAAATAAATATAATATTAGATTAGATAAAATCACATTAATTTATAAAATTATTTTTATATAATTCTTTTATAGATATTGCAATAGTCTGCATAATTACATGCCTCGCCAAGATATACATGCAAGACTTTTAGGAGAGAGCATTCAACTGATCACCTCCGTACTCATGTCATACATATTATATATATATATATGCATGGGGGAACCTTCGTGGAAATTACTTCGCGGGTCCATACAAAAACCAGACGGTTATCCCATGTATAACATGTTCTCCATTAATGCTGATCGAAGAAACTCCAAAAGGACAAAATTGCTGGCATTATTGTTTAGGAGCTAGGAAATTAATGATCAATATTTGTCCAAAGAAATTAATTAACTTGCAGTCACGAGCCTTATATATATATCATCACCTTCCGGTTACAGTAATTAATTATTATAAGCCCAATATTGTTTGAAAGGCATATTAATTATTGTTTTCCCCCAAGTAAAATTGTGGCATGAAAACGCTAAGTTCCAAGGTAAGGAAAGTAGAAAGAAACTTCGTCATAGTAGAACTGTAGAAGTAGATCATACAGCAAAAGCTAGCTTTTTGGGTGTCTATAAATATAATTCCCACTCCAAATTTCGTTATATATGGATGTGAATTTGGCAACAGAAGTCCTTTGAGCTTTCCCAGTATGCTCACGATCGAAAGGTTGGTGCTTACGGGTATGGTAATTGCCTAATATGTGTTGATCCTTTTAATTAGGTTATATATATATATTAAATAACTATGAATGATTTAGTACTACCAAGTATATACCTATTTGGTACGCGCAATCTATGCTGGCCCCATCCCCTGGACTTTTATCGAGCCGATCTCTTGGCCGTTAGGTCGATATAGTCTTTGGAATCATGAATATGTTGATTACGCGGTTTCCACATTTTTTGGTCAATTTGGAAATTAATCAACAAGCAGTAGCGCGCCCAGTGTTGGAGATATTTTCTTCTTGTGTACATGTTTTCTGTCTGCTAGTTGTTATATATCAAGAAGGATCTCCCTTCTCTACATGCAATCATATTACAGGTATATATATGCCTGTCTCCATGCATTGCATCAATCATGGATTCATGGGCATGCATTAACGCCATAGCTAGGTAGTTCTTTTTCATTTAGTACTTGGCCTCTTAAAAGCATGAAATACCGATGTTTTATTCGCCTATTAATCAAATTAGGTCTGCCCAAATGCCATATCCATATTGATTAATATATAATATTATTGATCTTCAATTTGTAATTTAGTAATAAGACGTACTGGAAGCGAGGACATGATTAGTAATTATATAACTAATTGTTGGTCATAAGCGATTTGATTCTGCTTCTGTGTCGATCATCAAGACATTAAATAGGTAACATTATAAGTTTTGACGTTGTCGTTCTCATCATCATCATCAATAATATTGGCCGGAATATTGCATGCTGCATATGTCTGATAACCCCCATGCTTATCCCCACCACCTAGATAGCCGTAAGATAAGGGAGACAGTTCCTTCGTCATGTATATCTGATCGGTACATTATTATTCGAGTGATCCAAAACCAACCCACATGGATGCAGATGGATATACAGCGCCGGCCCCAATATCCTGCAATCTGGCTATATATATATATATATATATATATATTGACATCTACCCATGATCATATTTCAACCTCCAATTTTTTGCCGCCCCCACATGCCTATTACTTGTACGTACGTATGCAGCTTCCGCGAAACTTCGTATTTTTGGCAATTTCCGGACGTTTCTGTACGGATGATCGAGTACGTGTACGCGGTATCGTAACTAGTCTTGATCTATATATACATGATAATTGACAAGCAAACAATAATTGCTATTACTCGTGGTTTGCAAGGCATTAATGTTCGGAGTACTGTTTAATCGTTGATTACTATTATTATTTCTTTAGTTAATATTTATTTTATTTTATTAAATTAGTGTCATTGTTCGAACACAATATTACCATTCGAACACTAGTACTCCTTCGAACAAAATTGTTCATACATTATTACTCCTTCGAACAACATTGTTCTATCACCATTAATGGTGATCGATCTACGTGTTCGTACGTTGTAGAGAATTGATCAAACGGTAAATAAATTTCCCACATTTGATCTCTCAATTTTTATCCACCTTTAAATAATTATTTTATAAGGGATGGAATTTGTTCATGTCCCTAAGGTTGCATTTGACAACCAAGAATATTTGAGATAATCTCAAAATATTTCATAATTATTCATTACTTGATTATTATTTTTGACCTATTTTTATTACTATTCATTATTTTATTACTATTATTCAATATTTTATTATTACTTTTTACTTACTTTTTATTATTATTTAAAACTGTTATCAACACTTCTCAACATTTAAACCTATATTTATATTGGCGGTTCAAACACGTTCATACGGTAAGCATATTTCATTATATTTTTGCAATGAAATCAAAATTTCGTCCCTAGGTAGATCTTATTTTTTGGGACAATTATCATTTCGTTCTAAAGAAAATTCGTCCAAAAAGGTCAAATTTATTGTACTGAATGTTTTAAGGACCTTTTTTTAAAGCATGTTTTAAGGACTTTGAGTAATGCTTATATACACCATCTTTTTATGTTATTTTTATCCTATTATCACTACAAAAAAAATTGACAATACTATTTTCGTAATAAATAATCTTGTTGGTTGTAATTAATTAATCACAAATACTTATTACTACAAGAAAAATGATCTTTTGTAGCCAGTTAATTTTAGCCAAATGATTATTACAGCTAAAATTAGTCGCAAATAGCATTTTCTTTACTATTCATTGGTTACAAAAGCTCACATTTCTTGTAGTGTTTTTTTTTGTAATCATGTATATAAGATATAGCATATAATTTATTATTATTAGATGGTAAAATATTTCAATAAACGTGTTACATCTTAATTATATAATAGAATGAAGAATAAAATAGTAATGTAGTGTATAAAATTTTCTAAATAATCTTGTTCGTCTTATATATATATATTTTGTTGACGACTGTTGGGAAGAGACCAATGAAACAAACAACAAGAATATGAAATAAACTGTAGCGGATGCAACAATAAGAAATAAAACAATAAACAATCAAAGAATACAGCGATTTAAGTGGTTCAGTTCAAAATGAGTTTATATCCACTGTGGGGTTGGTTTCAAAAAGAGGTTACAAAAAGTGCTTCACTAGATCAAAAAGAGGTTACAAAGAAAGAATCAGAAGATTCTTACAAAATGAAACACTCACCTCACGTGTATACACTCAATCCTCACAAATTTCACTCAATATAGTGGAGAAATGGAGAAGAAATGATCTAAAGGGAAGCTCTGTTCTTCGGGCCAAAAACAGAGAGCTACTGCTTCGTTCGTCGTCTGTTCGCGCCAAATGACTTCGCGATATTTATAATATGCGATCTCGCTCGAGCAAAACTTACTCTCGCTCGAGCGAGGACTTCTAGGTCAAACTCGCTCAACATCAAACGGACACCTGGCAACATGTGGCACTTTGCTCGAGCGGGAGGTCGAGCGACAGTTGAGCGAAGTCACTGCCTAATCCTCGCTCGAGCTGGAGGTCGAGCGAGGATCGATCAAACTCTCGGGTTGAGGTCTACCTGAAGTCTAGAAGTCTCGCTCGAGCCGCGCTCGAGCGAGGGTCGAGCGAAACAGAGCTGAGGCGTGTATTCACAAGTCATACTCAACAAATCTCCACCTTGATTTGAATACCTAAAAGGCCTCATAAAATCCAGATCAACCCAAGAATGAAAAATGCAGCATCTAAAGACCAATCCCATCTGAGTTCCCTAAGGAACCTGGAAACCCCGAACCCCTATCAAGTCCAAACAAAATTTGAACTTGTATACTGCAACTGGCTTGGTCATTATATTTGTTAGATTATCTGAAGTAGCAATCTTCTGAATACTAACTGTACCATCTGCAACTACTTCTCTGATAAAATGATACCTGACATCAATGTGCTTCGTCCTCTCATGATACATTTGATTTTTAGTCAAATGTATAGCACTCTGGCTGTCACAAAACACTGTCATCTCTGTCTGCTGAAGACCCAAGTCACTGATCAGCCCCTTCACCCAAATGGCCTCCTTAACAGCCTCAACTGCTGCCATGTATTCTGTCTCTGTAGTTGATAAAGCAACAGTTGATTGAAGTGTTGCTTTCCAACTAATAGCAGAACCACACAATATGAAAATATAGTCTGTCAATGATCTTCTTTTGTCTAAATCCCTAGCATAGTTAGAATCAACAAAACCAACAACAACAGAACTGAGATCTACATCTCTATCAAATATCAAGCCCACATGCGAGGTTCCCTTCAAGTACCTTAAAATCCATTTCACTGCCTGCCAGTGAGTTCTACCAGATTTAGCCATATATCTGCTAACCACACTCACTGCCTGTGAAATATCTGGACGGGTACATAGCATACATAATGCTACCTACAGCATTAGAGTAAGGAACATTTGCCATGGACTGTTCCTCCTCATCTGTCTGGGAAGATAGGGAAGCTGAAAGTTTAAAATGTAATGCCAGCGGTGTGCTGACAGGTTTGGAGTTAGACATTCCAAACTTGTCTAGAACCTTCTCTATATACTTTCTCTGAGACAAGTATAACTTCCCAGCTTTCCTATCCCTATGGATTTCCATCCCCAATATTTTCCTAGTATCACCTAAATCTTTCATCTCAAACTCATTTTTAAGTTGAGTTTTCAACAAATCAACATCAACCATGCTTTTAGCAGCTATAAGCATGTCATCAACATAAAGTAATAAGTGAATTAAAGACTTATCAAGCAATTGTTTATGATACACAAAACAATCATAATTACTTTTCAGATAACCATGATCAATCATAAACAAATCAAAACGTTTATACCATTGCCTAGGCGACTGCTTCAACCCATACAAAGACCTCTTCAGTCTGCATACACGGTCTTCTTTACCTTCAACTGTGAACCCTTCTGGCTGACGCATATAGATAGTCTCTTCAAGCTCACTATGTAAGAATGTTGTCTTCACATCAAGCTGTTGAAACTCAAAATCATACAAAGTCGTGATAGCTAGTAAAACTCTGATTGAGCTGTGTTTTACCACTGGAGAGAACACTTCATTGAAGTCGACCTCCTTTCTTTGATTGTGCCTTTAGCAACTAGATGAGTTTTGTATCTTGCATCAAACTAGATTCCCTCTTTTCTCTTGAAAACCCACTTGCAGCCCACAACTTTGGTCTTCGCTGGTAACTCAACCAAATCCCAGGTTTGGTTCTTGTGAAGAGACTCAATCTCTTCAGTCATCACTGAACACCACTGTGCAGACTCAGTACTCTTCACAGCCTCTGAGTAATTGGAAGACTCCTGCCTAACAATTTATTCTGCTGTAACGAGTGCATAACTAACCAGGCCTGCTTGAGCATATCTCTGAGCTGGTCTGATCTGCCTCCTCTGTCTACCAGTAGCTATACTGTATTGCTCCTAAACTGGTGTCTCAGTCTCTGATTCAGAATCATGCTCGTCAGCTATAGCATGATCCTGAGTTTCAAGTGGTGTCTCATGTGAAGCCTGCAACTCCACCTTCTTCCCTGTAGACACGAGAATCTGATTTCTCGGATTAAGTATAGATTTTTCATCAAATACTACATCTCTGCTTATCACAAACTTGGGTGACTTGGGATCAGTACACCACAATCTATATCCCTTCACCCCAAAAGCATATCCCATGAATATACACTTCTTTGCCCTAGGTTCTAGCTTACCATCATTCACATGAAAGTAAGTAGGACAACCAAATATCTTCAAATTTAAATAATCAGTAGGTTCATCAGACCATACCTGATTAGGTGTTTTCAACCCAATAGCTGTGGCTGGAGAGCGGTTCACCAGAAAACAGACTGTATTGACTGTTTCCGCCCAAAAGTCCTTAGACAGCCCGGCATTGGAGAGCATACTACGTGCTCGTTCTAGGAGGGTTCGGTTCTCCCGTTCAGCCACTCCATTTTGCTATGGAGTGTACCTGACTGTACGGTGTCTGACAATTCCTTCATTCTTGTAGAACTCATCAAAGTCACTGCCGCAAAATTTCATCCTGTTGTCAGTCCGAAGCCGTTTAACCTTCTTACCGGTCTGATTCTCTATCAGAACTTTCCACTGCCTGATATTCTTGAAGACATCACTTTTTTGTTTCAAAAAATAAACCCACACTTTCCGTGAGTAATCATCAATAAATGTAAGCAAGTAATTAGCTCCACCTTTCGATGAAACTGAAGACGGACCCCAAAGGTCGAAATGAATGTAGTCCACTGTACCTTTTGTTCTGTGGACCCCTGTTGCAAACTGAACTCTACTCTGCTTGCCAAATACACAGTGCTCGCACATGTCTAGTTTTCCCAAATTCTGATTCCCTAACAACCCTTACTTATTGAGGATAGACATCCCCTTCTCACTCATATGGCCCAATCTCATGTGCTATAGACGAGTAACATCTGACTCTGACTGATCAAATACTGAAACTACAGCTTCACCGCTGACAGAACTGCCCTGGAGGAAATAGAGACCATCTTTCAGGTCTCCCTTCATAATAATCATGGAGCCTTTGCTGACTTTCAGAACTCCACATTGTCCCGTGTACTTCAAACCCAAAGAATCAAGGGCCCCCATGGAGATAAGATTCTTTTTCAAGTCTAGAATGTGCCGGACATTAGTCAATGTCCTAACTATCCCATCAAACATCTTGATCTTCACAGAACCCATTCCGGCAATCTTGCAAACTGTGTCGTTGCCTAACAAAACAGAACCACTGTTGACTGGTTCATAAGACATGAACCAATCACTTCTAAGACACATATGAAAAGTGCAAGCTGAGTCCATAACCCACTTGTCACTGAACCGACTATTCGAATCACTCATTGCAAGAACCACATTAGAGCTATCAGATTCATCGGCAGCACTGACAGCATTAGAGGAACTAGTGGATTCCTCCTTCTTCTTTAGCTTCGTACACTCACTCTTGTAGTGTCCAAACTTCTAACAGTAATAGCATTTTACATTTTTCTTGTTGGACTTGGACTTTGATTTCCCCCTGGACTTTCCTCTACCCTTCTCTGAACCCTTCTCACTGGATCTTCTTCTATTGGAGGTATCTTTGACAATCAAACCACTGGCTTATGCTTCACCACCCTTATCATACTTACTCCTCAACTCCTTCGAGTTCAAAGCTGACTTCACATCTGCTAAGGAGATAGTATCTCTTCCATAAAGCATAGAATTTACAAAATTCTCAAATGAGACAGGTAATGAACACAACACAATTAAAGCTTGATCTTCATCAAACTTGATGTCAACATTTCTAAGATCCATAACAATCTTGTTAAACTCATCTAGGTGTTCAGTAACCGACAAACCCTCAGTCATTTTGAGCGTATATAACCGTTGTTTTAAATACAACCGGTTAGTGAGAGACTTCTTAATACAAGCTCTCAAGCTTGTTCCAGAGATCCTCAGCGGTCTCCTCCTCCGCTACCTCTCTCAACACTCCATCAGACAATGACAGTAAAATAGTACTATGTACCTTTTCTTCATCGTCCTTAGACGGTACAGGAGAATTAACCATCCTTTCCTCTAGAACTTTGAATAACCCCTACTGGCGCAACAATGCTTTTATCTTCAGATGCCATAAGCTTAAACTGTTCTGACCGTCAAATTTCTCAACTTCAAATCTTGCTGTGGCCATCCCTTCAAATATGCATAAAGCTTGAAAGCTCTGATACCAGTTTGTTGGGAAGAGACCAATGAAACAAACAACAAGAATATGAAATAAACTGCAGCGGATGCAACAATAAGAAATAAAACAGTAAACAACCAAAAAACATAGCGATTTAAATGGTTCAGTTCAAAATGAGCTTACATCCACTGTGGGGTTGGTTTCAAAACTTCACTAGATCAAAAAGAGGTTACAGAAAGAAAATCAGAAGATTCTTACAAAAGGAAATACTCACCTCACGTGTATACACTCAATCCTCACAAATTTCACTCAATATAGTGGAGAAATGGAGAAGAAATTATCTAAAGGGAAGCTCTGTTCTTCAGGCCAAAAATAGAGAGCCGCTGCTTCGTTCGTCGTCTGTTCGCGCGAAATGACTTCGCGATATTTATAATATGCGATCTCGCTCAAGCGAAACTTACTCTCGCTCGAGCGAGGACTTCTAGGTCAAACTCGCTCAACATCAAACGGACACCTGGCAACACGTGGCACTTCGCTCGAGCGGGAGGTCGAGTGACAGTCGAGCGAAGTCACTGCCTGATCCTCGCTCAAGCTGGAGGTCGAGCGAGGGTCGATCGAACTCTCGGGTTGAGGTCTGCCTAAAGTCTCTCGCGGCTCGAGCGAGGGTAGAGCGAAACAGGACTGAGGAGTGTATTCACAAGCCATACTTAACAACAACTAATGTTAATAAAACTTTGAAACGGACGACCTTGTGACAGTATCAAATTAATATGTAGCGGTGTCTGTGGCTTAATTGGAAATAATATAAGATGCATGCGGCCTATAATTTGCCTCATGATTGCAACCACTAGTTCGAGCATGCAGTGCATGGTACTGCAAAAGAGGGGATTGCCTCGACACGACTCACTTGTTGGGGACTGTGGGGCTTCTCATGCAGTCCTCTCCGAACTGCTGACATTAATCGAGGTGGCCTGGCTAATGCAAGTTGAGAGCTGAACGGAATCTATTGAGAATGGCAGCCGACATATATATAACGAAATATATATATTATTTTTATATATATAAAGTAGCTATCTAACGAAAAATTTTATTTTAATGAAAAATTTTATTTTTCTGTTAAAGTTAACACTTTCCATCCATTTATGTTAAAATAAATACTGCATTTAATGAGAAATATTATTTTAAATACAATTCATTAATTCCATTAATCACCGAAATAATGTTCTTGACATTAAATTTAATTACACCACTTCGATTTTCTATAACGATAAACTTTTCATTTAAAACTTTTTTTTTATGTAAAATAAATATAGAATAATAATAATAGTATAAAATGACATACTAATAGTATAAAATATATAACAATATATATATATAAATAAATCATTCATAACAATATAAGAATATAATCCTCACTTAGAGATGTTAATTTATATGTTAGAGAGTTTAATTTTATTCATGAAAATTTATTCCTATTATATGATTAATAATTTCATTCTTTAAAAATTATTTTATAATTTTAAAATAAATGTTTTTTTTTTTAGATGATAAATATACAGTATATACAATTAACTATAATTATATTAAATTGGTAATAATAGACAATAAATATAATTAATATATTATATATGTTTGATATTTAATTAAAATATATATGATCTAATAAATTTACATATTTAAGATTAAAATTTCATGTTATAAATTATAATATAACATTCTTTTATATAGATTATAAACTACATAATTTATTTATTTTTTAAATTATATTATTTCTTAAAAATAATCACATAAGTAAAAAAGTTGTGGATGATTCAAGTTTATGTAGATCTAGAAAAACTCAAAGACTAAAAACATAGGTATTCTAATGTCCTCTCTTTTGAGACTGTGCAAAATGACACAAATATTATATCATCGTCTTAGAATTATAAAAATATAATATTTTGAATGAATCTTTTATTAAAATTTCAATCAAAATTATCTCAAACAAATTTGATAAAACTATAGGTTATGTTTATTTATGAGACTATCTTATTGCTTTTATTAATAATTTTTTTTATAATATATGAAAACTTGTAATTATTTATCATCAATATAGAATAATAATAATAGTATAAAATGACATAATAATAGTATAGAATATATAACAATATATAAATAAATCATTCATAACAATATAACAATGCAATCCTCACTTAGAGATGTTAATTTATACATTAGAGAGTTTAATTTTATTCATGAAAATTTATTCATATTATATAATTAATAATTTCATTCTTTAAAAATTATTTTATAATTTTAAAATGAATGTATTATTTATTTATTTTTTTAGATGATAAATATACGGTATATACAATTAACTATAATTATATTAAATTGGTAATAATAGACAATAAATATAATTAATATATTATATATGTTTGATATTTAATTGAAATATATATGATCTAATAAATTTACATATTTAAAATTAAAATTTCATTTATAAATTATAATATAACATTCTTTTATATAAATTATAAACTACATAATTTTTTTTTAAAATTATATTATTTCTTAAAAATAATCACATAATTAAAAAAATTGTGGATAATTCAAGTTTACGTAGATCTAGAAAAACTCAAAGACTAAAAATATAGGTATTTTAATGTTCTCTCTTTTAAGGCTGTGCAAAATGACGCAAATATTAGATCATCGTCTTAAAATTATAAAAATATAATATTTTTAATGAATCTTTTATTAAAGTTTCAATCAAAATTATCTCAAACAAATTTAATAAAACTATAGGTTATATTTATTTATGAGACTATCTTATTATTTTTATTAATACTTTTTTTTTATAATATATGAAAACGTGTAATTATTTATCATCCATTTAATTATGAATAATCTTCTAATTTTTGTTAGAAATTAAACTAGATAAACGTGCTTTGCACGTTACTTTTATCTAGTATATATAAATAAATATATATATTAATATTATTTGTCTTTATTTGAGATCTTTTTAAAGAATTTCAATTTTTATTTTATTTTTTAAAATTTTTTTCACATGATTTTTTTAAAAATAACATGTAAAAAAATATTTTTACATGATTTTTTTAACATTTTTAAAAAATATAAAAAAATCACAACAATATTTAAAAATATCTATTTAAAAATCATGTGAAAAAAAATTCCGAATTGAAATACAATCGAGACCTCCAAATTGGGATCCTTAAAAAAAATTCTAATTACAGACAACTTTGTACAACTATTGTGCACCCATCAGGCATAGGATCCACATAATGACATTTTTCAAGTTTTCCCAAATTTGAGGTTTTTCTTTGAGTTTTTTCAGCAATTGCTTTATCTTTTTCTTTTATTTTTATTTTTTTACATCAGAATCCGATTGTCCTCTAGAATCAAACTATGGCCAACGTGTTCTCTATTTTGGGTAGTAAAAAAGATCAAATTCTTTTCCCTTCTAGTGCTGAAACATAAAAAATAATATTCGCAATGGGGTACGAACAACAAATTCTAAATTTTATAATTCAAGAGATTATTTTTTAGTTTTTTCAAAAACTATAGGATTTCAAGGGCCATGGCCGGAGGCTAGTAGTTAGATGCCCTAATATTTTATTTGGGCTGAAGTTTGGGTGGGACTTTTTTTTAAAGCCATCTTCATAAAAGCTCAGAAAAGGGTAATATTTCTTTCATATTTTCTTCAGACTTGAGATCAAAGATTGGTGTGATTGAAAATATATGAAAAGAAAATAGGAGTTTTCGAAACTTTCGATTATGTACTAATGTTTTTACCATATCTCCTATACTATCAAGCAATTACATTGTACACTATTTGTAATAGGATTTGAAGAAATAAGAGAGACGTGAGAGACAAAATAGGATGCGAAAATAAGTGATGAAAATGGGGAGACGAAGAAGGGGAAGATGGATTTGGGCTGAAATGGGGATTCCCTCATTTGTCTTTCCATTTTAATTTTCTTTTAACATAAAACAACTGTCGAAAGCTGAAGTTCAATAACTTGTAGAATAAATGGTGGATTCGGTCACCACGTCAGTTTGGGTGCGCAATAGTTGCACAGAGCTGCTTGCACGTAACAGTTCTCTTTTTATATTGAACATATTAAAGTAGAGTTTAATTATCTTCTTGATCAATTTCTTTTTTGAGAACTCTTATAAGAAGAATCACGTCATATCTCATCAAAATTCTTAGTAAAATCTAATTAAATCTTTGTTTGCTAAGCCACCATTTATTACTTATCCTTTACTGTATTCTTCTGCAACTCCAAAACCTAATGTAGTACCATGATCATTACTGCTAGTATTCAAAACCATCATACAATCAATTAGCACCATTATCTTCTACAAGATTACCAACCTATTCAAAAGAAGTAATCTTATTCTTCCCCTCATTAACAAATCATAAACCTCCCACCCTTATCGCAACCCTGAGCTTCTTAATTCTATTATTATTAAACAACACTGACATCTAGTTTTTCCAACAGAATTCGAGATCCAACATTTCACTGAACGACCTCAACATTACTCAGCGCCTTTCTTCTTCTCGACTAGCTTATATTCTTCAAAATATTAAGAAAACTCAACATTTTTATGAATTTATATTAGTAAACACAATTCAATTATTATATTTTGATCCCATGCAGTCTACAAATACAACCTTCTCCCCCTTCACCTGCTATCATTGTCTTTTACAAAATCACCATTAAGCAAGTTCTTACTATTGAGTAACAAAGAAAATCTTATTAACTAAAAAGATTTCTCCAAACATATGACCATCCGTATTTTGGTTAGTATAACTACCAACAGGATGGATGAAAACTTTTTTGACATAATAAAAAAAATCTACTTCATCTTTGGTTTCTTCTTTTGACAAATTACAAGCGATAAAAACATTCACACTATGTTTGTGATTGTGGTGGAAATATTATGGACCGTAACATCTCTTCTTTCTATCTTGCTCCAAGAGAGTTTTAAAATTTTTTTATCTCAAAATGATTATCCTTCTACATTGGAACATTGTCCTACTCTTCTTTTATTTTTTAAAGATAAAGTTAAATTAGATCATGAATGTGAATGTGTTATTAGCCCACATCACTCTTCCCATAATCTCATATTGTTAGCTCGTTAGGTTTCTATCAAATGGTGAAAAAAGTATAATTATGGTCATATTGTAAAGATGTTCACCCAAATTACCAAAGATCCTAAAGTTCTAGTTCAGCGCAACAATTACAAGCCTAATTAGCATCAATAATAAATAGAAATGAATTAAAGAAACTAGCAGAAGCAATGTGACAAGTCTCCAACAATGATTATGAGGAAGATCTATCATTAGGACAATCTCAGACCAGATTATCTCTAACACAATAGGTGTCTCCATCACAGCAGACCAGATTATCTCTAGCCCAACATGCCTCCCATTCATAGGTCTCTTCTCTTCAACTAGTTCATCTAATTCAAGAAGCCCAAGACCTATTGACATAGATCTTTCAAATTATAATTCTCAAGTTGCATCATAAAGAAGATGTGAACTCTTTAGTTATCTAAGACAGTTTTCTTTAATATTCTAGCATGCAAAGAAATAAAAGAATCTCATAAATTGTTATCGTTGTCCAATCGATGCTACAAGACAAACAACTTTCAGATAAGGAAGTTATCATTATTAAGATCTACTATTTTAACTGATGCACCAAGACCAGCGGTCTCGTCAATTATAATTTCAGCTGACACATCAATTATCACATTACTATACATTTTTTGTATTTATGTGTCTATAAAGGAGAATTGAGGACTGAATTAGGGCACTTTAATTTCTTCTTCATGTATTTTGTTCGAATGCCCTCCTTCAATCCTCTACTCTTTTTTGATAGACATCCAAATGGTAAAATGTATAGTAATGTGATAATTGATGCGTGGCCAAAATATCTTTCACTCATTAGCTGAAATGATAATTGATGAGATTTTTTAATGTTGCATCAGCGGAAAAATAACAATAATAATAATAATAATAATAATAATAATAATAATAATTTCTTTAGCTGAAAGTTGTTGTCTTCTTGCATCAGTTGGAAAGGAATAATAATTGATGAGATTCTCTTGTCTAGTCTTTTCTGCTGGAATAATGAAAGTTGTCTTGATAATTGAATAATTCACATTTTTTTTATGACGCATTTTGAGAATTATAATATAAAATATCTAGGTCAAATGGATCTTGGGCTTCTTGAATTAGATGAATTGGTTGGAGAGAATACACTTGCGAGGGGGAGGCTTGTTGGACTAGGGATAATCTGGTCTGCTGTGATGAAAATATCTATTGTGTTGGAAATGATCTAGCCTAAGACTATCATAATGATGGATCTTCCTCATCATCATTGTTGGAGACGTTGCATTGCTTATGTTAGTTTCATTAATTCCTTTTTGTTTATTATTGATGCCAATTGGGCTTGAAATATATTGTGCTAAACTAGAGCTTAAGAAGCTTTTGTATATTGGGAGAACATATTTACAGTATGATTGTAATTATACTTTTTCCACCATTTGATGAAAATTTGTTGGGCTAAGATCTTGACATGAAGAGTGATGTGAGCTAATAACATATTTTCAATTCATGATCTAATTTAATTTTATCTTTAAAAAAATAAAAGAAAAGGATAACAATGTTTCAATTTAGGAGGATAATCATTTTGAGATTATAAAATTATAAAAGACTCTTAAAGTGGGATATGAAGAAGAGAGATTTCTAGTCTATAATATTGCCACCTCAGTAAAAACCATCGCAAGAATGTTTTTATCTTCTGTAATTGTCAAAAGGGAGAAATCGAGAATAACATAGATTTTTATTTTGTTTCAGAAAAGCTTTCATCCATGCCTATTGGTAATCACAATAATTAAAATACGTTCATATGGTTAGGCGAATCCTGTTAGCAAATAAGGATTTTTTTCCTATTTGCCTAGAATAAAAACTTGCTTATTGGTGGCTTTGTGAAAGGCAATGATAGGAGGTAAAGGATAGGAGGTTGAACGTGTAGACTTCATGGGATCTTAGAGTTAATAGTCGAATCCATGTCTATTAATATGAATTCATAAAAATGTTGATTCTGTTTAATAAATTGAGGAATATAATGCCAATCAAGAAGAAGAAAAACATTGAGTAATTGTTGAGGTTCAATGAAATCTTGGATCTCAGATTCTATTGAAAAAATTGGATGCCAATGTGGTGTAATAATAATGGAGGAAGCTGAGGACTGTGATAATGATGAAGAATTTATGATTTGAGAATCAGTGAAAGAAGAAATGTTGCTTTTGAATAAGTTGGTAATCTTGTAGAAGGTAATGGTGAGAACTGATTGTATGATGGCCTTATTGGTGATTATGATCCTAATACTTAGTAGGATTTTAGAGTTGTAGAAGGAAACAATGAAGGATAAAGAGGAAATAGTAGCCTAGCTTCTAAAGATTTGGATTTTACTCAAAATTTTGATGATGACCTAATTTTCTCGATAAGAATTTTCGAGAAATAAAATCAAGAAAAGAATTAAGTCTCATTTGGTTACAAGATGAGAGTCAATGAGACGAGAAATCTGTGAATATTAGTGAGATAGTTTGTAAAGAATAATAAAATTAATTGAGTTAAGATATTTCATAGAGTTTTAAGAAATGAGAGAAAATTTTGAATAAAAATATTATAAAACTAAAGTATTGTTATAATATAGTTTTAGTATGATTTTTATTTTAAAATAAAACAAAATAAAATGAATTGTTTTCCTATTTATGAGGAAATTGTTTATCAATAATAAATAGCACATTTTTTCCAAGCACCAATACAAGACAAATGCTCTCGCTCTTACCTAAAGATAGACATTACTTCACTATTTTCCACCAGATACATAAGCAAATAAAGTTCAACCTGCTTATCGCAACGTCAAAGAGCCAATGTTGTGAACATACCTTAATATCTACAACATACTTCAATATCCACAATATACTTTAATATCATACTAATGCTCACAATTATTTCTACAAATTCTCGTCAATAATGAACTAATTTAGAGAGAACTTGATGAATCCTTACTAGAAGAGCCATAAAGTATCCAATATTACAAGACTTATGGTATCAATTATCAACTGCCAACATCCAAAACATAAATCAACAATGTCATTATATACATGCCAAATAGCAAGGACCTCATTGGTATGTCAACAACATTAATATTACCAGTTTCAGCTCAAAGAATAACTGCAACATCACATAAACAATCTTGAGGAATTCCAAGTTTCCAGATACCATAGTCCATGGAACTCTTAGCTTAAAGTGGTGGATTTCTCCAAGTAAAGATGGCTTTTTTTTTCTTTTTGCATAAAGTATCCCATTTTTCTTGATACATTTCTTGTACTGTGAACTATTTATTGCAAGAAAATATACTCCCAAAAAAGTTTAATTAAGTGATAAAGTTCGAAAGAAGCTAGTAGATCAAAAGCTTACAATAGGATATCACTATTGTATGAAAGTTGTCTTATAAGTCTTCATACCTCAAAAGAATGAGTTACTAATGAAGTAGATATCTTGCACTAAACATAAAATATTAGGTCTTGAAGTGTATTAATAATCCCTTCTTGTACAACTAAGTCATAAACCGTCATTGACATAATAGCTAGATATTGGTGTAGTAGTTGCAAATAAACAACAAAGTAATAATTACTTCATACAACAAAGTCAAGTTGCAAACATAAATTACCATCAACAGGACTACAAGTACTGATGCAAAAGAGTACTAAAAATGAAGAAACAGTCACAGATTCGTATAGTACCAACAATGACAAGCAATAGACTTGTTGAAGACATGTTTCACGAGTCTTTTGGACTCGACTTTGGTATTTAGGAGTCATGGAATTTTTTAACCTACGCACCAATTTCATTTCAGTATGAGTCTTTAGACTTGTCTTTGGTGTTTGGTGGGTCATGGGATGTTGTCTAACATATGCGTCCTTTTAGTTTCCAAACACACCTGTAAGGAGGGAAATCATCTCCTTTATTTATTATTTTTCACTATAAAAAAAAACCAAATAGAGAAATAGAACTTGTTTCACAGTCCACCAAAACTCTCTACCTATAACAAATAAAGATGGCAACCCAAAGTGCCTTAAACACCTCTAATGCCTAAGTCGGTGATATATAGAAAGAGTTATCACCCAAACTTTGAGAATGTGTTCCTTTTTTTCCTTGTTGTCACCTTCTTATCATATATATCTAGGCATGGTAGCTTACTGATAAGTATTGGCGATAGATTTGACCCTTTAGTTGTTATTATCAACTTATATCTTTGATATGATATTCATCCTAGAGATATTGGATTTATCCCAAATGTTTGGTTTGATCATCCTACCCATCATACTTGGTTGCTATAGAATGGAGTCATATTTGTCTCTAAGACCTAGACGACTACTTCAGTCTACCTTTGATCTCGTATCAGTTGATCCTCTAAACTAGGCTCGTTTCCTACTAAGGACTCCAATTATCATACTAATCATCTTCACATTAGGGTGGGCAGTGGGGCCCCACGTTACCCGTTTGGGAACAGATGTACTTGTTTTGCATATGACTTCCTAACGAGGGATAGGGGTAGGGAGGGCACAACCTCGCGCCCCAATCCCTCGTCTTGTCCCTCACCTATATATTTATATATATATATATAAACATAAATATATATTTATATATATAAATAAAGATATATCTATATATATTTATATATTAAAAATTGTTTATATATAAATATATATTACAATTTATTAAACTTATTCACAAGAGTATTAAACATGTGAACAAGATTGTACATGTATTGCATTAGCCTTATAGGCTAACTTTTATATAGGAGGATAAGGCAATATAAGAGTCTTACTTAAGCAATGTAGAATTCACATTGGCAAAGCAATACAAGAGTCTTGCATTCCTTAAGTGTGAGAAAAGACTTGTATTGTGAAGACAATCTATAAAAAAAAGTTACCATATAACCACTATAACTTATACAAAATATGCATTAGCAAATTTTAAAACTATATAATTTTAAAATTATAATCATATTTACAAATTTAAATTTACAATTTGAGTCTAAAAAATTATTTTTAATCACATTTAGACTTGGAAATATTTTTTTAGACTAGGTTAACTATAGTCTATTTTTAATATGGGTGTGGGGCAAGGTGGATTGGGAATCCACCCCACCTCCTGTCCACTTAGGCAGAAGTGAAAACCCCACCCCAGCCAATACTGAGCAAAGGGTGAGGAAGGGGCTACCCCATACCGTATGGTGCAAGTCGCACCCTTACTTCGAATGGGCACGAGGGGAATTAAATGATTGATGGCGCTACTTTGCTTATCGACTGACCTTCCCGTATCTTGGGGCTATAATGTCACTAATACCCTATTGCACCCCACATCTAGATGTGTAACTGTTCACATGTCGTCTATTTGTTCATGCAAATGTGGTGGTTATTGAATGGGTAACAGACTTACACCCTCTTTGGACGAGAATCAAGCAAACACCCTGCTTGAAGATTCATTTTTTGGAGGCCTTGGATATTTCAAAAGTCACCCATTTTCAAAACACGTGACTTGAAGATTTATTGAATACCCTTTTCGTTACATAATCAGATCATGTAATAATGTTGTATTTAGCCCTCATTTGATTTATCTACTTGATCACATAATCGTCACTCCGTTACTCCTTCATAATCATATTTTTAATCTTTTTCCTCTTCTTTCTTCTTCCTTCTTTATTCTACATTTGCGTGCTTTTTTCTTCATATTTTCTTGAAAATTTCATATATTTCTTTGTCTTTGTTGAGAAACCCTAGCTTCCTTCGATTTATATTGGCCCAACAATGTTCTTCCCAATCCATTGTTCATGGTTTCCTCTCTTCTGCTCCAGAATCCTCTAGACTATCCAGATTTAACTGCCTGTGAGTTCTTTGCAATTTATTCGATTACGGACTCTATGAGCAACATCTGCAGGGTGACGTAGATATTCTTCATGAAGAGGCATCAAGCCTTCGAAGTGAGCTCATGCACATTAGGAAGGCTAACGCCTATAATGGTTTTAAGCTAACACTGCTGAGGCGAGAATAGAATTCTGCTCGGACCTAGTGTCTGTTCTTTGAAAGGAATTAGATTCCTCCCAAAGTGAATTGCTGACCACTAAACAGTGTTGTATTGAACTTTTAGAAACTATGATGACTATCGAAAAGAGTTGGAGTATGTTGGCCTCGAGCTTTCCAAAATGCAATAGGCCTTGAAAGATCTCTCCTAGAGGCATTCGACGATAAAGAAGGATTAGGAGTGGGTAGATGAAAACCAGAAGAAATTAAATGATTTCTTGTTGCATCTCAACGCAAATGTCAATAAGCGGGATCAACAGGTGTTGGAGCTGGAATCGACATTGGTCTCCTTAAATGAGGAACTTGTTCGTCTCCTAGCCTAACTCCTGGCAGCTAGGATAGTCCATGACCAAACTTTTTAGTTATGGATATAGAGCTGGGGTGACACAAGTTAGGTACTTATTGGCGAACCCTCGGACTGACTTGAAGCGATTGAACTTTTAAGTGTTTAGGCTTGATCCGACCTCTCGCCAATTTTTTCATGTCTTGGGGCCCAACACCATGTCTAGTACCTTTTTTATTGCAACTTCCACGTCTTTAACTCTTGCTACTCCTATCTCATAAGACTCTTTGTCATTTCATTCTTTTGTTTATGTATATTTGTACCTCAAACTATGTATAGACCTCTGTTTACCGATTTTTATGGGTACTTATTTTCTGTGTTGTAGTTTACTTTGTATTTGCTTTCACTTTTGTTTGGTCGTTGGAAATAAATTTCATGATTTTAATGAGTCGATAAGTCAACCACTTTGTCCTTTGCGATTCCTTGGACTTAGCTTTGGCATTTGGGCGTTGCGGAGTCTTTGGAGTTGCGTCCACATTTCGTGTCATCACAAGTCTTTGGATTCATCTTTGGAGTTTGAAGGATCATGGGGTCTTTTGACATGTATGTTTTTTTCGTTTTTTCGCAAATTTTTGAACTCATCTTTGGTGTTTGGAGGATCGTAGGGTTACCTAGCTTGCCTACACTTTTTTTCACTGTGAGCCTTTAGATTGAGTTTTAGTGTTTGGGGGTTGCGGGATCTTCGAACCTACGTGCCCATTGCATTTCATTACATGTCTTTGGACTCATCTTTATTGTTTGGAAAGTCGCATGATTTTTTGACCTACATACCCTTTTTGTTTCACCATGAGTCTTTGGATTCATCTTTGATGTTTGGAGGGTCGCAAGGTCTTTTGATATGTGTGCTATTTTCATTTCACTAGGATTCTTTAGACTCATATTTGGTATTTAAGAGTCTTGGAGTCTTTTAACCTACACGACCATCTTGTTTCATTATAAGTTTTTAGACTCATCTTTAGTGTTTGGGGGGTTATAGGATCATCTAACATGCGTGCACTTTTAGTTTCCAAACTTGCCTGCAAGGGGGGAAATAATCTCCTTTATTTGTTGTTCTTCATTGGTAAAAACAAACAAAGAAAGGAAGAAAAAGGACGTTCCACGGTCCACCAAAACTCTCTATGTGCAACAAATAAAAAAGGCGACCTAGGATACCTGATACACATTCGATGCCTAAATAAGTGATATGTAGAAAGAGTTTCATCCAAAATTTAATAATGTGTTCCTTTTTCCCCTTGTTATCACTTCTTATCATGTATATATAGGTATGGTAGATTATTAATAAGTACTGACGATAGGTTTGACTCTTTAGTTGTTTTATCAACTTGTATCTTCGAAATGATAGTCATCCTGGAGACATTGAGTTTATCCCAACTATTTGATTTGATCGTCCTACCTATCATACTTAGTGGTTACATAATGGAGTCACATTGGTCCTTGAGACCTAAACGACTACTTCATACCACCCTAGATCTTCTAATAGTCAGGCCTCTGTAATGACCACTAGTCAGGCCTCTAGTCTAGGCTTGTTTCCAAGAGGGAAGGTTTGCTATTAGTTTTTTTTTTTTTTTTTAATTAAATTTTATATTAATAAAATTTTAATGAGATATATTGTTTATAAAAAGTTATCTAAAATAGAGTGTTATAAACCAACTTCGATGATCGATGGTGGATGACCACCGTGGTAAACTGACTTTGTTTGTCGGTTTGATGACCGCCATATTCACCAGTAAATATTGGTGCAGATCACTTGTACGAAATGAAAATAAATTGGTCCTTCCAAATTCTGTTTTAATATTTCTTTTATTGGTTTTATAACAAGTTACAATATATTTAGTAAGTATATTTATAAAAAAAAAAAATTATAAACGCAAAATAGTTAATCCGTACTCTGTATAATCATTTATTCCGTAATATTCATAACAGCTGGATGTGACGTCTGGTCCGAAACATACGGAACAGTCTAGAATAGCCAAACAACGACTGAACGAAGACACTTGTTTTACTGGATTCTTGTTTTGTTCGGCTAAAACGGATTAAACAATCGTAAGCCAGTTCCATGAGATCAAGGTGTATACATAAACCATCGTTTCTGTCGCCGATTTGATTGAGAAGAGCAGTATCTGTGTCCGTCTCCGTGCCTCTGCGTGTTATTGAGAGAGAGAGAGAGAGAGAGAAGAGAGAGAAAATCAGAATGGTTGGACCAATGAGACCCCAGTTTGTGCTGTTCGGTTCTTCCATTGTTGAATTCAGTTACGGCAACGGAGGATGGGGTGCTGTTCTTGCCGACCTATACGCTCGCAAGGTACTTCTTCATCATTTTCTTTCTAATCCCTCTGTTTTTCTACTTTTTTGTTCCCAATTTCTTTCTGGGATTATGGGAATAGAGACAGAACCCTTAATATGAAATCCTAGCGCAGAGATTGCAGTCCAATAAATTGTTCTGTTAACCCTGTTCAATCTCTTGTTGGCATAAATGTTGATTATCGTCTTCCTATGGGTATAGGCAGACATATTGGCGCGAGGATACGCTGGCTGGAATTCGAGGCATGCTCTACAGGTTTTGGATCAAGTTTTTCCACTGGTATTGTTTAATTTTCTTGCACATCTTAATCACACCATGACTAATAACTCTCTTGCAAACAGATTATTCATATAGCAGATTCCCTACCAATAAGATAGTGGATTGACAGTCTTATTTGCTCCTAAAAAGTGCATATGCTATCACCCAATTGACGTGGCTTGATCCGTAAAAAGAATTAAAAAAATCATGTTTCAAACCAAAGGCTATTCATGTAAAGTAAATCTGACAAACCACGCCAAGTTTCGTCATATTCTTATCTTGTGTGCAATGAAGTTCTGGTCCAAAAAATGAACCCTGTTATTTGGATGAGAGACCAAGGTGAGTCCAAGAAATGGTGAATTTTAGCCTTTAAACTATTGTTCCAATAAAATAGGCATACAATGTGATCGATCGATTGTTTGTCTGTTTCATTGTCCAAAAAATGAACTTTGTTATTTGGATGTGAGACCAAGAAATGGTGCATCTTAGTCTTCAACCATTATTCTAACAAAATTGGTGTGCAATGTGATCGATTGTTTGTCGTTTCATATTTTTCATGTTGTCATGTAAGTGGCGGCATTGTTGCTTGAAAAATTTAGATTTCATGCCTCAGTTTTTGCTTAAGGCTTATCTTCTGTGATTTTTAAATCCAGGATGCCGCTGTACAACCTTCATTGGTGATAGTCTACTTTGGTGGCAACGATTCAATGAACCCTCACCCATCTGGCTTCGGCACTCATGTACCACTTCCTGAATATATTGAAAATATGAGGAAGATAGCACTGCATCTGAAGGTAGGTAATCTTTCGGCCTAGAGTTTAGCACTTGTTCTTTTTGACTCCTAGTCTCCTAGAGATAGCATTTATGAATGTGTATAAAAAGCACGATTTAATTTGAGATATAGGGCCTCCATGTCTTTCCCACTGATTATCCATCTCTTCTGCTGAAAATGTGGTAGCCTGCACAGGTTTAAATAAGCAGGTAAGATAGTGTCAATATAAACTACAACAATTTATGGTGTAGAAACCTTGGCACTAATCTCAAGCAGTGGTTAATTAATTTGGTGCATAACACTGATCTTTTTGTTCCCAGAATCTGTCAGAGAAGACTCGTATAATCTTTCTCAGTGCTCCTCCTGTCAATAAGGAAAAAATCTGCGAAATATATAGGTGCTCATAGAAATAATTTTGTATTGTGTTAGTTTCATGTAAACACTTTCAGTGTTAATGGCATATTGTAAGCTGGAAACAATTTTTTCTAATGGCATATACTTAATTGGAACGTACTAGTGATACAGTAGCAGAGTTGCGAACAATTGAGTCTTGCCGAATATATTCAGAAGCCTGTTTGGCACTGTGCCGAGAGATGAATGTGAAAGGTATTGATCTTTGGACTGCACTTCAGAAAAAGGAAGGTTGGGCAACTGATTTCCTTACGTAAGTTTGCTTACTTGTGTGTCATAGATTGAGTTTTTATTATTATTATTATAACTTTTATTGCAATGTCTATCAATTATTAAACCCCATTACTAAAATTAAAAAATGCTTATTGAAATCTACTGAAAGCCAATCCTGAATATCCCTCTCCAGGGATGGAATACATTTATCAGCTGAGGGGAGCAAGATAGTTGTGGAAGAGATAATGAATGTCCTTAGAGAGGCCGACTGGGAACCAAGTCTGCACTGGAAGTCAATGCCAATGGAATTTGAACAGCTTTTATCCATTTCTCAACTGACTCCCGTTTTCAAGACCGCGTTTACTACCTTTCAGGCTAGCTTTCGCAAACACAGTCAATGGGAATAGATTCTAGTATGTAGTATTCCAATTTTTTTTTTTCATGTCAAATATTTGGCAGCAATTTGAAACTGAGGTTGATGATGTTGAAATCAGAATTATAGGGAATAAATTGAAATCAACCTTGAGTTCAAATTATGAAAATACATATCTGGCCAAAAGTAATTCCCATAAATGTTTGGAATTTCTAGTTCCTGTTCTTTTTGGTTCATGTAAAGTAAACTTGTCTCTTCTCTTTTTTCTTTTTTTTTTCAGTCTGTTTTTGTTGTGCAAAATGGAACATTGTTCTGACCCTTGACACCACCAAAGAAACAATAAGTGATGGTAAATGCTAAAAGGTATACTTCTTGGAGGTGTCAATTTATTCCTTTGGGAATTTATAGGGTTTTAAAACAAAATCAAAGGTTTATCTAATTATGTCATAATATAGTTGAATCTTCAAACGTGAAGTTAACACATTAGCCAACACTTTTGCAACTTATGAGACATGGTTAGGCAAACTATTAACTGAGGGAAACCGATAATTAACTTCAGTAAAACATACAAATGCCTCTTGCCTTGTTCTTTTATTTTTTTTCCAAGATTTTAAAAGTTAACATATCGTTTAAAAACAGCCTAACATCGAGGGCCACTCGGGCATGCACAACCTAGAAACTCCACCAACCCATAATTTATGCGTTTACCATTTGAGAGCAAATCCTGTTTTAGCATATATTGTTAGAAGACCGTTACCACTTACCACCGATATCAAAAGACGCTCTAAGAGGATCCTCAGACCTCATTCGATTAACCAAATTTCACTTGAGCTCTTAATTTAGCTAATGTCATCGTAAATTGAACTACATTGGATTAGCTACGCCCAACTCATCGAGCCCATGAGCTGCAATAAAGCTGAAGTCAAAGACAAGTACGATTGAAATTGTAGCAGGGTCATAATTTTATATCAAATTTATACAATTGTATAGATTGTTGGATTGTGAAAATGAAAATGAAAATGAAATGATTATAGGAGGTTGTTGGAGATTATTAAAATGAAAATTAAAAAAGTACTATAAAATTTAAAAAAATGCATTAAAAATAGATTTAAAAAATTAATTAAAAATTATTGTTATATAAAGTAAAATAACTAATTCAGTGTGAAGTACGAGTTTTAAGTGATTAAAAGTGACAATAGCCAAACTTTATCTTTTGGGATTGCCAATCCTCTTACGTCCTAGGAAATTAATAGGAATCTATCATTAGATGTTATTTGTGCACTGAATGGACGCTGAACTTATTTCAAGGAGTAATGCTACATATAATTATGGGATACGTAAATGATATGCAATTATTTTAAAAAAAAAAAAAAAGAGATATGTTATTAAAAAATTAATTTTTTTATATAAGTCAATATTTATTCACTTTTTTTAGAATAATTGTGTGACATTTATACACTCGCAATTACAAATATCATTTATATATTTCAAGTGGATGAGATCGGTAGACGGAAAAGAGAAAACTCACTTTATCAAATAAAAATAAAAACAAAAGCAAATCTTACTAAGAAATATAATCTCTGGTTTAAAAACATTACATATTTTTCTTTCCATCCAAACGTCCATTAAATTCTTAAAAGAGTCCTCTCAAATTTTTTGTCATTATAATTTGTCTAGATTTTTTTTTATTACTAATTTGTCTAGATTTTATCATAAAAACAGAACTAACTTTTTTTAACGAGTAAAAATAGCTTTCAAAACAGCCAACGCAAATTACATTTAAATAAACTTTTTATCCAAACATACTTGTTCATTTGACCTCTACGCTCAAAAAAGTTAATACAAAACTTATTCTAGAAATCTTTACCTAGGAAAATTTTCAGTCAACCATTTACCTTTCACAAAATCAAATTTATCAAAAAATTCTAAAAATTTGAGAATTTTTCAAGGCGAGTATAAAGAGATCCACGTGACCCAATCCCACATAGCGGGGAAGTGGATTGCCGGACAACCCAATTCTGTTAAGTCATATTTGTTTTTAAAGATAGAGATAAAAATTAAAAATAAATTAATATATTTTTTTAATATTAATTTTATTTTGAGATTTGAAAAATTAATTTTAAAATTTTAAAAAGTTAAATTTTTTATTATATTTTATATGAAAATTTGAAAAAATATAATACTGAATTTGAGAAAAGTTTAAAATTTTTAATTTTTGATTTTGTCTCCCAAAGCAAACCAGGTGTTGACCCCGAGACTAAAAACCAATAGAGGCAACACCCCCATCTCTCCCAACCTTTATTTTTTGTGTTAGTCTACATACAATCCTCGCATGGAAACTGCAATATAAGTCTAATTTTTTATTAAAAAAAATTGAAATTACAATAATATTAGTTTTAAAATAATATTTTCTCTATTTTTATCCTCATTTATCAATAAGACTACAATACATTCCTCCACTTAAGATCGTAAATAGAATTTCTCTTATTTTTTATTTATTTAAGGAAAATGCTGGCTTGGTAAGCATGTATTATGTACACGTTCAATTTCTCCCCCCTCCTAAGGTACTCAGTTCGTGTTAATAGATATACAAATGGACCAAAGTGATAGAAGTTAGAAACCAAGCATATCAGTTTTGATCAAACTTAAGATAGAGGGAGCTTTCTGTACAAAAACAAAACTATATAAAGGAGACTAATTTAGTATTTAAAATAGGAACAGGCCGATACCCACGTCAGACAATAAACAGAAAAATATGAGCGTGGCTAATACGACTTTTAAAGCTTAATGGGCTATATTACATCAAGGGAAGTTCTCAAAACCTAGTTCCCACAGGTGCAAAATATTCTCACTTGCATGCCCAAGCCAATGTATGACACAAGTTAAACAAAGGAACAATACATACAAAAGGGGGGAACAAAGAAGAAACAATAGCAATATCAGCAGCACTCACCATGCCGCTCTTGCTGCAGTAACCCAATTCAACTCGAATGATATCTGCCTACTTCACTGACCTTTTAAATCTGACCTTTCAGCGTAGAGCAGCAATAGGCCATACAAATCCAACATGAAATCACTCCAAAAGAGGGAATAAAATTTAAGACTCCCGACGCCCGACAGGTGGGTGCATGCTCTTCTAGGCAAAACACACATTAAGTAGAAAGTTGGAACCTGCCACTGGGTTTTCTTCTTCTCCATCCCTAAAATTTTGAAGGAAACGTGTGAGATTCTCCGGTTCAGGCAAGGAATTACACACTTTCAAGAACAATGAAATCAGAATGTTCAGCACAGGAAGCTTACAAAGGCAGCATAATACACAAAGGTCAATCCCGCAAGAGCTACAAATGCAATTTGGAAGACATTGTATCTGCAATGCAACAATTAGCATTCCGAACGAAACAGTAGCATGCATGCCAAATCTGAATTATCAGTGCATAAATACCATTATAACTCACTTGTACAAATATCTAATTCCACGAAGTGATTCCAGCGTGTGGCCAAAGATTTCTTGTGCTGCAGTTGCTTGGGCATAGTATGCAAATGCAGTGGAGCAGAACTGAATCACACTGAAATTGGATAAACCAAAATTAAACCGATTTTCCATTTAATGGTGCTAAAATGACTGCTTATGGCCATCTTAGATAATTAATCATTTCTTCAAAGATGCTTCTCACCATGACAACTCGATTCATAGGAAAAGGATGGATAGCTTAACTTAAAAGATAAAGGAGCTTTAAGAAAATGCAGATTCAGCACTGTTATACTGTTGAAGCAAAGCAAGAGATTTAAAAGTTTTGTGGAAAAGTGATTCATACGACCAGCTTTAAATAAAATTCCTAGCAAACAATCATCACCTGCTCCTACTTTAGAATTAATTAGTAAGAGTTCTGCTTTAAACGTGCAAGTAAGAAATGAAACTATTGAAGATACTAACCTGATGGAGCAAAGAAGAATAAGACCAACATTAAATAGAAAAGAGTTCATAAGTGTGGCTCCCCACCTGTGAATAGATTAATAATATTAATGAGCAAACACTGAAATGACAGCAACAGTGACAGGCAAATAAAATTAAAAAAACAAAACAAAACAAAATGCTAATTTTCCACAATCCATTACTTCATGGGGTGGATTGTAATGAAAACTAATCTCAGACCAAGCATCATTGCCCCCGCAATAACAGCAAGGAGAAGGTAGAAGCAGAAGAATGCAAATGCTGCAGTACCCAGAAGACCTGACAAAGTAGCAGAGAATGAATATTAGAACTAAATGTAAAAGGAGAATGGTATTTACAAAACTCCAAATTTACCCCAGATATCGTCCAGCTTGATGAAAACCTCATTCAGGAAAGCAGAAAGAGGAGGGTTAATCAACAGATATATGACAATATGTGCAACCCAAGCCACTGAAACAATCAACCTGATTCACAAGCAATGAGAATCCTTAGGAAGACTAAGACTTGTCATCGTCCAAATCATAATACCGAATTTGCATAAAAAAAGTAATGCATGACAGTACCAAAATAAGTAAATAAAGAATAAGCATCTATATCAAATGAATAAAAACATCTAAAATCAACTACAGATATAGGACAATATGTGCAAACCAAGCCACTGAAACAATCAACCTGATACACAAGCAATGAGAATCCTTAGAAAGACTAGACTTGTCATCGTCCAAATCATAATACTGAATTTGCATACAAAAATAATGCATGATAGTACTAAAATAAGAAAATAAAGAAAAAGCATCTATATCAAATCAGCAAAAACCGCAAAAATCAACTACAGATATATGACAATATGTGCAAACCAAAATAAGTAAATAAAGAATAAGCCCCAAATTGCAAGCGATAAAGATATCACGGTAGCTGAGGCTATGGGGTTCACTAGTGGGCGGATACATCGGAACATAAATTTCAATCAGGCTGCACAGGATTGGGAATTGAGCAGTTTTGCTGATTTCTATAGCCTTATTTATTCTTTTAGACCAAACACGCAACATGAAGATAGTATGTGGTGGAAACCAGCAAGAAAAGGGGTTTTCAGTGTGTGCTCCTTTTCTAAGGCGCTCACCTACAGACCTGATCTCTACTTTCCTTGGAGGAAGCTTTGGTGTCATAAGGCACCCCCCAAAACTGCATTTGTTGTTTGGACAGCTGCCTTAGACAAGATCCTTACTACAGACAACCTGAGGAAAATGCGAGTTATTATAACTGACTGGTGTTGCATGTGCCATAGAGGGGGGAAGACAATTAACCATCTCCTTATGCATTGTGAGACAACGAGGATCCTCTGGAATGAGACATTGAGCAGAATGGAAATAGCATGGGTAATGCCGGAAACCGTGGTAGCTACATTGGCATGCTAGACGTCAATTCGAGGCAGGAGACAAATCAAAACAGTTTGAAAGATGATCCCAATCTGCATCATGTGGTGTCTATGGCAGGAACGCAATGAGCGGACTTTTGAGAACAAAGAAAGATCGATGGAGGAACTTAATCTTTTATTTTTTAGAACTATTTGTACTTTGGCCATTGCCATTAATTTTGATGGCATGGACATGCATGATTTTCTTGTTTCTAATGCTCCTACTTGATAGGACATAAAAGTCTTGTAATGGCATCTTGCATTTTCTTTCATCAATAAAGTCTTGTTTTACTTATAAAAAAAAAAAAAGAATAAGCATCTATATCAAATCAGAAAAAACATCTAAAATCCACTTCATCTAAATTGAGGCCATAATACCAAAGATCACATGAACATTTATCATTGTGCAAAACATGAAAGGTAGCTAGTTCATGACTACATGCAAAAAGCGGTGACATAATGTTTTCCCATAAACACAATCAGCAGTTCCTCGAGTAGAAAAGAAACCATCGTATTTATCCAAATAACAAAACATCTAATATGAATACTTACCCTAAAATTCCCAGCACAAGTTTAGCCAAGTACCCAAGAACAGTCAAAGCCCAAGAAGTCTCAGCCTGAATAGAAGACATAAGTTACTAACAGGAAGAGGAAATCAAAAGCAAAAGGTTGCATAATTAATAACCATTACCTTTTCTCCTTGAGGATACATCTCTTCAAGGAGCTTCACATCGTCTTCCAACTGGAGCAACTCCTGCAGATTTCCAAGCACAATATATGTATGTATAAATGTTCCCAAAGGAGTAAAGAAAACCATCCAAAGTTTAGTGTAAGTTTGTTTGCCCTAGCACAACTAAAACAACATGAAAATTGGTTATTTTTATACGTAACCAGAGCAACATGCATAAGCCTCATAAATAAAGTCTGAGGATTCTCAAGATATTCAAGCATGATATGCGGTATTAGTTGCATATATATGAACCTGACACCGAGTGTGAAAACTAAATTTAATAATGCCAAAGATTTACATCTACCTTCTCTACTGCCTTGACATTTTTTCGCCACTTTCGCCCCTTAGAACCGCTTCTTTCTTCTTGCTGGAGGGAGTCAGCTGCTTTCTTCAATTCTCTCGCTTTCTTACCTAGTTCAGTGGCTTCCTACTCATATATCAAAAGGAACTATTTATGAGCAATCCCAATGTGAACCATCATGGCAGCACTCAACAAACCAAAAATAAATAAATAAAAATAGGCACATCAATTTTTCTATATGAGACACTATCAAGAAGTACCTTGATATACTGCGAACGAGTGATAACAGCCTTTGGGCGCTTTATGAATGAAAATATAAGTCCCAACGGCAGACAAGCAATACCAACACCACCAAATATCTGAATATAACAAGAGGAAAGTAAACGTTTACAATTGGTAAGTATAGAAAAGATAGAAAATGAAATGATCTTACTTTGAAACAAGCTGAATTGGATGAAATGCAACAATTTGTTCATGGGGACCATTAATATGGTGACAAAACTTGCAGAAACAGCATCAGATCCTTATTGAGATACTTGCATGTGATTAAACATCACAACTCACCACTCAGATAATCACAATGTATCGTGTTAACCTTTTTTTTTATATATAAGTATCAATTCATGGGTTTTAAAGAAAAATGTAACCCAGTAACATTGGAGCACATCTCAAGGACTGAAAAAAAAGGAGAAATCTCAAACAGAAAGGACTCTGATTTGCTTTAAGCAGTGTCAACTTCTAAAACTACAACTATGACTAACTACAAGAAAATGCTTCAACGTAAAAGGAAGAGTTCAAAATATTCAAGAATGAACCTTTTTCTTGATAAGTGATTTTCAAGAATGAACTTACAGCGAAAAGTACAGATCCGACAATGGTAGCAAGGGCAACAACATATTCTGGAAAGGTAGTGCGCATGGTCCAAGTTTTCTCTGAAGAAGCACTTGCAGTATACGCAGAGCACTATAAAGAGTGAGACAATAAAAGAACAACAAATGCATCAGAATGAGAAAGAGAGTAATGCCGTATGCTAGCATCAAAAGCTTCAAAAGAACCATCAGAATTTTATTTTTTTTATAAGCAGAACCATCAGAATAATTAGTATCTCAAAAGAATAGAACTAATCAAATAAATAGGAAACTGGGCAGATGAAGTAGTACCTGGTGTGTGCCTCCAATACACTGTTGACTACTAGAGTACTCCCATGTAGTAGGGAAGGAAGTTGTGGAAGAAGAAAGGTGCATAACAGTGAAGTCCACCTTTCCAATCAGTCCTAAAGAACATAGTATACAATTGGCAGTTAGACGGGGTTCAGAGATATCCACACAGACCTTGTGAGAGAGGGAGGGAGGGAGAAAAACCAACTACTCTTGCAAATCAACAAGAGAAGTTATTATGTAAGAACCTCGAATCAGACAAAACTAAGTTGCCAAAAGAATTTATATCAAATCCAAGAAGACATCCCAAGAAGGGGAGAGAGTGAATACAAGCTGAGGATAAAAAATTTTTTATAAGTAAACGATAATATTGATAGAATAGGCAAAACCCAAATACACAAGATGGTATACAAGAGACAGGACCTATCTAGGTTGTAGATGGTATGTACGAGCTGAGGATAAATTTTGTATACAAAAAAACTCTGTTTAAACTAACATACAATATTCCCAAGAAATCATTCATCCATGCCTTGCACATATAACCTTATAGCAAACCATGTTTACAAAGAGAATATATTACAACAAGGCAAAATTAAATTTCCTGATCATGTCAATGGAATGGTCAGTAGTTTTTTTTTCATATAAGTAATGGAATGGTCAGTAGTTACAGAAAGAATTCTAAAAGAACAATAATCTCTGGTTTAAAATTCGATCCATCACTACAGTTGCCGTTAATATTTTTTTATAAGTCGTTACCATTAATTTCTAAGCTCAACATTAGTTAATAGTCAGATCTATCTTACAAAGTCCAGCTTATCTGTGATAAAAGATGTATGGAGTAATAAACAATCTATTTTGCTAGAATTGCGGAGACATGCTCCTTAACATATATGAACCCAACACTCAAACTCGATTTTAATTCTCTTCTTTTATAAGTTTTTTTTTATAGGTAATTCTTTTCTTTTATAAGTTAGAATCAAGTTTTCTTGTAATATACAATCTTTTGGCCCCCAAGCGAAATACAACCAGACTCGTCTTCCCAGAGAGCTCCACGCCCAGAGAGAGACCCCAAAGAGAAACCATCACGCCGGGAGGGAGTAGCTCAATCCTCCTTTTCCTCCCCAAAATCGTGCTTTTTCCCCAGGTTCTTCTCCTTCCTTTTCTCCTACCATTTTCCTCCCCATCTTCCTAATTGGAGAGGTAGACGCTTAAAAGGCTGCCCACAAGTTGTAGCAAATATGGAGGATGGCTTCTATATATTTACGCTGGGGCATTTGGAAGGAGCGTAATAACAAAAATTATGAAGATCACAAGGGGGCCATGGATGAAATCATGTAATCAAAAACTTTTGCTTTCACATTTTGTTCCGTCGGGCTCATATGGGGGGAGATTTTAATGGACTTGGTGTCCATGATTTCCTTCTCGGTTTCTCACTCTAGCTAAGTGTTTCTCTTGTATATGACCCTTGTACTTGAGCTATCCCTTGCAAATGAACAACAGCCATTACAAATTATTACTCAGTCTATAAGGCCACTATGTTGAACTAAAGCCATGTAATATCTACGAGTTATACTTGAACACCCAACATTCTATTTCCATGATCCCTGACTCAGAGTCCTGGTTCTGAAAGCTTAAAGAGTTCCCACTTTTTACTATACACCAATTTATCAGTTTTCAACCCGACTTTTTTCAAGTAAAACAACGTACATGCACAAAGATAATGCAAAAGGAAACTACAACCAACATAGAGAGGAATATAATCATGGTACTAGAGCTGAAAAGCAGCCGAAGTTAGAAGCATAGAGGAGAACAGAACAATAGAAATGACTAAAACAAAAAATAAATATATAAATAATTTCACACCCCCGCGAAGCAACAAATCAGAAATAAGCACGAACCACCAAATTCCACAAAAATACATTCATACGTGATGAGTGTAACTCAAAACAACAATCAGCTTTTGTTTAGAACTAACCGTATAAAATGCCAAGCAACAGACCACACACGATAGCCGTCGTCCCCACCCACAGCAGCGCGCTTTTGATCCTCTTACCAATACTCCTGCACACATATACCAGTGCCAAAACCAAAAAAGACAAAATAATAATTAATCAAATTCGCTTTTAGAAAAGTTAATAATATTAACGTTTGACATCTCAGAGGTACCCACTTTTCCTGGTCCCCTTCGTAGTAGAACATGGCGAAGGGGATAACAAAGAATACGAGCACAGCGTCGAGAATATAGATAGCGAGCCACAAATCCTTCATTGGCAGGGTTAGATTACACGCGCCATTGTATATCGCGTGCCTACACGCCTGCCGGTTAGCCACGTCGGCCGGTAGCATCAATATAGAAATGGCGGCGACGGAAAGACCCAAAACGACGACGAATTTGGGGAAATAGGCCTGGTTGGCGTCGTCGGGGTGTTGGTAATTGACGAGGAGGTAGACATTGAAGATGAAGACGAGAATGCACACGACTATGGCGACGATCACAAGAGCGAGATTGAAATCGCCCATCGTTCAGGAGCTCCCGAACCGAACCCAATCGAAATCGACGAGGCCGAGAGGGATAGATCGAGAGATTAGGGCTTTCTTTTGCAAAATGGAGCTTCGTAGATCTGGCTTCTTTTCTTTTTTTGGAATTAGTAGAGCGAAAACGAGAGAGGAAAGGAAGGGGTTGGGCTCCGGTGAGGTCGTTACTTGAGGAAGGACGAATAGGGTGGGTTTGAAGTGTGAGTCTGAAATTACGGTATTATCATTGGGAAAATCGTTTAATTGCGAGGAGGTGTCAAGGCAGTGGGTGGAGCTGGTTTGGGTTTAATTGGAAAACTGACAATCTTTTGTTTCGACTTGCTATACACAAAAGAAACAGCCTGTCAAAGCGAGACGACTCGTATATAAGTAGTTCTTTTGGTTTTCAACACTCTGACAGAACGGCATCGTAAGCTCCGAGGCGAAGGGAGTAGGGAGCGTGACTGTCGCAATTGTCGACAAGATGGACGTGGAAAAACAACTATTATCGTCGAGAAAAAAAAAAGCAAAAACAAACCCGACGTAAATATATGACGCAACATTTCAAATTGGACGGAAAGATAAGATACGAAATTTTTAATTTTTTGATATAATCTCTAGCTAATCATTATTTAAATATAATGTTAGAAACATTAGATCAAAATACATAGCAAAAAATATCACCTCATTGGTAAATTATAAATTTAATTTTGTTGTTTTACAAATTCTCCGTCATTGATGTTATTCACATAATGTTTTCACAACGATGGTAGAGTGTGTTATGTGATAATACCATAGTAATATTCATATATTTCACAACTTAAATATTGATCTTAAAAATAACTAATTGAAAAAGAGCGTTTATGATTTCGACATATCATGCATATCCAAAAAGGAAAAAAATTATATAAATAACTTCTCTAAATATAACATTCGATTGGTTAGAGCTTATTAAAGGCTAATTATCAAAACTCATAAAGTAGTTTAAGAGCCAGTTTATAATCTCTAAGAAGAGGTGGAGTGTCCACTACAAGTGCATTTTTCTTACATATAAATATTAATACAATTTTTATAAAATTCAAAGAAAATTTAAAAATCAATACAATGTTTACAAATTCCAAAATAAAAATACAAATAATTTTTTAATTTTGTAATATCGTCGTTTAACTTTTTTTTCTCTACTTTTATAAAAATTTTACAATTTATAAAATTCTCAAATACATCCAAACCAACTCTTTAAAATTTAAATCCATAATTCTAAAGTTTTTAGTCCATAATTCGCATATCATTAATTGCAAGTCTAGTAGGTTTAGAAACCAATTTGCAAGCGATATGATTCTTTTAACTTTATATATATTTATTTAATTGTGGATACATTGTTTATATGTTATTTATTCTGTACTTGTTTTTCACTATTATGTTTTAATAGAGTCGATAAGCTATATTATGCTTCTTGATATTTAGTGATCATGAAAATTCATATTAAGGGTCTTTTTTGTTTTGTATTTGGGGCTCTAAAGAGCGCTTTAACACCCAAACACTCATTTACAGCAAAGCACTCTTTTTTGAATAAAAATTTTCTTTGATATATAAAAGATCAAAATCGTAAATAGCTAGTTATTCCAAAAGCATGCAAATGGGATTGTAGTGTTTTTATTATTATTATTATTATTATTATTTGTAGTTTGCGTTTCGAGCTCACATGATCTAGATTTTTTTTTTCCTAATAAACTTTATTAATAAATAGAGGTAAGTCCTTTCCCACTAAAAAATCTCGGTAGACAATGATCCTAATTTACCAAAAGCAAAGTGTATAGTCATCCAAGAAATGGATCAGAAGAGTTTGGTATTGGACAATGATCAAGGTTTTAGTACTGGCAACATAGTCAATGCTGTTGGTGATCCTACTGCAGCTCCAACAATAAACTTCACTTTGCAAGGACCCAATCCTAAGGGTTCTACCTGGAAAAGAAGGGTCAGAGCTGCTGCTTCAAATCTATCAATTGAACCTATGACAGATGAACAAAGAGGAAAATGCAAAGAGGTTGATAATCAACCTAATGATACTGTCCAAATATGTAAGAAACATAAGCCTGAAGTGTCTGATGAACTGAGTTCCAATAGAACTGTAGCTCCACCAACAACAATGATGGGCTTAAGCTGAAATGCTCGAGAGCTTGAGAATTCTCGAATAATTCAAGAACTTCACTTATGGATAAAGAAAAAGTATCACAAAATAGTCTTTTTCATGAAAACCAAATGTGAAAGAAAAAGTGGAGGAAATAAGAAATTACATGGACTATGATAGAAGTTTGTAGTGAAGGGCTGGCCTGCTTGTGGCATAACAGTGATAACATGGAGCTAGATACATACTCATATAATCATATTTCATTAACTTACAAAAAAGAGGGCAAGCAGGAATTGTTATTAACAAGTTTTTATGAGCATCCAAGTACAACACTTAGAGAGCATACTTAAAAATTGCTGAAGTACCTAAAACTAAGAGACGATAAACCTTGGATCTATTTTGGGAACTTTCATGAAATCCTACTCCATCATGAAAAGAGAAGCGCAGTAGACAAATCAGATGGCCAGATAGAGAAGTTTAGGGAGGCCATTGATTATTGTGGGTTAAGTGATCTTGAATTTGAAGAAACTAAATTTACTTGGAATAATGGAAAGGAGAGGTCTCAGTTCACCAAGGAAAGATTAAATCGAGTCCTTGGGAATTTAGCCTAGACTAATATGTTTTCTAAAACTAGGATAAGTGCAATGCCAGTTCAAGCTTTAAATCATTGTCCCATTGTGTTTAAAATGGGCAATGGAACAGGCAGGAGAAGATATGAAAGAGGTGCAAGATTGAAGTTGTTTAGATAAGAGGCAAATTGAGATTTGAGAGAGGAATATGGCCAAGTTATTCAATACAGTTGGAACCAAATCAACTTAAGGAATCGTACATCAATGTGGGAAGTGCAAAAATATTTGCACAAATGTAAGGAGTCTTTGATTGAGTGGAAAATAAATTATCTTGATAAACAAAAGCAAGATATTCAGGAGAAACAAAAAAGACTGTCCAGACTGCAAGATGAGAATTAAGAGAACATAACACAGGAAATAAAAATGCTTCAAAAGGAAATTCAAGATTTTCTAGAAGCTTATAATCTAAGATGGAAACAGGGGCAAAAGAGAATTGGCTCAGATATGGAGATAGAAATACAAAGTATTTTTAGAGTGGCTAACCAAATAAGGAAAAACAATGAAATAAAGCAACTAAGCAGACTAGATGAAAATATGACAAGATGTGAGAAGGAAATCTCAGAGATTGTAAGTGATCATTTCAAAAGTTTATTTGCAACATCTCAACCTAACCAGGTAAATGAGTGCAAGCAATTTGTTGATCATAAGGTAGATGAAGATATGAATAGCAAGTTAACAAGATAGTTTAATGCTGCTGAAGTAAAAAACAACTTTATTTCAGATGATCCCATTAGGTGCTCCAGGACCTGATGGTTTATCAACTACTTTCTTTCAAAAGCATTAAAATACAGTGGGAATGAATGTCACTAAAAACTATCACAAATAATATAAGTAAATTATATGATAAATTTGAATGAGAATTTTTAAGGGCATCGTGAAGAAAATAGATTTTAATTCAAAATGGATTGAATAGATCATGGGTTGTATTTCCACTGTTTCTTATGCTACTCTAATCAAGGGAGATCCACTATCTCCTTACCTATTCATTATTATAACTGAAGTATTGAACTCAATTTTGAGGCAAGTAGAAAACAACAAGCAAATTCATGATTTTCAAATTGGGAGAAGCAAGTTAAGTATTAGTTACTTATTTTTTGCGGATGATAACTTGTTATTTTGTCAAGCAAATGCTATGGAATAGGTAAAGATCCTTCAACTACTGGATTTGTATAAAAAGGGATCAGGCCAAAAACTCAATAAAGATAAAACTTGAATCTACTTTAGTGCCAACACTAGGCAGGAAACCCGTGATTATGTACTTGGAATGCCTGGTTTGAGAGATGCAAGTAGTTATGAGAAATATCTAGGACTATCTTCTTTTTTCGACATACAAATTGTAAAGTTTTGAAAGGAATATTGGATAGAGTTCGAAGCAGACTAAGTCATTGAAAGACAAAGTTACTATCACAAGCTGGAAAATAAATATTGTTCAAGGCAATCATTCAAGCTTTACCAACTTATTGTATGGGTGTTTTTAAGTTGCCAAAGACCCTTCGAAAGGAACTCAATAGACTTATGCAAAATTATTGGTGGGATCAATAGCAAAATGAAGCTAGAACTCATTGGTTATCATGGAGCTAATTGGGCAAACCTAGAAGAGAATGTGGCTTAGGTTTCAGGGACTTTGAATCTTTCAACATAACTTTATTGGCCAAACAAGTCTGGAGAGTTATACAGCAGCCCAATTCTTTAGTTGCACAGGTTCTAAAAGCTAAATATTTCCCAAAATCTGATTTTTCTAAAGCTAAATTGGGAGCTTGACCATAATATATATGGACCAGTATCTATTCTATTAGAAACCTAGTTTACAAGATTCCATATAGAGAATAGGTAATGGTTGTATTACCTTAGTTTGGCATGATAGATGGATCCTAGTGCCAACTAGCTATAAAGTCTAATTTGAGATGAAAATGTTGCAACAAAAGCAAAAGTGGTATCACTAATGTCTCCAAGTGATAAGCAATGGTATGAGAGCTTGGTGAGGGAGGTTTTTGAGATAGAAAAGGCTGCCACTATTCTGAAGATCCCAATTAGCTATTTAGGTTTAGAGGATAAATTAATTTGGTTAGGTATAAACACTAGAGTATTTTCTGTAAGAAGTGTCTACTATCTTCAGAAACAACTTCAAATACATATCCATAGTTAGTCTTCTATCCAGCAAGGAGTGAGTAACTGTGGAATATTATTTGGAGGCTATAAGTTCCAAGTGTTGTTAAAACATTTATGTGGAGAGCATGTCTCGAATCTTTACCTAAAGGGTAAATTTAATGAAGAGAAAAATAGGAGACAACTCTAAATGCTCTATATGTTACAAGGAAGATGAAACTGCGATACACATCCTATGGAATTGTTATTCTTCTATGAATGTTTGGAATCTAGGACCAAAGGTACTACAAAAAAATGTCTGCAAGACCAGATTTTTTTAGGGAACTAGTTGAAATTCTGATCTCAACATGTAACCAAGAGACTTTGGAATATTTTGTTACCACTGCTATGTGTATTTGGCTCAGGAGAAATAAGGTTATCTTTGAAGACTCATTTACTCATCCTAATATAACAGTCAACATAGCTAGCAGGAATTTACAAGAATTTCATGCTGCTCAATAATAGGTCCAGGTTCAAGCTTCAGTCTTAGCAAAAGGGTCTAATCAATGGTCTCCTCCTCCAGCAGGCTATCTCAAAATCAATTGGAATGTTGACTTTAATGCAAAGGAAGGCAAGACAGGTTATAGCGTGGTAGCTCGTGACAATAAAAGAAGAGTAATTGCCACTAAGGTTATTTCAAAAGAATCTTTAGTTGGTCCTCTCCTAGCTGAAGCTCAAGGAGCTTTCTATGCAGTCGAGTTGGCCTGTGAATTGGGATGCAGTTTTGTCATACTTGAAGGAGATTCTCAGCTAGTGGTAATTAGCTTACAAAATGATCTCCAAAGATGGGATAGAGTTGGGATGTTATTGTGTGATACAAAAACTAGAATGTCAAGTTTACATAGCTGCAAAGGTTCTTTTGTAAAGAGAATAGGTAATGAGATGGCTCATAAATTGGCCAAATCTGCATTACTTTTGGCAAAAAACGATATTCATTTAAAGATCAATCTAGATACTATGTACTTTGTAACTTGTTCTTAAGTTCAATGAAGTTTGTTGGTTATCACAAAAAAAAAAAAAAAAAATAGACATTGAGGATGCAAATAGGGAAATGTTTCTATACATTGGTTTGGATGCTGCCACAATTCTATGCTGATTTCATGATCTATGAATATTTGGCACTTTCCAATCTTTAAAGAAACTTAACGAATGGGTTATGTATCTTATTATTAATTGCATGATCCAATCTAACACATGATAACTTGGTTGTGCAATTGTCTATACTAACATGTGTTTTATTTAAATTGTAATATTAAATATGTGAATTTACTAAATATGGGTTATTATTTCTTTTTGTGAATCACTGTCTCAAAGAGATGAATTGGATTTTATTTAGTAGTAATGATGTATTGTTTCAAATGAAAAGATAGGAGTTTGAGACTCCATGAGTACACTTTGATTTATTTTGTGAAATAAGTGAAGTGTTGGACTTAGACAGACACAATACTTGGCCGACCAAGCCTTGCACGTGGGCCAAACAGTCACAACGCTCGAGTGGTTGCATATGTGCTGAATAAGCACTTTAACAGGGTGTAATGCAAAAAATATCAATTTAATTAAAATTGTACCTTAGGATACTTGAACCAGTGACTAACCACTATGATACTACTCCTTGTCTTTAAATGAAGTTTTATGACCTCTAAGCCAATAATTGCTAGTTAAAAAGTCATAAGTTAAGTCTGAAAGAGAAGTACTCTATAATTATTATTCGCAATTGGTAGCTTTGTTGTATTCTAAAGATGAATTGTTTGTAATTTGATAAAAGTTCTTTTGAGCGGGAACACTTATCATCTTAAAGATAGTATTCTACATGCTTCAAAATGATGACTTTCTTTAAATTTTTTGCCACAACTTCTTGAACTGTCGTTAATATATATTTGGATAGTAGTGCTACTTTATAAAGCTTGTGTGAACAAAAAGTGAGTTGTCATTATGAGATTTGCGGATTGATACTTTTATGTTTTTATTATTTCTAACTACACCTAAAATAAAAGTGAACGAAATCCCTTTGGAGAAGTTACTGGCTAGCCTCTTGTTTAATTTGTACTCAACCTTTCCTTCCGCCCTCCCTCCTTCCTTCCATGTACTCTCATAGCAAGTTATGATTTGTCAAATGAGCATTGCTACATTTATAAAAGATTTACATAAAAGTGTAATGCAATCAATATCAAATCAACATCCAATTGTTACTAAGTTGTTTACTGGAAAATAGGCACGTAGAAGATATTCAGTTGTGTATCTTGCACCCTGATTTACTCTTGTATGTCCTTAAATATTCGTTTGTATTTTAGAAGAGATTCTTTGTACTTTATTTTGTAATTACTCTGTTTTTGTAAGTTTATATATATAGTGAATATACAACAGTCTATGACACATTAGTCTAGCCCTTCTCTTCATATTTTTTCAAAAAGCAACATCACAAATTGACGTGGTTTCATTTCATCTAATCCGTTCGCTCTATTTTATTATAAAAATAACATTATAATTTGACTTATAACCAATACATCAAGTCACATCAGTTTGTGAAATTACTTTTGTATAATCCTTTTGTGACTAGAGTATTTTACTGATCAAATTAGGATTTAGGTTGATGTTTTGCTTTACATTTTCTCATCCCAAAAGATTACCTAGCTCACTATAAGAAAATTGTTTATCCATAATCAGCTATTTTCTACCAAAATGACTATTTCCTACCAAAACGAATATATTTTTATCGTAAATAGTCATCTTCATCAAAAATAATCTACCATAGATCGATAAAATTAGTGAAGTTTTAGTGAATTTATCACCTCGTATAGAGTAGCGATAGGATGGGGGTAATACAAGACCCCACTTAGGGAAGGAATGGGGATCGAATAGGCTGTATAGAATGAGTAGCAACATCCTTGATTGGAAAGAGAGATATAAACTATAAAGACATTTTGGAAAGCATAAATGATTCCTATAAGGTGTCTAACTGATCATAAGAATCAATTATGCATGAAAATCTCATATTCTTATGGATTTTATCAGATCTTTAGGTTTGGTTTAGATATTAAAAGTATCTCAAATGATTTGTAAATAGTAGCAATTGTATTTTCGAACAAACTGACATTAATCATATATTCTTAAATATGCATTTTGTCATAAATTGAAGATCACTCCTGATCTCCAAAACATCACATTCATAAGAGTATAGCTAGATCAAATGTATCATGTGGGAATATTAGATTTTGTAAACCAAATACCACATTCCATAAATGCAAAACCATACTCAATATAGCTTCGTTGTTATAAAACTAAAAAGAAAACTACTACTATTGCAAGAGAAATATAAAAGAAACTCTTAAGAACTGAAACTTTCTTTCTCTCTCTATATTTTCTTATGAATTTCATTACAATTGAAGCTCATATTTATAGGCGTTGAAATTACTATGCAAGTTACTATGCAAGTCACTATGCAGATTTTAAAATAATAGTGGTGGGGTCATTCACATAATTTTAGTGGTGGGACAGGGGGCGGCTGCCGTTTCGTTCGTTCATTACAATTCATAACACTCCCCCTTGAATGACCACCCATAAAGAATCTGCCTCGTTAAAACCTTGCCAAGGAAAAATTCAGTGGGAAGAAAAACCAATGGCGAAGGAAAAAGAGTACAGTCTTCTTATGTATCCATAAGTGCTTTAAGATTGCCTCATTAAAACCTTGCAAAGGAAAACCCAGTGGGATAAAACCTTAGCGAAGGAAAAAGAGTACAATCAACACAAGTCTTCAGGACTTTTACTCCCCTTGGAGCATGACGATAGATTTTTGAGTCTTCACATTTTAATATTCTGCACAATTTTCTTAAATGTCGCAGTTGGTGATGCCTTCGTGAATAAATCTGCCAGATTATCACTTGATCGTATCTTTGATATATTCTCCTTTGATTTGAGTGATACAAGCAGCATTATCTTCGTATAAAATTGTTGAGCTATCAAAATACCACACTTTTCTTGGATATGTTGAGTCATTGATCTCAGCCATATATACTCTCGACTTGTTTCATGAATTGCAATAATTTCTGAGTGATTTGAAGATGAAAAATAATATCTGGTTGACAGACTTAATAGAAATCTGATACCTGCAGTAATACTTAAACTCCCCCTGATAATATGCGTTAGTGTTTCAAGTAATAAGCAAATATGATTTCGGTATATATAACAAGCTAAGAATTCAAACACGATCTCCAACTAAATAATGCATTAGAGAGAGTATGATAATATTTTTATCTAAAATTTTCTCCCCCTCATTCGGCGTTATTAGGGAGAACTTGTTTATATACGGTGGAAATAACATTGGAAACCATCTATGTATGCTAAAAGCTGTAAAAGTTTTGAGATTTAATATTATCGGTTCGGCGGAAAATCAAATCCGCTTGACATTGTGGACAAACGAGATCTTGAAGAGATTTGAATGCTTCGGGTTGTTGTTTAAATATAACCAATTTTACCATTGGTTTATTCCAACAAAAAGATCTCGCATTCTTCATAGATTCAGTTGTTGTTCATCCAGAACGATATTATGTCTGATAGAAATTCTAATGTCCCAGATTTAAACCACGAACCTTTTATACCTCAAACACTTATATTTTCTCCTGAGGCTATAAACACCATGATAGGAGCAGAGATATATCTTTCTAGTAAATCTGATCCTGAAATTGTTGCAGCATCAAGAACCATCAGTGCTCAATATGCTGCATCTCTTACAACCATGTCTCGGAGGCTACTGGTGAGAACGAGTGAGGTTGATCATCTTAAAACTCAAATATCTGAGTTGCATCAAACGCTTGCAACTAAAGATAGTAAAAATAAAGATTTAAAACAAGAAAACAAGGAGCTGAAGAAACTTGTAGACTGGTATTCTCGTGACCTGAAAACACGAGTAGAAGAGCTGGAACGAGAAAGAGCACAAATACAAAGTCAACAACAGCAGCTAACGGCAGAGGTTCAGCGTTTACAAGAAAATAGGGATAGCTGTAATTAATCTCGCTGGCTTTTGAAATTATGCATCCAGCATATCTTGTAAAGTGAGATTTGAAGAGATGATAGTTTGTCTTGTTCTTATTTCCATTTCTATAAGAACCGTCTTTAGTTTCATTTAGTACGCATCAAATCTTCTTCTCATATCTATAATTCATCTGTATTTGTATTCTTATTCTACAAATTTCTAATGGCTCATCAATTTCCTTTTACTATTTCTCACGATCAACATATGAGGTGTCCTTCACCTCAATTACAAGTTGTTCATGCATCTTCCGCAGGTGCCATATTGCAGTAAGCAAATGATCTGGCTAATAAGTCAGATCGTGAAGCTGTTTATGAGCTGGTGACTCTCGGCACCCGATACTCCTCCTCTATTGTTGGATTTTCCAACCGATTACAATCCAAAAATCGTGAGATTAAGGAGCTTAACGAGAAGGTTTCTGTACTTCAATGACTCGTTCAAGAGTCTGACAGAAAAATTGCAGACTTAAAGCAAGAGAATAAGGATTTAAAATCCTTACTTGCCTCTTCATTTCGACTGCCTAATTCTTTAGATAAGGATGGTATGTTGCTTTATGAAGAGCAAATGCATTTGAGAGATGAGGCTAGAAGTCTCAAATTCTTGTAACTCATCTATGAATTGAATAATAAGATCTTTCCTTTTCAAATGCATTCCTTGAATTTATAGCAACTCTTGTGATCTTTTCAAGAGTTCTAACAAGGTAAATCATCAACGTAAACTGCAATAATGACAAATCCGGATTCTGATAAAACACATGGGCATATAAGATTATTCTTAAATCCTTCTTTCAATAAATACTCGTTGATTCAATTATACCACATGCGTTCGGATTGCTTTAACCCATATAAAGATCTTTGAAACTTTATAAAGTACATACTCCTAAATGTACTTGGATTAGATGCTTCAAGTATCGTATATCTTTATATATGTAATGATCTAATGATCCTTATAAATATGCAGGGACCATATTCATTAACTGCATATCTAATCCTTTTGTAATAATCAAATCGATTAAAAATATGAATGTGATTGCATTCATAACAAGGAAATATGTTTTCTCATAACTGCTCTCGGGTTTCTACAGGAAACCTTGTGCGACAAATTATACCGCACAATTTCATTTCGCATTACGCTTTCGTATAAATACTCATTTATATCTGACAAATATTACACCCTTTGGTGTTTGGACAACAGGTCCAAATGCATCTCGCTTCACTAGCGAGTTTAATTCAGTTTTAATAACTGCTTTCCATTTTGGCCAATCATTTATACGTCGACATTCTTCGACGATTTTTGACTCACTTTCTTCATTACTTCTGGTAATATCAAGTGTTATCATATATGTTGTCGACAACAATTTTATTTCTATCCATAAATTTTCTAGTACTTATGAAATGTATTGAGATCTCATCGTTCCTCTCCAGGGAAAAACATTTCATGAAACACCTCTACAGGAGGTTTCTCTTCAGGAGGTTTATACTCTTCAGGAGTTTTCTCTTCAGGAGTTATACTCTTCAGGAGTTACCTTTTCAGGAGGTTTTCTCTTCAGGAGGATTATATTTTATACAGAAAATACGGTCTCTTCATGAGCACCGATTTTTATTTTTCTTGTGCACCAATAGGTCTTCAACGCTTCAGGTGTATCTTAGACTCATTTATTGCTGTCTTAACAACTCGTCCTTCAGGGACTTCAATTCTTGCTTAAGCATTAACAGCAGTAATATATGATTTTACAACACATTTAGTGACAGTAAATATATCATGTAATTGATTTGCAACACTTTGCAGATAAATAATCCTCTGAACTTCTGGTTCACATTTATTTGTAAGAGGGTCAAATTTAAACAGGGCTTTATTATCCCAAGTAATTTCTTGTCGTGCTTCAGGCACCGATATTTCATTATTTCAAAACATGATGAAATATTAATAAGCTTATATATAAAAACTTAGTATAAGTAAATCAAGTGTTTGGCCGTACAACAGGTACGTGACTACTGTTAAGTCATATTATATCTATGACAAACATTTTCATCTTTTTATGAAGAATTATTCTGAGGGCCTTTACCCTTCTCTGAGTTGGATCACTTCTGGTGATACGATATATTTTTATCATCTTTAGTGTTGTCACTTTTGGGACTAACACTTCTATAATTTTTCTACCACGTCTACGCCCTTAATTCCTTTGAAATGATGCACCGTTCACTTCTAGGAATTGTGTAAATTCGATATTATTAATAGAACGTAACTGGTGTAACAAAAACTCATTATTTAGCTCAATCACTGGAAGACAAAATAAAAGTTCAGAATATTTGTTGAACTTTCACTCTCGATATTGCTACTGCAGAAGCACATTCGAGGTATGAAAAATAATGTCTTCTTTTATATATCATCATCAGTGACATTTTCACTGCATAATTTTAATATTGAGCTGATTTTAAAGAGTGCAGAATATTCAATACCACTTTTAAAATCTTGCAACTTCAGGTGCAATAAATCATAATGATCTTTTGAGAGGATTACATCTTCTGATGCTTATATCACTCTCTTAATTCATTTCACATAGTAAGATGATTTTTCATCATGAGATATACAGCACGGTCCTTCAGGGACACATGGTTTTCTTCTATGATTGTATCTTTCAAGTTCATCATCATATCCAAATAGATCTCATCAAGGATCCTGGATAAATAACAATTTTCAGAAATGTCAATAGTAATAAATCTCAATATTTGACATTATATTACAAAAATAAATCTGTGAATTTAAGAAATATATTCACATTATCATGAGAATAAAAATAAAATTTTATCAAGTAATATTCAGCAATATTACCTTTAATATTTATCTCAAGGACTGCAAATAATATATTGAAAAACTTACTTGAAGTAGAAGACCACTAGCTTCAGTATCGATAGAACCTCGTGCTGATAACGTGTTATAAAACTAAAAAGAAAACTACTACTATTGCAAGAGAAATATAAAAGAAACTCTTAAGAACTGAAACTTTCTTTCTCTCTCTATATTTTCTTATGAATTTCATTACAACTGAAGCACATATTTATAGGCGTTGAAATTACTATGCAAGTTACTATGCAAGTCACTATGCAGATTTTAAAATAATAGTGGTGGGGTCATTCACATAATTTTAGTGGTGGGACAGGGGGCGGCTGCCGTTTCCTTCGTTCATTACAATTCATAACATTCGTAACTATATAACATCTTATTTTATGTGATTAATTTTATTGACAAAGTACATTTGCAGTCTATTGGTGAACATGCCAATATATAAGGCTGTACATTCGGATTGTGAATCAAAAATCTGAATATACCCGACTCAAAATCTGAGCCCTAATCTGGTCAGCGTTCCAGTCTAAATGGATTTGGGTTGGAACATGGGCTCGAACCCGGATTAATTCAGATTTTTTAAATTCGAATTTTCAATTTTTAGATTTGAACCAAATTTATTATTTTTTTATTTTTAAAATCCTATATTAAACTTTTTTCAAAATATATGATAACGTTGAAATTTTTTTTTTCTTATCTAAAAGCCTATATTCTACTACAATTTTACTAGAAATATTGTTGAAAGCTTAATTTTTTATTTATAAAGCCAATATATAATTAAAATTTTCAAATCCTGGTGAACATTATCCATAATAATAAAATATATCAAATTGAAAAACTGAATTTTATGTAAAAAATAACTAAAATTAGAAACAACTAATTATCTTGTTAACTAAATGCATCTAAAACAAATCAATACTATTTATCATATGCAATTCACTACATATTACATTATCTAGTATTTATATATTACATTCCAAAATACAAAATTACATTATATGAAAATTACATATCCAATGGTCCTGCTCTATAGTAGAACACATGAAAATTCAAACATTTATGGTCTTTTTGCGAAGCTATAACAATTCCCATAGCACACCTGCATGTTCATTCAAAAGTAAATAAGGTCAACAAAAACCATTAAACTAAATCTAAAACATACTTGAAGTTGATATAACTTTGATACATGAGTTTCAATCCAACTAGTCAATAGTTTTTGCTAGACCAAGTATGATATAACAAATACGACATTTTACTAAAAATTAATTATTCAAAAACAACATAAAAGAATTGAACTTCTATTAACCCCTCCCTCAAGGTTTAGAAAAATTTCAAGGGCTTATTCTCCTATTCTAGGAAACTATGACATGCCCTATAAAAAATGAGATTCATATAATAAACAAACTTTGACAACCACTTGCCTAACATTACAAGCTAAAAAAAAAATAAAAAATCCATCCCAAAAATATGCTAGCACAGATCTAACTGACAAAAAATCCAATCCAAAAAATATACTAGCACAGATCTAACAGAGTATTTGGATAATAACCTCTCTCAACATGGTAATGATACAATTTTCTTAAATCAATATTATATCAATGCATGCGTAAAGAACAGAAAATCTGCATTGTTCAATTCCAAAAATGGCAAAAATAATAAAAAGATCAAATCTTTTGAATAGAAACCAAACTTGAGAGGGATAGAGTTTAATATAAGTAGTCAACATACACTTTATATAAGCCCTTGTTTCGATGTCAATATATATACACGCATATATATATACATATATATATATACACACACATTCCTCAAACATTCTTTTATTCAAATATTCTCAACAAAATAGACCCAAATCGATAAAGAAACAGAGAGAAGAAAATTAAAGGTTTAAACTTCTTTAAAGCACAACAAATCAAATGATCGATCAAAAAACAATATTAAGCACGTGATATGGGTATGCACACCATGAGTCTTTCATAGCAAATGATTCAAAGCAGAGTATATAAATAAGATCTAAACATATTTAGAATGTACAAATTCAAAGAACAAACCCAAAATTAACAGAGAACAAACCCAAAATCAACAAACAGAGAACATATATTTCAAAAAAAAGAAAAAGAAAAAGAGAACAAAAGAAATAAAGAAGAACCCATGGATGAAGCGATCGGAGGTTGTATCGAGTTTTCGAGAGATGAACAAAGTCATTTCGATTCGAGCAACAATCGGACTTCCCAGTGGTAAAATTCGATTGAATAGCCGAATCGAACTTTGAGAAGAATAAGAAGAAGAAGAAGATGAACAAAGTCATTTCGATTCGAGCAACGATTGGACTTCCCAGTGGCAAAATCTGATTGAATAATCGAATCGAACTTTGAGAAGAAGAAGAAGAAGATGAAGATGATGAACAAAGTCATTTTGATTCGAGCAACGATCGGACTTCCCAGAGGCAAAATCCGATTGAATAACTAAATCGAACTTTGAGAAGAAGAAGAAGAAGAAGAAGAAGTAGCAGCTTGAGATTTGGTTTTTCAAAAACAAAAACAAAAAGTTAATAAAATTAAGAGAAAATAGAGGACGGTGTGGTGTACGAGTACACCTAGTTGTTCCTCTAACTCTGTCGCCCCTCCGATCAGCCACTCGCCCTCTTTGGCCGCGCGTTCTCCAACAAAGAAACCCTAGATATCTTGAGCGTATCTAGCCTCTTCATTGTCTTCCTCATTACTATAGGATCGCTACTTATTTTCACTCTCCTCGTTGGCGTTGTTGTTGTTTGCGCTCATGGCGCTTTTAGGATTTCGTTGGCCTGAATGTGTGAGAGAGAGACATGAGAGATGGGGAGTCTGGGTAGGTTTAGAGTTTTTTTTCCAATTTGTATAAATTCAGATTTCGAATTTTTAAATCTAATATCTGGATTTACATAACCGGATCCGGATTTTATAATCTGGTTTTTGAGTCTCACTTGATCCGGGCTGGGATCCGCATCTGGAAGCCAGATATTTGGGCCAAAATCCAGATATGAGAAAATATCCGACTTGGATGAACATGCTTATCAATATATATAAATCTCAAAAAAGGATCAAAATTAAGATATAATACATATAATTAGCACTTGAAATTTTTTTTTTATGGGAGATTTTCAAATATGTGAAAATGATTTATAGTTTGTATTCTTTTCCACTTTCATTTATTGTTCATTTCTCACCTGTTAATATAGATTAAACAACTGCATTATTAGTTTAAGTGAAATTAGTATATATACTTAGTGCATAGTTTTACTGGATAGTTGGTTTAACATCCAATCACAATTCTAGCTTTCTCTTATTGTGATGCTCTTGACAAACCATAGTTCTGAGATTTTATGTCAACCAGAGCTTTTTTAAACGGTATTCACTATTCATTCGCTTTTAAAATAAAAATGGAGTCTCATAATTGGCTTTCTCTCTCTCTCCCCCCCGCCCCACGCCACCCCCCCCCCCCCCCCCCCCTCTCCCAAAAAAAAAAACCACTGAAATGCTAAATAATCTGTATATATAACAGGGGCAATTCATGTTAATAATGCACCGTTCTGCTTCGGTGATACAGCACGATTATCTTCTGATCGAATTACGGACTTTGCGGCCTTTGAATGTTCGAAAACAAGATGGCAAATCCATGCATTTTGAAGTTTCATTTCATCGAGCTACAGTGTGCTAAGTCCTCCAAATCACCCTAAAACTTCCTTGACGCACTCTTCTTATTATACTGTTGAAAGAACCGAAATACAAGACCTCTTGAACTCTGCAGATTTAATAATGCTCAAGAATTAAATTAAAAAAAAATGTAAAACGTGTAGCTAATTTTGAACTCGTATATTCTTCATTATATATAAAAAAATGATTAAGAATAATCACACTTAGAATATTTACCTTCATATAAACAATAACATGAATAATAAATATTATTATTTATATAAATGTGAGTGCTCAGAGTGTTATTGTCCTAACAATACTCTTATACATATTTAACATTTGGATAATGTTATTGGATGAAGAGTCTCAACCGATTCTAGACCGATGCAGTGCATTTAATCAAATTTTTTTTTTTTAGCTTTTCTTTCAAATATTTTTTGAACATTTTAAAATACTTTTTTTATTATAAAAAACACATATATTAAATAATATTCTCTTTTTTTTTTTGTCCTAATCAATAATATTCTCTTTCTTACTCATTAAGCAAAAGCAAAAAAACAAAAAAAACATCAGTCAAACCATCGCTCTACAATCGGTTGAATAAACATTTTCCTTAACATTTCCTCAACTCTACAGTACATACTGCAAAATAGATGCATCGAAATTCTGAAATTTTGGTTCTTTTAGAATTGAATCAAGATCAGAAACTGAAACATCATCATGTACACCATAGTAACAAAGAAAATCCATTGATTCATATAAAAAAGAATCGATCACAGAGAGAGAGAGAGAGAGATCGGCTGCAATATGTAAATGCCTTGTTTGTGTTATATCTTGAGAGTGCTACGGAGCTTGCACCATCCTTTCTTGCAAGCCACAATGACCTTCTCGCCATGCTTGACAATCACCTTCTTCACTTTCTTAGTCTTTTCCTTCACGTTGCTCCCCAGATTGCCCATCTGGTTTCAGACCTACGTACGTCGTATGTAGTTCAGATGGTTGGGATTCTGTCCTACCTCGTCTCTCCTTCCTTTTAATTGTCTCCCTCCTAATCCTATATATAGCAAAATGTATTTATATATCTCGTAGCCATTAAGATTCCAACCTGTAATACTGTCATCACTCTGACCCGTTCTCTTTTGTCAGATTTAGTTATAGATCGTTGGTATTTTTCCGGAAGCCCCCTTATTTTTCTCATCGTTGGTGACTTTAGAGGGCATTTTTTTTTTCCTGTTTTCTGTTGATGCTGTCGATTAGGACTCAAGGTTGTCTGTCATATTATTCAGAAATGATAAATATAGCACTAGTACTCAATTTATAACCGCAACTAGCTAGTTGAATTCTTTTAAGAGAAATCAGTTTTTGTAATCAATTAATTGTATAAACAATTATTTATAATTAATTTTGATTATAAATAATTATTTTATTTAAAATTAAGCAATTTTTTTTATAATGTATAATATTTTAAAAAACAAATATTTCGACTTTGGCTTTAATTTTGACGTGTTTGAGTTCAAAAAAAAAAATTGTTAATTTATTATAGAGTTGTAAAATGATTGTTTTGTATCACTCTTGAAGCTAAAAATGTTGGGACCATGCTAGATCTACTCAGAAATTAAAGCCAAATAGAAAAGTAATCGAAGATGCATTTTTTTTTTAAATTAAAAAAAAAATACAAACTCATTAAAAATACTTCTTTAACGCTTAAATAATAAAAAAAACAATCGGTAGCCTTTCTCGATACCCACTCTCAATGGGACAAACATTTTCCAAAAATGTTATGCTGTGAGAGAAGTTAGAACAACTAAAACATAACCTCCAGTTATGACTAACAAGATAATATTTCCATGATCCATGTTTGCGGAAAAATATCATCAGGCGATTGATATATATATATATATATATATATATATATAAAACCATTTTCTTCATTCTTCCGGAATTTGTGAAGATATCATTTAAGTTATAATTATCAGCAACTGAAGCTTCTAGAGATTCTAAGCTTAAACAATGATTCTATTATTTAGTTAAATGTTTAACATTTTCAGTTCGCTTATTGAGAACTTGACTTGAACATGGAGAGTGTGTTTAAGGTATTCTCCTTTTCGCTGTCTTTTGTACGGAAATGATTTATACAAATTCTAAAAGACAAATTTTATATAAGCTATGGTAAGAAATTAAGTAAATCACACACAAAAAAAAAAAGTGTAAAAAAAATATCCTATTAATTGGATCCACTTTTTTATAAGAATACTTTTATATGCAATCGTGATTGCATAATCGTTTTGAAAAATAGTATAATCTATTATTAAAAAATTGATATTTTTTTTTCACGTGGGTCACATGTTTTATTTACTTTTTAAAAATAGTTATGTAACGGTATTCCAAATCACGATTGCATATATATTTTCTTTTTTTATAAATGACTTATTGAGATTTGTCTATATATAACTTGTACCTAACGTTAATACTCTATACCAACATATCTCTAATGTTTCATTAATGGTTTGGCTTAATTTACTAGCTGGTTCAAACTCAAGTGAAGTTACTGGTAGAAAAATAGAAAAATAAAACTTTTTATTTTTATAATTATTGAAGACCTTATCTAGTTAGCATTTCAAAAGGAGAGCCCATCAATTATTAGGTCATGGTACTTTGGGTTGAAATTGTGTTGCAACTCTCCATAGAGACTTTTAGGAAGGAAAGTTCCAATTCTCAACCCAACTAACTATGATCGCAGCAGCTAGTTCCAATTCTCAACATTAGCACAAGAGCAGATAGGATGGAGACGAGTCTCAACAAGCAGGGCAGGAGAGTGCTCCGATAACAACTGAAACTTTAGATGAATAAAAAAGGAGGGCAAAGTCAATTTTCAAATGCATCTTAACCCAACTAATTAATAAGATGAATGATAAAGGAGAACAAAGTTTGGGCTTTGTCTTCTGGGAGTCAGAGCTTCAACTAACTTGCTCCTTTGTCGCTTAATCAAACATTATTCCAAGTTGGATAATGGCAGAGCAAATCAGCTCAATAATTAAAGATTATCTCTATCAATTCCATGACTTTGGAGGATGGGCGGACATTGCCAGCAGAACAGCACATGAGTTCAATTAAAGGACCATTCGGAGTTACGACATTTAAAACCTGATATGAGATATCAATGAGGAATATGATTCGCCATGACTTGTTTCCTTTTGTTTGTTTATATTATTTGCTGTTTTCTTGAAAAAAAAAACAAAAAACAAATAAAAGTGATTGTCTTTGTTATCTATTCTGTCTTATATGTATTAGTTAGATATTATAGTAATTTATGTGCTTTGCTTTCGATAAATGGATCTATATATTTAGAGATGATATTTACAGTCTTAAGCTACGTGAGTGTATGCATCTCTTATGAAAATGTGGACAAAATTGAGATTTAAATATTTTTTTAATAATAGATTCCAAATTTTTTTTTAAAAAAAAACAGAATATATTGAATTTACGCACTTTAAAATTATATATAACATTATTCTATATATTTCAATTTTGGGTATTTTACTGTAAACAATGGGCAGTTCAACAGTAATTACCACTATTGATTTTTTTTTTTAATGCCATGTGTAAAAGATTAAAAAAGAAAAAAAAAGAAAATACATTTCGAAACCAAGTATTTACTCTACACATAATTTTTGATATTTTTCTCTTATTAAATATGTGATATATAGATTATAATTAGAAAAATTTAATTAGTTTAAGAGAAATAAAAAAAATGTAATATGTAACATGTGAAGATGATTAATAATAAAATTAAAATGCAAGAAGGCGTTAATATGGTGACTATATTAGATCGAGTTTTGCTATTAGTTTTTTTTTTTTCCCTTCAATTAGTTATCTTCATATATTCTATACCATATATTTTTTATTTTTATTTTTTTATATTAATTGAATTTGGCTATTCATTATTTATATATTATATATTAAATAAAAAAATAAAAAAATTATATGTGATGTTGGAGAGTAAAATTTCCCTTTTTGTAGTCGTGGTGTAATAGTCAAAGACGGAACCGCAGAGAAGCACACCGTCACACCAACCTTCATAACGGTCACTCTTTCCAACTACCATTCCTGCGAAGAACACGACGACCGATTGGTGCAATTTTCAGCTTCTCTCCGTCTGTTTGTCTCCCTTCCTCGCTCCATGGACCTCTCTCTTCCGCGACGCCAAGGTGCCTATTCTCTACCCCCCCAATCCCTATGGTTAGGGCCAGGGCTTGGGTTTCAACTTTCAATTTCCCTCCTCAATCTCGGCCCTTGCTCTGAATCTCTCACTCACTCCATCTTAACTTCTCTCTGTATCTAGAATGGCAGAACCAGATCAGGGTGCGAATACAGGTCCCTCTTCTTCTTCTTCTGCTTCTTCTTCTTCGGCGACACGTAGGGAGTCTTCAGGCAATGCGGCGTCGTCTTCGAGCTCGTCTCGAGTTCGCGAATCGGAAGATTACCTCGACCGATACCAACACCAATTTCCACATCCAGAGCTAGAGCCTCCACAATTTGACGTTCCATCGACGGTTATCCGAGACGACACTTGGTCTTGCGTCATCGTCCTCCTCACCTTCTGGTTCTTCGGTTTGTCTCTCTTTCTCTCTCTCTTGCTCTTCGTTCCACTATTTCATTCGTTATTTAAAATTTCCCCTCCAATTATTGGTAATTTAGGTTTTGTCCTCCATTTTTGGAATAATTATTTTGACTGCGATTCGTTGGTGTGATAACCTAGTTATTTTTTGAGTATTTCGCACATTCCATTCTTATTGTGGCAATTGCAAATCTGATCATGTTTCGAGTATTTCACATATTCCACTGTAATTCTGATTTTCGCTAGTATATTGGTTATTATTTCAATATGCAGTATCAATGACTCTTATCCTGGGGGTTTACGGGCCTGTGAATATACGTCTTGGCCCTAGTTGCTCCTTGCTTGTGCAACCTAGCCCCATTTTTGTGCAGAATATAAAGGTAATTAGCCCCTTTTTTTAACTACTTCGTTTACTCATTCTAGTAGTTCTTTAAGGTGATGTGCAGTAATCTTGGTTGGTTTGTAATAGGTGGAAGAGCTAAATGAGTCAGCCCCTGGGCCTCTGTTATACGGGTTCTATAAAACTCCACCACTTGATACTGTTACCACTTGGTCTGAAACTCTTAATGCCTCAGTTCAAAGTGATTCTCACCAGGCAAGTTTAAATTTTTAGAATGTTCCTTCTCCTTCTCTCTTTTTAACTAATGCACTTTTAACATTTATAGTCATTTATTGAACCTCAATATATTCTTCTTGTTTTGGTGTGGTTTTTCTGTTTTTCAGGAGTGGATATATTTCCTAAATAAGGGTTCTCAAATAAATATTTCATATAGTCTGAACCCCCTAAGCTCCTCGGCTTTTCTCATTATTGCTGAAGGTAAATTTTTCTTGTAGGAATTATTAGTGTTCTATATCAATTGGGTTTCTGATGGTTGATTCAAATCTGTCCTTCATGCATGAAAGTTGGTCAAATTTTTTGAAGATGGAGTGTATTTACAGTATATTTTCTTATCTTTGCTACGCGAATTTGTTTGATAGCCAGTAATGATTGTCAATGTCACAGGTCATGGCAAGCAATTGAACCTACATTATTTGATAGAACCCTAAAGCGAATATTTTGGAATAGATCCTGTTGCCTTCATTTCTCCAAGTGAATTGTAGATTTGTACATTCAAATGTTTTGTTAAGAATGAATAGTTGTCTGCTCTCTCCCTTTTCTTTCTGGGTCAATCTGGAGCTATAAAATAGGAGTGAGATTTCGAGATCAAGCTTCCAACTGAAGCCAGATTTAACCTACAATAAGGCCCCCTTGAATCACACTACTCTTTTCCCTATACTTTTCAAAAATCTCCTAGGCGCATGACGTGAAATTTCTTGTGATCTTTCTTGTATTTCTATAATAAACTGATTGCAATTGTGCATTCATTCTCCATACTATTCTGAGTCTGGCACATTGCAGGGAGTGAAGGCCTTGCTCAGTGGCTTGAGGCTCCTAACTATCCTAATACTACCTTATCATGGAACGTCATTCATGGTGAGATGCAAGTTAGAAAGTATGTCTGTTCTGTCCTTTAAAAAAAAAATATATATATTTCTAATCCTAAACCGATGTTGGCAACTTCTGCTTACCAGGAAATGGTATGATTACCCAGCACATATTCGAGTCTTCTAGTTATTATGTTGCAGTGGGAAACATAAACACGGAGGAAGTGGAGGTAATTACAAATATTTAAATTCTTATCAAAAGTAATCGGTTTGATAAGTTTATGGCCTCCAAATTGATCTATTCATTATTGCTGAAGCATTGGTGACAATAAGTCCACAAATCCATTACCTAGTTTGTTACTAGCCTATGGACAGATTCTTTTGTGCCGCTTATCCTTCTTGTTCTATGAGAAGTGAGATTTAGGTAGAACTGAAAAATGAAATAAAGTAACAAGTGTTTAATTCTACTTTGGAAGCTTTGGACTCCTAACGCTCGTTATATGGTATATTTGGATTGGGTATTTGAGATTATTAAACTAAGACAAGTTGGTTTGGTTGTTGTGATTTGCAAGTTTAAATAGTAGTAATATCTAAAGTGTTTTGTGGGAGATCCAATTGAACCAGTAATGATTCCAATGGGAGAAATTTTTGCTCTTATAATGATTTCAATGGGGTTTCAATTGTACCATTGACTATTTTCTATTTTTTATTTTAGCAATATAGGCCCAGATGTGGCTTAGGCCTTCATTGGGGTGTCACAAATAGTATCGAAGTCTATCCCATTTGGAAATATGGGACTTGAGAGCTATGCTAGCTATGATGGAATGGCCAGTAAGGGACATTGGGAATTTAAGGGGAGATTTTGATACCGCATTCTAGCTAATGAGTGTAGGTGGTATATGAGATCCCTTATTGTTTGAAAGGGAGAAGTTCTTGGTCTTTATTATGATTTCAACTGGGTTCCAATTGTATCATTGAGTATTTCTTTTGAAGTGTAGGCCCATATATGGCTTAGGCTTTCCTTGGGGTGTTTCAAGTATTTGCTTGTTCAACATCTAAGGTAGAACATTAGTTTCTAAGATTGATTTACAATTTTACGTGTTAGGGTTTAGAGATAGAGAAGAAGAAATGGATAAAGGGAAACTTATGGGTAGTTCAAAATTATGCCCTACCCTCATGCTATTGCATCATATATACTTTAGCTTACATTTTACAATTATGCCCTAGTGGGTATACTTACCAGCTACAACTATGACTTCTAAAACCTTAGCTGGCTATGACATAAGGACTTAATAAATATATATGCAAGTTGTTCTGCAAAACTCTCAACAATGCAGAAATATAACCGCTCAATATCTTATCATGAATGAAGTGATAACTAAGCTCATATGGTTAGTTAGTCTTTTCATAAAACTTATTATTAGGGGCAGTATGTTATGCAAGTTTATTATCACAAAATAACTAGAGAGGAGTAGGAGCCGGAAAGCCAATCTTTTGAAGGAAGTGTTGCAACCATGCCAACTCACTAGTAATGTGATCCATTACCCCGAATTGAATGTTTGTTGCTAGAATGAATTACCATGATTTGTTTCTTACTCTGCCATGTAAACAAATTTCATTCCAAAAAGGTACAAGAGTAGGAGCTCACATGAGATAGCGAAGAATAAAGGTTACAACATCCCAACGTGAGACTCGTGGAGTTTCCAAGAACTAACCCACTACACTCACTGCATAAGAAATGTTAGTTTTGGTGATAATAAGATAATTGGATTTCCAACAAGCTAATGATAGTTGCTTGGGTCTTAAAATAGCCATTTTTCTTTTTCTCTTTTTTTATTGGCACTGGATGTTCAGGAGGAGCATCTTGACTCATCTTGACTAACTCCTAGGGTTGGCTCAAGTGGTAAAGGTCTTGATCTTGGTGATATGCTCTCTCCAAGGTCCAAGGTTCGAATTCCACTTGGTGCAAACAATCTCAAGGGGCAATTAGATTGAAGGATTTTCCCCTTGAAGAGTCTACAATTCGGATCAAAGGTATATCAATAGGTCGAGCAACCAATAAACCAATTTGTTCAAATAGTTAAGTCCAATTTTTTCTTTTAGATAGGCTAATAACCTTTTTTTTATAAGTAAAAGTATTATTAATCAAAAAATGGGCAAACGCCAATTACACAGTTCTCATGGTCTATCAATTAGGCAAACCGGAAACAAGGAAATCATGAAAACTCATGCCATTGAAATCCACGGCAATGGTCCAAGTATAAAGAGTTTTAAAAAATAAGACTTTCAGCTCCACTTGTGATCTCTCATTGTCTTCAAATGTCCGCTCGTTACTCTCCTGCCAAAAACACAATGACACATAATACGTATGGGAATCATCTTCCATACAACTTTGATCTGTTACGTGCCTCGTATGGAAGTCCATCACGCCATTTTTGCCACCACGGTTTCCGGCATGACCCATACTAGATTCAGTCTACTAAAAACCTCATTCCAAAGAGCCCTGGCTGTCTTGCAGTGTAAAAGGAGATGGTTCACCGATTCACCCCCACTACGGCACATGCAACACCAATATGCTAAAATAACCCTAATTTTTATCAAGTTGTCTGTTATGAGAATCTTGCCTAACAATGTTGTCCACATAAAGAAAACCGCTTTTGGGAGAGCTTTATGGCGCCAAATCTTTCTCCTCGGAAATTGAATATCAGGTCATTGAGTGAGAACCTTATAGAAGGACCGGACTGTGAAAATTCCTCTCCCAACAGGGGTCCACCACAGGCCATTTTCTGCATTCTGGAGGTTAGGTCTTTGGGAGTAAATGAGGCTATAAAATTCCACAAAATTGTTTAGTTCCCAATCCTGCGCCGCCTGTTGAACTTGATGTTCCAATGCAAATGCCCCCCGACTGATCCCACAACTTCCACCATAGTGATATTTTTGGCACTTACAATCTGAAACAGAAAGGGAATAAGTCACCAAGTGCCCTGTCTCCACACCATACATCCTTCAAGAATCTAATTCTAGAACTGTCGCCCAATTGAAGCCTAGTGTGCCGATGAAAGGTCCTCGGCCCACTTCTTATATTTTTCCACACCCCCACACCACAAGCCCCCTTAACTTCATTAGAGCTCCACCCCCCATGTGCCCCCATATTTGTGATCAATCACCACTCTCCAAAGTGCATTTGGTTCCTAATGATACCTCCATAACCACTTGTCAAGCAACGCTCGATTGAACATCCTCAAGTTTTGAATGCCCAACCCTCCATTCGGTTAATAACCTTTTTATACCTACCGACTTTAATATCAAGAAAGCATATCAGGTTTATCTAAATCGTTCATGTGAAACTAACCGTGTAGAAATTTTTTTAACATATAAATGCCTCTTGAGCCATTTCTAGTAATTACAATGTCGTTCACATACACTAGCAACAAAATGTAAACTACATCAGTATGTTAGCATAATGCTAAATGGTTTGTCTGACATTGAAGAAGACTTGGGTACGTTTGGGTAATGAGAAGTGTTGAGAATAGTTGTAAATAGTAATGAAAAAATAATAATAAAATATTGAATAGAAGTGGAAAGTAACGAATAACAGTAAAAAGTAGATGAAAAGTAATAATAAAGTAATAAATAGTAGTGAAGTATTCTGAGAATACTTTGCTTGCCAAACGTAGCATAAACTCCAAGACAAGATTAGAAAACTTCCCATACAATGCTCTTTAGGATTGTTTTAAGTCGTTTAATGCTTTCATTATCTTGCACATAGCACCCCAATCTCCCCCTGAGTGCAACTAACCCAGGTGGTAGACCATGTGGTGCCAAAGTTGCATCAATGAATATCGTTGACGATGTGAACCTCTTCAAGTAAGTCACCATGTATATGAAGTTTTTATAACATCCAACTGAAATATATCTAGTCAAGATTAGCCATAAAGGATATCATCAATTGAACGGGGGAGATTTTGGCAACTGGAAAGAAGGTCTCCTCATAATGTCATAGGCTTGTGGATTAAATCCTTAGCAACCAATGTATATTCAAACGTCCCATAGAACCATCGAGAGTGACCATCACCGTATATAACCATTTACATCCAATGGTTGGTTTAACAAGAAGCAAAGGAACAAGATCCCATGTCCCCATTGTGGTGAGGGACATCTATCTCAGCCTCCATAGCTTTCCTCCCAACCCGGGGTAGATAATCCTTGAATATCTTAGGAGCCTTGACTTTTGAGAATAGAGAAGTGAAATAAGAGAATGAAGAAGATAAGGTATGAAAACAGAGAAATGGACTGGTAGGGTTTTAGTGATATAAGAGCGGGTATCTTTTTTGGGAACAGCAGATAGAGAGTTTGAAGCACTACGTTAATTTGGATGTGAAGACATAGATGAAGATGGTGGAGGCATGGCAGGTGGCCTATGCTTGATAACCAAATCAATCTATATGAATATTTTGAGCACAACATTTGTTCTTTCTTTTTTTTTCCCTGTTTTGACTGCTTATTGAAGGAATCCCTTTGCTTGCGCTATCATTAAAATTCGTAGACTAATACGCTGCTATGCTGTTATTTTTGAGGATTTTTCGTCAAATACTGCACTGATTTGACTATGTTGAGGTTTGCTGCATGTGCTTTTTGGGAAAAAGAAAAAAAAAACCCATGCCATGATTCATTTTGGATCAGTTCCATCTTTTACAAATTTTGTCCACCCTCATCAATAGGAAACACATAAGAAATGAAATTAAAGTCAAAATTAATTTTTTTTATAGTTAAAGTAAAAAAAAAATTTGTTCAACAGAAATCATTTTTTGTTGATCAACTTGTTCAAGCACTTCCAAACACCGGAGATGTATAAAAATCTATTTGCAGAAACGCACAGAGCTTTATATACAAAAAGTCTAATTGCTTGTCAGAATTGTAGAAATCATGTAATCATGGAGGTGCTAGTTTGGTAAGTTTCAAGTAGCCCTAGGTGGGACAGTATGGGAGAAAAAAAAAAACTAAGGACATAATTTTAATGGAATTTACGTCTTGAATAAGGGTTAAGATGGTTATAAGTTGACTGAAACATTTAATTATGTTACAAGACAATACCTTTTCCTCAATAAAATGTTGCCGATCTTTTCTAGTTTATACTAGCATTTTTTGATATTATTCGAAGCAGTTGTGATGTTTCTTCCTCATCACCATTTATGCTAATAACTTATATTGGTCTCTTCACCATGCAGGTACAGTTAAACCTCAGAGTAAAGCTGTACTTGTACAATACGACAGGAGCTTATTACAAGTGTACTTTCGCTGATGGCCTTTGTGGCTTGGACATTTTGTTTCCCAATGGAAATGCTGCTGTATTAACCTCTCCTATTCCAGAAGAGGTAAAACTCTAGTTTATTGGTGATTAATGCCTTCTTATGGTTAACAAATACAAATAGAATAATACTACTTATCAAAAAAACGTATGGAATAATACCATGTATCAATGTGGATGGTTCATATCTTCAAAACTTTGTGCCATAGAGGCCTCATGTTGTTTAAATAAGTAATTCACTTGATACACTACCAAAATTGTTAAATCGTATCCCATGATTTCAAAATGGAGACATTGGAAAAGTACCTTCTTACCCTCCTTACTGGACTGAACCTTTTCAAAAATAAATTTATCAACTCCTAACGTTACGTTTATTCAGAATTTGCTTTGGTTGCAACAGGGGAAATCCAGTGATGAGTGGTATGTCAAATTGTCTTATGGACCAAGATGGGCCACATATATTATTGGCATAGGTATAATTTCTTTATTTGTTTTGGATAAGTAAAGGTATTTTTTCTTATTCCTTCCTATAAGAGACACTTTATGCATAAATGTAGTACCTAAATATTTCTGCTTGAAGGTGGAATGACTGTGCTCATGTTCTTGGCCTTCAACTACTTAAACAAGTTCCAATTTGTCCATGAAGATGGAAGAGATGTTCAATATGGGGATGGAAGATCTGAAAGAGCCCCTCTGCTTTCATACAAAGATGATGATCTCTCAAGTTGGGGTTCATCGTATGATTCTCTGTCACTTGATGAGGATGATATTGAGGACTTTCTTGCATTGGGTGCCCCTGAAGGGAAATCACTGGGAGATGGTGAAAACGGTAACAATACCCGACGTCTTTGTGCAATTTGCTTTGATGCTCCTAGGGACTGTTTTTTCCTCCCATGTGGGCACTGTGTGGCTTGTTTTGAATGCGGAACTAGGTAATCACTCTTCATCATTTCTGCACTTCTTATGTTGTCTTTAGCGATGAGGAAAATTAAATAGGACTAACACAACCTCATCCTGTCGTTTTACCTTGTGGTGTTGCTGTCCGGTGGACAAATGTCGGCCCTCTAGGTCCAATTTCTACCGTTTAGCTCAATGAGCTGTCCAGATCTTGAATTATTGGAATTCACTCTGCTTGCTTGTATTCTTTTATATAAAAAGTATTGCCCAGTGACCTTATGCCACAAGCCCGACCCTTCTTGAAACCCAAGTTTGACAAGAATAAAATGTCAACTAGAAATCATTTTCCTTTTTTTTTTAAAAAAAATTGGAGAGATGTACATCTCAACTTTTATAGTCCAACACAATTACACTATTTTCGTCTGAATTACAAGTTACAACTACGTTCCGTGGATTTGACTTTTCCCCATGCTGAGACTTCTTCCTCACTGTAGCACGAGTCATCATTGATGACTTGCAAATGGTTGTGGGTAAAGGTGTTAATATAACCTGCCAGAATGTTTATTAAGCATTTTATTTCTCACTGCTAAGTGCTAGCTAAAGCATGGTGAAAGTTTGGCTTCTTCCAAGTTGCAAGTCTGTCTGATACAATCTAATTTTACAATTCGAACTTTTGTAGCACCTGTATTGACAGGATATGAGGACAATGGTGATTCCAGTCTTATGATTTTATTCAATCTAATGCTTGCAGGATAGCAGAGGCAGCTGGCACTTGCCCGGTCTGTCGTAGGAACATGAAGAAGGTGAGAAAGATTTTCACAGTTTAAGGAACATAGCTGCTTCTTGTCAGATGGGAAAGGCCTGGTTGAGTAATTTGCAATTTGATTACTCATATACACCCTTGCTTTCATGATGATCTATGGCATTCATAAAGTAAATTATTGGAGGGCATCACTTTAACAAATTGTAGCTGGGGCATCAGGTAGCAGCATTTGAAGGTGGAATGAATGACCATGTCTTGTGCTCTTTTTTCCCCCCGGTGGACATTTCCACAATGTAATACAATTTCTTGGTATAGGAATCTCACAATACACGCATTAAATTCAACGTTAATTTAAATGTTTTTATTCCTTTTAGAGGTTAGATTCTTTGATATTTTATTCCAATTTTCCCCCGGTTATGATTATACCAATTACGTATTTGTTTTGACCGTTCATCGCACAACAAATCACGATGCACACGGTTTACTTCGCCTTTTTTAGGTCCCCTTTGCCTTCACCGTTCCTCCTGATAAAAAGGCTTTCCACAGGCCTCCTTAGTCAATTTTTTTTTAATTTGTGTACGGCAGGTGTAGTCTACTGGGCTCCTTCCATATAATAAATTGGCTAGGTTACGTTCAGTCGTAAAATATATAAATATGGCATATTCATTTGAAAAAGAGTGAGATATATTATTTAAAAAATATTATATATTTTTTTTTTATGTAAATTTCATATTTTACTTATTTTTTTAAAGCAATTATGAGAGGCTTACATATTTCATAATTGCAAATCTCATTTCTCGTAATCTCGTAATCAATCCTCAACCCAAATATCCACAGCATTACGAAAAGCTTTATTTACTCTTTCCCACAGTTTCTAAGAAAATGAGCAATTGAAGGAAATAGTACGACGCACCCCCTATTGTTGCATACTGCAACTTCTCAGTCCCTTGTACGGCTGTGAAATCATCTTCTCCCGCACGGTTGAACCCCCCAGCCAACCACCCCAAGTTCTTATATCCTCCTTCATATAACTTTGTAGCTGCCATAATGGATCTGATCAACAGGAACCCAAAAAGAAAAAAAAAACATCAAAATTTGGTTGAATTTTCAAGTCCTGCTGAATAATATTCATGCACATTTTCATCAGACAAGAAATCAACTCTCACCTCAGACCTTCACCGCATGCTACAAGGAGTTTAGAGTCCTTTTCAGGAGCAGCCTTCTCAATTTGCAGTAGAAAATCAGGATTGATGGTGGTGAAATACTGGCCAGTCCATAGCCCAATGTAGCCAAAATGCACCCACTTCTTGAGAAGGGTAATGGGACTGTTGTCCTTGTCCTCGATAAACAATGGAACGTGGAGCGAACCCTCCACATGTGCTTTCTGTCTCTCCCACACGGGCCTGATGTCCAGGAGTTGGAAGCCCTCAGTATTCATGGCTACCGCGGCGTCCTTTGGCTGTATGGCCCTGATGGCCCCAGACTGTATGAGCTGCCGGGCATTGCTGCTGCTGCTGGACGCTGCTTTGACTCCAAGTGTCGGTCTTCTTTGGGTTGTGGGAAAGGGCGGCTTGGGTTTCTTCTCGTGCTTCGACGAATTGAATGTGGATAAAAAGCTCGGTTGGAGTTGGACGGCCATCTCTCTGTCTCTGCCTCTCCTCTCTCTTATCCTGAACTATTACTATTTATAGAGCTGCCATTGCGTAGTTGGATTTCAACGTAGGCCCCGTAGGTGAGGCTAGTTTATTACCAAACAATTATTGAATAATGGAATCTAATTACAATTTACAAGTTTGTTTGTAGACGAGTCTAATACATTGCTATTATAAATATCTGTTGCATCTACCTACATAAAAAATTGTTAGTATTTTGATATTTTGCACCTTTGATGAAGTTCTACATTTATCAATTTTGTGTGATTTACATAATAACTAGTTGAGATAAGATGAATTGAGATAAAAATTAAAAGTTGATTAAAATATTATTTTTTAATATTATTATTATTTTGAGATTTAAAAATTTTGAATTATTTATTATATCTTATATTAAAATTTGAAAAAATTATAATAATAAAAAAATATGAGAGGAGATAAATTGGAATATCTCTCAATCTAAATAGGTTCTAAAAATTATTAATATTTTAGTACATTTTATAAAAGAAAAATCCTATATGCAAGCAGCTTTACGCACTCATATGTGCACTTATTTAATAGGACAGGTCAAAAATTTAAATTTTAAAATAAAATATATGATCAGCCTATAAGAATGTATTGATGCGCATATTAGTGTGCAAAATTACTTATATATAATATTATTCTGTGTAAAAAAATTTAAAGTTCCTTGAACTTACCCTTATGTTAATGAGAAATGATAGATGCAGTCATGGAGTTGCAAGCGGCGTGCAGTCGCTTTGGAAAAAAGTGAATAAATATGGGACCCACGTGAAAAAGTTAACTTTTTTTCTAAAGCGACTGCATGCCGTTTACAACTCCACGACTGTACGTAGCATTACCCTATGTTAATACTAGTTAAGTGTGCATGCTTGATTTTCCATTGTCATAAAATTAGTTACTTTAAATTTTCGTTTGTATTTAAAAAGCGTTTTATCTAATATCATCTTATTATTATAATGTTTTTAAATTTTTACACAAAATATAATAAATAATTTAAAATTTTCAAATCTTAAAACAATATTAGTATTAAAAAATAATATTCTAACAATATATTATTCAACTTTTATCTTTTATCTAAAATCATTTCATCATATCTTTAAATTTAAATCGAGATTGTTTAAATTGAGAAGTACTCTCAACCTATCTTATTTCATCGTTATAATTTTTATTAATTCTCACACAAAATATAATAAATAATTGAATTTTTTAAAAAAATTTAAAATAACAAATATTAAAAAATAGTATTATAATAATATTTTTTTTTTATTTTTTTATTTTTTAATCTAAAACTATCTCTTCTCATCTTACTATCTAAATAATTTTTAAATCAATAAGAAGAACTTCAATTTAAACCAATGAATAAATAATATTAAATTGAAAAGAAAAGACTTTGATTTAAATATGTAAAATTCATGAAAAATTCTAAATATAAATCTACTCACCACACATTACACATTTTTTTTTATAAAATATTTGATATATGGATAAAGGGTATAAGAATTCAATTGGTTTAAGAAGAATAAATCTAAAAAAATTTAAAAAAAAATTTAAAAATAAAAAAGTCTAATATTTGATATGTGAATTTATGTGTAGCAAAACTCAAGCTCCATAAACAATAATAATACAGTTTTGCTATATATAAACTCATAGTCTCATATACCATACACCACTTTTCTTGTAATATTTTTTAGATTTAATTTTTTAAATTAATTGAATTATTCGACTCATTATTTCTTTCTCAAATATTTTATAAAAAAAATAAATATAATTTATAGCGTATGAACTTATATTTAAAATTTTTTATAATATTGAGCGGTGCGATGCAGTGCGGTTCGTTCTGCCATCTCCCACGCTCCCACCAAAAAAATAAAAAAAAATTTCATAATATTAATCCAGAAAAGCTGACGTGCATGCTTGCATTGACGAGGCCGAGGGTGGCGAGTGGGGGCCATGGCCTTTCGGATCACCGTCAGTCAACGTTGGCCCTAAAATGTTTCCTTGCCAGGCCTTCGTCGGGTTCGTCCAGCCCAGCCACCCCAAATTGGCAATTCGCATGAAGCTGCGGCCCCGACTCGAATAAAGTGCGGGTCATAACGCTACGCAGCGCAGGGAAGCGAGGGCGTGTGAGCGTGGGAGAGAAGCAACCTCGTCGTGCGGGTCCCCAACATTTCAACTGTTTCTTCTCCCTCTGAACCTTACACAGGCACAAGATTTATGACCTTTTTTTCGATTTAGGGTTTTCTTCCGCAATGGTGGCAATGATGATGGCCACGAACAGGAGGGAAAAGCTCGCGAGTCTGATAAATTCGGCCAAGTCCGCTTCCGATATACCGTCCAAACTTGAATCCTTGCGTCAATTAAAGCAGAATTTGCTCCATGAAGAGCCTTCCGTGCTCTCCGAGTTCCTCTCTCCCCTCCTCGACCTCCAGTCCGACCGGTTCAGTCCGGTTCGCAAGCTCGTTGCAGAGTACGCTCTGCCAAAACCCTAGCTGCATTGTCCCCGCTACAACTCAATTTCGTTTTGCCGCCTTTTATTATATGTATCTTTCTATAATCATACAAGAATTTAATTTCCGACGAAGAGAATAAGAGATAAATGAGTTGAAGTTTCAGTTGAAAAAACCATTTCAGCAAGTTGTATTCTATCACTTCCTTTTGTATGAGGACGAGAACTCCTCGAATGATTCAACATTATAACGCAAAGATGGGTATATATTAATTTAGGTTTTAGTGTCGGTAGTCTTTTTTTCTCAATGTATATTGCTTATAAAAAACGAATTGGGTTGCAGCTCGTGTATTTCTATTTCATGACAATGCTTTGTACCGTGTTAAAGTTTACCCGCGTTTTGTTCCTTCTTCTAAGTGTAGGATGATAGGTGAAATCGTCTTAAGGCACATGGAATTCCTACCTGAAATTGTACCTGCGCTGATTTCTGTTGTGGACGATAGTACACCAGCTGTTGCTCGACAAGCCATCACTAGCGGGATTAATTTATTTCGTTCAACTCTTGAAAGAGTTGCAATTCAGGTTCTTTATCTGTAGTTTGATATCTTTGAGTCTTTTCTATCTTGTTTGATATTTCTATAGCTACTCGATCTGATAATAGTCACATCCATAATCGGTTGGTTGTATAAACTTAAAATCTTCGCGTACTTGGGTTGCGCCTTTTGTGCTTATAAATAAATATTTCGTACTTATCAAAGAAATCTCGAAAATTGTTGAGCCTTTTCAGTACCTTTTGCCAACCTTCCCGTGTACTTGTGTTGCGAATTTAGATATTGTATATCTTCCAGTATACATTTTTCTGTGACCTTACCATTCCTTACTTGCTTTTGATTGTTATGGTCAGGGTCTCTATTCAAGCGAGTTGAACAGTTCAGTTGAGTCATCATGGGCATGGATGTTAAGATTCAAGGACAAAATATATTCCATGGCTTTTCAGGTAAAAACAATGATCTTATGATAACATATAACTGGATATCTCCCATGTTTTGATTCATTGTAATGGGATATTTACTAGCTGGGAAGTGGTGGAACAAGGTTGCTGGCACTGAAGTTTGTTGAAGCTGTCATTCTTCTTTATACACCTGATCCTAATGGCTTGTCAGAGCCTCCTACTAATGAAGGTAATAAGCATCTCAGGCTCAGTGGGCTTGAGAGACGAGGAGATGCAATTTATATTTGTGAATACAATACGACTTAGACAACTTGTATTTGCTCACACAGCATGCTAACATTCTTTGTAGGAGAGTCTGTGCAATTTAATATATCTTGGCTTCGTGTGGGTCATCCAGTGCTTAATGTTGGAGATTTGTCAATTGAAGCCACTCATAGTTTGGGTCTCTTGCTTGATCAGCTCAGGTTTCCAACAGTCAAATCTCTTAGTAACTCCGCAATAATTGTGCTCATTAATAGGTAAGCTTGCCTTTCCTGGTTATTCAAATTTTCTGTGAGAGTCATGCTATATTAACCAATCCGTCACTTGAGACCACTGGATCTCTTAATGCCAGAAGGTATAAGCGTTAGGTGGCCGTTTCTGCATAAGCTAATATTTAAGACAACAGAAACAAACTTTTAAGTTCATATGTGACAAGTGTGAAAAATATAATTTACGGCTTCTGAGAGACTTGTAAGAATGAAGTTGTAACAATTCTATTGTATGCGCACATCTTGTGTAGTTGGGTTATGCCTTGGTTTTATTTTTAATAATAAAATCTTCGATTACTATAAAAAAAGTTTCAATATTGTTTGCCCATGACAAATTTTCCTTTATGCGTCACTCTATTTTTCTCCTCTCAATTACCGACATATACAAGAGAAAAGGGAATAAGAAGAAGTAGATACTCCATTACGTTATTAGCACTTGAGTTTTTAATTTTTTCGACAAGTATGAAAGATTTTTATTGAAACAAGTAATAGGCAAAGCCCAAGTACATAGAAATTATACAAAATCCAAAACCTAACTTCAAGTTAGGAACTAGAAAAAGTTACAAGAAATTTATGAACACTAGTTCCGTTTAATACATTTGTCGAACCCAAAAAAAAAGTTACGGAAAAAGAAACGTCTAAGTTCATCCAATGAGCGTTCCCGATTTTTGAAGCTTCAATTGTTTCTCTCAAGCCAAATGCACCACATGAGACATAAAGGGATTAAATTCCAATAAGCCAAGAGATCCACTGCCCGTTGCCCATGCCAATCCAATCCTATTAAAAATCTCATCTTCAACACCCTTGCCACCTCATAGTGGATTAATAAATGATCAACCGATTTGCCACATTTTTTCCACATCTAACACCAATGCGTAACAATTAATCCCGGCTTCCTCAAGTTTTCTATGGTTAGAATTTTCTTGATAGATCCAGTCCATCCGTAATAAGCGACGATAAAAGGCACCTTGCTCCGATGCATTCTTAGAGAGAGGATGTACAACGTTCTGGCATGACGAAGCCTTGTACATAGAGTGAATAGTGAACTTCTTATTCCCAAAATGACTCTAAATCATTTTCCATTGCTGTCCTACCAATACTCGTAGCATACAACAAGGCTTCGTCATTTTCCTGTGCAGCTTTCAGAAAATGCACATTCAACTGTGGAGAACCACCATAATTTTCTAAAGGTTTGCCACCGAAGCATCTTGATCATGAGCAATTCGGAAAAGAGTGGGAAAGGAAATCTTAATGCCAACACCACCACACCTAGCGTCATGCCAAAAGCTGACCCTGAAACCCTCACCAACTACAAAAATAATGTTTAGCAAACTGCCCCCTCCCACTCTTGATATGTTTCCACAACCCCACACCATGCACACCTCTCACCTCTTTGGAAGACCAACCCCCAAACACTCCCATATTTGGAATCGATCATGGCCCTCCATGATGACTCACCTTCCTGATGAATCCTCCATAGGCATTTCCCTAAAGGGTTTATTAAAGGTCTTCAATGGTTTACCCTCCATACCCCCAAACCTTCGCATAAATTGGGGAACAAATCTTGTCCCAACTAACTAAATGGAACTTGGTCTCCTCCTTGGTACACTCTACAAGAAATTCCAAATTTTTTTTTTTCAATTTGATTAGCCACACACGCAAGTAATGGAAAAAGGGAAAGAAAGTATGTGAGAAGATTGGAAAGAGTGCTTTTAATAAAGTGATTCTTACCCCTTTTGACAAGTAAAGCCTTTTCCATCCCACCAAACCTTCTTTCAAACTTCTCAATCACCATGTCCCAAATAGCTCTTGCCTTATAAGCAGCCCCTAAGGGAAAACTGAGGTATTTCATGGGTAGAAATGATACCTTGCAACCCAAAACATTTGTTGAGCTTCTAATATTATGCATAGTGTCGTGATGCACTTTTACTTATAAAAAAAAGAAAAAAGAAAAAAGAAAAATAAAAATATGCATAGTGTTCATCAATGCCGTCTGTGACTTTCCAAGGTTTTTCTTAAGAGTGGTGATAGTCTCAAAGCAAAGTAAGAGCTCTTAGTGACTGAACATGGCTAAGATTTGCCTCACTAAAAAGTAATGTATCATTTGCAAACAAGATGGGAAACATTATCAAAACCATTGTTAGTACAACCCACCGAAAAACAAGCAAGAAAACCTCCACCAAATGCAGCCCTAAATATCTTACTAACTGACTCCATCCACAAGAACTATTAAAGACGCCAACGACAATGCGATTCACCAGAACCTAGAAACAAGGCATGGATACACAATGCTTGATCCAATTGCACCACCACTTCCTAAAAACACATCTCCCTAGCAAGGACAAAATAACCCCCAATTAACATGATCATAAGCCTTCTCCACGTCCAGCTTGCATAAAATACTTAGCACTCCCGATTAAATCCTACTCTCCATAAATTTATCTCCCCTTGAAAAAAATGTATTAATGTTTCAAGATGATCATCTCCATTACAGTACTCATGCGATAAGCATATCTTTTTTTTTTTTTGATACATAGCTCCAGGTATGGTCTTATAGACCCATGCACAAGACTTAATGGTGTGGACATCCTTCACATCCAAAGCCTTTGCCCTCTTTGGGATAAGAGCAATGTGAAGGTTGTGTTATGAATTTTTTCAAACTTACCATAAGAATGTAATTCATGAAAAACCTTTATGATATTTTCCCGTACAATATCCCATTAGGCATATATAAAGCCGTGTTGAAGCCATCTGGCCAGAGCTTTATCCTTAGACATCTTTCTTAAAACTTGTATAACTTTCTCCTCCTTAAATGGTTGTTCCAACCAACTAGCACTCAACATGTCAATGGTCTCAAAGGCTAAGCCATCAAGCCTAGGCCTCCAAGTGAACTCCTTTGTAAGAAATCTTTCATAAAAGAGTCATATATGGTCCTTAGTCTCACGAGCCTATGAGTGGACGTTATCATCAACCTGAATAATCTCGATAGCATTGTTCCTTTGATGAGAAGTAGCTACCTGACAGAAAAACTAAACTTTATACACTTGCCCCCCTCTTTTAGCCAAAGTGCCCTTGATTTCTATCTCCACAAAACCTCCTCCATCAATATCACCCTCTCAAGTTCCGAAGTAATCCTCAAGATCTCATCTTTTGAAAGCGCACTTACCTCCACCCTACTCTCCAAACCCTACGGCTCTTCAAAAAGAGATTTTTTCCGTTTGTCAACATTTTCAAAAACTTGTGTGCATTCCATGCCTTTAAATCATTTTTTAAGAAGACATCATAGGGGTCTTCCATGAATTTCTTGAAAATGGAAGGTTTGAAAAAAGCCTAAATACAACTTCTATAGCACTCATACAAAAAAAACCTGACGTGGTAGAGATAAAAGATTATCGTCCTATTAGCTTGGTGGGCCGGTTGTACAAAATTCTGTCCAAAGTATTGGTGAATAGGTTGATCAAGGTGTTGGATATGTTAATATTGAAGCCCCAGAATGCCTTTGTCAAAGGTAAGCAAATCCTTAACTCAATGCTTATTGCCAACGAATGTTTGGATAATAGACTCAAGTCGGGTTGCCCTGGGATTTTTGTGCAAGTTATATGGAAAAAACCTATGATTATGTCAACTGGAGCTTCTTACTATACATGCTTGAGATATATGGCTTTGGTAGGAAATGGTGTACTTGGATCCATCATTGTATCTCTATGGTATGTTTCTCTATATTGGTGAATGGCACGCCAAAAGCCTTCTTTAAAAACTCATTAGGATTGAAAGAAGGTGATTCCCTATTTCTGCTATTTTTGTTTTTGTGATGGAAGATTTTAGTAAGATGATTTCAAGTGTTGGAGGGTGGGTTCATATCTGGATTCTTAGCAGGGAAGGCAACTATTGGCTTGCTCAACATATGTCATCTATTATTCATGGATGATATCTTAATCTTTTGTAGGGTCAGCCATGATCAAATTCGTGCTTTGAGGGCTCTCCTATTATGCTTTGAAGCTGTATTAGGGTTAAGGTAAAGTTGACCAAATCATAAGTAATGTCAGTGGGGAATGTTCCTAATGTGGAGAGTATGGCTTCCATTTTGGGATGCAAAATATATCAGCTGCCCATGAAATATCTTGGCCTCTTGTTGGATGTTGCATTCAAATCAAAATCTATTTGGGACGATGTTATAGAAAAAATGAGGAGGAAATTAGCTAGTTGGAAGATGATGTATTTATCCAAAGGTGGTAGGTTGACCTTAATCAAGTACTTCCAATTTGCCAACTTATTTCCTCTCATTATTCTTGTTTCCCGCCAAGGTGGCTTCCTCGCAAGGAGAAACTCCAACGTAACTTCTGATGGGGGGGGATTTCACTTGGTGAAATGGGCTATGATATGCTTTCCCATGAAAGAAGGAGGTTTGGGTATCCGGAACTTGAAATCCCTCAACAAAGCCTTGCTTGGTAAATGGTTATGGAGATATCACTTTGAACGGGGAGCTTTGTGGAGAATCATCATCAAATTGAACCATGGGGAGGATGTTGTTCTAATGAGGTAAGTGGGTCTTATGGAGTGGGGTTGTGGAAGTATTTAAGAAGATATTGGGATGCATAAGCAAGTAACATCCACTTTATTGTGGGTAATGGAGCCAAGGTCAAATTTTTGCGTGATGTATGGTGCGGCGAGAGGGCACTCAAGGAAAATTATCCATAAGTTTATGGTTTAGCAAGAATGAAAGAAGTCTCTTTTGCAAACCTATTAATCATCTCCAATGGTATTCCCCATTGGAATGTTACATTTCTCATAGATGCCCAAGATTGGGAAATTGGTGTTCTTTTGGCATTCTTTGACCTTGTGTATTACACTCATTTGTTGGGGAGATTTGAAGATAAGATTTTTTGGTGCCTCTCTAAGAAAGGGATGTTCACAGTCTGCTCTTTCCTCCAAACCATGACTATGCACAACACAAATCCATTCTCATGGAAGAGCTTTTGGAAGACGAAGGCACCTGTAAAGTAGCATTTTCTGTATGGACGGCTTTTTTGGGGAAGGTCCTCACTCTAGACAATTTGAGGAAACGTTGAATCATAGTCATAGATTGATGTTGTATGTGCGGAAAGAGTGGAGAGTCCATCCACCATCTATTACTTCATTGTGAGATTGCCATGACTTTGTGGAATGAAGTTTTTGCTTGGTTGGGACTAGCTTGGGTGATGCCATGACTTCTTGGAGAGGCATTCGGGTAACTCTCAAATTGCATCAACATGGAAGATGGTCTCAACATGCCTATGGGGGTGTATTTGGAGGGAGAGGAATACAAGAATTTTTGAAGATCAAGAGCGGTCAATGGATGAACTTGGAAACTTATTTTCCACTACTTTACTACATTGGTCGGTTGTAATTGATTTTCATGGCATGGGCTTCCATGAATTCCTTGTATCACCAAACTACCACACTTAGGTGTTTCTCTTGTATATATCCCATATACTTGGGCTATTGTCTACTCTTTTGATCAATATAAGTTCGAAATTGGAGAACACATAGCATTCTGGACGCTTTAGCGGCTTGATACGCCACAATTCCTTCACACGACAGTTCACCGATAAAAAGAAAAGATTAGGAGAATGCCACATTTAAGGGATTTAGTAGGTCCAAGTGAATTACCAAAAAAAAAAAAAAAACTTGGTGTGCCCTGAATTTGGTAAGATGACCGCCATTGTCTCACCAAATCCACAAAACCCTCGGTTTTAAGCTACATGCTTTCAAACTTGAAGTATCTTCGAACTTATCAAATAAAAAAAAAACTTAAAAGTATCTTCGACCCCATGAATGCCATCACAATCCAACAGGATAGGAAAATAGTTTGAGCTGAATTTTTGGACCACGTGTATGCACCCCCACTTGGGTAAATCTAGGAGATCCAACTCAAATAAACTTGGAGAAGTCTGCCAAGGCCGGGATGATACAAATCTCCACCAATCTCTCACAAGGGAATTAGGTAACATTGAAATCCCTTCTAATGCACCAAGGCACATCCCACCAGCTATCTCTTCCCACATAAGTCTCTTGCTACCATCCATGTTTGATCCATAGATTTTTGCAAAAGCGCACTCAAATCCATCCCCCACATTTTTTGAAAAGGCATGCTGCCAAAACTCCCCAATCCACTCCTCTAAATTCTCTACTACCCTCTTATCCCACATCACCAAAACACCACCTAAAGCCCCCTTAGAAGCAAGAAAAGCCCAAACCTCATACACCCCACACACATTTTTTTTTGGATAGGTAATAAGAAGTTTATTCATGTAAAAAGGCTAATCCAAGTACACATGATGTATACAAGAGAAAAAACTAGTTACAAGCTAGAAGAAGAACTAAGACAAGACATTACAAGAAATCCCTTCCATTACAAGATTATGCACCCAAAACCCAAGAAGTACTAAGGAAAAAGCCCTAAAATTTTTCAAGGAACGTTCACAATCGTCAAAACACTTTTTATTTCTCTCAGACCGTAAACACCAAAACAAATACAAAGGGACAACTCTCCAAAAATCAGTATTGTCTCCATGAACCAAAGAGATGTTCTAGCTTGCCAGGAAGTCCACCACTCTCAGAGGCATATCCTAAGCAATATCAGCCTTATTGAGAATTGCATTCCAAAGGCTGCCACCACTTCATAGTGCAGGAAAAGTTGGTTTACAGATTCACCAGCTTTCTTACACATGAAATACCAATCGGTTATGAACAACTCCCTTTTTCTCAAATTATCAGCGGTTAAAACTTTCTCAAGACAAACCAACCAACTTAAGAAAGCAGCTTTACTTGGGACTTTTCCAGATACCTTTCCAAGGAAAAGTATTATCACCCTTGCAATTCAACATTTTGTAATAGGATTTTATAGAAAATTTGTATTTAGGATCATGAACCCAAAGGAGCTTGTCTTCTTTAGAATAGTCAATATTCATATTGTAGAGCTTTGCATAGAAATAAGAAACTTCACAAAATTCCCAATCCTGTAAATCTCTAATAAACTCCATTTTCCAATGAAGCAAGTTGTTTAAAGTTTGAAACAAATCAGCCACAGCCGCCCCTTTATTTTTAGCTGTCCAGAAAAGATTGGGATAACTATCTTTAAGAGTAGAATCACCACACCAAAGGTCATGCCAAAAACGAGTGTTTCTCCCATCCCCCACTTTGTATCTAATGCTGTTGACAAAGTCCCCCCAATCCAAACGAATGGATTTCCATAAACTCATTCCAAAAGCCCTTTTGGCATCATTAGTGCACCAATTCCCCCACATATTTCCATATTTGGCATCCACAATCTTCCTCCATAAAGCATCTCTCTCATAAGCGTATCTCCAAAGCCACTTCCCAAGAAGTGCCTTATCGAAAAGCCTTAAATTTTTGATGCCCAAGCCCTTACAAGATACCGGGACACAAACTTTGTTACAACTAACCAAGTGAAATTTTCTTTCATCACAAATCCCATCCCATAAAAAGTTCCTGAAAATTTTCTCAATCCTCTTGGCAACCCCCGTGGGAAGGGAAAGAGAGCAAGGAAGTAAGAGGGGAGATTGGTCAAAGTGCTTCGGATCAAAGTAATTCAACCACCTTTCGAAATATATATATTCTTCCAATTGGCAAGTCTCTTTTCAATTTTCTCAATCACCCCATCCCAAATAGAAATGGCTATATGAGAGGCTCCCAAAGGAAGCCCTAAATATTTAATGGGTAAAAGAGAAATTTTGCAATCCAAAATGTTGGCAAGATCATGAGGATTGTTGAGAGAACCCACAGGCACAATTTCTGATTTGGAAAAGTTGATTTTAAGTCCCGAAACAGCCTCAAAGCACAGCAATAAAGCTCTTAAAGTACGAAGATGTTCATGATTAGGGTTGCTGAAAATGAGAGTATCATCAGTAAAAAGCAAGTGAGAAACAGTAAAGCAATCCCGAGAAGTGTCTCCAACCTTGAAGCCTGACATGAAGCCACCCAAGACCGCTACATTAATCACACAACTTAAGGCATCCATGACAATGACAAAGAGGAATGGGGATAAGTGGTCTTCTTGCCTTAAGCCTCGGGAGCTACTAAAGAAGCCAACTGGAGATCCATTCACCAATAGCACCATTTCTTACCAAAGCCCATTCTCCCAAGTAAATAAAGAAGGAAGTCCCAATTGACATAATCAAAAGCCATTTCCATGTCAAATTTCACAAGAATGCCAGCAAGACCCGATTTCGATCTACTATCCAAACACTTGTGAGCAATTAAGATAAAATCAAGAATTTGACGACCCCGAACAAAGGCATTTTGGGATTCGAGATAATCTTATTCATAACTATGCTAAGGCGATTGGCAAGCACCTTAGAAATGATCTTATACATCCTATTTATCAAGCTAATTGGACGGAAGTCACGTAGTTTAATAGCACCAGATTTTTTGGGGATAAGAGCAATGAAAGTTGTGTTTAAACTCTTTTCAAATTTCATGAAAGAGTGAAATTCAGCAAAGACTTTCAATATATCATGCTTAACAAGGTCCCAATAACTTTGAAAGAAAGCCATAGAAAAACCTAGACCTGGAGCCTTATCCTTAGACATATTCTTCACCACATCAAGAACTTCCTCTTCTTCAAAGGGCCTTTCTAACCAACAAGCTGAAAAAGGTCAATAGAGTCAAAATATAGACCATCTAACTTGGGCCTCCAAGAAAAATCTTCACGAAAAAGCTTCTCATAATAATTCACAATATGGTCTTCAATCTCATCCTTGTTCCAAACCACATTGTCACCAACATGAAGAACTTCGATAGCATTGTTCCGACGATGCGAACTAGCCATCTTATGAAAAAAATTCGTGCATTTGCCCCATTCTTTCAGCCAAATGATTCTGGATTTTTGACGCCAAGAGATTTCTTCCAAGATAGTTTTTCGATTTCAGCCAGAATGTCTTTCTTTTTTTCCAAATCCTCCATGGAAAGAGGACTCGACAACTCCAAAGCCTCTAAAACTTTCAGCTGGTCCATAAGGGTCATCTTGTTACTTTGAACATTACCAAATGTCTCTGCATTCCATTTCTTTAAGTCCTTTTTAAGTTCTCTAAACTTTTCAGCCAAGATAAAACTGGAGGTGCCAGTAAATTGGTAGGAATCCCACCAACTTCTTACTCTCTCAACAAAACCTGCATCCTTCAGCCACATATTTTAAATTTAAAGTATTGTTTACCACTAAGAAAGTCTCCACCATTTAGCAAAATGGGGAAATGATCGGGACCAACACGCTGCAACCTTGATGAACTTGCTTTTGGAAAGAGTGTTTCCCAAAAGGTAGAAACCAAGAATCTGTCAATGCGAGACCGGGAGCTGCCATTAGACCATGTGAAATTACCGCCCGCTGTAGGCAAGTCAATCAGCTGAAAATCAGAAATGATTTTTGAAAAATCAGACATAGCTTTAGAAAAAGAGGAAGAAGAAGTGCCAACTCTTTCGTGAGAAAATCTAGTAATATTAAAATCTCCTCTAAAACACAAAAGAATGTCCCACCAGCTACAAATGGTTGCCATTTCATCCCACAAAAAGCCTCTATTAGAATCAGAATTTGGCCCATAAACACCAACGAAAGCCCATTCAACATTATCATCAACATTCTTAAAATGACAGGCCACTATAAAATCCCCCACAAAATGCTCAACAATCTCGACCACCCTCCTATCCCACATCACAATAATCCCTCCCGAAGCACCACAAGAAACAAGCTCAATCCAACCTGCATAATTACAACTCCGAAGGTTATGAATAATAGAATGATTCACAACCTTTAATTTAGTGTCCTGGAAACAAATTATATCATCCTTCCATTGTCGTAACGAATTTTTCACATGTAAACGCTTTCAAAAATCATTTAGCCCGTTGACATTCCAAGAAAGGATCTTGGGCTTCATTTGGAAACACTAACATCGCTCTCCTTGCCTTTTTTACAAAACGAGGAGTTCCCTTTATTGGTTTCATAGTTGATGGAACACTCCAGCCTTTTTAGTTCCCTCTCTTTTTTATCAGATTTGACCATCGTGGGATGATTCGCTTGTATGATTGCCATGAACAAGGCTCTTATCTGCTCCTCGAAACCTTCACAAGAAATTCCCACAACATCCCTTATATCGTCCACTTTTCTAATCACCCAGTCTGAAGAACAATTAGGCCAATCAATACCTAGATTAATAGAGCGAATTGGACTAATATCAGGATCAACATCCTCATCCGATTCAACAACACCACCCAACACCAACTGGGTACAAGGAGCTACTGAAAACGAGTTGTCATCTCCCATCAATCACTCACAAATAGCTTGATTTTCCTCATCCGAAAACCCAGACTTATGAGAAAAAATACAGCTTGAATCCAAAGAAAACCCTGAATCGTCAGAATCTGAAGGATTCTCATCCCTAGCAGGATCGCCCATGATCTACAGAGACTGAACGACCACTTGCTCACCAACAGGGGGTTCAATATCCACCATCGGAAGTTTCTTTCACCCCAAAGATGGATGAGGGATATTGTTCAATGCAAAGGGAGTGGGTGTAGATTTCAGGGAAATAGGGCCACTGGGCTCTGTCGGAATATTCCCAAAGGGTTCGCCCATCGCCATCGGCGGTTTTTGTGGAGGAGGAGCAGTCATCGAAGCCGTCGATGATGAGGGTTCAAAGCAAACCTTCTTCGAACTCGCGATGGGCTGGTTTTGAGGCAGAGACTTGTGAAGGGCAGAAACAGGCCTTGATAGATGGGGGACGGGTTTGGACATGGGTCTCAAGGGAGGATTTTGAAAAGGTCTAGAAGGATGACCTGCATCCTTTCGTGCGAGGGGAACCACGACATGTTTACGAACTGGGCCTGAGCCAGATGTGAAACCCAGTCCATCGTCCACTAGCTTCATCAACAAGTCCAGCCTTGCCTTCCAACCCTGTAATTCAACCTTAATATGCCATAGTGACCATTCGACTTCACCCATAGACTGCAGTTTTAGAGAAGACCAACCGTCGTTACCTTTGGCTAACCAGCAAGAGTTCTCCGGCAAGGTCTGATGAGCTATAACATTCGGAGCCTCCACTGTGTGCCTGAGGGGAGGAGGTCCTTTATCCTTAATAGCACCATTCAAATGACCAAATCTGTTTTTGGAAGGAAGAGCAAAGGAATTTGAGCTCACCAAGTTTCTCAATAGTCAAATAAAACTAATCCAACTTTTGCCTTTATCGCCTTTAGGGATAACAATAAAACTAATAGCCCGAGCCTAACTCCGAGAATTTCAGGAATTTTCCATGAGCGTTCTGACATAGCTGAGACGAGAACACTCTGTTTCCATCTCGAAATGTTTGATGAGGTGCCTTGATGCCCGAGACCTTGAGATAGTCTTCCACAGCCTTGGCCAACCAAGCTACCACATCCCAACTGACGTACAAAGCCTTAGTGAACTTTTGACATCTCTCAACTATATAGAAAAGGTTGCCCCCTTTTCTTCTTAACATGAACTGCTTAGCTTCTATCCAGACACTATGCTCCATAGTGGGTCGGTAACAAGAAACACGAAAGAAAAAAGAAGCCAAGAAGAAAGAAAAGAAGTAAAGAAAGCAAAGAAGAGAAAGGGAAGAAGGGAATAAATCGGAAAGAGATAGGGAAAAATCACCGGCAAGAAGCACCGAAGATGGGAATGTGAGAGGTCGTGAGAGGAGCCATTCGCTCAAGCAAACATCAGTGAATTTTTCATATCTAAGTTTAGTTTCCTGCAAGCCCACAATAACTTTCCAAAGGCAAATCAAATTCTTTATAAGGAGGCGCTTGTTGAGATTAGTTAGTTTCCTTCCCTTGGATCTACCTCGACTTGCACATCCCTACTTCGCATTATAATTTATTTGACATGCAAGTCTCTTTAGCTTCCTATCTCTATTTTAGGCTGATTTTGTATTTAAGGAATGTCCCAACTCAATAGCTATAAGCAATTCTCGAGATTTTTCTTCTAAACCTTCACATGAAATGCCAACAGTTCCAACTTCAACAATATTTTTTTGAGTTTTTAATTGTGGTTGGTTCTAAATATATGCATAATATAAAAAATTCGAAGATATAAAACTGCTATTCGACTATTTTCCCTTAATAGTTAATACACCTAACTTCAAACTGTTGTTCCTAACGAAAAAAATGGAACATATAAAAGGTTCAAACAACCAGTAACACGAGGATAAACTTTAAAAATATAAAAATAAAAGTGGGTAATGATTCAGCCCAAAAACTCAATGTACTTTGTCCTTTCCCTTGCTATGTTTTTTTTTTTATCACATGCATTGAGATTTTACTTTATCTTTCTTTGTACTGTATATGTTTCTTACCAGTCTTTCAGCAATAGCAAAACAAAGGCCTGCGTTCTATGGACGGATTCTGCCCGTTTTACTTGGTTTGGAGCCCTCAAGCTCTGTAATCAATGGAATGCATGTTTCTGCAGCACATCATGCTTTAAAAGGCGCCTTCCTCACCTGCTTGAAATGTACTCACCCGGGTGCTGCACCGGTACCTCTTTTATACCGAACACATACTTGATGCTCATAAGTGAATTACTAGGCTTGCTTAAAGACAGAGAGGCACCGATAAGCTTACAAGATGCTGCATTAAAGTTGTCCAATGTGTGCATCACTCAAAGCTAAAAAAATATTGATATTTGTAATATGGTTTTACTTTGGTTACTTTTTTCTTTTTCATCCTTGATTAGTAGTCAAAATCTCTGGTATATAATATGTATTTTGTATTACTTATTTGGCTTTTTATGTGCCTGTCCCATATAATTTTGTTGGGAAAATGCCATATACTATTCTCTCATCCCACTTCTACCAGATGGTGTTCGATGGTGTTGATGTGACATTGTCCATAATCCTTGGATCAGGTCTCTCTTTTTCTTTAAAAAAGAAAAAAGAATTCAAGGGTTAATAGATAATGCAACATCAACTTAGTGGGTTGAAAGTGTAATAGTAGCATAATATTTGGCATAACCCATTTATGTTGACAGCCACACACACACACACAACCACACACACACCAAAATGTGTATATTTCTATGCATATTAATGTATGTATTCACAATATGGATGGATGTAATGTGCAAGTATATTTTAATTTTTCATTAATGAAATGGTCTTCAAGCTTAGGCCCCTTTTTTGTTAACTCTAAAAGTGTCATGCTCATAAAATTCGTCACGTCACCTTATATTTTGCTCTTTCTTCCTCAGTTATCAATTGGTTTTCACAAGACTCTTGACTGAGGGTGGGTTTATCTAGAAGAGTTATGAATAGATTAGTGGATTCTAATCGTTTGAGATAGTTTATATCTATATGATATGTTGAACTGGGAGAAGTTCTTAGGTATTTCAGTATTCCCGTGCACACCCATCAATAGTTCCCTTAGCACAGCATCAAACTAACTTATCACTTATCCCTTGGGTAAGTGCAGTATTATTTCTTCTTATTGAACTATAATACTGTGGGCTCATCATTTGTTAGAAATTTGCAGCTTCTACTTTGAACTTGTGCTTTGTTACTGAGAACTGAAAAATAAGGGAGTAATTGGTTTCTGCAGTGGCGAGATAGTTTGGTGGATGCCTTGAGAGAGATGAAAGCTGGAGGGCTGGCGGAGCAAACTCTTCAACAATTTTCTAAGATTACTGGAAGTCTGGGTGAAGGAAAAGAAGATTCCCCAGTTACTAAGGTACCTCTTCTATTCATAACCATATACAGATAGATTCACTTACCCCAGATGTTTTTTGACAGTTGCTTAAACATTTTACAGGAAGAGAAGGTTACATGTAAAGCAGGTGATGCTGTGGATAGTAATTTGGGAAGAAAAAGATCTGGAGCACCAGAAAACAGTGATCCAGCTGAAGATAGAGATATGCCTGAAAAGCGTATGAAAGCATCGCCTAGTGTCTCAGAGGAATCTACTAGAGAGTTGGATAAAAGTATCACAATTCCTCAAGATGGAATTCCATCAACTCGGCCAACCACTTCCAGAGGAGATGTTGATACTGGACCTGCGCAGCAACTTGTTGCTATGTTTGGTGCCTTGGTTGCTCAAGGTGAAAAAGCCATTGGTTCTTTAGAGATTCTTATATCAAGTATCTCTGCTGACTTGCTAGCTGAGGTAGTGATGGCTAATATGCGTTACCTTCCTCCCAATTATTCGAAAGCTGAAGGAGATGGTTTGCTGATGGACATGACTATAGTTGGGAGTGATACTGATGCTAAATATCCTCCATCATTTATAGCAGATGTTCTGTCACTTTCTAGTACTTTCCCACCGATAGTCTCATTGTTAGATGCTCAACAGTCTATGTCCAATGAAATAATGGTATGGTTTTCTCTACTGATTTTGATTCCAAGTGCTCCTTTTTTTGTGTTTTTTTTTGGGTCTCCAATTATGTTGGAGACTAGTGATTTCATGCTTTTATTTTCTAGTCTAGTTCTTTGTAAAGATATTTGTTGCAAATCTGTATTCTAGTTTATTTTTGTTTGTTTTTCAGTGTTTCTATTCTAAGATCTGCATGTTGTGAGATTGCAGAAACCTCATATCAAGGAAGAACAAGATGCTTTTGTAGCTGATAGTGTTGTTGCACATTCTGGCATGGACCATGATTCTGACAATGCAATTTTGCCTGCTGGTGTATCAGCCTCTTCTGATATTGTTTCGCCTGAAATGGAGAAAGGAGGTTTTCCAATTATATCTGATATCCCTGACATGGGGAATCTAGAGAGTGAGATACCTGGCTTGGATTCTTCTGCTCTTACTGATGGATTGTCTGAGACACAGGTTGCTTCCTCCTTGGCCTCCACTGATCTGGAAGATGCCAGTCAAGAGCAAGTTACAAGTTTGGTTCAGACAACGCTGAATTTACGTCCGTCAATATCAACAGACAGGTCCGAGGAACTTAGCCCAAAGGCAGCTGTTACAGATGTCAGCAGTCTGATCTCATCAACAGAAACTTCTGTTGGGTTGTCTTTTCATGTCGTCTTGCCCAAGATGTCAGCACCTGTGGTTTACCTTGATGATGAACAGAAGGATCATTTGCAGAAATTGGCTTTTATACGCATTGTTGAGGCATATAAGCAAGTAGCAGTTGCTGGAGGTGCACAAGTCCGTTTTTCACTGCTTGCATATTTAGGGTTTGAGGTAAAAATCATAGCATTTAAAAGATGTTTATTATCGTTTTCACTGTTCACAATTGAAATAGGCCATTTTTATTATATATAGACAGAATAAGTTTTATAATGTAAAAGATGCCTCATATGATTCTGTCAGTATGCGCTCAACATTTCTTTACTTTATATATTTGACTCTATTTGGCAGTTTCCCTTGGAGCTAGACCCTTGGAAACTGTTACAGAAGCATATACTGGAAGATTACATGGGTCATGAGGTTAGTAAATTTTTCTTTTTTCTTTTATACTTGGATAATATCTTAGCTCTTACATGATGGGTTGGGATTTCAGAAATTTACCAACCTTGCATATATACATCTGCAAGGCAACCTACAAGATGAAGCATTTTCCATATGAACTTTGTTTTTGCTCATTGCATTCATCTGAAGTTCTACCAACTAGCACTAACTACTGGATGTCTTCAGGGACATGAGTTGACCTTGCGTGTCCTCTACAGGTTATATGGCGAGCAAGTAGAGGACCGTGACTTCTTTTCTTACACAGCTGCGGCTTCTGAATATGAAAAATTCCTTCTTACTGTGGTGTGTATTTTTATGGCACATGTTGTTCGCTTGTTCATTTTCAAGGTAAATGCTGAGCACTTTCTTTTCTTTTGCAGGCAGAGACACTTAGAGATTCTTTTCCACCTTCAGATAAATCATTAAGTAGATTGTTTGATGAAGCTCCTGATCTGCCGAAGTCAGTTTTAAAATTACTAGAAAGCATGTGTTCTCCTGGAAATTTTGATAAAGCTGAGGAGTTACAAAGTGGGGATCGTGTTACTCAAGGTCTCAGTGTTGTGTGGAGATTGATTATACAGAGGCCTCCCATTCGAGATGTCTGCTTGAAAATTGCCTTACAGGTATTCTTCTCTTAACCGTGAAATTCATCATCTCTATTTGTGTTATGTTTTGGCAGCATAGCATTTACTTTAGTTTTATATTGTGGCGGTATGCATGGGGGTATGCTATTTTAAGTATGAAAATATGTGGCTTGGGGCTGATGGGTTTGACAGGGTGAGGAGCTGGTGGTCTTCAGTTGATTCAGTTCATGGGAACTCCAAGTTTCATGCTGGTAGGTAAACTTAAGCTTTGAAGGCTGATTTAAAGAAGTGGAATTATGAAGTTTTTGGTAATACTGATTTGCAGAAAAATTCTCTTTGAGAGAGTTGCATGCTTTGGAGGTTGGAGAGGAGAATGAGGTATGAATGATGAGTCTTTGTCAAGGAAGAAAGAAGTGGTGTCCGAGCTTGAGAATGTATTATTGATGGATGAAATATCTTGGAGGCAAATTGTCAGAGCCTTTGAGTTGAAGAATTTCTGCCCCATTAGCCTTGTAAGTGTGATCTATAAGATAATCACTAAGGTGCTAGCAAATTGTATAAGTATGGTGATGGATAAGATTATTTCTAAACCCCAAAATGCTTTTGTTCGGGTGAAGCAAATACTTGATTTAGTGCTGATTGCTAATGAATGCTTAGATAGTCGGTTGAGGAAGGGTGTCCTGGGAGTTCTATGCAAGTTTGATATGGAAAATTTGTATGATCATGTGAGTTGGGATTTCCTTTTCTACATGATCAGAAGATGTGGTTTCCAGGGAGAGGTGGTGTGAGTGGATTAGACTTTGTGTATCGACTGCTCAGTTTTCAATGTTAGTCAATGGAAATCTTTGTGGTTTTTCTCAGAGCTCGAGGGGGACATGGGGATCCGTTATCTCCTTTTTCTCTTTGTTATTGTTATGGAGGCATTGAACTGCATGGTGGAGGTTGTTGTAAGGGGTTTTCTTTCCGGTTTGAAAGGTGCTAGCAAAGGTGCTGACCTTTTTGTCCTTTTTTGGTGGAAATGCTAAAATGGAACTATCTCAAATTCTCATCTCTTTTTTGTGGATGACATTTATCTTTTGTGATGTTGATCATGGCCAGATTCAAGCTTTAAGGGCTATGTTATTATGTTTTGAAGCTATCTTGGGCCTTACTGTGAATTTGGGAAAGTTGGAGATGGTTCCAATGGGGGTCGGGGATGTGTGGAATATCAATTGATTGGCGGGTCTTTGGTAAAGTCGCTTCTCTTCCTATGAAATATCTTGGTCTTCCTTGGGGGGTGTCTTTCAAGGCTAAGAATATTTGGGACGGGGTGGTAGAGAAGATTGAGAAAAGATTGGTGGGCTGGAAGCGGCTATACTGATCAAAAAGGGGTAGAATCACTCTTATCAAAAGTATTGTTTCCAATTTTTCGACTTATTTCCTTTCTTTTTTCCCATTACCTGTAGGTGTGGAGAATCGGGTTTGAGAAGTTATTTCGTGCATTTCTGTGGGGCGGAGCGGAAGAGGAGAACATATATCATCTTTTGAGCTGGAATAGTTTGTTGTCCTATTGTTAATGGAGTTTTGGGGGGTTCAAAATTTTAGTAGTTTTAATAAGGCTTTGTTGGGAAAGTGGTAGTGGATACATCAAATGGAAGGGGGATCGATGTGGAGGGAGGTATTTGATAGGAAATATGGGATTGATTGGGGGGGGGGGTGTTGGTGTTGGTAAGGAGATTTGGGGGATTTATGCTATGAGTCTTTGGAAATTATTAGAAATGGGTGGGAGGATTTTGCTAGACATGTTAAGTTTGATGTTGGAGAGGGTTCAATGATTCGTTTTTGGTTTGATGTTTGGTGTGGTGAATGTGTTATTTTAAAAGTGTTACCGGCTATTTTTCATATTGTAGCTAATTAGAAGGTGTTCGTTTCAGATTTGTTGGTTCGCTCTAATGGAGTTGTGCATTGGGATGCTTGTTTTATCAGAGCTGTTCAGATTTGAGGTGGGAGTGGGCACACGAATTAGGTTTTGGCACGATATTTAGTGTAGTGATGTTGCTTTGAAAAACGCTTTCCCCTCTGCATGGTATTGCGTCAGAAAAGGGTGCCTCCATGGCCGATAGTATGAGCTTCTCCATTAATTCCCGTCAATGGTCTGTGAGATTTACTAGAGCTGTACAAGATGGGGAGGTGGGAGACATTGCTGAATTTTACAGTGTTATATCCGCTGAAACTACAGATAGGAGGGGCCCTTTTTTTAAAGCACTACTTACTGTTATTAAGGCGAGTCACTCGCACGACTCCAAATCAAAGTTTAAGAAAAGTAGGGAGTTGGAGCACCTTTCTTGGGGAATCAACTACGACGCTTTGGGCGGTAGCTCAAGTCGGGGGAAGATTTATTATGAAGATGTTCTCATGGAGGGTGTTTCAGGTGGATTATAAATCTATGGGAAATATTGGGTTGGGGTTGGAGAGGTGAGTTTTAGTCTTGGGCTTGATGTATTTTGGGTAGTTTTCACGGGCTTTTTGGGGTCATTAGGAGAGCTCTAGTATGGGATATGTGTTTTCTTGTATACATTTAGTGTACTTGGTTACTCTTATTAATGTATATAATATTTTTACTTATAAAAAAAAAAAACTACGGGCAGGAGGGGAGGACAAATTATTTGGGACACTCACAGGGAACAAGAAATTTACAGTCCGATCTTATTACAATGGATTGGCGACTCACTCTTCCAATGCCTTCCCTTGGAAAGAGCATTTGGAGGAGCAATGTTCCCCTCAAGGTTGCCTACTTCGGCTGGTTGGCATCCCATGGAAAAATATTGACTATCGACAAGTTGAAAAAGCGTGGCCTCTACATAATAGATTGGTACTTCATGTGCAAACACAATAGTGAATCAGCAGACCACCTACTTCTTCATTGTGACGTAGTCAAAGCCTTATGAGATGAAATCTTCACTAGGATCGGTATCGCATGGGTAATGCCTAGGAGGGTGATAGATTTATTGTCATGTTGGAGAGAGATTTGGGGCAATCGTCACATTGTAGCTGTTTGGAAGATGGTGCCTCTATATTGTGGTGCACATGGAACGAAATAAATGGTCATTGTTTTGACAATAGGGAACACTCTCTGTATTCTCTTGATATTGGAAGAAATGAGAGGGATAGAATGTTATGGAAGTACATGGAGTAAAAGGTTTTTGGTTTGGTCATATTATAAGGTGTTGACTGTTCAACATTGCATTTCTTTTCCGTGGAAGAGCATTTGGAGGGCTCACGTGCCGTCCAAAGTTGCTTTTTTTATTTGGATAACATTGCAGAGGAATATTTTGACGATTGATGATTTGAGGAAGTGTGGTTTGATTGTTATGGAGTAGTGCTTCATGTGTAAAAAATATGGTGAATCAGTGGATCATTTACTTCTACATTGTAAGGTGGCTAAGGCGTTGTGGGATGACGTGCTTTGTAGAGCTGGGCTGGTTTGGGTAATGCCTAAAGGACTGGTGGATTTACCGGAGTGTCGGAATGGGCTTCATAGTTGTCCTCAAGTGGCTGCACATGGAAGATGATTCATTTGTGTATTATGTGGTGTATTTGGTTGGAAAGAAATGAATGGTGCTTTACAATAAGGAGTGTACTGTAGAGGAAATTTGGAAATTTTTTGTGTTCTCCTTAAATGGTTTTTATGCTATTGTACTTAATGGAGGGTCTGTTCATGAGTTTTTGTTTTATGTTTTTAGAATGTAATTAGGTGTTTCTTTTTTATACTTCCTGTGTTCTGGGCTTCGCCTATTTCATTTGATGAATAAAAATGTCTTTCTTACTTAAAAAATCTTTGCTGTTGAAAAATGCATGTTTCCTTCTCATACTTGTTAACAACAACTCCAGCCAGACTAAAGTGAATAAGCAAAGAACCTTGTTGACATCTGCTTCACTTGTATTTATTTATTTCTGGTGGAAATATTGAATTGTTAAGTAATCCATTTGGTAATACTCCATAAATTTATAAAGATTCAATAGAATTGGAGTTGATGAAAAATATGGTAGTTGATCTTTTTCTTCCACATCTTCATTGTTTTGGACATTTCCCAACATTAAAGCTGACAACTTGTGAATTTCAATTCTTAGATGGATATTCTTTGAAAGTCATTGATTTTGAATCTGAACTTTCAATATTCCTGTCTCTTAATTGACTTCGATTATTGCCTATTATTATGAATAAAATTTCTTGATTACCGATAAAAAAAATTGACTTCGATTATACCTTTTACCTCTGAAAGAGTGCAGTCCATCACTTGGAGGAAGTGCGTATGAAGGCAATACGTCTGGTAATTAGCCCATAACTTCCAATGAAGCAACAAGTCAACTTTTTAAAATAATAACTGTGTTACAGTTCTGGGGGTGCTTTCATTTTACAGGTGGCAAACAAGCTTTTTCCTTTGTCATCCATTGCCAAACAGATTGAAAGTTTTGCAAAAGAAATGCTGTTCTCTGTAATAGGTGATGATGTGGCAGATGGAATTGATACTGAAGGATCAGTCAGAGAAGCACAGAAAGTATTGGATTTTTTTTTTTGCCGATGTGAAGTTCCACATTAGCCAGGCCATTTATGCGTGTTTTCTTTTTCGTTATCTTTATCTTTTTCCCTTTCTATTTGATTGCATAGCTGTAACTTAATTACAATCCAGGATTCTGAGATTGAAAAGCCTGTGGATGAACGTCTGTCTGTGAGTGCCAACAGTAAGGATATTTCCTCTGATACTCATCAATCGAGCATGTGTCAGAGTGTTTCCTCCCTTTCAGTCTCAGAGGCACAGCGTTGCATGTCTCTGTATTTTGCCTTGTGTACTAAGGTGTTACTTTACTTTTTGTTCTTCTTTACTCCTAGTGTTCAATCATTTACCCATGTATTAATATTTTAATCGTGTGACCTAATTGACAGAAGCACTCCCTTTTCCGGGAAATATTTGTAGTCTATAAGAGCATGTCAAAGATGGTTAAGCAGGTTTGATTATTATCAACTTAATATTTATTTACTTATTTTACTTATGATCAACTTAATATTTCTTTTACTTATAATAAACTTGTTTCATTTTTTTGTCAATTCTTGTCACTCCTGCTATAAGTTTTGCTTATTGTTTGTTGTATGCTGCAGGCTGTTCACCACCAGATTCCAGTACTAGTCCGTACTATGGGCCCATCATCAGATCTACTTGAAATAATTTCAGATCCTCCAAGTGGAAGCAAGAACCTTCTAATGCAGGTTATGTGAATTAACCATCTAACTTTCATGTCACCATGCAACAGAAATTTTCGTAACAATACTCTTTTTTGCCTCAGGTTTTGCAAATACTGACAGATGGGACGATTCCCTCCTCAGAATTATTGTTCACAATAAGAAAGTTATATGATTCAAAAATAAAGGTATATGGTGTTGTTTTCTTAACTGTGGCAAAGAAGTGAAGCTACTAGCTAATATATGTTCACTTGTGGTTGATTTCAGGATTTAGAGATTGTTCTCCCGATCTTGCCATTCCTTCCAAAGGATGAGGTTTATTCCTTTTATTTTTTCTTGATATAACTGATTTGATCTGCTGACAGAAGTAATCAAATAGCTGCTATTATTCTTCTCACAGACCTGGATTTTCTCTCTTATATCAATAACTTCTAGCTTACCTTGGCGTTTTCTGGATTTACTCCTTTTCAGTTTTCCTTCACTTCTATTTAACTTTTCTCTTTGTATTCACGATCATTTGCTTTTGCTGCAAATAACTTAATTAACTTCTTCTGTTAGGTTAAGCTGATTTTTCCCCATGTTGTGAATCTTCCACCAGAAAAGTTCCAGTCAGCACTTGCCCGCATGCTAAAGGTATATTTTTTCCATGATTATGCTTTGTAACACTAGTGGTCCTTGGGTATTTGAAGCGCTGTTCATTCCTAATTTCCATATTCTACGTCTCTTATAGCTGAATGTGCAGACTAGACCATTGGCCTTACAATTGATTGTATCATTTTATAGAAAATCTGATTTTTACAACCTGGCATTAATAGCTTATGGAAATGCACTCTGATTACTGTTGATCATATGGTTTTTGTATCCTATTTCCAATTCCTTGTACTTTGCTAACATTATGCTCTCCATTGTATAAGTGACTTATCTCATTATCAGACGATAAACAATTGCCATTTTAATGAAATATCAGAAATCGAGTCTCTGCAAATGTCAATATTACTTTTCTTTTTCACTGCATGCTTGATGTCTTGTTATTCTTATCTTTGTCAACTTATCTTCTCTAAAGGAGGCAGACATATAAATATCTTGTAATGCATATCCGTCCCAACTGCTCAATCCTTATAAATAGTTTCGTCAGGCAGAGGAATATGCATAATATAACAAAAACATATACGCAGGGATTGTCTCATTCGGGTCCAGTGCTCACTCCAGCTGAAGTGCTAATTGCTATCCATGGGATTGACCCCGAAAAAGATGGAATTCCCTTGAAGAAGGCATGACACGTTTTGTAGTTTTCTCACTTGTAACCTTGCCAAAAAGCCTCAGTCCATAACGGGGTGATGTTATTTTTTGAGCAGGTCACAGACGCTTGCAATGCATGTTTTGAGCAGAGGCAAGTATTCACCCAACAAGTGCTTGCAAAAGTTTTGAATCAATTGGTCTGTACCCTCGAGAGCTCCAACCTTTTATATCCTAAATTCTAATTGCTTCTATCAAAGCTCACACCAAGGTTTCCATCTGTAGGTTGAGCAGATCCCTCTTCCTTTATTGTTCATGCGAACCGTATTACAAGCTGTAGGTGCTTTCCCAGCACTGGTGAGAAGTTAAGCAGAATGTTCTCTTTTGAAGTTCCAAAGAAGACCTATATTATTGTTTGTGCAAACCTAGGTGTTTTGGCAGATTCATTGTATATCATAACATATTTAGATGGTTCCCTTAGATTTATGTTTACATGGTGAAAAAGTGTGACTTAAAATTTAGAATGCGTAAGAGTCCTTTCAAGCTTATATTGTTAAGTCCGATCATTAGCTGCTGCGTTCAACTGATTGAATTGTCTGTTTTATAACCATGTTTTTTAAGTTTTGTACCTTTGCTTAACATATCAGAACTTTTAGTTACTTTATGACTTTAAATGATGTAGGTGGATTTTATAATGGAGATTCTGTCTCGTCTTGTGAGCAAGGAGGTGACAACTTTTTTATTGCAAGCTAAATTGCTTATTGCAAGCTAAATTGCTAGTCATTTTGTAATTCATTCTTAACTTATCTCTGATTTGGTGTGGTATTGCAGATTTGGAAATACCCAAAGTTGTGGGTGGGATTCTTGAAGTGTGCTTTCTTGACAAAGCCTCAGTCATTTGATGTGTTGCTTAAGGTGCGGCTGTTCTGATTCTATTAGTTTCTTTTTCGTTAGTTATTACTTCTTCCTCATAATTTGTTATCATGTTTGATGTGCTTGTCACAGAAACTATGGCAGATCATTTTTTTTTTTTTAAATGCACCCCCCCCCCCCCCTCTTCTCCCCCCTCCCCAATCATGTCAGTTACTAATCACATATCGATTCCATGTTTATTCAATTGCTTCTTAAATTCTATCCTTCCTAATGATTCAGTGAAGATTAAAAAAAAAAAATACAAAGTTAGCTTTTTTTTATCTATTTTTTTTAGGGTTTAATTAAAAGGTCCTGCAAAGGAAAGACCAGAAAACTACCTACGTGGGAGGTATGTTTGAAAATATATGCAGAAAACCCAAATTTAATCAAATTTTACCATTTAATTCAATATGAGTTATAGGTAAGATAAACAAATCATACCACAAAGATGAAGATAAAATAACAAGAACGACTTGATGATTAAGCTGATAAAGTGGCAATGGACTGGATTGAGTTCAGGAGAGGGAAGTGGTTCTTAAACCCGAGCCTTCCACTGGTTTTAGGATAGTGTTGTGAAACAACCTTCATTTTTCATCTGTTTTTTAATCGTGTATTGTCTTTCAGCTACCTCCAGCACAGCTAGAAAACGCATTGGCTAGAACTGCAGCACTGAAAGCACCATTGATCACTCATGCTAGCCAACCAAACATCCGTTCTTCCCTTCCAAGGTTCATAATGACATTTCATTCTCTTTTTAGCTTTTTTTATTCTTATGCACATTTTAAAATGGGGCAACAAGGTGGGAAAAGAGGCCATCTTAGTCCTGATGAATTAGCTTCTTCTCTGCCGCTAATTAAAGGGGCTGCTTTGGATGTATTTATTCAGATCTGTTTTGGCGGTTCTTGGAATTGTACCAGATTCTGAGACTTCAAGTCAGGCACAAACTGGAGTTGCCCCTGATTCTCAGAATTCTAGTCAGGTGCAAACAAGTCAGGCTGACAGTGGACATATGAGTAACTCGGATAAGGTGGTGACAGAAAAATCTTAAAGAGGCATGTGGTTCTAGCTGACCTTTCAAGACGCCAATTTTAACAAGTATGATTCTACATTCTACAATTCAAGTTTGGTCTTTGCTTATTCTACCAAAAGTGCCCCAGCTTAGCAATTGGGTTTATCCAACCTCCCAAAGCCACAACTTCTATGATATAATCTCGCTCCAAATCAGAGGAACTAGATATGATGGGGCGTTGAATGTTGTATTATCAGTTATCCCAAAGCCATGTACCCTGGAATCGCAATCCTAATCTCAGAAAAATATTTCCAATTAGGAAGACATTTAGAAGGGATATCGGGACGGAGTAAAAGGTGTTAAAATTTTGTACATGAGATGTGGCTCTCTCTCGACCTGAGTGTATACTGTTATAGATCTACTTCTGTATTTAATGCTATAGTTTCGGAGATGAACACACTTGTGCAAATTGCAGTAGCTATTGCATGTACTGTTTCGTATCAAATGTGTCAGTGCAGATCGAAATTCGGAGTTGTCAGCATTCCTGACTTTGTACTTCCTGACTTCTTGTCCAATTTATTCTGGGTATGTGGCTCTCAACGAGAAAGTATTCTAATAATGAACTTTGGGACTTAGTTTTGTTGTTTTACAGATTTGAGGAGGACCCAAAATATATAATTTATATAAGTAATATAGGCAGAATGTTCATGTCCAGTTTCATTACGCCCTTTGATATCTTTTAAGGCAATAAAAAAGAATAATATATCACACGTACAAATAAATAAGTTTGGGGAGCTAGGCAAACTGATTATATATTGAATGAGACAAGCTCGCTACTCTTTCGACTGATTTACATATAAATAGCAATGTTGTCACATGAACAAAAACAACCAAATCTGAACAAGTTTGACACCATGCAAATTCATTTGGGACCTTGTGATGGTACAACAATTATGGAGCCAAATCAACAATGATAAGCCTTCTCTGCAGATATTTTTTCTGGTAGTTTAAACCATAGTGGCCCCAGGTGATACCAAAGATTTTGAATTCAAGTAATGCTTGATTTACAAAAAGATATTTACAAACTGATGTGACTTAATATGGATTGATATGGTATGTAGATTGTAGAACACTTTTTACAATCATATTAAGTCATATCAGTTTATGAACTTATTTTTTGAGATATCTTTGTAGATCTAGCATTTCTCTTTGAATCCATTGGTTGGCAGCTGCTCATATGATGACAAACAACATTGGGTTCGATACTGCTTTATGAGACACCCATGTACTCGGCTACCCGAAATACCACAGGTCGCTCGCATGATTTAAATAATCTTACACCTTTGATCCGGAAACGGGAAGCCCTTGCATTTGAAACCATTCGGGCATGTGAAACCGCTCATAGAGTACAGGCCTCACATCTTTTTGTAGGGAGAGGTCCTTGAGGAATGGAAGCAGGACCTCCAAAAGCTATACAAGCCACATGAAGACAAGATAAAACCAAGATATGTCGTTAGGATGTACGATGTAATCATTCAATTCTTCCTTTGAATTAATAAGGCCCAATTACCTGGTCATCATATGGCTGTCCAGCGGAGAACGGAAGGCAAGGTATTCCATTCAGTGGTTGCAGCAGAAAACTAAAGGGGTTGTTATCAACAATAACAACTCGGCAGAGATCTTTTGATAAGCATGACAAATCCTTCACATGGTCTCGATATTCCCTGTCAATACACAAATGTCAAAGAAATTGTCAATCTAAAGCTCTATATATTTGATGTGTCCAAAACTTTTAGTCCCCATCATTGAACGTTGTACACAATGTATCCAATTACACGAAACATGAACCAAGGGCATTTGTAATTCAATAGGGCCAAAAAAACTTGAATAGCATGTTATTTTGCAGCACTTTTCAGCTTGGTGTTTCGTTCAGCTAGTAGAAGAGTTTCAAGACCACCATCAACAGAATCAGTCCATGTTTATGCACCTAAAATTACATCAAGGCCTGGATTATCTGCGCATATTCAATCATGTTTGTACGCGTCCTACAAGACATTGATAGGCATTCAAATCACCACAGAGGGGCACTTCCATGCACCGTTTCAACCCCCTCACACTTCCATGCACCATTTCCACCATTTCAGATAAAAATGAATAAGGGTTAGATTGTGAAATTGTTCAACAAAAACTTTTGAGATCAAAATGTCAACATTGACACCGTTTCAAAGGTTTTAGTTAAGGATTGGAAAAAAAAAATTCTCTATTAAACACACCTGTAAGTGCGTTCAACTAACAAAAAAAGGATTTCCGAAAACTGGTTAACAAACAGATCAGAGAAAGATCCTATTTCCTTTTTGTCCGAAACCTTGGCATAGATCTAAGATACGATTCCCTAATAAATATCCAATTAAAATGATCGGTTAAAAATAGAGAGAGAGAGAGAGAGAGAGAGAGAGAGATTTTCGTTTTCTAGCGGTTTGAGAAATGAAAGCTTAATAGCCTTTCGGTTCCTCCTGAAAAAAAATTTCATTTTTTGAATCCATTTTTAAAGAATAACAATATAATGCAATTGTAACATATAGCAACAACCATTTCATCCAACCTGTGTATTTTTTATATTCCAATGTGGATACATCTTTCGTTAATGGAAATGTTTTGAATTCTTATGTTCGAGAATTCCTGTTTAGGTAATTATACCATCCATACATAATGTTTAATCTCATATTTCAATTCATTATTCTTCTGTGTTTCAGCAGTAGCATATTGTTACATGGAGAGTGGGTCCAAATATGGAAGAAAGAATGGTTTCCACGACTTGTTTATTACCTTAAAGTACGCTAACTAACATAAGTAAAATATTTTTCATTTAATCCAAAGGTTTACAACTAGATTCCTATTAGTCGACAGACATATGTTAACACATCCTACCATCAACCAAGATTATTTATTACTTTGCACCAGATCTATTCAAATGTCAGTCGGTTCAATCATTCAATCATAGAGATTTTTGGAATAGATCAAACCTTGCATGGCTGCATTTGCATTTGCTGAAGAGATTACTATACATTCTCTTACAAACAAAATACATGCGAGTCCCATTGATTAATAATTAGACAGGGATACTTACGTTCTACTTGTTGAAGGCCGATAAAGACGAAGGCTAAATCTGTTCCCTGCATCTATTCTGTCTACAAGTGGTCTAGCATAATCTGCACAATTCCCATAGACGGTTAAAAGAACAAGAACAGAAAAAAGAAATTTAGATCGAGAAGGTGAAGCAACATCAAACCTTCAAGACCAGCAGTGAATAGAACAAGATCTGCAAATTCGCTAATCCGTTCTAAAAACTCTTGCAAGCCAGGACGTTCAAACACAGTCACATAGTTGACCTTTTCTTTCCCTTCAAAATCCTTCAACCCAAAAATATCACATCAATATTGCCCTTGTGTGAAAAAGAAACCAAGATAATAAGTCCACAGGGAAAGAGAGAGACCTTAGCCGAGGATACACATTGCATCTCGAACCACTTCAACCCTGCATCTATTGCTTGATCACGAACAATGGCAGGCAAGCTAGAAGTTTCATATGCACACACTAGAGTTTCATCCAAGTCAAGAACTACCTACATGCCCAAGCCAACTTCTTAAACGCACATTTCTAAAACAGGACAAGCTCTTGCTACGAAATCAAGCGGCACACTAATTAAAAAACCGGCACATTTTTTAGCGTACACGAACCACCATAATTAGGTTTCGAAGAATTGCAGATTCCTTAAAATAGGAAGCTTATAAACCCCCAGGAGGACCAGCTTAATCAAGCCACAAGCGTTTAATTTTCTAGGAAACCGATTGTACAACGGTCTATTCATTCAGACACAGTGAGACAGGTTAGTGTTGGCGAAATACAATAAAGTTATGCATTAGAAGCCCATAAAAATTTAAATAGAGGTGTGCAATTTATTTTCATAGTCCTCCGATCAAAAAGTGTGAGTGTGTCTATCTGATTTACAAATAACGCAAACGATTTAACGAAGTCATTCTCGTCTAAAGTCATAAACAAAGGAATTCTAAATTAGTATATTAAAAATTGAAATGGACAAAAACATTCAACAAAATTCTTGAGTACATAAATAAATACCGTGAGCTTTGCGATGCTATGATCGTCATCGGCGCCATTATCTTCGCCCACGCAACTGTCGACGCTGACGCGCGCCTTGGGTAAAGGAGAAGAAGAATCGTGGAGAGAGAGTTCGACGAGGGGCAAGGGCTTGAAGGAGGGAGAGGAGGAAGAAGAAGAAGCCAGAAGAGGAGGGAGTCTGTTGAGGCCCACGTATGACAGTACGAACTGAGCCATAGAGGGCGTGCCCCTCACGATCTGAAGGATTATGTGGAGCAAAAACGCCACCCAATCCCTTAGAGCTCGCCACACTTGCAGTGGCCGCCGCACTTCGACTTCGGCCTGGCCCATTTCCGCCATAGCCGCAGAGATTGAGAGAGAGAGAGAGAGACACTGATCAGCGCCTCCGTGGAACTTTCTTTTTCTCTCTCTCTCTTTAGCCAATTTTATCCGCAGATGCTGCCGTTAGGCCATAATTACTACTTTTAGTTTAATTCTACTTCAAACACTTGACATGAAAATTGAAGATTTTTTAATTATCTGAGGAAATCTTTTTTCAATAAGAATAGAGGAAATGTTGAAAAATCGAAGAATTTATATCACGAAACATAAAAAATTTTCCCAGCTATATGAAAAAATTGTTAAGAAATCCAAGATTTCTGATATAAAATAATGCGTAAATAATAAAATTTATAATAACAGTTGATGACGTGTTTTTTTTTTTAAATTTTATTCAGCCTTTACATAAGTGATAGATTTCAAGAAAATGAACCATTAAAAAATGGCTTATATATCAATAGAGTAATATTAGATACAAGTACTAATATATATATAAGTTTTATATAAGTATTTTATAATAATATGGGCAATTTCAAGAAAAAATAAGTTTTTTATACTTTTTTATGAAAGAATATATATTTTTATAAAAGATTTATGCGAGATTGATGTATTTTGGATTTGTATATCATTTCTCATATTAATATTATGTAATTTTTTAATGAGATGTATATGAATATCACATATCTATCTAACTATATAATAATTATTTTCTTACAAGCATACAGTTGGAAGAAGTGTTGACATCACGATCAACCAATTTTTAGTTTCATTCATTTAGATTAAAAAAAAAGTATTAATTTCATATCTATATATATTTTGAATTAAAAGTTTATTTTATGAATAATTTTTTCTGTAGTCTATATTTATGGACTGTATTGCAAGCTTATTTGAAATACTTCGATTTGAAGTAAATGAAATGAATTTTAAATTTTTGAAAATTTTGATTTGTAAATAAGAGTAATTTAATTAATTTTATTTTAAAATTAATTTTTTTAATCTATTTATTATTTAAATTATAAAAAAATTTAATATTGTCCTTATTTTACTTACGAATTGAATTCTTAGCATTTTTATATTGATTTATACATATAAAAAAAAATTTAATATGTATAAATCAATATTAAATAACAAATCTTAAGTAGTGTCCTGTAAAAATTAAAAATGAGGTGGAAAAGTAAAAATAATGTGAAATCCTTCTCACGTGAAGTAGTAAAGTTTTTAGCTTTTATTAAGGTATTGGACCACATTCTTTTGTAGCCGCTATAGTCAATTATTAGGCATACAATTATTAATTATTTTAGCCCCTGAGCCAGCAAGGCAGTGTCGATGTAGACAGACAAAACCCACCAACTCAGACACCCTTATGTAGGAAAATTTCGCATTTAAGGATTATATCTGATAAACAAACAAGAATCACAAATAAGTTAATAACACCCTTGCCTCTAACGGAGTGTACGATAAGTGATTGCACTGCCCGCCTACTAAGTCAAAGCACAACTTAGAAGGTCACGCTGCATTAAAGACTAAGGTCTGGTATTTGTGCTTGAAACGCTGACCCTTGACACAAGGTACGAGTTTTCCCTCTGATATCTACTACAAAATTCATACAGCAGGAAACGATGGACATTCTATAATTTTTAGAACAAAATACTCTAAAAAAATATACTAACTTTGATATCAAAGATTCTTCAAAATAACTCCAAGCTCACCATTTCCTTTGTGTTGCAAATGACTGAATCTAGTATCTCGTGTGCAAAACACATCAACACTCTCAATTAATTTTAGAAGTGCATAGCCTCCAAATAGATTTCTTAACAAATGCACATCAAGAAATTTAAAAAATAATTAAACTTCACTAGTCTGATAATCATAAGAGTGTGAATGTACGCAATGGCTACCTAAATCGAAAACGACTGAATCTAATGTCTTAACCCAAAACACACACACACGCGCGCACACACACACACACAGATTTCTAATGCATTCTCCGCTAAATCTCGACTAACTGCTGTCAGAGTTAGCAAAAACAGAGTTGGTTCGTGACAGGCACAACAAAGATGAAAAGGAAAACAGGGCAAAACGAGGTAGATGACAAACGCAAAGGAGGAATAATTATGTTGATTTCTTGTATTGCTCTATGCTGTACAGTAATGAATATATAGATATAATCGTCTATAGCTATACAATGAAAAATACTAAAATGTCCCTAAACAACTATACAATTGATAATTTATATCTTGCATGTTTGTTGAGAATTTTGTTGCATGTTCCCTGAGTTGTTTGGCAATGTGGCAGACGGTATATCATTCTGTAATAATTGCAAAAATTGTTGAGAACGAATTCCTTATCACTACATCAAAGGATATTTGATTTGATTTATGGCCGAATTTTGTCATTTCAATTCTTTTTTTTTATTCTTTTTTTCTTTCCATACTTGTAAGTTTTATTATTAGAAAAAACCCAATTGTACCTTTGCTTTGTGTAGAGATATGAATGTTTGGCTATGGACTATATCATTTCTCATCCTCCAAGTAAAGTCAAGTATCAGACATGCAAATAGTTGAAATGAGTGTTCTTCCTGAGAGCTTAGTCCCAACTTCGATTTGGGATTAACAATAATCTGTATCCAATCCTTCATTATAGGGATAGCCAGTGAAGAAATATTTAGAGGTCAATTGCTTTGACCATTTATTACCACTTCATTGCCCATATCTTGCAATTCCTATATGCTTTCACACTTTAATACTACTTAATTAGAGCTGCACTTCGTATTAGTTATTAAAACAATTTGATAACCATCTCAACATTAATTTTATTTCCTTAAATATCATTTGGTTTTTAGGCTTGTAAAGGACGTATCCCATCATCAATCATGATCATTAACCTGCAATTCGTTACGTAGGTGACACGATGTGCTTGTGATATTTTTTATGTTTAAGTAAGCAATAAGTGAGAGATAATAATTCAATAATACTCACTCAAATGATTTTGAAGGTTACCAATTGTCCTTATATATATGCGCAGGAGATATTAGATGAGGATCATAAACTGATTAACTTTGCACTAAGCTTAGCCATTGGAAAGTTTATCTGTATCGAAATTATCTAATCATCACATAATCTATATTCATAACGTGAGAGTTTATCCCTCCAATAACAAGGGTAGCTAGGGTTTGCAGTAGACCACATGACTCATTTGAATAGTTATCATTTATGGATGATGGGCCTTGGGCTCCTAGTTTGGACTAGACCAATATTAACATCTCCAAGACTATTAAGTTTTCAAGCCATTCACTTTTCAGCTTGTTTGGTTTCCAAACTTAATTGAAATCTATTACACTTTTGCTTATTTTCTATAACTCTTGAACTTTTATTTAAGGCGTTATTTTTTATTTAATTGATATTTTGGAGAGGGATAGTCTGTTGTCACTTTTATACTTCAAGTGACGTTGTGAAAAATTAAGCTAACATGAGAATAAAGGAAATGCATATAAAGTGTTTGAAGAAAGGTATAATATAAAGTGTTTGAAGAAAGGTATACCTGAAAGCATTTGATTTTTAGTCTTTGTTTTCATTTCACCATCACACTTTTACAATTTATTTCGCATATATATATATATATATATTATAATTCTCAGTGTTTTCAAGGTAGACCAAACCTCGTGAGAGGTAGAGCAAGTTAGGACTTGCGCAAGCACGAAATCAGAAAAAAGAGGCACTGATAGTGGATATTGTTAGTTGGTCTTGTAAGACCCACTTTGTATACACAGGATCGGGAAGATTATCAAACATGGAGGGAGGCGCAGGAAGAAAGCCATCAACATATTCACACTACTGATGTTGATGGCTTTTGAGAAACGACACAATTTATGCCTTCCAAAGTATATAGTTATCTAGGTTAAGTTTTATAGTGACGTAGTGAGAAGAGAAATTAAGGATGGAAGAAGAGGGAGGGTGTGGGTGGGATGAACATGACATATTCAAAGTTTCAGGACAAGCCATGTCTAAGATTCGAAGCTGGGAGGGGACGACGAATCCTTTCAAAGCTCTAGTACCAAGACAAATTAAGCTAATAGGAGAATAAAGGAAATGTGTATAAGGTGTGTGAAATCACTACTCATCCAAAAGTTTAAGTTGATGGAAAAAGGTAGATCTTATTATTTTATATCTTAACATTTTTCCTCATTTGTGAGTCAAACTTCTCCTCAATTAGTAGACTTAACAAATGAAATATTTAATTAAATGTGAGTAGAGTGTAGAGTTAGGGTTCAAACTCAAAACTTATGTTCTGATACTATGTTAACATATAAAGAGAATTATGGAAAAGTAAATAATTATGTAATTTTGTCTTCCCAAAACTCCACATGAAAGGAGATTCAAAGACGTTTAGAGATAAGATCATAACACCGATAACCTTTCTGAGTTAAGTCATAGCCAAGAATACAACATAACCGAGAACGTGGTTCAAGTTTGATCCGTTCATCAACTGAAAGGAGATTTAAAGACAATTTGGGAACAAGATAGGTGTTGTCAACATATGAGGTAGGAGAAGAAATGGATTCAATGTGACTAACAGGTAAATGAGAACTATCAACAGTATATATGGTAGGATTAGGTGACAAAGTAGATTTTTGAGAAAAAATATTGGAATCAATGGTCATATGATTACAACTTGCAGAAAAAAAAAATCAAGAAGATGTACTTGAGATGATAGACAAAGCACTAGAAGATCGAGATAAAACTTAATGAATTAATACCTCAATGTTAGTAGCAGTAAGAGAAGTGGATACTGAAAAAGACTTAGCAGCAAACTAAAGAGCAGAATGAGTAGTTGGAGCCATTGCAGTAGCTTGCAACAAGGGTGTTGAGATTGATTTTTGTTCTACAATTTACGACATTTTGTAAAAGAATGACCATGACGTTTGTAGTATTTGGCATGCAGAAGATAGTCTTGAAAGACTATGAAAAAACCTGACTTGCAACTATAGAAGAGCCAAAAGGAGTATTGGGGATGGTAGCAACAACTGAACCTTGAATTTGCATCTTCATAGTTTTTTTTTTTGAAAGAGGTCAAAGTTTGCTTGGCGGTTCAATGGCCACAATTGGGTCGGGTGAGTCATAGCCAACCAGATCCTGGAAAATAGCTTGACTCGGCTTGAAACAACATGGCTCGACTTGAACGACTCGACTCAGCTTCACAGTTCGGCTCTTAGAGATGGTGGCGTGTGGAAGCGCATGGGCTGACGCGCAAAGGATGAAGCGGTGCGTGGGGGCGTGTGTGAAAGTTTGATGACGAATTATTGACACAAAAACGCCTAGAAAAGTCTCAACACTCCATTTATGAGTCAACTTGACAAAAAAAAGAGAAATAAATGAGTGTAAAACCACGAAAATCCCACTATTAGTGCAGGAAAAACTAAGGTTGGTGTGAAACAAAAAAAACACCAATAGAACAGTTTGCGTGGTGTTTGAAGAAAGGTGTAGCTGAAAGCTTTTGATTCTTGGTTTCTATTTTCATTTCACCATCACACTTTTACAATGTATTTCGCATCTATACACATACACTTTCTCAGCAAGGAAACCTTTTCACAAATCACACAAACCACTTATATGTTTACACATTAGCAAATTAATTACAGAAATATTCTAGAAGACGCAATGTGTTGAGATTCTTCACTATCTGCTTCTTGGCAGAGGTTCTTTTAGAATATTTTGTGTTGGTTACCCGCAACACAATAGTGGAGAATGGTGAAGTGGCAGCATCAATAGTGGAGCATGGTGTAGGGGCAGCATCTTCATTGTTATGGCTAGAGGCCTATAGCACAGCAGAGGGACGTGTTACATTTTTGTTGTCCTTGTAGTTGGAGGTCTTAATACGTTGTAACTTCTTTAAAATCCAATCTAATTAGGTGGTCATGAAAAGGTTCCAAAATCGATTTTATCTTTTGTTGTAATGTTTGTGGTCATCTCTTTTGTGCATTGCGGCAATTGAGACTTCAATCCCATGCCCAACATTTGAAACTATTGTATTTGTGCCCACTTACTTTGCATCCTTTGCAGCTGTAACTTTTGAGTTGCTCATCTTTTTAGTTATATGATTCCAATAACTACTATAGATATTCGATAATAATTCATCTTTCTTAGAAATCTCTCTCCGCATTTATAAATTGATGAGAATGATATTCATAATAATAAAATGCATAATTGCTGTATTTATTTTAAGAAAGAGTTTGTGATGTTTGCACAACGAAACTATTTATAATGTACCTAGTAAGTTTAATAAAAGTTATTAGCTTTTGGAGCTACTTATGCTTAACCCTAAGAGTGTGAATGTATATAGTAACTAGTTAAATCCCAAACATCCAAATCTAAGAATTCCATTATTCAAGAACAAATGTAACTAGGGGTTAAATTGTGAAATCCAAGGAATTCATTAGTAAGTTATTAGGCTTAGATGTGTGAGATATTGAAATGTATTGATACCCAGCCCATTGAGTTTAGTGAAATTCATTAACTCAAATGCACTTCTTTTGGGAGGCTTATTATTGTTTAATAATAGAAAAAATCTACTTAGAAATTTTGATTTTATACACTTAATGCAACGCTCTAATGAAAAGTTTGAACCACATGATTTATATGTCAAAAAGACTAGTAAATAATATAATTAGAGTCCTATTAGAATTTTATAAAGAGTAAGAACTTTACATTTTCAAATAATGTGGGATCTTATATAACACATACTCTTATCATTATTATGTGGGATATCACAATCTTCTCTCCTTAAATTTTTGACGTTTTTATTGACACTATCTGCTAAAAGTGGTATGACTTAAGTCTCATATTTCTAATTGGAATAGACTCTGATATTATTTGTAACGTCTTAATAGAAAATCCAACCACATGTTATATATTCTAAAATGATTAGTAATTGATATAATTAAAATTCTATTAAAATTTTATAAAGAGTAAAAACTTTTAATTTTTAAATAATATAAAATCTCATACATTACATGTATTTATCATTATTAGAAGATGTATCATATCCAATATATTGTCGATGATAAAATTTTATACATCAATTATGGTAGAAAGTTATTAATGATTTTATTTTTTTTTATGTTATAATCCATTGTGAGTGGTGTGCTGATTATGCACGCTTACGTATGACAAAACTCTTAATAATATAACCTTTATAGTTTTGAAAATAATTTTCACAAAGAAGCTGATTTTAATGAAAATCAATATTTTTATAAAGGAAAAATTATTTTTCACATCATTTTTTTTTTTTTTTTTTTTGCGGTTTTATAATTTGAAACATAAGTGATAATTTACTTGCACTTTAAAATCTGACTTGGATTGATGAAAAATAAAGTAAGATCTTAAAGAAGTCGACAAATTATAAGACAATTGATTGTTTTGTACGTAAAATTAGAAAATCTTAGATATCAGTAAAATGATACACACCGCTAATTACATTACAACTCAATTACTACTATACATTAAAATATTAATATTTTCTAATTTAATTCAAAATTTCTATACTTGCAACAGTTCAAAGTAGATTATCTAAAAGAGTTGTGCTATATACCATATTTTCATTCCATTTTCATTTCATTTTATTGATGGGATAATACCTATTAATCACTATATCAACTCTTATTTTTAAAATGTCAAATTCAAGCGTTGATGGATGGGTAGTGTATAATTTTTCCTTTAATTATCCCATTAGATTTTGTATTCAAAACATTAAAATTGAATGGCTTAATAAAAATAATTTTTGAAACTAAAAAATTGTTTACACTAAAAGTGTGATTTAAAGATCTTTAGTGGAATCAGCAAGACAAGAAAGTTGCTCTTGATGGGATTTAGGTATGTTATATGCATTTCTTTTGTTATCGTGGGCTATGTGTCCTTTGTGGTGTTGACCACCTTGGCTTTACAATTTACATCTCTTATATTTTAATTTATTTTATATCTTTCAACCATTTCTATGGAAATCCAAAGAAATCATGCCAACAGGAGGTCTTGGAGGGAAAAAAAAAATAGTACGTAAGGATGAATGGGAGACTTTGGGCAAGAAAGATAGTCCTAGTCCATTGTAGACGCATCCCTTTTTACAAAACTTTTGTAAAGAACTTGGTTAACTTATATTGATAAAAAGAAATAAGATAGGCTTACTAATCACATGATCAATGATGATATTATCCGAATAAAATACTATTTATTATCTTGTATAAGATTATTAGATTTTTATTATTTAATGCTGAAAGAATAATTATAATATTTTTTTTTAAAAAAAAAGTTATGTTTAGATATTGAGATGAGTTGAGTTGAGTTAAATTATGAATAATAGTATTTTATGGATCCCATTTAGATAAATTTAACTTTTTAGGTTAAAATATATGAAGTAAGTTAAGATGTATTTAGTTTTTTTTTAATGAAAAATTAAAAAAAATAGTGGGTCCTATCAATAATTAATTTGAGGTGAGTTGAGTTTAACTAAACTTAATTTAAGGTCTGGTTTGGTTATATAGATGAGATGTGATAAAAAATGAGAATTGAATAAAATATTATTAAAATATAATTTTTGTTTTGAAATTAAAAAAATTAAATTATTTATACATTTGATATAAAAAATTAAAAAAATATATATAATAACTATATAAAATGAGATGAATCAGTTTAGATCTCATTTGGTTGTTAAACTTAATTGAGATAAATCAAGTTAGTCTAATTTTAACTAATTATAATATTCAAACATTCAATTATCAAATTATTAAAATTATCTCAACTCAAAATTTATTTACATGTATTATCCACAATTTTTTTTTATAAGTATCCACAATTTTTTTTTAATTCAATAAGTTTTTACATGCAAGACTCACAAATTTTTTAATTTCTTATAAATATATCTGAATTAATTATAACGTTTAAACATATTCAAATTTATCTTAAATAAATTTCATAAAACTCCTCTATTATTTTAACGGATTACTATTTATAAAAAATTTAATTTAACGGATTATTTTTTTAGTTGGATAGTTTGTTTTGTAAACTCATCTCATTTCGTAGTTTCAACTTATCTTAACCACTTATTTCAAATTTTAACTCGTCTCAACTACTTATTTTATTAGTCTAATTTTATTACAAATATAGCCTAGTTCTTTTGAGAAAAGTGGACCCGCCCATTTCCAGATCCTGATCGAGAATTCAAGAACTAGGCTACATATAAAATGTAGCGTAGTTAGTTGCCTTGCAAATAAAATAAAATAAAAAAGTATACTTTATTTTTTGAGAACAAAAATAATTGAAAATATTTATATTTATTACACTCATTTTTACATAAACAATAATATATTTATGTGAATAATAATATATTATTGTTTATATGAGATTGAGAGAATATTTAAGATTACATCTTGAAACTTAAAAAATACTTTTAAGCAGTTAAAAATATTTTTTTTAAAAATGACGTTTTTGAGTAATTTTATTAAAAATATTTTAATCGATTAAAAAAAATATTAAAAATCAACTTTTTCAAAAAATATTAAATTATAATTTTTATCAAAAAGTTTATGTCGATAACTATATATTTTTAAAAAGTTAACGTAACTAATTCTAAAAGTGTTTTAGATATATATTTTAAATAATAAATAATTTTTTAATAGTAGAGTTTTTTATATTAAATTTTAAGATATAAATTTTAAATTAAAAATAATATTTTTTATTACAATCATAAATATGCACAAAATATAATAAATGTGGATGCTCTAACAAAATGCTGTTTTGAGAAAGGTGGACCGGCCCATTTTCAGATCCTGGTCGAGTCATAAGTGGTTGGATAACTCACCACCCAACACACAGTTCCTTTAACGGGAGGAAATGAGGCGCTGGTGAAAGTAGAGCCGAAGCTAAAACCCACGCCCAGCTAAGTAAGATTCCGGACGACAAAGGTCGAAAGAAGAATCAGAGAGGGAAGAAGAAGCATCAGAAGAAGAAGAAGAGGCATGGGCGTGGATTACTACAAGATTCTCCAGGTAGACCGGAGCGCCAAGGACGATGACCTCAAAAAAGCCTATCGGAAGCTCGCCATGAAGTGGCACCCCGATAAGAACCCCAACAACAAGAAAGAAGCCGAAGCCAAATTCAAACAAATCTCCGAGGCCTACGATGTAAAACCACCAAAATCCCTTCTTCTCACTCTTAATTATTTGCGAAAAAAACGGAAGATTCTGATAATTGGTGTGTGTATATATGTGAATAGGTGTTAAGTGATCCGCAAAAGCGAGCAGTGTATGATCAGTACGGAGAGGAGGGGTTGAAAGGTCAGGTGCCGCCACCGGGTGCCGGTGTGTTTCCGGGTGGGACTGATGGCGGACCGACGTCGTTCCGGTTCTCCACTAGGAGTCCGGACGATATCTTCTCTGAGCTTTTCGGGTTTTCGAGTTTTGGAGGTATGAGCGACTTCGGTGGTGGGTCACGGGCCGGCGGGTCTGGGTTTCCGAGGGGTAAGTATGGCGACGATATTTTTGCTTCGTTTAGAGGTGGAGGTGGAGAGGGCTCCGTGAACGTACCCAGGAAAGCCTCGGCGATAGAGCGCACATTGCCGTGCAGTTTGGAGGATTTGTACAAAGGGACTACGAAGAAGATGAAAATCTCGAGGGACGTCAACGATTCCAGTGGGTAAGCTTGGGAACCCATAATCAATTTTAAAGTGTGTGATTTGGATTCGCTATTCTAGTAGACATTGTCTCGCATTGATTGCATTCATACAAATGATAGGGCAGAATGAGAGGTGGGCTTAGATTCGAGATCTATATGTAATTATTCTTTTGCAGGCTCATAATTTTCTTTATGAAATAATTTCTTCGAGAAAGAAACAGAATATAACAAAGCTTATAGATTTTAGTAAATGTACTGTGTTATTCGTTAATGGATCGTAGCACTTGTTTAAAAAATCTGTTTAATGTACACTCTTCAATAAACCATCTCAAGAGAATGTTGAGGAGCTAGTGTAAAAAGAAGTGCTTTGAATAATTGCTATTTAACTCAGACCTGTTCTAAAAAAGTCCAGGCATTTTAAATTGTTTGTTGACATAGGCAAAGTCAAGGCAAACCTCTGAAATTATTTCAATATTGGACCTTGGACATATAATAGTTTTGAATCAAATCTACTTGATATTTTTCTTTCCTGTAGTTCACATTTTGATCTGTACATGAAATGGAGTGAAGTGAGAAATTAATTATGGACAAAATAAGACAATAGGAGGGTCTTTAAAGTAATATGGGGACGCCAAGTGCATAGATATGTTATTTCTTCTGTTTAGTTCCTTTGAGGTTTTCTTGTACATGGGATTTGCCTAATTGCATTCAATCAATAAAGATTATTAATACTTACAAAAAAAAAAAAAAGATTATTACTTATCAAAAAAAAAAAAAAGTTCCTTTGAGGTTTCCTGCAACTTGTTGTATGTTTGGTTCATAATGCAATTTTAGCATTATGTGATAAAATAAGTTGAATGAATAACTATGGTCCATATTTGTTCCTTCAACAAAGATTTTATTGTTGCTTATAAAAAAGAAAAGAGAATCATATTTATGATGTTGATAATTTTCTGCTATTGTAACGATCCAATCCAAAATATTTGGGATATATGGATAACTTTATTGGTGCAAACCGGTTCCCTAGATTTTCTAAAAGTGATGTTGTTCTTAACCCTAGGGGGATGGGGTGTTACAGCTATGTGCTAAAATTTTCCCTTCCTAGGCAATGCCTCATGTTTTGTTTGTTATTCTTGAAAGCTTTTTTAATAGGTCGTATTCTTGAAAGCATTCAGCAATCTCATTACTTTGCAAATGTTTTGGTTCTCAGAACTAAAAGTTTATCCTTCTTTAAAAAAAAAAAAAAAATTTATAAGATTCCTCTTTGCAAGTGCATGTCTTTCTGTGTGTCCTGCCTTGCAGTTGATCCATGTGCCCAATCTTTGTTTTGTTGCCAGCTGACATTGTTAATGTTGGCATAATTTGAAGTGTAATTGTGTATTTATCCCTGTTTAGGAGTAGTCTTTGTGATAATTTAACCTTGATTCGTGCCAACATACCTGATTAGGAGAAAAAGCTTTAAATATTTACTGAACTTTCATTAAATTGCTATTACAAATTTGCAACATAAACTTTAGTTTTTGGTGACTTTTCAGACCTATTTTGATGTATACATGCTGTGTGCATGGTTGCATCTTTCCCTTTCTAATGAAAGATTTCTTATCAAAAAAGTATTTGACCTATTTTGTCATTTTTTATGCAAACTGATGATGCTACTGATCCAATATATATTGAATGCCAGTGTTTAGGTTTGCATGATGCCATGATTTGGCTCTGTGATACATATGTATGTAAAGTTAAAGTAGGGTTTTTTGTAAACCAACACCTGTGAAAATACCCATCTGATTGAAATAGTCTAGCATAACTTGTTAGATAGATTGCGGAAATGTTATTGTGTTATGGTAGAAAGGGCATGTGTATGTATGAACATATTTATTTCTAGTTTATACTTATCAAAAAAAAAAAAAAAACATTTCTAGTCTATTTACTTATAAAAAAAGCTTTGCTACTCATTATCCCTACACACCACAACCACACACCACACACCACATTTAAAAAAAAAAAAATTTGGTTCTTAAACTTTTATTTATTTATTTTATTATTTAAAGTAAGGCTTTTGGTTTGTCTGGTTGATCTTATTGGGGTGTTTTGGTCCAGGTCACTTTTTCTCTTTTATTTTTTTCAAGTTTTTGACAAAAAATTATATAAAATGGTATAAGTTAAGTTGTCTAACAAAGTATCTACTTAAAAGTATAATAAATTAATTTTTTTTGATCGGTAATCAAAGTATTTTATTCAATAAAAGAATTAATTATAATAAATTAATAATGTTAATAGTATGAGTACTATAAATGATTAATAGTAATTTTCTTGCCTTAAAATTCATAACCTTTAGTTTTATATAATCTAAGCATAAATTATTAGGTTAGAAGAGAATTAAACCCACCCATGGGTAGCCCAAGTGGTAAGGGCGAACTTGTGGGAGGTCACAAGGTTAAAATTCTTAACCTTTAGCCCAAGTATATTAAACCCCATGTCACAAGTTCGGTTCCCTCTGAGATCAAACTGCGATTTAAGTGTGAGGTCATTGCAGCAGGTTGTTGTGCTAGTCTCCCTGCAGGTTTAGGTTCCATGAGTGAGTTACTTTGCTGTGGGGTGGTTCCCCTGTCAAAAAAAAGAAAAGAAAGAGAATTAAATAATTATTTATAATTAGTTAGAAGAAATTAAATAATTACTTGCTTTTAATTTATATAACTACTTAAAAAATTATAAAGTATAATATAAAAAATTATTAAAAAACTTACATATATTAACTTAGGCCCAGTCCGGTCTGGGGTGAAAAAACCCCCTGAGACTGGACCGAAAATTTAATTATTTTACTTTCTTGGACTGAGACCAATAAGTTCCTTAATCAGTCCAGTCTGGACCAACTGATCGAAACTGGTCAGTTTTCTCGACCTGAAGGAAAAATCTTACAACCCTAGTTTACTGCCATTTTTTTGCTTGTTCTTCTTCATACTGGAGGCTTCCATACTCGAGGTCTTATATTCTGAGCCAGTTGAAAGCCCATTTTTTCAAATTAAGATAGGTGCTTTACTTCTTTTTTTGTCTGTTCTTTATAAGGAAGTCTCCAGTAATTGAGGTCTTGTTTTCTGAGCCAGTGGAAAGCCCATTTTCTAATCAAGATGCTGCCTGTTTAAATTTTTTCAAGATTTGACTATAGAATGAAGTCTTCATGGCATCATGTATTTTTTTTATAAAGTGGTAAAGGCCTTGGTCTTGGTGGTATGCTTCCTCTAAAGTTCAAGGTTTGAATCCCACTGGGTGTGAGGGATTTTCTCTTTGAATTAGCTGAGGTGCACTTGCGGGAACCTTCTTGTAAGGGCCAGTGCATTCCCGGGTGTCGGGACGCTATTCCTGGACACCTGGTGCCAATAGAAGAGAAAAAATGTTTTCTTTATCTGTCACTTTCAGATCATTAATTGCGCCAAAGCTACTTATATAAAAAACTGCTCCAAAACTACTGCATGTTCGACACTTGATCAGTTTAGGAAAGAGTATACTAATAATGTGCTTTCAGGGGTTTTTGCTTTTGTCAATCAATATTCAATAGTAATGGATCTTTATTGGGTCAACTGAGTGAGAGAATGGAGAGTGTCTCTGAGTTCATTTGGATTAAGGAATTTCTAAAGTACTTGTGTGCAGCAGAATGCAATTTGCTACCTTTTGTTTTTTGTTTTTGAGAGTCAATGTCATTTCTTTCTTCCTTCTGGTTTGTATTGCAAATCTCCCTTTTAATTTCCATTTCTTGTAAGAATTTATCTATTCATGTTATAAATCTATGGAAAAAATACCATATACTACACACTGTTATTCCACTGTTATTCCATCAACTCTTGAATTCATTATTTTAAAAGTTAAGAGCTGATCTAAGGGTTAATAGGCAATGCCACATTACCAAAGTGAGATGGCAGTGAGATTGGGTGGTAGTAAATAGCATAGCTTTAAATTTCTTGACTTACAGTATGGAATAAATGGTATGATAAGGACTAGAAAAGTAATATGGTTGATGAGATTCCAGCATCCGGTATATGTATATGGAGCTTCTTATGGTTGCTTGTGCTTGACTGTTTTGTTTATCTTGTTCTTTTGTACAGGAGAACCGTCACAGTGGAGGAAATTCTTACAATTGAGATCAAGCCGGGTTGGAAGAAGGGCACAAAAATAACCTTCCCAGAGAAGGGACATGAACAGCGAGGCATCATACCATCAGACCTCATCTTTATTATTGACGAGAAGCCTCATAGTGTCTTCAAGAGAGATGGCAATGATCTGATTGTCACCCAGAAGATATCTCTTGTGGAGGCTTTGACTGGTTATACGGCACAGCTGACAACCCTCGATGGTCGGAATCTGACGGTTCCCATCAACTCCATCATTAGTCCAACTTATGAAGAAGTTGTTAAAGGAGAGGGAATGCCAATACCAAAGGAACCTTCCAAAAGCGGTAACTTAAGAATTAAATTCAACATCAAGTTCCCTACCAGGCTTACTTCAGAGCAGAAATCTGGTATCAAGCGATTATTAATGTCTCCATAGATTCTTCCAAAACTTGTGTAAACTTGCATCTGTTTCCTCTACTGATTTTCATGCTGGAATGAAAATTGATGCTTTTGCCGAACCGAGGATTTCACAAAAACAGTTGTTTAGTAGTGTTGAATATTGTTTATGTTTCTTTTCTTTTATTGAATCATCTTTGTTTGAGTGGTGAAGAGCTGTAGTTCAAATGACATCTTCTCTTGCTAAATGATAGGGTGGAAAGGTGGGGGAGTGAAGGCGTGGACTTGAAGACCCACCAAATGCATGTGTTTGCTTCGTTTCTTTTTCCAATCTTCTTTGAGCGCTGTATTTTTTCTATCCATCACAAAACAAAATATCTATCCTAGATTCCTAAACAATGGATTGAGCTATATTCCCTTCTCCCATCATCCTTAAGTTTATTTTCATATTAAGTTTTGTCAATTGTTCATTAGATCACTGTTATGAATGAAATGATTACATACTTGAGCATTACATGCCTTCCATTTTGGTGAAAAATGATTAAATCCTAGTGGAATGACACTTTTCAGGCATAAATGGAGAATTTTAGAACAGATAACGCTACTCCATATTCGGTGCTAACGTTTTAAGTTGCAGTCTTCAGATTGAAAATAAGCAGTTGACAGCCTCCGAGACTTTTTCGTTAGCTTTGTCTTTGTTTTGATAAAGATATAATATAAATAATTAAATATACTTCTTTTCATTAGTTAAGTTTCTGAACAAATGGTCAAAGGTTTGCGACCTGTTTGGCATAATTCTCAACTTTCAAAACAGAGGTATAGAGTTTGAAATTTCTAATTTTTTTTTCTCTGTGATTTTCTTATCCACAATATAAGAAAAAACTCTAGAATAAGAGAAGTGTCCAATTCACATAGTGATATGACAAAAACAAAGTTTATAATTTGATATTTTAGATTAAATTATAAAATTATTTTTACTATAAAATAAACAAAAGACACGTTAGATCTGTTTTTATATTATATATTATCTTTTTAATTGTCAACGAGAACTCATCTGGTTAAGATTGTAAGGAATAACATAGCAAGGGGGTTCAAGATCAAAACTACAAAAATGAATGGGCAATTTGTGAGAGTTATCCACAAAATAAGAAAAGACTAGAATAAGAGAAGTGTCCAATTCAAATTTCACATAGTGATATGACAAAAATAAAGTTTATAATTTGATATGTTAGATTAAATTATAAAAAGATTTTTACCATAAACTAAACAAAAGAAGACACGTTTGATCTGTTTTTATATTATATATTATCTTTTTAATTGTCAACGAGAACTCACCTGGTTAAGATTGTAAGGAATAACATAGCAAGGGGTTCAAGATCAAAACTACAAAAACGAATGGGCAATTTGTGAGAATACAGCAAAGAAAAAGGTGAAAAGAGGAAATTACGATTCACACACTTCCCTTTTTACGTTATACACTCCGGAGGTGGTGGTGTTGTCAAAACTTTTCGTGAAGTTCTATACAATCTTTTTAATTTTTATATATCATTATTTTTAATTATTTTTAATTTATTTATTTTTTAATTAATTTAATTTTTTTATTTATGATTTATATATTTAATATTTAATAAAAAAAAATGTGATGTTTGAGGATTGAATAGATAATAAAAGGTTATAAAATTTAAAATTCCTCGTCCTCGGAATTCGGATTCCCAAAGGAAACATAAAGGAGGGAGTGGAAATAGCGATTAGAGTGAGGGTTAGTTATATTGGTACAATCCACCTGAAACTCACCCTTTTCTTCTCTGCCCCGCCTCGCTTCCTCCCCACGTTTTTACGTGCATCTCTGAGGCTCTTGAGACTGTCTCCCACTCTCTCTTTTCGATCCGTCCTCAATGGTCTCCCTTTACCCTCTTAGCAATTCCAATTCTTCCGCTAGATCCAATTCTTCGAGTCCGCGAACCGTCGAGGAGATCTTCAAAGATTATAGTGCTCGAAGAGTTGGTCTCCTTCGGGCCTTGACTCACGGTACTCTTCCTCTCTCTCTCTCTCTACCGCTGTCTCTCTCCGTATGGCGTTTATCAGAATGTTTGGTTTCATGTTTTTCTTTTGCTTTGTCGCAGATGTTGATGAATTTTATGGATTCTGTGATCCAGGTATTGTGTAATCAGCCTCTGTTGTTATTTACTTTAAATATTCTCTCTTTCGGGTGTGATATTTGCTTCGAGTCTTTTATTGTACGATGTGTGGATAAGAGTCCCGTTTGGTTTCCGAGAAACCGAGGGAGAGAAAAGGATGGAATCTTGAAGCTTTGTACGTATTTTCTGCGTTTGGTTTGTAGAAACTCTCCGGTGATTATGTTTTGTTGCTTGGTATGACATAAGATCCCGGAGATTGGATCTGGAAGTCCAAAGGGTTGTTTCTTTGTTGCTTTTTACGTGCAACATTTATTTGCTCTTTCATTATGAAATTCGGTAGATCTGTGGACTGTATGAGTCATTTCTTTCGAAAATGGAGTAATTACGTTCATGCAATTGGAATTTGAAATCAAATTCAACTCGGTGCAACAACAGCATCGGCCAAGCAATTGTAGAAAAAACTTATTTGAGTCGCCTGTTTTATTCTCAATCCAAGGGGAGATTTGAAGTTTTTTATATATTTTTTATTACCCCATTTTTTTATTTGTTTTAGATAAGGAGAACTTGTGTTTGTATGGACATCCAAATGAAACCTGGGAAGTAACTTTGCCAGCTGAGGAAGTTCCACCAGAGCTTCCCGAGCCAGCACTTGGAATTAATTTCGCAAGAGATGGCATGAACAGGAAAGATTGGCTTTCGTTGGTTGCCGTGCACAGTGATTCTTGGTTGCTTTCTGTAGCTTTCTATCTTGGAGCCCGTCTTAACCGCAATGAAAGGTAAAGTGTATCACTTTGGTGTTGATTTGAGGATGTGGTTGATTTGGGTTGTTAATTCGAGATCATCATGATTGACATGCTTATTATTGATATCTTGGATGGCTTTAGTAATTTGAATTTCCCGTTGTATTTCATATTTAGTTTTCTGCCGAAAGCCCATATACAATGAAGGGGTCCATGGTAAAGGTTGAAGATTTAATGCATTTGACAGATGAAGTTCATGGATCTACAACATAAGTTGTGGTAATGACTAATTATCTCTGTTGGCCCCATTGTTGTCAATGGATTTTTAACTTCAAATGGTATGCTTAGAAACTTGAGCCATTTGACTTAAGTGTGCGTCAGTTCCTCTTTTTCCGAAATTTTTGGCTGCATTTGTTTCAAGGTAAAACGAGGAAAACGGGAAAGTATGTTCAGATGAAAATATTTTCTGGAAGAATTACTGTTTTCCGATGTTTGGTTGACACCTTGAAAATGATACTGAAAAGATTTTTTTTTGGATAAGTCTGAAAAGAATTTTTCATGTTTGGTTGCATTGAAAACCATGACTGTATTCGTATGACTTCGTATATCAATAATTTTAATTCATAATAATAATATATTTTAGAAAATAGAAAATCAATCTAATACTTTTTAACATTTATGAGCTTCAATAAAACTTTTTAGATTCGCCATAAATGTAGAGTTAAGGAATGGAGAGATGGAGAGAGAGCATGTAGGGGAAGAAAACATCAAATCTAATACTCTTTTAAGGTTATTTGCAATAATAACATTTTTTCACAAAAGATTCTCTCTTTTATTTGAGTGACAAATGACGTCTATTTATTTTTTTGAGTAAAAAAGTAATGCGTAAAGCAAGGGGCAGAAAATGACTCACCCTCCTGAAGAGGGGTATGCCATTTTCCACCTCATGCATATGATTTTCACATTGACCCACTAGCCATTTTCTATTAACTGTTCTTTTCTGCCCTTTTCAAATAGGCCAATAGATGAAAATTTTTTCCTAGTAAATATTCTCGGCTGAAACAAACATATCCTTTAGTCTGCTCATTTGCGTTTCATGCATTCTAACTCAAATCTTCTTTCCTGAAAGGTGTCTTTTTGCCTAATGGTACCATTCTGTTGGTTTACAGGTAGCATTATCATGACATGTTTCTTTAATAGGATTGATTCATTGATAAAAAAAAAATGCTTGCCACAGTTCTTTCTTTAATGTTCTTTTCCAAATGTGATTTTGATTGTTTTCCATAGTTCTTTTTGGTTCATTTAAAATTAAAAGTATTTCTATTTCATTTCTCCACTGATGTACATTTAATTCATTAAGTTTTACATCATTTAATCTTTTATTGATGGAATAAAAAATATGATTCATGAGCATGGTCTGTATATTTTGGAAGAGTTTCAGTCATTGTACTAAGGGAAAAAACAATGAGAAGATATTGTGATGTATTGCTAGCCAATTATTTATAGAATGCACAAGGAAACATTAGTTCCTTTTGCTTTTGAGGATACTTTATCTTTTTAGCGGAAGGGAAAGGGTGATTAAGTCATTTATTTCCAACCATTGTTTTGGGTTATGTTATCATTACTCAGTAAATCTGCTGAGTTTTTTTCTCATGCCTTTTTTAGTTCATATGTATAACTCGAGATACTTTATATGTTATAATGATGTCATAGACGTGAATATTATTTCTCTTCCATGTTATGACATGGTGCGCAAGGCCATGTTTGTTCAAGTTCAAGCCCATCTCATCCTGCAAGGTTGGCAGTTTTGGGTCAGATATTACCTGTGAGTGGTAATGCTGGAATTTATTTAACGGTTTATGAGAAGTTGGAATATTCAGAAGGAAAAAGAACTCAGAAAAGAAGATGAGATGTTGGACTGAGATAGAGTGAGTTATTCTTCATATATGATTGCACTATACAGAGGAATCAGGCTGCTCTTTCACCCATACCTTCTAATGAAAATTTATTCACTGTTTGCTATGTTTTGATGTCCACTATCAGAGTGATCTAGAAGGATCTTTGTGTATCACGCAATGTTTTTTTGTTATAATGTCTATTTAACATAACGTATTTCAAGTATGGCTTCATTCATCAGCAGCTAAGTTGACATTGCTTGACAGGAAGCGTCTATTTAGCTTGATCAATGATCTGCCCACTGTTTTTGAAGTTGTGACAGAGAGGAAGCCTATGAAAGACAAGCCCAGTGTGGACAGCGGAAGCAAATCTCGGGGTAGCACAAAGGTTAGATATATTAACTTATATTATAATTTCTTGCTTTGTATCTTTGGTTGAATATCTCATACTTAAGTTAGGGAGTTTCGGTCTCTATTTCATTCGTTTGAATCTCTCATACTTGATTTGTATCCCACCTATTTCCTTCGTTTGAACAAAAATTGTCTTTATTATCGAAAAAAGAAAAGAAAAGTGAGTATTGGCCTCTGGTTATTCGATGTTCTGTTTTTTAGAATGATAGTAAAAAAATAAAAATGAACTCTATTAGAACATCCTCTCTGATGATCTGTATTCGACAATGACGGTGTGCTTTTGTAAAAAATGATATTCAAGTACTTTTAAAAAATAAAAGCAAAAATAAAAAATGCTATTCAAATAAGGATACCCTGAGATGACTAAGGCCTTGTTTGGAAAAGTTTTTCAACATTTCTCATAACTTCATTCCAAACATGGTATAAATCTTAAAAAAGATTTCTATTTCAACTTTTCATACAATTTTCACCCAAATACAAAAATCAATACAACTTTTACAAACTTCAACAAATATAACCTTAAAAAATTAAATTCAAACAACTTTTTAACTCTTCCTATTCACTTTAACAAGCTCCAATACAAAATTTATTTTCAAAAACTCTTATTCAAAAATTTATCTCTCCTTTCCAAAAATTGGAAATATTCTCTAAATCTTTCATAACCAAACATACCATAAGTCTTGCAGAGCACTTTAATATAAAAATTGACTTCCTGCAGGAAGAAATTTTATTCTTCTAAGACCTAGTGACTTGCTACACTTTCATGGTAAAACTTCATGCTCAGGTCTGTAATCATTTACTGGATTTGCCCTTTTGTAGAGATCAATTGATGGACAAGTTAAGAACCCCCCTAAGCTTGCTGATGAGACTTATGAGGAGGAAGACGATGAGCATAGCGAAACCCTTTGTGGGAGTTGTGGTGGGAACTACAGTGCGGATGAGTTTTGGATTGGCTGCGACGTTTGTGAGAGGTGGTTCCATGGAAAGTGTGTGAAGATAACGCCTGCTAAGGCGGAGAGCATCAAGCAATACAAATGCCCATCTTGTATGAAGAAGGGGAGGCAGTAGTAGTCACTATAAAAGCCAATGTTGGTGGATGGATAGGCATTGTTCCAGTGGCTGACAAAGTAGCGTAACAGTTTCACCTTTTAATGTCATGTAATTTGTTTGCTGTGATATTTCTCTCTAACAGAGCGTATTTTAAGGGGTTTAAAGTTAGTCTTCCCCTGTGAATCCTTGGTTAAATATTTGCTTGTATAATGACATTGACAATGTTTATTTTATGAAAGAAGAATTCATGAATTATATATGCATCTAGTTGATGTCCTGATTTTTTTTTTTTTTTTCTTTTTTTCATATCAAGAAAATTTTAGAAACGTGCATGGAAAGTACCCAACTCTATTGTGATTGTTCCGAGTATTCTCATGTCTTTAATATCAAATCATGCTCTGATAGTTTTGATTCTTTGAAGAGGGCATTTCTTTACTTCTGGCTTGGATTTGCAAGGACTCAAAGACAACACAACAAGGCCTGACTATTTAAAGCATGGGCTTAGATTGATTGCATTTGTTCGCTTTGTGTTGACCTGCGCGTAAAGAAGACTATTTCTTGGGGGGTGGTCTCTCGTCAGTGTATATTAGTTTTTTGTATGTATATTTTAATATTTTAAAATTTTTAATATTTTTAATATTTTTTTTGTATTAATATTTGAATATTTTTTTAAAAAAATAATTCCTAAACCACTAAAAATAATTTATAAAAAAAAAAAAAAATCTCAACAATAACAACCAGCAGCAGCGGAACAGAACATTTTCCTCGAAACTTCTAACCTTAGTTTTGCTCGTCAAGTGAGCCGTGAGGTTTGAACAGCATGTCTTTTCGACAAGAGAGACAAGAAAAGGAAATTTATGTTTGGATGGATGGTTTTAGAATGCCTGTACTCAGTTAATTCCGACAACTAGAGACAGCTTATGGCATCCAAAGCTCGCTCTCAATCAACCTTAGTGCCCATCGCCCGGCTTATATTTTTGTCATTTTGCAGTTCACAACATGTTTTTTTGTCTCGATTATTTTCACTATAATCCTCCTCCTTAACAGGCCAGTGCTCATGCAATTTTTTGGGCCCTGCTCCGCTCCCCATTCGGATCGAAATGGGTTCGAGTCGTTCAGATGGCTCCGGGAAAGAACGCCTGCGATGGACACAAGAACTACATGATCAGTTTGTACAGGCCGTAAATCAGCTTGGGGGACCCGACAGTAAGAAATCTCGATCCGATGATAAAATGATCTGTTGGAAATTAAAGACAATTTTGAAGAAACTTGCATTAGCTGATTTCATATGCATGAATTGGTTTAACTCATCTCATCTCATTTCGTACTTTCAATTTATTTCAACCACTCATTTCAAATTTTAATTCATCTCAACCACTCATTTTATTACTATTCATAACTCATCTCATCTCATCTCTAAATCCAAGCGGGCCGTTGAAACATTTTGTCAACCTTAGGCCTTAAGTTACGTTTATTTATTTTTTGGGTTGGCTTGGCTGGCAGGGGCAACTCCAAAGGGTATTTTGAAGACCATGGGCGTTCCTGAGCTAAATATCTATCATGTCAAAAGCCATTTACAGGTCTCTCTCTCTCTCTCTCTCTCTCTGTGTTTTCCAATGGATATACGTATAAGCTATATATATATGTATATGTGTGTGTGAATATGTATATGTAGAAGGCCAGAACGTTTTAGGATGGTGCATGTTGGGTCTTAGCTTAAAATACATGGGGTTTTCGGATCTGATGTTGGGTCCTACTCGGGATTTTCGGATCTGTGAAAGAATCCATTAAGGGAGACTATGGTGCAACTTCGGATCATTAGCTTAATTAGAACGAACTTTGAATAATTACAAGAGGAGCAGTTGCGGTGTTTTTTCTCTTCAAACTGACACTGTCAAAATTCTTGTCTCGGGCGTAGTACTACTTTTATATATTTTATGTATATATATATAAATATTGGAACTAATTTTATCCATCTAGGTTATGTTAATTATGCTAATAATCTTTTTGGGTTTTTCCTTTTAATTCCCAGAAATACAGGATCTCAAAATATATTCCAGAAACGACAGGTGGTAAGTCAACAAATAAAGAAGTTATAAATGAATTCTCTCATCATTAAGAAATTATTCTAAAATAATAAACTAATTATTATTAATCCTTCATCTTCATGCTTCATTAATTCTCTATTATATTAATTAATGTTATTTTTGTTTTTATAGGAGGCAAGTCTGAACATAGAACTATTTCAGAAATGCTGCCTAATTTCAGTACAACATCGTGAGTCGTTGCAAGTACTCGATATATTAGTCAACTTTTTAGTGCGAGCTTAATTATCATGCTTTCTGACAAATAAAATACATATCTATAAATAAAATACATATCTATAATTTTTATTTTTATTTTTATTTTTATTTTTATTTTAAAATTTTAAACCATGTTTTAAATAGAGGACTATTAAGCTACATTTGAAATAAAAATAAAAATATTTATATGAATATTAATTAGTATTCTAATTACGTTATAAATAATACCTGATCATTTCTACAGGGCTGCACAACTAAGTGAAGCGATACAAATGCAGATGGAAGTACGAAGGCGAATGAGTGATCAACTTGAGGTAATCTTTATTAATTATAAGTACATGATCTGCATTTGCAATAACTTCATGATCATTATCATGTCGATCGAGCAAGAGCAAGAACTATATAGATAAAAGAAGAAGATCAAGAAGAAACCAATTTAAGGGGATAAAAAAAGAGAGAAAAATTACACGTAAATTAATACTTAAAATTCTAGATCATGATCTATATATAATAACATATTTTTCCCTTTTCGGTTTATACATTGAAGGTTCAAAAGAGCTTGAAGCTTAAAATGGAAGCCCAATGGAGATTCCTCGACACTATTGCTGAGGAACGTAAAAACCGGACGACCAATAACAATACAAAACCGGGCAAGCCTTCTTCTCCAGTATTATTAAAGCTGCCTTCCCTTTGCGAGGATCAGTCCGAGCTGTCTAATAATGCAAAAGAATCCGATTCCGATTCATCAGAAGCTGACAAGATCGGCGATATACATTATAATGATCATCCTGCGGAAGAATACATGAGAGCTCCAAAAAGGCTTAGACCGCCGGTTGAAGATGATCAGGATGATGTTTTGTGTCCGAGATTTAACGATATTGCTTCACTCGAAGTGGGATCCTACTTTCAAGGCATGTTTCTTAATTCAAACGATCATCAACTAGCTCAAATTTCATATCCTGCCGCTCAATCCCATGATATCAACTTTGCATGGAATCAGCTGACAGCCTGCAGCCCATCCCCTTTTGTTCCCAGCTTTTTCTAGATTTCTCATATATCTAGATATCTTCAATATTAACGAGTGTTTCCTAGCTAATAAGATTATGAATGCATCGATCATGGCAACATTTATATATTTGAAACCATGATGTCTTTGATCTTTTTATGTATATATATATATGTTCAGCATGCTCTGCTTGATCTGATTTTGAAAATAAATAAAAATTATATTGTGTGCTACTCGTGTGATGTAGTACTAGAGGAGAAATTAATATCGATAAACATATATAATTTTATTTCTGAAATTTATATTCGATCTGTCAATTGTTTTGTGTGGATTTTGATTTTGTTTGTAGCGATCTTGTTGATAACTTGACCCGATAAGGATCTGCTGCAGCTTTATTTGTTGACTTTTCAATGAGGTAGAATTTGTTGACCCGTTTTAGATCAGGAGCTTGACCTGACCCGGTAATTAGGATTTACTTAATTATATTGTATTATACTTTTGTACGACTTTCATCTTCATTTGATGTTATCTAAAATAAAAAGATGATCTCTGCAATTTTGTGGAGTTAAACATATTATCGAACGTTGTGTCTTATGTACTTTTATTTTATTTTTCATTTATATATATATATATGTATATATTAATTTATACATCGGAGTCTTAATTATCTGAGAAGCTCCCGTGGGATCTTAATTTGGTTTCGACACTTGACTATAAAAATCTGTTTATATATATATATATATATATATGTTCATCTTGATGCAGTCATTTTTTAAAGAACATAACAAAGAAATCATTTGCCATGTATTAGACTTCGGTACCCGGCTAGAGGGACCTGAATGATGAAGACGACCTTTTTCACAGTGCTAGCTAGTAGCTTTTACAATTCGGTTAAGAAATTAATGGAGAGCATTTTTATAAAATAATTATATTCATATCTACAAAATGCTTCAGTTTAATATATATATATATATATATAATATTTGGGAAAAATTGATCTCTATTACTTCATATATAGATAATTCTCAAAAGTAGAGAAAGTCCTCTAATACTTAATATTTGATTAAATCTAGAAATAGGTGTGTATATGGATGGACTTATATATATATATATATATATATATATATATATATATATATTATAGTAGAATGAGCTCTGCCTCATTTCTCCAATGAGGTCTCCTTTTATAGACATAAGGAGTTGCCTTCACAAGTTGAATCACCACACGTTGAATAACTAAAATATCACAAGGTGGATAATGCTTTCACAGGTTGAATAGTTGTCTTCACAAGTTGAATAGTAAATAAATCATTACAAGTTGAATCACCATACGTTAAACAACTAAGATATCACAAGGTAAATAATGCCTTCACAGATTGAATAGTTGTATTCATAAATTGGTAAATGCCAATAAAACGACACATTTAAATCATGTTACACAAGATCGTAATTTGGTGTTTCTATGCATGATCCTTATAGCGTTCTTCTGCCTTAGCAGCTTCATGAAATCTCGTAATAATTATTTTCAAACTCTTAATACAATAAATTACCTAATTGGTTATCAAAGTACCGATGTTCATGAACAACATAACTGAGCTAATTATATCAATTATCAAGGAGCTAGCTAGCTAGCACAGAAAAAGATCAGGAATATTTGCTCTATTTGTATGGCTTATTTTTAAAGAAATTCATAAATTTTTTTATAAAGGAAAATACTGTTTGTATTACATTTTATCATTTTCAGTTAAAACGTAGAAAATCATTAAAAAATTGATTAAATAAGAATGATAAATTTCCAAATGAAAAATAGCCACACCATAGAAACCGATATCGCGAAATAGCAACGAATTGGGCTAAGCCCAAACTTTCTCAACCTGTCCGTTTGTAAGTATTTTGTTTGTTCTTTTGGGTGGGAGAGCAAACCCACCTTTAAGGACCAGCCTTACCTATATAAAGTTTGGGCCGAATTTGAAACAATCAAGCCCAGGTTTTGTGACTTAAAAATGCCATATCCGACAGATTTAATTATTTATATTATTTTTTATAAAACTGAACTTCAACAATTATTAAGGTTTAATATGTTTTTACTTGACCCAAAAACAGTTGTTGACAGAAGATAAATTAGCTGATGTATTAAAAGATGAACAAAAAGATCTTACCATAACCATAAGTAAAGAAACCAATCAGGATCTACTTTTTAACTTGACATGAAAAATACCAAGTTTGTGATTTTGCCCTCCAATTTGGAACATGAAATTACAACATATGCACTAGTGAGGATCTATTAATCATGAAGATAAACAAAAATAAAATTGTGATATGATACAAGTTTGAAGGTAATGTCTTAATGTGCCAGAATATAATACAAATAATTAAATGTGCCGAGGCAATCCCACTGGATAGAAGAACTCCGGTCTTCTTATTGCTTTGTGGTGTGTGACACTTTTAAAATTTCTATCAAGTGAAAGAATAGAGGTAAGTGTTGAAAATATAATACAAACGATTATATCCACCTCTTCCTATCAACTTAAGTTTAATATAGGATATAAGTGATAATTTCACACAATAAATCATTCACCTTACAACTTATGTTTTCACATGAGATATTAAATGATACTTTTTCATCTTGTCATTGCTTTGTTAAGTCTGTGGTAGTGTTGAATGGCTCAATTTCCATGCATGTGTATTTAGAGTTATTGGTTTTTCTGCTGTGTGGGTGGGTATCTTCAATACTCTCTTGCAACTAAATAGTGTTGAGGTAGAAGGTCAAATTTGGAATGTAGTGAAGAAAGAACATAACGTCCAAAAGGTTTGGTAAAAATATCGGCAAGTTGAAGTGGTGTAGGGGCATGTCGCATTTGGAGAAGGTCAAGAGCAACTCGTTCTCGGACATAGTAGTAATCAATCTCAATATGTTTGCTAAGAGCATAGAAAGTGAGATTAAGTGTCATATGAAGGGCACATAAGTTGTCTTAGAAAAGGACATGTGGCGACGAGAGTTGGACACCAAGATCTCAAAGCAAGAAAGAGGTTCATGTAAGTTCTGTAAGGTTCCTCAACTACAGGTTATGATAATTGATGATGGAATGTATGGATAATATAGGAGATACGAAAATAGTGACAGTAATAGAATAGATGAACTATAATGAACAATGAAGATAATAAAATTATATAAAATAATCTCGGATCAATGGCTATACCTTGGGAAGTTCGATGCCCCCAATTCCTCTAAATTCAAATATAAACGATTTCTCAATGATTTTTCAGCTTGCCAAACACTATCCCCTATTCATTCTTCATATACTAGAGCAACTAACTAATTTCTTATTCACATGTCTAAGCTCATAGGTCTCTAACTACTTAATTTTAAATAAAACTCAAAAATAACAATCCCATTAGTAAGGGCTCATTAAGCCCAGCCCAACTCTTTTGGTTCCTAACAAGTTCGGTAGTGATAAGAGCTATAGCACGATACTATGCTTAGAAATAGTGTTGTTTCTAGGGGACCATAAGATATAGTTGCTATCTAAGAAAATGTAATATATAGCTCCCGGTTGTAGAGCAATGCGTTTGAGGACATCCTACTCAGTCTGGCGATAAAACTAGCACAAATAGTTCATTTGTGGTGCTTTTTTAGTAGGAAAAAATGTTCTACATCAAGAAAATTCACCAAAATGGTTTGTGGCAACAATTAACCATAATGTGCCTTTGTTGATTTTACGGCAAAATGTGTTACTTTTTCCCACGAAATAAATCGCTGGAAAAACCTTATTATTATCAATGTTGGTGATCCAAAATTGTCGCAAATGTGCAATTCCGGATGTATTTGGTACTTTTTCCGGTGCACTCGTCGGAAATAGCATTTTTTTCCCCTTGTAGTAAGTCACCTCCAATTTGACTTCCTCCTCCAAATCATTATCATCTTACCCATTTAAATTTATTTGATTAGATTAACTTGTTGCATGATTTGATATGTCTATAATGTCGGCATATCTCTGTCTCCTAGTTCTTCCTTCTTGCTCAATTAATTATGTTTATCTAGCAAAAATAATATTGAAAAGCCTTAAGAAATTTTGTCCTGAATGACCAGTACTAGCAGTACTAGCTAGGATAGAGTTGTTATGGTGTGACCTACAACGTACGTCAAAAGGGTTATCACGAGTTGATTTTACTTTAATACTAATACTAAAGTACTTGCTTATTAGAAACGTGTGGATTTATTGATGAGGGCCCAGAACTGTTGGATTGTATTACCGAAACAAAAGCGTATGATTTTTTTTGATATATTTAAAAAAGGGGGATTCTGAATTCAAAACATCTATTTTGAGAGTAGATGATTTTGTCAATCAGGCCACGTTTTTTTAAATAAAAATTGTATAATTTTGAAAATCCATGCATAATGCTTTGAAAATTATGAGCTGATCGATCGCGATGGATATCTATTAGTTAGTCCCACGAATTAATTAATTAAATAATTCATTTCCAAGACTATGATCACTTGGACTATATATAATATATATCCAATGGGTGATTGGACCGATCAACCCACTAATAAGTATAATTAAGGAAACTGCTTAGAACACCAATAAAGTGTATCGATCATAATTTTTTTAAAAGAATTTGTGTATTTATTTTTTTAATATATATATTTTTAAAATACAAAAAATTCTGATCCATTCTTTTCATCATCGGTGGATGTAGCACGCGGCGACCACTCTATAATTAATTAAAGTGGCTTAATTAATAGGTACATGAGTTTGTTTTCAATTGTAATTTGGACGCAGCCCGATCAGCCGGCCATTAACAATTTCGAAAAATATTTTATTAGCTGGCCTGACTTTTTAAAAATATACGATCTCTTCAAATTTTAAAGTTTGTAAATTCTATTTATTTTTCTTGATGTTTTTTTTTTCTTTCTAAAAGAGTTTTTTTCTAACACGTTTTTTAATTAGTTTTATAATCATATGTTGATTCTAATTTGTAACCAAATTATAAGTGTTTTGGAACATTAAATAATATAAATTACTTTTGCAACCTCTCTTCAATTAAACAAAGGTTGTAAAGTTTCTAGTCATAATTGCTAGTATTATAGAAGCAAACGAGAGTAAGGTCGATCAGATTAAAGTCCTTATAAACCAAGTTTTTGAAATGAAGAGATTAAGAACTAATATTATTAGGAAAATTCTACAAACTACTCATGAATAACTACTTTAAATTTTATATTAAAAGCAATAATATTTGCATATTTCATTTAAATAAAAGTGAATAAATTAGAAATCTATATGAAAAAATCAGTTTTTTTTTTTTTATATGTATGATGTCTTTTGGTTGCCGACTTGATCTTTCTGGAAACTCAGAGGGTCTGAAAAATATTGGCCCAGTACTGATATAATGATTGGACATGATCATTCTGTGATTGGATTTTCTTCCCCGAATTAACAAAGAACAAAGTTTCTCACGCAACTTGAAAAAGTTGCATTGGTTCATAAAATTCATTCCATCGATCACTATTGGATCACGCAGGATTCGTTTTGTTGGCCCCGCCGCAATATCATGTACAATTAACAGAACCAATCAAATCACTTCACCAAGTAATTCTCAAGAAAAACAAGGAAAAAGCTGTACTATATATAATATAGTCCATAACATTCAAAAGCAATATTGATATAAATGGTCGGATGATCATGATTCATGATTCATGATTCATGATTTTGTTTTCTTCCAGCTTGATTGACAGTACGAGAAAGTAGGGCACCTTTTTAGATCAAAAGTTCATCATTGTGACTCATAATGTCTGATGATGATCTGCCTAATTGTCTTATGCAATTCATGATCATCAAGTCTTTATAAAGTACCCACGATCAGCAGTGGATATATATGTAATTTTACAAAGGATTCGAAAGGAATAATATTATTATCATTCATGATCGACAGAACAACATATATAATATATGTTGTATTAATAATATATAATTTATCTGGGAGATTTTAAGGATTCAACTTGAGCCTTGCCACATGGACCCTTTGTCCTGATATAAAGTCTGTATTCGTCATATGTCATTGGTGGATAAAGTGCTGGTCGATCTTTTGTCACCAAATGTTTGGCAGGTTGAATCAGTAAATCACTCTTTGGGTTATAAAATAAGGCCAGAGATACCCTGTCTTTCATTGCATTCACGATCACACGATGCTCCACACTCTTGTAAATAGCATTACTCAGTACCTGAATTTGATCTCCTATGTTGACAATGAAGGCATTTGGAACAGGCTTAACAGTAACCCATTCATTGCGTTGGCGGACTTGAAGTCCGGACACGTCATCATCAGGCAGAAGAAGGGTCAAGCCACCTGGATCCGAGTGTGAGGACAGACCAAGTGTAAGGTCAGGTTGTGGACATTTAGGGTAAAAGTTCACCCTTAAGCATGCACCTGCGTTCTCACCTCCAAATTCATTTTGGAGGTATTCCTTCCCAAGCCCTAGATTTATGGACAATATCTCCATCAATCTTCCACATAGCTTTACTGTTTCTTCGCCATATTCCGCAATCACTTTCCTAAATCCCACGCAAATTTTGTCATATATATAGTTCTAAAATGTCAAAATATATAAGTGATCAAATTCAACATTTTTCGCAAGTTTAATTCATCAAAATAAGTCCATGCAATAAACCAGATCATGAGATCAATTTGACTGATAAGATGGTTTGTGAATAATAATTATATTGTTGGATTGAAATGAGTTGAAATTAATTGAGATAATTAAATGAGATAGTTTCATCTTATCTCTGTATCCAAACAGATCTGATTAGTCTTGCTCGCTACTTTTGCCAAATAATAATATAAATTATATGCATGCAAAAGTCATGCATATAATTTCATCATTCACTTTCAAATACTCCACGTGAACAAAAGTAAACCATACAAATTATCGTTGCTAGGGGGCCGGTTGAACATCATAGACGACCGGCATCTATTTACGGATAATTATTTTTCTCTATACGCAATAATGTTCCAACAATGATAGCAACCAACCGAGAGAGAAAAGTCACATCCGCATGATCCTTAACATGAGATCAACAACGTGGTTATAATGCGTTTACATCATATATATCCTTAATTAGATCAGGAGTACCTTTTTCTTAATTTTTTTAAAATAAACTAGGATATGATTGGGATCATATGATCATTTACATATGAATATATATATATGAAATATGAATATACACGAGATATATATATATATATATATATATAATATGTCTATTTTTTATGATCTCCGGCAGAGGATCTCGTTAATTGTTATTTTAAAAAGGATTAATGAAATAAAACAAATTAATCTTTAAAATATCTTCTACAGTACTTAAAATGACACTTGTTTCAACTCGAGAAGATTAGGACACGAGGGAGAGGGAATAATATCCATGGCGCGTTAATTCGAAGGCAGAAAAAGGTACGTACGACTACTGTTGCTTGAATAATATAAAAAAGAAGACATTCATGAAGTACTACTTGCATGGGATCAAGCGTGTTAATTTTCAAACAGACAGCAAATATATATACCTGCAAGATGGTGGAAGTAGAGGCCACTTGCTCTCATTCCTCTGCGACCGAGGCATGTAATGGAGAAAGAAATAGTCACTCCAGTCAAGAATCGCCCCCTTCTGCACTCCCAAACGGCTCCCATACCCTTCGTACGTTGTCGGAGAGTTGGCATATTCCTGCTTCACATCCAGCGGCAGGCTAAAGAACTCGCGCCATGTCTTTCTCGCCCTCTTCATCAGCTCAGGGCTAACGCCGTGGTTCACAATCTGAAAGAAACCCCATTCGCGGCAAGCGTCGGATATCAGACTCAGAGTCTCGTCGATGTGGCTCTGATCGTTGCTGAAAAGGTTTTGCAGATCAATGACAGGGATGTTAATGGGCGTAGACGTCTCAAAATTATACTTCGATGCGACGGCGACGTCGGCGGCAGTGTCAGGCCGGTTAGGCCTATCGGAGAGAGGTTTGATGTAGCGCTTGGGGATTGCTCTTATCCCACTCTCTGATAAGGCTTGGACTCGGACAATCGGCTCAGGCCAACTTTGCAAGCAACTCATCATGATCTATTAATGTTTTTGTTTCGCTCAAAACAGATAATGGTGGGCTTTAGATATATAGGCAGCTTGCGAGGACGACAAGAAGGACTTGGCGTTGAACATTATATCTGTACACATTCATCTACAGTACTGACACGCATACGATCAAAAGGTACATGTATAAGAAGAATCAGCTAGTTTCGGCGCCGTGACTAACTTGGTTTCTTAATTCCTACCATATATATCTAAAATGAAAAATTCTATGTACTTTTTATTACCATCTTCTTACCATTCTTAATCTAAAATAGAGTAACGCGAATGTCAAATTTTACACAACTCTTTATAAAAATTACCTAGGGCCTATAAAAAAATGTAAAGATAATTTTTTTAAAATTTGATTAATACTAAAATCTTTGTTTTTAAAAAAGTGTACAATTTTTTTTTTTATATTTAAGACTCTGTAAAGCATTATATATTTAGATTATTAAAAAATGGAAGGTTTGGATATAAGTGAATCAAAATCATAGAAGTTGAGAATAAATTAAATTTAGAATATTTGATAAATTAAATTATTTATTATATTTTTTTATAAAATTTATAAGTATTATAATAATAAAATAAAATGATTTTTTTTTATCCAAACCTAACCTAAATGTAAATACGCTGATTTTTAAAAATTATGATATTGCATGTTGCAGTTGACTCTTGAATTTCCAGACATGTGATTCTGCTGGGATAGGGAGCCGGTGGCCAGTTGTATCCGTGTGTCTTTCATGAATGGGGAAAAAGTTATTTTCAAGTACAGGTGTCAGTCTCGGGTTAAATCATACATGCTGTAAGTTCAATTCCCAATTTCCCATGCAGCTGCAAGTCTGCACCCAGTATACAGTGTATTAATATGAGAAGCTTCGTTACCCATCATATATTATTATATTTATTTTGATTTATTTATTATTTATTAATATTTATTTTGATTTATTTGTTATTTTTTGAACTTTTTAAATTCAACTTTTTCTAATATTAGTGGTGATCAAAAGTAAATTAGACTTCTGCGTGTATTTTTTCTGATTTTGGAACCATATTCCTTTTTACTCCATTTCTTTTTAATTACTTGGAAACTTTATTTTTATTTTTTTAAAAGAAAGAAAAAATCATGGTTTAATTGAGACTTCTGGGCTGATAATATTACGCACATTCTTATCGAAATAATCCTATTTCAGGCAAACATAATTAATTAAGAACTTCAAAGGTCAAACCTATATATAGTAATTTGATGGAATTAATAATTTGACGAGTTCCCAAGTTAAGCATTGGAACCACTATTGACGCTAGATAAAATAGTAATTATTTTACAGACTAATTTTAATAGATGATTCACAATAAAGAACACAAAAAAATCGTCTAAAATATAAAGAATACGTCTATAAAATTAAACTGAATATTATAAAATCAAGTAAATGTCGAAAAGCAGTTCACAAGCTGGATTGTATAGCCAAAATCTGTATCCGAATTTTACCAAAAATGGCAAAATCCCTAAAATTACGTCAAATTGAAATTCAAAATAAGCAATTTACGAAAAATTCGACCCAAATCGGGTTTAAAATCACTTCCTAACTAACAAACAAAATATTATCAAAAATAGTAAAAAATAATTAAAAATAATGATTCGGAAGGGAAAACAGTAGAATGTGAGGTCGAAAAAAGGGCACATGGAGCCATGCTCTATGTGGACAGCGTGCGCGTTGAAAAGAGCTTTCTGAATTGTGGTCTTATGCTCGATTCTGACACCCATAACCAAAGTTATGACCAAAAGACTGAAACGCACTTCCCACAATTAAAAAGATATCACGATTACTTCTGGTTTTTGCGCTGATTTGCCATCTCATAGTACCTCAGTATTATCAATGTGCAATCAGACAGCTCAACCTTATCTGTCTCGAATCCCCCTGCATTGACCACCTAATCAATGGCCTTTAACAGACAATATTATTGTCTTCCGGCCAATATTTCTTTGGGTTTGACAACCAGTACCACAAACTATATATATATATATATGTGTAATATATGCCCACAAATTTGCACGCAGAACAAATCACAGAGAGAGAGAGAGAGAGAGAGGATAGTTGCTTTGATAGCTATATCAATTAATATGATATAATAATTAATTATATGAGGAATTGTTATAAAATTAAAAAGAAAATTACTACTATTGCAAGAGTAATATAAAAGAAACACTTAAGAAACTCTCTGAAACTTTATTCCTTCTATATATTTTCTTATATATTTCAAAACAACTGAAACCCATATTTATAGGAGTTGAAATTACTATGCAAGTTACTGTGCAAGACTTAAAATAATAATGGTGAGATTATTCACAAAATAATTAAGGGGGCGGAGACCGCTCCTAATAATTCATAACACTCCCCCTTGAATGACCACCCATAAAGAATCTGCCTTGTTAAAATCTTGCCAAGGAAAAACCCAGTGGGAAGAAAAACCAATGGCGAAGGAAAAAGAGTACAGTCTTCTTATGTATCCACAAGTGCTTTAAGATTGCCTCATTAAAACATTGCAAAGGAAAACCCAGTGGGACAAAACCTTAACGAAGGAAAAAGAGTACAATCAGCACAAGTCTTCAGGACTTTTACTCCCCCTGGAAAATGCATGACGATAGATTTTTGAATCTTCACATTGTAATATTCTGCACAATTTTCTTGAATGTCGCAGTTGGTGATGCATTCGTGAATAAATCTGTCAGATTATCACTTGATCGTATCTTTGATATATCCTCATTTGATTTGAATGATATAAGTAGCATTATCTTTGTATACAATTGTTGAGCTATCATTGATTATGAAATACCACACTTTTCTTGGATATGTTGAGTCATTGATCTCAGCCAAATATACTCTCGACTTGTTTCATGAATTGTAATAATTTCTGAGTGATTTGAAGATGTGAAAAATAATATCTGATTGACAGACTTAATAGAAATCTGATATTTACAGTAATACTTAAACTCCCCCTGATAATATGCATTAGTATTTCAAGTAATAAGCAAACATTATTTCAGCATATATAACAGATTACGAATTCAAACATGATTTCCATCTAAATAATGTATTAGAGAGAGCATGATAATATTTTCATCTAAAAGTTTCTCCCCCTCATTCGGCGTTATTAGGGAGAACTTGTTTATATACGACAGAAATAGTATTGGAAACCATCTATGTATGATAAAAGCTGTAAAAACTTTGAGGTCTAATATTATCAGTTCGGCGGAAAATCAAATCCGCTTAACATTGTTGACAAACGAGATCTTGAAGAGATTTGAAGGCTTCGGGTTGTTGTTTAAATATAACCAATTTTGCCATTAGTTTACTCCAGCAAAAAGATCTCGCAATCCTCATAAATTCAGTTGTTGTTCATCCAAAACGATATTATGTCTGATAGAAATTCTAATGTCTTAGATTTGAACCATGAACCTTTTATACCTCAACCACTTATATTTTCTCCTGAGGCCGTAAATACCATGATAGGAGTAGAGATATATCTTTCTAGTAAATCTGATCCTGAAATTGTTGCAGCATCAAGAACTCTCAATGCTCAATATGCAGCCTTTCTTACAACCATGTCTCAGAGGCTACTGGCGAGAACGAGTGAGGTTGATCATCTTAAAAATCAAATATCTGAATTGCATCAAACACTTGCAACTAAAGATAGAAAAAATAAAGATTTAAGACAAGAAAATAAGGAGCTGAAGAAATTTGTAAACTGGTATTCTCGTGACCTGAAAACACGAGTAGAAGAGCTGAAACGAGAGAGAGCTCAGATATAAAGTCAACAACAGCAGCTAACGGCAGAGGTTTAGCGTTTACAAGAAAATAGGGATAGCTATAATTAATCTCGCTGGCTTTTGAAATTATGCATCCAGCATATCTTGTAAAGTGAGATTTGAAGAGATGATGGTTTGTCTTGTTCTTATTTCCATTTCTATAAGAACCGTCTTTAGCTTTATTTAGTACACATCAAATATTCTTCTCATATCTATAATTCATCTGTATTTGTATTCTTATTCTACAAATTTTCAATAGCTCATCAATTTCCTTTCACTATTTTTCACGATCAATATATGATGTGTCCTTCACCTCAATTACAAATTATTCCTACATCTTCCGCAGGTGTCATGTTGCAGCAAGCGAATGATTTAGCTAATAAGTTAGATCGTGAAGCTGTTTATGAGCTGGTGACTCTCGGCACCCGATACTCCTTCTCTATTGTTGGATTTTCCAACCGATTACAATCCAAAAATCGTGAGATTGAAGAGCTTAACGAGAAGGTTTCCGCACTTCAACGACTCGTTCAAGAGTCTGACAGAAAAATTACAGACTTAAAGTAAGAGAATAAGGATTTAAAATCCTTACTTGCCTCTTCATTTTGACTGCCTAATCCTTTAGATAATGATGGTATGTTGCTTTATGAAGAGTAAATGTATTTGAGAGATGAGGCTAGAAGTCTCAAATTCTTGTAACTCATCTATCAATTGAATAATAAGATCTTTCTTTTTCAAATGCATTCTTTGAATTTATAGCAGCTCTTGTGATCTCTTCAGGAGTTCTAACAAGATAAAATCATCAACGTAAACTGCAATAATGGCAAATCCGGATTCTGATAAAACACATGGGCATATAGGATTATTCTTAAATCCTTCTTTCAATAGATACTCGTTGATTCAATTATACCACATGTATCTGAATTGTTTTAACCCATATAAAGATCTTTTAAGCTTTATAAAGTACATACTCTTAAATGTACTTGGATTAGATGCTTCAAGTATCGTATATCTTTATATATGTAATGATCTAATGATTCTTATAAATATGCAGTGACCACATTTATTAACTGCATATCTAATCCTTTTGTAATAACCAAATCGATTAAAAATATGAATGTGATTGCATTCATAACAAGGAAATATGTTTCCTCATAACTACTCTCGGGTTTCTGCAGGAAACCTTGTGCGATAAATTATACCGCACAATTTTATTTCGCATTACGCTTTCGTATAAATATTCACTTATATCTTATAGGCATTACACCCTTTGTTGTTTGGACAACAGGTCCAAATACCTCTCGCTTTGCTAGCGATTTTAATTCAGCTTCTAGCTGCTTTTCATTTTGGTTAAACATTTCTACGTCGACATTTTTTGACGGTTTTTGGCTCACTTTCTTCATTACTTCTAGTAATGTCAAGGGCCATCATATATGAAAATATGTTGTCGACAACAGTTTTATTTCTATCCATAAATTTTTCAGTACTCATGAAATGTATTGAGATCTCATTGTTCCTTTCCAGGGGAAAACATTTCGTGAAACACCTCTACAGGAGGTTCCTCTTCAGAAGGTTTGTACTCTTTAGGAGTTTTCTCTTCAGGAGTTATACTCTTTTGGAGTTATACTCTTCAGGAGTTACCTCTTCAAGAGGTTTCCTCTTCAGGAGGATTATATTTTATACAGAAAATACGGTCTCTTCATGAGCACCGATTTTTTTTTTCTCTTTTGCACCAATAGGTTTTCAACGCTTCAGGTTTATCTTAGACTCATTTATTGCTGATTTAACAACTCGTCCTTCGGGGACTTCAATTCTTACTTAAGCATTAACAGCAGTAATATATGATTTTACAACACCTTTAGTGTCAGTAAATACATCCTGTAACTGATTTGTAATATAAATATATAATCCTCTGAACTTCTGGTTCACATTCATTTGTAAGACGATCAAATTTAGATAGGGTTTTATTATCCCAAGTAATTTCTATCGTGCTTCAGGCACCAATATTTCATTATCTCAAAACATGATGAAATATTAATAAGCTTATATATAAAAGCTTAGTATAAATAAATCAAGTGCTTGGCCGTACAACAGGTACGTGATCATTGTTCAGTCATACCACATTTATGACAAACATTTTCATCTTTCTATGAAAAATTATTCTAAGGGCCTTGACCCTTCTCTGAATTGGATCACTTCTGGTGATACAATAAATTTTTATCATTATTAGTGTTGTCGCTTTTGGGACCAACACTTCTATAGTTTTTCTACCACGTCTACGCCCTTAATTCCTTTGAAAGGATGCACCGTTCACTTCTTAGAATGGTGTAAATTCAATATCGTTAATATGACGTAACTGGTAATTTATTAACAAAAACTCATTATTTAGCTAAATCACTGGAAGACAAAATAAAAGTTCAGAATATTTGTTGAAGTTTCACTCTCGATATTGCTACTGCAGGAGCAATATCGAGGTATGAAAAATAATATATGTCTTCTTTTATATATCATCATCAGTGACCTTCTCACTGCATAATTTTAATATTGATCTGATTTTAAAGAGTGCAAAATATTCAATACCACTCTTAAAATCTTGCAACTTCAGGTGCAATAAGTCATAATGATCTTTTGAGAGAATTACATGTTCCGGTGTTCATATCTCTCTTTTAATTCATTTTACACAGTAAGATGATTTTTCATCATGAGATACATAGCACGGTCCTTCAGGGATACGTGATTTTCTTCTACGATTGTATCTTCCAAATTCATTATCATATCCAAATGGATCTCATCAAGGATCCTGGATAAATTACTTTTTCCAGAAATGTCAATAGTAATAAATTTCAATATTTGACATTATATTACAAAAATAAATCTGTGAATTTAAGAAATATATTCACATTATCATGAAAATAAAAGTAAAATTTTATCAAGTAATATTCAGCAATATTACCTTTAATATTTATTTCGAGGACTGCAAATAATATATTGAAAAACTTACTTGAAGTAGAAGACCACTAGTTTCAGTATCGGTAGAACCTCGTGCTGATATCGTGTTATAAAACTAAAAAGAAAACTACTACTATTGTAAGAGAAATATAAAAGAAACTATTAAAAAACTCTCTAAAACTTTCTTCCTTATATATATTTTCTTATATATTTCATAATAATTGAAGTTCATATTTATAGGCGTTGAAATTACTATACAAGTTATTGTGCAAGACTTAAATTAATAGTGATGAAGTCATTCACAAAATAATTAAGGGGGCGGGGACCGCTCCTAATAATTCATAACAAGAATTATTTTATTTGAATTTGAAGGTGGATCTACCTTTTTAATCGAGTAATTATTATGTGATGACCATAACTATGGATATAACGATCGTTGATGACCGAAGAATCACATGATGTCGATCGAGACAAGAAAAGTAAGGACTTCCAATTACATGCAGCTTGTGATAAAGATCCAACCGGGGAGAGAGATCGATCAACAATTAAAGTACTATATGGTATATAACCAAACTCCAAAATACACGTACTGATCAAAAAGTTGTTCTCAGCTAGCTCCGTCGTGTTAATTAACTCCAAAGTAAATGTTAAAACCTACTAAATCCTTTCCTTTTAATCTCAGGCAAGCCACGTACGTATAGTATCTGATCATTTGCTCGTGTGTGTGTATATATTAACTATTCCTAGGTATTGATCATCATCGACCTTTACAAGCCATCTTTTTTTATAAAGGCCGGCCTTATTTATTTTTACAAAACTTTTCATGATCTGATATCATTTTATTTTACCTAATTATTATTACAAATTTTTAAAATTCATATACGATATATAAAAACAAGTAATTCAATATTTTTAAATATTAAAATAAAAATAACATTAAAAAAATATATTTTAATAATATTTTATTTAAATTTTAACTACTTATATCTTAATTCATCTCATATTATCTTATTCTCTCTATATAAACGGATGAATTCCTATTTTACTGAATCAAAGTAGTAGTTAATTTACTAACTTATATTAAGCCCGATTAATAATAATTTTTAAGTGATGATCAGTGGCTAATTATTTGCAATATTGGTGTCCACCTAGCATGCATCTTAAAAAGCCGATTATATGGTACTGTGATATATTACTTTATTAGAAGGAAAGTGTCGCAGAAACTTCCGTCTTTTGTTCGTTCGGAGTACGTCTCCATGATCGAGATATATAACTACAACATATATATGCGCGCACGCTCTATATATATATATATATATATATCTTTATATTTAAAAAACATCTATTCCGGATTAAACAATAATAAACAGTTTAATTTGTTTAACTTTTGTATTCCGAAATTACCCCTACTTATATATATATAATTTTCTTTAAAGAAAAATTTATATATAGCGACAGACAATGTCACATCATGAATAATCAATTTTTCTAGTTAAAATTTAAAAAATAATTAGTAGAAAGTATGCCCACAAACAAACAATTCGGTTCTGGAACAGACCCTATAATTAATTATTAAAGTGGCAGTGGAAAAGAACTGCACGTGCGTACACAGACTAGGTCATGCATGTAAGTGTAACTTCACACAAATTAAAGAGATGAGGACCCCCCGGGCCCGGCCGACATAAAAATTAAAAAACATGCATGAAGAGGAAGACGACTTCATTTCGGCCATTATGTCTAGCTAGCTATATATCTGTCTATCTATCTTTAATTATTATAAAAAAAATTAGACAGTTTATTTTTATCATAAATAATTTCTTTTAATTATAATTAAAATATTATAAATATTTATTATTTTATAATAAATATTAATTAAAAATAGCTAACTAGTTCCTCCTAACCTCCACAATCGCCAAATATATATAATTGAAAGGAGGACCATCTTAATTGTTCACGTGGGCTTGACTTCATCCATGCATTAGTGGGGGCGCCCGGCGTTTCGACTAAAGCAGTATTAATTTTGCAGTGGGCCGGTCGGGCTATATCACTGCATGCATTCATGGTTGTTCATATCACAAAACTAAAAGATCGAGACATGCAAATTATATGAGAAATGCAACGTGTAGTCTTCCTTTTGGAGATTGTTATGTAGGCCAAAGTAATTTTATTTTTAATTTTTTTTAAATTATAAAAACATCTGTGAAAAGCAATATGACGTTTTATCGGTATTATTCTTAACATCATGATACGTACGTATATTATTATCAAAGCTTCTGAATATTTTTAAAAGAGATAAATCAGGTTTAATTGGTTTGCATTAGGATTTGTCCTATTTGCCAATGGGAGGAGGGATGAAGCATCGTCACCACCCACCTCTCTCTCTTGTCAACCTTTACCATAGCTTAGGCTTTTTGTTTCTTGTGTTTTTCATTTACTTTTCATCATTTGCACCAAAACTCATAGATCTACTACTTTTTGGCAAGAATGAATCAACATGCGCCTCACCATCAGTCTTTCCAGACGCCATTCTTTAAGTCAACAGAAGAATCCCATCCCTACAAGCGGCGTGTTCACCTCACGCATTCACGTCCACTACATCTAAGGAGGCTTTTGCCGTCATGCACGACACATTTGGGTTCAGTAGTGTTGAATCTCTTTGTGGCTGTCATCCACTCCTTTTCAGGTGAGGCGTGTCTCCTGCACGCGACATCATTATCAGTGGTGGCCCCTCATCGGCAATTCATTTCAATCACTGATTGCTTTCCTATAGTTTTGCTTTCCCTAACTAAGGATTAAAGAAAAATAGACGTGACAGTTATTTATAATTAGCCTAAATCAAGATAGTGTAACACACACCTCTTTGTTATAGCTTTATTATCTGTTTACCAAACTATATTAAAACCGTTAGCAAGTTGTCTTCCCTTATGGGAATTGGGTGGAAGTGATTCTGGTCACCTTTTTTATTTTTTTTGTTTTGTGTTGTATTGTGTGTTGGCTTTTGAAAATATTGTAGGGAACTCCCACCCCCATTAAACTTATATTTTGTAACCACTAGTTTTGTAATATGCATAAAATTAGTGATCATGAGTTTCATAAATAAGTGATTCTAAGGTCACAAACAGCAGGTCCTGATTGGATCTCGCCTAGTCGAATTTTTTTTTTTTTTGTTTTTTGTTTTTTCTTTATATATATTTTTATCACTTTTAGACATTTTAAAAAAATTATAAAAAATCACAATACTAATAAAATACACATTTTTAATCATTATATAAAAAACAAAATTAAGAAAAAAAATATACTCTTACAGTCGGAAATCCAGACTGAGTACTAATATAGTTATTCTCTTCAGTATACTGATCCTCATCCATTATTTAGGCCTTTTTTCTATGCCTAATAAGTTTTTTCTTTTCTTTTTTTCTTTTAGAGTAAGAGATGAAAACATTGACTCAGCTTAGAAAAGAAAAATTACAACCTAAAATCATCTAAAAATTACTATTTAACTAGCAAAAAATAAAATAAATATGAGATGAAAGATGAATCTAGCAAAGCTCGGGGGTGGCCTTGGCCTTGGCCAAACAAAATATAAAGGGAGAGACAGTTATATATATATATATATATATATATATATATATATAATTTAAGTTGTTTAGTGATTTTCTTAAAAGAGCTCAACGAGATCTGAGAATTTTATTAATATATTTTAAAGAATAGTATTACGTATACTTCTAATTTAATTTAAAAAAAACGTATAAGATTTATTTTTATCAGATTTATTTTTAAAACTCAAATTTTAATTTTAAATTTTATAATCTTCAATATATCAATAACTCAAGAAATAAGTTTTATTTTTCAATTGTTCTTAAATATAATTAGTATTTCTCTAATTTAAATAATTTTACAAATCAAACAATTAATAAGTAATTATTTAAAAATATATTATATTAATATGTGATCGATTGACGATGGTGTGTTAAATTAAATTGGATATAAGAATTTTTCTGGAAAAAGCAACTCTTCTCCCATAATCTAGTAGGATAATGATAGATATATTACTATATATTTTATTATCTATTTAATAGTTTTCATTTTTATTTTTAATTTTATATAATAGTTAAAAAATTATTATTAATAAGATTATATTTTTTTTAATAATTAAAGATGTTAAAAATACTTAAAAATGATAAAAAATAAATAAAAATGTAAAATATATTTTAAAATAATAAAAATTATATACCTACCATTATTCTGATCTAATATTCATATCCGTGGCCAGTGATGAGCTGAAAGGACGTGAAGATCAGTAATGGCTGATGTCACTCGTGCTCATGCCACAAAATATAAAAGTATACAGTCGACCAAAAGATAAAGTTTGGCCGACACTACTGAATCAGATCCACCAGCGTTGAGATCTTTCATCACGTTGTAAACATGCATGTTTTGGCGGCCTAACTCCTATAAACCTATATTATGCATCCATCTTCTCGAGAGTCGAACCCATGAACACCACACGATCGAGCTATAGTCTTTTCCATGTCCCAGAAGACTTTTTCAGCCCTTTTGCTTTCAAACACTTTTTCTTTGTCTTCTTTTTTAAATGATAAACGTAGGATTATTTTATAATTTATTTATATCTATAAATTAAAATAATATATTTTTTAAATTTAAATTTGATTTTTACTTTGATTTGATGTTTTTACAGATTTAAAAAAATATTATTTTGAATAGAATAATATATTTTTTAAATTTAAATTTGACTTTTATTTTGATTAGGTGTTTTTACGAATTTAAAAAATATATATTTTTATTCAAAATTATAAAATAATTATACGTATATCACTATTTTTTTTTTTTTATCACATCCTTTTCTCTGACTGATCAACTGCTTTTCCATGCTTTCATTACAAGACAAAAATGAATCACCAGCAAAAGAAAAGAAAGAAAGAGAGTGCGGAAAAAGAAAAAGAAAGGAATCAAATTAAGCACGAGATACACGTGCCCCTATGAAACACTAACGTATGCATATGGACATGATGCACTACTACTAATCATACTCTTAAAAATTATCAGTATTTAATTGATGGATACATACAGCGATTATTAGCATTAATCTTGATAAATAATTAGAATATATAATTCCAAGTACACCCCGACACTGGCCCTAGAGGTGGCTGGCCGTCAAACGCTAGGTTAATAATTAAGAGGGTGGTTGGAGGGTGGTGGATTGCCTAACTTTGTGTTATTTTATTAAAAATTAATGTGAAAATTTTCTATTAGAAGAGGTAAAGGATCATCTCGTAATTTAAATACTTTTAATTATTTAGGATATTAGTCTCCCACAATATAAAGAAGGCTAGGCTAGCTTAAGTACTGGTTATAATTGTGTTATACACAAAATACCTATAAAGAGTTCTGTATATTGATCATATGAAATTATACTTGGTTTAGTTCTAATATTATTTAAAAATACAACTTATAATTGGAACTTAACATATGCTAATTATAGTGTACCTACGGCCAGCTTATACTTGTTTTCTTTAATTTGCCCATGCATTAAGATGAAAAAATCATTTATAATTTATTTTGACTGTAAATAATTATTTTACTATAATTAATTGACTATAAATAAATATTTTTCTTATAGTGTATTTTATAAGAGTGCAAACTTTTTAATGCACGGATAATAGTCTACTACAAAAAAAATAATTATTTGTTATCAAATAACAGCATTTAAAAAAGCTATTTACAATTAGAACAGTTTGATTTATTACAAATAACTTTTTTAGATGTAGTTAATTAGTTATTTATAATAATTTTTCTTGTAGTGTGGTGTTCATCAATTATTAGGAGAGAAAACATGCGTATATGGTCATGACTTTCTATCTCACTTGTAAGATAATTATACTTATATAATTATTAGGCTAATTACTAATAAACAAGACGAGTGTCAATCATATTGATAATTAGCTACGTACGTCATCATGTACATACAATATTATGGCCGGTAAAGAAGTGGTGCACGTAACCACGTTATTATAATATATAGACTAATTACTTCATGTCCATTTATCTTCTATTTATCTTTAAATTTGAACAAGAATGGATCATACGATCGACCTTGATCATATATATTCAGAGAGAGAGAGGGAGGGACCATTAATATAGATCATCATGGCATTAATCACGAGTACTAGTAACTGCCTACTGTGACAATTAAAAGACAAAGTAATACTGTAATTCCCACGTGATTGTTGGTTCATATGGCACGTAGGAGTAGTAATACCTCAGCCTTAATTTTCAGAAAACCAGATGATAGCTCGGCCATGATATAATTATACGTACATCATGATGCAGGGAAATGAGACAAATGATTAAGCGGCAGGAGGTATAGCTGGCTAGCTAGGTTATATATATATATATATATATATATATGAACAGCATATAATATAAAATAATAATATTTATTATTAAATATGTAATTTGCAATTATGTGTATACTTATCAGATCAACAAGTCTCTAACTAGGTTTTAAATATTAAAATCACTCGCACACACACAGTAGTGCTAGCTTCTTCATGATTCTTCCTTATAAGAGAATGAGTTTTTTTTTTAAATAAATCATTTTATCTCAAAAAATTTATTTTTTATTTTAAAATATCTTCAAAGACAAAAAAATTTTATCCAAAATTTGTCTAAAAAAATCTATCTCAAAAAGTTTTTAGGGATGAAAATTAAATTTCATCCTTAAAAATGATTTTTAGAGACGAAATATCACTTGTCCGTCCTGATTTGTTCAGATGGATTTTTTATTTGAGACAAAAAAATTTCATCTTAGAAATCCGTTCGAACTAAAATTTCAGTTGTCCAAACTGACACTCACTATTCAAACGGACAAATATTTGGTTCGAACAGATTGCCTGGTTCGAATAGCGTCCGAATGGATATTCTCTATTCGAACGAATAAGTTTATTGAAATTAATCTTGTTTGAACGAACTCTTTTTTGTTTGGACCATTTTTTAAATTGTAATGTACCATTCAAACATATTTTTTTATTCAAAAGGTACTGCTACACAGATTCACATTTAATTAAAAAATGCATTACTATTATAATAAAAATGTAATTTGTACATCAAGTTTATTCAAATATTGTTGTTAAACATAATAAAAAATATACAATTAATATTAAAAATAAGTCTTAAGATCGTGGTGATAACATTGTGTTTTAAAATATCCTCTGTCATTTTGCAATCATTGCTCAGGTCCTCGACTCCAGTCTCTCTTCTATTCTTATCTCTAATTCCACTACTTTATTTAATCTGGTCAGCAACTTTTGTTCCTTGGACCTCAATCATTCTATCTCAAGTTGTGCTGCCTCTAACTTCTTAGTCTTGTCTTTATTGGATTTAGCCTTAAAAGTGAATGATGAACTGAATGATGGCTTCACACAATGCCTTAAGCCCCTCAAATATCCAGAACGTGATCTGAGAACTTCAGATAGGATCTGAACATCGTTGACAGATGATTCATCGGATGGATTAGTAGCAACGCCCTTTAGAGATTTCATGTTTTCTTACAAAAAAAAATCATTAAAATTAGTATAAATAATAAAAATTTTGTATTAGATTTGACTTAATATACTTAAATTTTTATAATTTGCCTCAGTATCAGGACTGGTCCAAACACCATCACAATCTTTATGTATTTTAGCATATAAATAAGTTAGATTAAAGTCACTAGAGCTTTCAGATTGCTACAAAATAAAAACTGTATTAAAACTTGAATGAGAGAAGTGTATATTTTAATATGAGACCAGAACTAGTAGCACTAACCATTTTTTTGTGCAAACGATGAAAATATCGAAAACCTACACAATAATGTATCTTTAAATTTGATCTATTTGTTTTATTCATGACATTCCGGTGCTAAAAAAAAAATTAGATTATAAATTTCAAATTTTAATACATATATCATTTTCTATTAAAAAAAAAGATAAATGAGATATTACCTTATAAGCAGAATCTTCAAATAGATCACAAATGTTTTCCCACTCGGCTGGTGGTATTGCTTAAAATAGATTTTGGCACACCTCTGCATGAGTGCTGACCTTCTCAAAATATGCATGGCACCAACTTTTGTACCTTCGGAATGCATCCGACATCAGTTCCTGAACTCTTTTTCGATGCTCTCGCCGACTAAAATCAAGATTAAACTCATCATTGAAAAAAATTATAAGTAATTAGTAGAAATGCAATCAGTTTTAAATTTAATTTATACTTAGTTTCTTGGGATGTAACTCATTACTATGCAACGATTTTTTATGTGATTTTTTACATCTTCGATAACGTTAACCCAGTAGGCTGCTGACATCGGAGTATAAGTGCGAGTGAGGACACCAACATAAGTAGAAAGCCATGCTTGTGAATCAATATGCCTACCAGTGTGACCCTCTAATATATCAACTTTAATTTTATCTATTTTTTTGATTTTCTCTATGTAGACACTCCTCGTAATACATCGCCCTTGGCGTTGGCATACAACTAAATGTACAATAATGAGAACATATGTATATAATTTGGTAAATATCTATTAATTCATGTGTTAAATCTCATAATTTGACAAAATACCTAGCGCTAGGTCTGGTGATGCTAGTCCACTATTGCTCGCCAGTGAATCACGTACAAAGGAGTCGATAATGGGTAGGGGTAGGGATGGTGCACAATCTGTTTTACGTTTGGGAGGCATATCTATTTGAAATTATAATGAATTAAATATATCATCAGATAAATATTATGGATATTTATAAAATTTACACTTACACAGATATTTTAATTTATTTACTATCAATTTTGCTGGACCAGTCCCCTTCATTCTCACTAGATACGTACGTTAGTAGATTCATGGTCTTCCAACATTCTACCCTTAATTACTTATGGTGCAATGTCTTCCTTATGGAGTGGGACTATGTCATGTTGACTTAGGTCAACAAATAGATTGATCCCTAGTTCGTTTTCTTGATATGCTTTTTCATTTGTCGCACCATCAAATTTTTCATGTAGTTTGTCTGCCTTTAGAATATAATCATATATATATATATATTTCTTGGTGCAAACTTCTCACCACTCACATGGGTTCCCGTATTTTGGATCATCTAAATAAAAAACTTGATTCACTTGGCAGGTGAGAATGAAAGGATCATTTTCGTACCAAGTTCGGGATGTATTCACATTGACAAAACTTTTATTTTTATGCACTTTCAATCTAGGATTTGAAACATCCCACCAAGTAAATCTAAACAACCAAGCAATATAACCCCCCACATACTTTAACTCTATACTACCTTCTATAACTCCGTAGAAGTCAATGTTATTATCGCCATGACTCCATTCGACTGTAACCTCACAATTCTTAATTTTTCTATATCATTCTCTATCACGTGTGTGAAATCTATATCTACGTACCAAACATCCCGAATATTGGATAACCCTCTTGCCTAGACCACATGCCAATGCATAAATTTTTAATGAGATCTCATCAAAATTTTCAACATGTTTTGATAGAACCTATATCAATAAATATAGTTATTATAATATTAAATATCAATAGAATCCATATTAATTTTTTTATAATACCGTATGTTCAAATCACGACGTAAACTCCTCTTCATGCTTCTTTTGTATATCAGCTACACCACCAAAACTAAGTAGTTATAAATGTTTGCTATGCGTTTTCATGTAAAATATTAATTTCTATGAAAATGCTAATTTCAAGTATTTGATTAATATGTAAATTCATTACTAACCTCAAGTAGTGCTCAATTTCCGCACAGATATTCAGGACATACTATTGAGTTCTATTATAATCTTGTCCGCACAAGTCGTAGCCTCCCAGTGTGCTCATTAGATGTACAACTTGGGAGAATATAGAAAATAGTGATGAGACACCCATTTGTTCGCTTTCAAAATTTTGATCCGGTCTCGTAAATCTAGCATCAACCCCACAAAAATACATTGAAAAAAAAGTGTGTAATTCGTTATCAATGTATGATTCTGCAATCGAACCTTCTAAACGAGCCTTATTTCTCACATTTCGTTTAAGTTTTCTTAAAAATCATTCAATAAGATACATCTATCTATATTGAACTAGGCCCTCAACTAAAATCTCACGAGGTAGGTGAACAACCAAATGAATCATTACATCAAAGAAAGCAGGTGGAAAAAACCCTCTAGTTTGCACAAGATCACTGCGATGTCCGCCTCCATTTTTAATAATGCGCCAACTTGTAACGTCCTATTACAAATGTATCTAAAAAATGCCCCTAACTTTGTGAGAGATATACGAACATCTCAAGTAAGTTTTTACACACACCAAGTATCAACAAATGCTGTAAAAATATATGACAATCGTGACTTTTAAGATCAATTATGTTCTAGTCATATGTTCGCACACACCTTAACATGTTCAAAGCATACCCACAGGTAATTTGATTGACAAGAACCAATTACAAAATTTCTTTCTCTCATCACTTGATAGTGTATACCATCCAAGAGGTATATATGCTCGAGACTCATTATCTTGTAAATGCAACTCTGGTCTTATATCAGAGTACTAAAAATATTTTCACATATATTTTTTTCAATGTGCATGACATCTAAATATGGCAAAGTGTCAACATAGACCAGTATAGCAACTTGAAGAAAATATTTTTTTTTGTGTAATTGAATTCTATTGCATCTCGTTTCCTCTTTCGCGCTCGTGCGTCTTTCCCAAATCTATTTTCTGGAACCTCAAGTAGTTGTGCGAGAATATCATCGCCCGATAGTGTTGGCGGTGATGACCTTCGCTCAGTTTTCCTATCAAATGTTATCATATTTGAATGTCATCTATAATTATTAGGTAAATATCGACGATGACCTATGAAACATAATTTTCTTCTATTTGTTAACTACTGAGACTGTGTATCTCTGTTGTAAATAAGACAAACTAATTTACCTTTTGTGCTCCATCCAGACAAGTTTATCATCCACAAGACTGCGATATGCATTCTGAATTCCCGCAACAAGACCGCATTATACATAGTCACACACAGTTCCCACAACTCTTTCAACTCTGCTATTAGTAGTTGTAGATATACGTCGATATCATTTCCTAGTAACATCGGCCATAGAATCAATACAGCTATTAGGAAATAAGAGTCTTTCATACACTTCCAATGTGACAAATTATAAGGTATTAATATCATAGACCACATACTATGAGAAGTACTCATATTACCGAATGAATTAAAACCATCAATTGCTAACCCGAGACGTACGTTCTGAGGCTCTTTGACAAACTATGGATACTCCCCATTAAACTTTTTTCATTGTAAGAAATTTGTCGGATGGGAGAGGAGTTGATCATTTCGAACTCTTTCTATATTATGCTAAATCATATCTTTCGCAATCACTCAGGAAGTAAACAATCGTTGAAGTCGAGAGATCAACAGAAAATATCTCAATACTTTATCGGTACATTACGCTTACCTGATGTCTATATTGACTCGTGGCACACTGGACATGAATCAAATTTTTCATATTACTCCCAAAAGAGTACACAATCATTCGTACAGGCGTGGGTAATATTATAATCAAATCACAATCTCCGATTCAATTTTTTTGCCTTGTAAAAGTTACGAGACACCACGTTATGTTGCGGTAGAACCTCTTTAAATAACTCAAATAGCATGTCAATGACTTTTGCAGAAATCCGATATATTGACTTGATATATAGCAACCTCACTATGAATGACAACTTGTTATGACGGGTACACCCCGCATACAATTGTCGTTATGCATTCTCCCACAGTCTTGCAAAATTCTTGTTTCCCTTAAAAGATTGTGAAGGTGTTTCTTCTCCATCTCAAACCCCAAGCATGCTTGTGTCAATATCCCTTAACATCTCGGTCATATTCTCTCAATTATCATCATTATCATCAGAAACGATCATATTTGTATCGTCAATCTCGATCTCGATCTCGGCACCATTTTACTCTATCCAATTGGAATGACTCCAAAATCTAACTTCTGTAGGAAATGGTTCGCCATGTAGAACCCAGTGCGAGTATTTAGGATCTATCCCATTAACGAACAAATGTGACTCAACCACTACCATGTTTAAATAACTCAAGTTCTTGCACTTCGTGAGCGGACATCTTATAAAATCCCGACTATCAGCATTATCTTTCACAAACTCTATGAAAAATTTTATCCCCCATACATACTCTTTATGGTCTCGTCCAAATCTATCATCCAATAGCATCTAATTTTTGTCTATTGTATTTTCATTATCCGCCCACTTTCTATTAAAAGAACCTAATTTATTTCATAAACATCATCAATAATACTGTAATTGATATCCTCATAGCACTACTTTTGTGGCGCCCATGACTTCCCATTGGGATTTAGAGGGACTCGTGACACCCGGATGATCGTCACACGTGTCAATCATCCATCGCTTAGTGCTTGAGAGTGTGTGTAAAGCATGCAATAAGTGTATAAATAAAATATTCGCAGTAGAAAATAAAGAAATAGTCATTCATTCTAGTACCAGAAAATTTAAAAACATACAAATCAGTCTGAATCATAATTCTCCAAATGGAGATTATACAATTATCCCAAATAAAAAGGAAGATAAGACATCTATAATATATGGGATTAAAATCCTTATCTTCACATCACACAGATTTACTCCTCTGGCGGAACTTGCCCTTTCAGCTCATCTTCATCTTCTGCATCACAAATTATGATTCCATAAAACAGAATTGTAGGTGGACCTGATACACCGATGAGACGCAAATCTCAGTAAGTAACAGTACCAATTAATACAAATAACAATATGCAATAAATTCAACTAAGCAATTAAATTTTAAAAACTCACACAAGATTTCCTTTCCAAGAAAGGAATCCCACACTGACAATGGACCGCCCTTTCTCAAAAAGGGACGCATCACAACTCGCTAACTTTCTTTTCTCAGAAGGAACACCACATCCCTAACTGTTATTTCATAGAAGGGACTTAACAACAAAGCATCCTTTCCCAGAAATGATCACACCAATTAACCATTCTTTCCTAGAAAAGAACGCAACACAACACTAACCGCTCTTTCCTATAAAGGACCTCATCAACGGATCATCGTTTCCTAGAAAGGAACGTATCCACAACCGTCATTTTCTAGAAAGGACCATAATATACTCACTTGCCAAAAATTCAGTTTGTGGCTCACTACACATTTTCATTTTATTAATACTTGTATTACATGGCTTCCCCTAAGGACCATCTATATACCCTAGCTCTCTTCGCCACATCACGAATAATGACTGTGCGTGTGATTTTAGAATGGGCGATGCCCAGCTAACTGGGCCAAACATCCCCTAGCTCCCACTAGCAGATGAGACACGAAATCATTATGAGAGCGTTATCATCTCATCCGATCTCGTTGTCGCCCAAGGACAACCCAAAGGACGTCACTTTAGTATATTCTGTTCCCGAGTGACCAGAGGAGCTCCATTAAGATAATGTCCCATCTCGACTTGGGATCGTGATACACACGCATCCATCACAACAACCAGACCAAACCATGAACTACCAACAAAACACCTCAACTTAATACCTCCATTTAGACAACAACAAAAATCCACAAGAAATAAAATATGCACGATAAACAGTTATTGGATAGCGTAGCTTTATCATACAACAAGTAGTAATCAACCAACAATTAATTACACAATGAACAATTAAATTCCACACAAATATCCAATCCCAACCAAATCAACTTCTGGGTGACCCATTCCTCCATTTAATGGCCTCGAGCCCATCCAACCTGCTTCCAGTTAGTATTAATTAACACTTTTAGCTACCAAAAGAGAGGTGAGTTACAATTAAATAATCAAACAAGTAATAACCAACCGACTGTCACTTACTACACGCTCGATAACAACTTTGGATGATCGCAAAAATGTCGTATAGCAACTTTGAGCCTCCACCACGAACACGCTACTAAAGTCGCGCCCATCACACTAACGTAAATAAAATACTATAAATTAAATAACACCAATAAATATAATCAATAATAATAATAACAAAATAACTAAAGCAACTTAACGTAAATAAAACGAAATAAATAAAACACTCAAATAATAATGATAAATATTATGAACAAGATACTTTAAACACTTATACGTAAATACATAAATTAGAAAGCAATTATTATTTAAATAAATACAACACTTAAATTAATTAACCAAGTAAATGGTTAAAGAACTTACCGAAGATATCTTAAAGCGGTGAAAAATGGCGATTAACACGGCAAGAAAAACACTAACAAAGAACCATTTTGAATTTTTGGATTTCAAGAGTTTGAAAAGGAGAAACTCGAGTTTAGGTTGTGTGGAAAAAAGGGATTCAAAACCGAGCATTAAAGGAGAGAAAAACACTATCTTGGAGTGATTTCATAAGGGGGTTGACAACCCATTTTATAGACTGAAATCGACCTCTAGAGTGCAGAATTTGGGCAGCAAAACTCACGCGAAAACACACCAACACGGAGCAAAGACAAGGCAAGCTGTAAAGGAAAAGGATCTTCAACTTTTTCATATGAAAACCAAAGGAAAAACAGGACTGGACGCTCTTGGTTTCAAGTGGATTTTGGGCACGTGATGCACGAATCGACTGCAAAAAAAGGGAAAAATACTTATCTATGTACATGGTATTTTACAGAGTAACGCATGGATGAAATGAGCAAAAGAAAAGCTGTAAAGATCCAAACTTGGCTCACAGTCTACAGCTTCAAAAAATATAGGGGCAGGCGTATGCGAGGAAGACCATGGGGTTTCATTAAACCCATAGAGCTATACGACGCCGTTTAATCCATAGGAGGGTTAGGTTGCAAAGGTTCACGGGTCGGGCTTTAAACCAGTCAAGGGCTGGGTTTAAAACTCGGCACAAGGCCCACAAATATACAAGAAAACCCCAATAGAAACACTTTAAAATATGCCCACCCAAAAATCAATTAAATAAAATAAAGCACATTAAATTAAATACTAACACAATAAATAAAGAAATTAAATTCAAGCATTAAAATAAATACATCATAATAAAATAATAAAAGAAAATGAAATACTCAACATTTAAACATTGGAATATCCAAATGGTAAAATAGCAAACTAATAAATCCAATAACTCAAATATTTAAAATAAAGGAACCAATAAAATGAATAACATGAAATAAAAAACCAATTCGAAAATGATCTAAACTCAAAAATATGAAAGAAATACGTAAAATGAAATCATGTAAAATAACCAAATAATAAAACCAATAAATACTCTACACAAAAGGTTAAACTCAAAACAGAATAGAGAAAAAAGATTCAATAAATTAAATTAAAGCACCTCAATATGAATTTGAGTAAAATAATATAGCCTCAAAATTAATAAGCTAAACCAAAAGTAATAAATCTGGAAAACCCAATAAAATACAAGGCTTGTCAATAAAAGAAAACACAACAATTTAAACTATAATGAAAATAAAACTATTAAACCAAAATAATAACAATTATAACTATTCAAATGCAAGGGCCAATATCAATAATTAAATAGAATAACTAAAAATACTAGAATTAAAGATCTCACAAACTATCAAATAAAAATAATAAAATAATACGTAAGGTACACAAAATTTAAGATCTCACAAATTTGATAAGGTAGTTGTTCATATCTCATTCGAGAGTCTATCATTTATATCGCATATATATTCTGTCTAAAACTCTAATGTTAGTAAAATTTGGGCAGCATTTTCCTACAATTCTCCAAGTATGCTAGTCGTGAAACTGCATACCCAGAGAATGTAAGTAAATGCACACCAAAATTTTATAACCTAACATAAGTGCATTGATTGAATGTATCTGTCATATGCATGCTAGAAATCCAAATTGTCTACTTTGGATAATTCAAGAGTTGTACCCAATCATTCTTTTAGAGAATAATTGACCACAACTCTTAAACAGGTCTAAAGTTCAATGCAGCACCAAATTAAGTCTAACATCCAACTATAATAGTACAATAAGCCACAACATTAGTAATAACAAATAATATTATTAACAACCAATATATATTATTAATAATGGTATTCTGTCTGCATAAGTTCCGTTCGAACATAAATTTTTACGTCCAGACGGGCTTCCCCATCGTTTGGACGTGAACAGTTCTGTTCGAACGATAATCGTACAGACAGAATACCAGAACCAATCATCAACATTAATCAAGTAAGCAACAAATGTTCAAATAAACAAATCATGCTCGAAATAGGTCATATAATAAAATTCCCAACTATCAAAAGAAGTATACAAACTCTATATAAAATCACCCAAAATATCAAAACAAATCTCTAATCTCTAAATCTTAACAATTAGAAAATTAATCTCAACTTTACACTTTCAACTCCAAATCCAATTCAACAACGTTATCCACAATCAGAAATCATAAGATGAGAAAACTCCCAACCACATTTAATGTTGAGAAATACACAAAAAAAAAAATGTTGAGAAATAAAATTGACATATTCCCTCTCAAGAATGCCAAATCTTCCACACTCAAGAATCTTCCTATAGTATACAGTCTTTCCCTCTCAGTCTCCATCTCTCAAAAATAGCTCAGTCCCGCGTGAAAATGAACTGAAGAGTTGGGTGTTTAAATCATTGAAGTTGCATTCGGACGTGAAATTTATCCATCCGAACGTGAAAATTTCTATTTGCCGTTTTGTTTTCCCATGAGGATTTTCAACTTTTGGCGTCCGAACAAAATATTTTTCCATTCAAACGTATAACTATTCTCAGTGTTTGGCGCAAAAAGTTTCCTCCAAATTATTCACATAAACTACAAGATAAAGTACGTTTGAATAATAGTAGATTACGGTTCGAACAGATACTTAATATTAATATACTAAATAATATAAAAAAATATTATATCATTATTATAATAGGCATGTATTGAGTAATGTAATATATTAGTAATATGATATCATCTTGTAGAGTTATACTAGTATTATAATACTAATATATTAGGTAATATTTAATTATATATGTATATACAATGGTATTACTAATACTATTCTAAATAATATATACTATAAGTTATATGTATTGAACAACAAGTGATGACACTACTAATATACTAAGTAATCTAAGTAACATGTACTTACTTAGTATAATTTATAAACTAAGTACTCCGTGTAAATAGTATAATACTTATATTCTAACTAATTTATACTAGTATATACGAAATACTTGATATATACGAAGATGAAATACTTGATATATACCTATTATATATAACACTATCATCTTAGTGTTATGTATAATATATGTATATTATATTAATATTTTTTTTACTAAATACTTTATAATACTATTAGTGTCGTATGGTATATAGTAATATCGTCATAACTAGCCGAACTGATAGTGGATTGCTCAAACCCAAAACTTTCCTATTTTCTTTTGAACAGATAACCCCCTCCATCCGAACATATACCATGACCATTCAAATTTTTATAAACACCATTCGGACGCTCCAACAGCTACTAAACTCGTTCGAATGTCCATTAGCTCATCTGAACGAGTGTCGGGGTATATAGTACCCAACCCTCACCAGACGCCTCATTTTTGCATCGAACGAGAGATTCCAAAAGTTATTCCTATTCGAACGAAAATCGCCCTAAAACTCGCCGAAATCATCATCTATAATGAAATATATAAGGTATGATCCCTTTAATCCCTCCTATTTGTTGAAAAAGGGTTATGAACACCCATTTTTATTGGGGTCAGATTTCAAATCGAATCCGACTCATTTTTCATAGTTTTTGTATTTTTTTTTTCCTAGCATTCATTGTTTCGGACTTTTAGGGATGATACTAGGGTTGATTTGGTTCGAATAGATTTGATTTTTGTAGATGAAAAGTAATGACCGAGTCAACTCAGTCATTTCTCTTCGCAGAGGTTTTTGTTCGAACGAGAATAAACCCCATCCGAACGAGATGGAGGAGATGATCGATTTCGTTTAAACGAGCATCTTACTAGTTCAGACAAGTTATTTTATGTCCAAATGAGTAAGTGCCCAACAGAACAATTTGATATACGCTTTAGTTTCATTTAGGTATTTTGAGTTTGATAAAAATCTGTCTAACTTTTTCCATCGCTTGTTTGTTCAACAGTATATGAATGACAAATAGAGGTTGAAAGCGTGGAAGAGATTAGATGATTGGGAGTAGTAGCACACCTCCATTTGCCTCCACTCCCATCCCTCCCGCTGCTCCCTCTATTCCCATCCGCAGGTCTGTTCTAGTAAAGCGGCCTATCACCTTGGATAACTTCAGGGAGTTAGAGTATGAGGGACACACCATCCACTAGATCCTCACGGAGCGTGGATGGGCTCCAATCTGCACGTAAGAAGGGATTGTATATCCTGATATGGTATGCGAATTCTATCGTGTATTGGAAGAGCAGTTTGGAGATATCCATCACTGCGTGCTGATGGTGCTGGGAGTCAACATCATCTTCTTTCCTCGGGTGATTGCAGAGTATTTGGATATCCCGCGCGTGGTGGACATATATCTTCATCCGTCCGCAGCAACAATGTCTAGATCTGCCAAGGCGGACACGGAGGTCGGATCCTCATCGCCCCTAGCATCATGGACTGTCGATGAGCTGGCTACTAGCTTAAACGCTGATAGCAATGAGGAGTACGTATTTAATGATGGTCTCACAGATGATCAGGTACGTGAGCTACTGTGACATCCCGAAGCTCCTGCATATGATGGTGGGAAGGTCATCAAACAGGTCGACTGCATTCCATTCTTCAAAGTGCTGAATCTGATAGTCGAGTACAACGTGAACCCGAAGAAGCACAAGATAGATTTCAGGATGGATCGGGTACGACTTTTGGTGCCAGTAGCGAGGGGGGACCCGATTGATCTAGCATTGTATATTTTCTACTGCATCAGACAAGAGTTATGATATGGGAGTAGAGGCAGTCTACTATTTGGAGTGATGATATCTAGCCTCATACTTCGAGCTAGAGTAACAGAGCGGGTGGGTGAAAAAAAGAATTTCAGATGGAGGCTCTCAACAAGATATTTATCAACAAGAGCAAGGGGCACCTTTATGCGAGAACTCCAGGGTCAACTGATACTACTACTAGTACTGCTACATAGCTTACTCAGAGTCAGCCTACAAGATTTACACTGGAGCAATTGGAGACAGTGGTGGAGTGTGTGGTCGAGCGTGTGGTGGAGAGAGTGCGGCCCGCGAGGTGGCAGAGGCTAAAGACCGCGTCATGAGGATAATAGATGATGTAGAAACACGAATCAAATAAATGCAGGAAGACATAAATTTGATACTGAAATATGAGTACTTTTATGTAGTATTTACTTTATGTATTATATCGAACAATATTATATATTTTGGGATGTAATTCATATGTTGTTTATTTTTGGTGTTCATGATAATGTTTCTTTCTTATTTTTCTCATTTTACTTACTGCTCGTAATAATAAAATAAATAATATTTTAAAAGTAATTACATAAAATTAATTTGTGCATTTATAAATATTTTAGATGCTCCATAAATGATAATATGTAATATAAACACATTTTTTTTTATATATTTTTTGAAAATGATAAAATTAAATTAATATAAAAGATATATATATACACAACCTGTTTCCAACCTGTTTTCCGTCCGAACAGTATATTTCCTATTCGGATGGACTTGCAAGTTTCCTGCCGTATTTTCATCCAAATATATCCCGTTCGGACAACTAATTATCCGTCCGAGCGGATTTTTATTTTTTAACACAATTTGTTTCGTCACCAAATGTCTTGTTCGGACAGATTTTTATCCGTCCGAACGAATTTCGCAACTCGTTCAAATTTTGGGACGAAATTTAAAATATGTCTCTAAAAATCATTTTCAAGGACGAAATTTATTTTGTCCCTAACAAATTTCGTCTCTAAAACTAAAACTTCTTATAGTGCTTATAAATTTATAATTATGCAGACAAGTTTATAGGAGTACTATTCTATTTGGACAAGTTTGTCACAAACATGAACAAATTCTCCTATCATGTTCTTTTTTTATATAGTCTAGTATATGTACTACAAGAAAAATAAATATTTGTGATGGATTATTTGCGATGAAGATTATTATTTACGACAAAAATAGATTCATTTTGGTAAGGAATAATAATTTTGACAAGAAATAACTGGTCATAGATAAATAATTTTCTTGTAGTGAAGAGCTTATACTATTTGCTAAAAATGATATATTGGTAAATTATAGGAAAATATATCCTCTCAACAAGTTCTTATTCGAAGTTAAGGCTTCAAAAAGTAGAGAAAAATAGACATAAAATGTTCTACAATATTTATTGTTGTTTATGTGGATTTCTTAAACAGGATTAAATATTCAATAAATATTCATCATGTAATGTTCTACTTTATATGTTATCTATCTTTCTCATTTAAAATCATTAAAAACATAATTTTCAATTCTTTAATTCCAGAAAAGATAATTTAGGTCCTATATACCTTCTAGATGGAGGGACATACAAACAGATTTCATGAGTAGGTGATGACTTATGCCGAGATGTCCAAGACGATATGGATAAACTTGTTGAATAAGGAGCGAGTGTCAATTAAGTAATGAGGAAGTTAATTATAATTTGTAATGGTCCGCACCATGTAAATCATCGTTCAAAGTGACTTTAATAGAGAATAGACGGCTGTGATATTTATTTGTAGAGTTATAATTCCAACTCAAAATCTCTGCTATGATATTATATATATAAATATTAAATTATTAGTATTTATTTAAAAAAAGTTTAAGCTTATGAAAATATAGTTAAATTTTAAATCTTTAAATTATGTCCTTAACAACTATCGATCAAGCGCCTTTTAACTATCATCCTTTTACTGTCTTCTAATTAATTAATATGACATGATATAAAAAATAGTAAATACTATTAATCATCCTTTAAAGGATGATTAATATATCTGAGAACATGTAGGAATTTGATGTTGCTACACAACACGATATATATATAGATATATATATAGATATATATATATATATATATTTATATTTATATTTATATAAGTAACAAGCATTTTTACAAAAATCTAGATCATAGGCTGAAAGAGAAAGTTGGGATAGATATCAGAAGAAGGGTGTTGTTGGCCTTGCATGTATTGAAAGGGAAGTGTGAACGTATAGAGGCGGAAATGGCAATGGAAAAACGTGATAATTATATATAGTGGATCATGACAAGAATCTATACAATCTTTTTTTTTTTCTCTCTAAAATTAGAGATTTTTACGAAGACTTTTTGTTTACAGTATATAATAGAAGATTATAAAGAGAGAATTTTTTGCATAATTGTGAAAGTTAGCAATTCCCATGCCACTAGGGTAGAGATCATTGCAGATCAAGTAGTACATGAATTGCTATATAAAACAAACTACATGAAGGTCCTTTCATATTAGGCATGCTATAATCTACATATCCAGCTATATAGAAAAATATTATAATATATAAGTAAGTAGTAGCTAGACATATAACATGACATCATTTTCCAACTTAATTTATTTTACTTTATTGTCTCAAATCATTCATATATAGTTGCTGGAAGTTTCAACGGTGAATATTCAATAAAGAAATAATGATGAGGTCTAGGTTACACGTTTTAAATGCTGGATATATATCAGTTGGCAAGGATGATCTCCATAGATAAATGTCAATTGCTTTTCTAGGCTAGGGTGTAATCTTTTTGTTGCCTCTTGCTTGTTTATAACTATTGTTTATAAATAATGCTAGATACAATTTTAAGTATGCAAGCATCTCTGCACACTATCTTTGAAAAAGACGTAGCTAAGGAGGCACTTTCAATAGGAATCGTTGGTATATTCCTGATCACAACGTATATCATTTGAGTATTTTAAGTAGCTAGCTAGCCGATCGAGATGATTCAAATCCTTTGACCGGTACTAATTGGAGGGACAGCTAGATCTTGAGGTTTCAACAATATTAATTAGTAATTGTACATGAGCAACATTTATTATGGGCGCAGCACTTAATTAATTAATTAATGGTGTATGCTCAATTATTTTTCCTTTAATTATAAGAAAACGGGGGAGAAGTGGATATATGCATGTGTCTTGCAAGAACCCATTCATATCCAAGTAAATTATACAAATACATATACAAATGAGTGGACTCATACATGGCATTTCATATTCTATTAGACATGAAAACAGGTTGATCATAATGTTCAGGGCCAGCTCATTGGCTTTAAGGTGCTTGAGAAAGTGTTAGCTAGTCATATAATTTTTCCTATAATTAATATTAAATAAAAGTAGTCATGAATTCCAAAATTCCAAATAACTAATAATGGGGAATTCTAGGCCTTTAAAAAAAATATTACAACAAATTTTCTCAAAAATTAATATATAATTAATTTTGGTACTTATGTTAGATTATAAATTAAAATATTTTTTTATTGTGAAGTAGGTTTGACATATCAGATCAAGTAACAATCCACTGTCTTGTCAGTAATTTATAGACTTATTTCGGGAATTAGATCTCTTGGTAGATTGAACAGTACGTATCATAAATGATTTATTATAGATATAAAACCTAACACTTACAATTATTTACGAACTAATTAAACCAAAGAGGCCGGAATCTATATATACATGCATGGATTGCCACTTCCAAAAAGTTCATGTGATGCTTTTGATGATGATGAATTAAAAGTAGTAATTGGACCAATTAAAGAGTCCCGTACAAAAAGTGAAGGTCGGAAATGCATGATGTGCACAAGTCCTACAAGTAATCTCATCAGTACTAGCAGTAGTGCCGCACAATATTGTGCTCTTGTCATTATAACCAATCTTTTCTTTTTCGGCCCCTCCACACTAGACGTACGTTGTTGGTGCTTTTGACCAACTAAAGCTAGCTAACTACGATGTTTCCTGACCTAAATATTAGTTAATTAAAGGTTATTACAAAAAAAATTAGATATTTGTGGTCAATTATTCTCTATCAAAATAGTTATTTTCTACCAATTTTCGTAACAAATAGTCATATTGGCAGAGAATAATTAGCCATAGATATCCAATTTTTTTATAGTGCGGCATCAAGAACACTATATATATATGATTACAATATGTCCAATGTACATCATCATGTATGTATAATATAGTACATCGTGTGTTTCACGATTAATTGGACCTACTTGAGTACGTTGTAATATAATACATGATGATATCTAATAATTTGAGATTAGCTAGCTAGTGTTGGTTGGTGGCCGCATGAAACTACGTACGTATGTACATCCATGATCTGTTGGTGATATCCACTTTGAAACTTCAGGTAATAATTAACTCTAATAGCAGCAGCTTAATTCATCAAAGCTGTGTTGGCCGGGTTAAACCTACACACACACACACACACACACACACACACACACACACACACACACACACACACACACACACAGATATATATATATATATATATATATTAATTAGAAATTAATAAAAACTTGAACACAAAAGAAAAGAAAAGATAAAATTACCAGTATTGTTTGAATATTAATTAACCTGCATGCACCGCGCATTGTTGATCGGGGGTGCATGGTATTTGCTGTACAAATTTCCAATGATCATTTGCGCGCCGTATATTCGCCAATATTATAAATTAAATAAGATTATCTATTATAATTTTAAGATTTATCTTTTAAATTAAATTATATTATGTGAATGGCCAGGTTGTAACGTAAAGATCTTAAAATAGAATTATTCTATATAAATATGTCGTTGAACTTATGAACTAAACTGCTAATTTATTGAATTTTGTAGCTGTCTGAAAAATTGTACGTACGTGTCATTCAGCATGATGCATGCATGTGTTGATAAACGATTGAGTTTTATTAATATAACGATTCTATTTTATATCTATAAACTCAGCACCCAATCCAAATAAAAGTAATTAATATTAAGAAAGAAGAAAGAGATTCAAGAAGTTCTATTTGCAAAACAACATAATCCTCCCATGATCAGCTAGATCTACTGTGTACATGATCTTTATATTATGCATGTTGATGGCGTGAAAATATTAATTTTGCAAATAGAAATTAAGACTCATAATATAAATTAGCAAGCATCTAGATGATCTAGTTGAACTATTATATATATATATAGAGAACGGCCATAACCTGCCAATCATAGGCAGTATATAATAATATGCATGAATTTGGAAACCAATATTAATTTCTGCTTGTTAGAAAGAACTAATTCTCGATTGAATATTATTTGATTTAATTATTATTTCTAACATGGATGAGGTGCATATATGGTTGTATCTTTTGTCATCATGTGAAACATTATCCAATAGGCACTACAAAAAAAAAAAAAAAACACGTATTTATGACATATTAATTACAATAAAAAAGATTATTTGTAATGAAAATAAATTATATTAATTACAAATAGTCATTCTGATTTTATAATTAAAATATTACAAATATCTATTATTCTTGTAGTACTGAAGCTCCATTGGTACTAATTTAGCAGCGCCAACGATAAGTTTATGCGGGCATGAGGCAGCCGCAAGCTGCCAGACATCCATAACTTTAGCATATTAATATTTCCGCATCATGTGAACGAACAATAATCGACATGATATCTTGGATATATTATCAATTTTCATATTCATGCATATATATATATATATATATACATATATTGGCAACATTAATGACAAAAACAGAGGCCGTATGCGTCTGTATAGATGATGTTAATTTAATCATGATACAACAGATATTTTCTGTATTTCTTGCCACAAATTTGGCTGCAAATGAGATAAAAAACGGCCACAAAACAGACCATGATTTGTTGGCCATTTCCGATCGTCTCCGACCTGCCGGTTATTTCATGGATCAATTGCAACTTGTACCGGCCACAATTAAATTAGCACGTGATATTGAAGCTGCCGACAGACAGAGGAGAGAGAATTATGAATGGATAGGGACTCATGATGTCTTATTATAAGTTAATTTCTTCGTCCTTCAAAGCCAGAATCGACATTGTATAATTAATTATGCACATGATAGCTAGCTGTTTCAATCCGATCGCTGGTGTCTTCCAGGCAGAAACATGATAACAACATTAATATTGAACAATATTTGTACTGTTGGCTGCAGACGGCCAGCTCTTAATCTTTATTCGTTGCTTTGACAGCTTTAGGCTTAGGCGATCGAACTTTAACGGACTTTCTAGTTACAGGCTTACAGCGCACGTACATCACATGCATACATAGTTTCCCAATATTAGACCTAATATCGATCAGGAGTAGTTCCGCCTTATTAATTCTAGGAAGAGTCGATTTTAAGGAGTTAGGAGAAAGTCAGCTTTAATTTATAATTTATTTTTTTTATTTTTAACCTTATTTTTATAGATCTAATAAATTCTATTGGTTTGTTTTTAATATAGGAATTGAAAATAAGGTTGAAAATGAGGAAAAAAAAAATCATCATTTTCAATCTTATTTTTAACATTTTTTTCTTCATTTTCATTTTCAACCTTGTTTTTAGTTTTAAAATGTTTTCCCTCATTTTTAATCTTATTTTCATGGATCTAATGAATTGTATTAGTTTGTTTTTTATATAGAAATTGAAAATAAGGTTGTAAATGAGGAAGAAAATTAAAATTAAAGCTGACTCCTCCTCGACTCCCCCTAGAATTACTCAATGTCAAATGTGAATAAAAAAACAAAAATTATTCTCTCCTTTTACATGAGTATTCTGTTTATCGGTAATGATCTCAAACTTTTACAGTATTCTCTCCTAATTAATTTAATTAGATCAAGTATTCTCAGGATCCTAATAAAAATAAAAGTAAATTAAGTATGCAACGAAGGAATCGATCCATAATTGCTTTAAATATATATTTGATGTATGACAAGATTTTATAAAATTAAAACCCACACCGATATGATTTCCTGTGGTGTAGTACTTCTTAGATTATAAATATTTTGCATTAATTTGTAAGTTTTAATTTATTAAATAATAAAAACTAGACCATTTGAGAGGGTTTTTTTTTTAATAAAGAAAAATTCTACTCTATTATTTCTTTTACCAAATGTGTGGTAGGTATGGATGATGAGTAGAAGATTTTCTTCACTTTAGCAAAAATAAAATAAAAAATAAAAAATCATGTCTACTGTGTGGTATGTGGTGTAGACATGATAATGAGTACTAGAATGGCACTTTGACAAAATGAAACACATGATAAAAAGAGAGTTGGCTTCACAGTCCGTCCTTATGTTTTTTCTCTCTCTCTCTCTCTCGGCTACATCCACGTTTTTAGTAAGGCTTCTTTGAAGGTTGAGGGTGGAATGTTTTTCACAGATTCCTAAGCGACAAAATATATCCAGGCAGCTATCATGGTGTACATCTACGTTGTTCCTTTATTCCTAGTCACATTCCAGTGGCAACATCTCAAAACGTTATCTTTAAAGCAGTTTTTGTACCAGCTTTTTCACAGATTCCTAAGCGACAAAATATATCCAGGCAGCTATCATGGTGTACATCTACGTTGTTCCTTTATTCCTAGTCACATTCCAGTGGCAACATCTCAAAACGTTATCTTTAAAGCAGTTTTTGTACCAGCTTTTCAAGTCGAAAACATATACCCATTAATATGGTAATAGCTTTAATTATTTGTAAGATACTTTAAAAATTTTCGATTTTTTATTTTTTATTTTAGTATGGCGTGTCAATCGTTATCCAATATTGATTTATTTGTAAATAGAAATTTTCTTTTCATATTAAAATGGTTGAAACTTAAGGAGTTTACATGGTAATAAGTAGGTCAAATTAGGACTACGGGTATGTTAACAAGCTGAAAACTCGGCCACCAGCCCCTACTACCACTACTATGAATGCTGTTTTCCGCACATAATGGCCCAGACTTGAAACACTATCGTTATTTAGCGACCAGGCGCTTATTTTACCATGTATTAGAGTATGTTTAAGAGTACAATTATTCTCAAATATTCTCAGACTACTAATTTATTATTATTTATATATAATTAAATAAAATTTATAAATAATTTATTACTGTTTATAAACTATTTTATTACTATTTTATCTGAAATATTCTTAATACCTAAATGGGGTGTTTATAGCTAAATTGCCACAAAATAATTTATTACCTAATACTTGCCACAAGCCCAAACTAAATTGCAAAGATTGTTGACTTTCTCACAAAATGGACCCAAATCCAAACGTACAAGTATTAGGCCTCCCCTGGCCCGGGCACTGGCTACCGTACAAATTATAATCATTTATGCCACTAACACTCGGCTTGTTTACATGTTTTATTACCATTATTATTATTATAATCACTAACACTTGTATTATAATAGAATGTTAGCCAGCAACATCGATCCCATCTCGAATGTTGGACTTCCAAGCAAAAAGTTCCAAATGCATGTGATTATGGTTCGCTTTATGAGTATGTTCCCATGTGTATAAATCTGAAAATGCATGGAATCTAGGACGGTTATGACGTGGCAAGTCAGGATGGTAGAAATGGGCCTTACAGGCCTAGGTTTTCTGGATCAGAGTTAAAGGGAAGAGGAGGGAAGAGGAAGGGCCTTGCATTCATCACAAGAATTTTCCACTAAGAAATATATTTTTCCATTGGCACCGAGTATCCAGATTAGCGTCCCAACTAATCTCAATAATGCAAAGGTCCTTGTCAAGAAATTTTCTTCAAGTGCACATCGATAATTCAAGGCAAAAATCCTCATCCGATGACATCTAAAAATTATTTTCACCCAAAGAGACTTATCCTTAAACTTAGGGAGAGCATACCTTTAAACCAGCCGTTACCACTTGAGCTAACTTCTAGGAGTTTTTCTACTAAGGAATAATACTACAAGGCCTTCATATTTCTTTTAAAAAGAATTATACTGCACAACTAGAGAGAGATCAATTCCACAAAAGTAAGCAGATATAAATCACTGAAAGGTTGGAATGGTAAAGAAACGAAAGAACAAACTCATACATGCGAAAACCATGGCTTCTAGGCACCGTGTGTACACAATTAACATTACCAAGGACAAATTAGATGCACCCAACCCCTGCTTGCCACTTATAAGGCACCAAGTAAAAGGTGCTCCAATTGGTTAAGGGACCCAAACAAATAATCACAAAAGATGGCAAGTCCTGGACCTCGGGCGGGCAATAATAATACCTTCTTTTTTTTGCGTGGATAAACTGAACGACTTGCACATATGTATATACTACTCACTCCCCAAGTTTAATGAACCATCCTTCATCAGCTTAATGCTTAGACTGTTAAATCTCCCCCTAGAGTAATGTCGAGAAGCCTTTCTCCAATCTGTTCCGGTCTTCATCATAGCTGCAAATTCATCATAGCTGATGCACCCATCCTGCATCCATAAAACTGTCAGATGGTACAATCAGCTAGAGCAAAACTGGGTTAGTGGAAAATTGTAGGTCTTAACCTTGTCTGTATCCACTTCCTGGAAGATGTCATTTGCTACATCTGTACAATCATCTGTTCCATCTTCCATTAATGCATCCCGAAGCTCATCTGGTTCAATGTACCCATTGCCATCCTTGTCAAAGTAGGAGAAGGCCTTGCGAAGATGCTCATCATTAGCCATCCGTTTCAGATGGAGGGAAATAGCAAGAAATTCTCCATAGTCGATTGTTCCTTTCCCATTATTATCTACCTGTTCCCAGGAAGTTTATTCAAACCAAAAAGGAGCCAATTTACTATTGACATCTTGGATTATGCTTTTAATAGCTTCGAAAAGAGTAATGCTTCAAGGCAATAGACAAGGAGAATGGGAAATGGACACAAGACATGAACAATAAAATTATTGGAATGAGAGACCAAAAGACACAAACCAAGTTGTTAAGATTCAAGGTGTATGGGCTACTGGTGTGCCAATATGTCCCTTAAATGTCTGATTCTAGCATACAATGTCAAAAACATTCCAAACATTTCATATTAAACTTTAGACAACACCCTGGAAAAGGAAAAAAAAGTAACAAAGACATTAGACAACATGTCCAACATGTATCCAGTTTGACAAGACATTCGACATGTCATGCCAAACAACCTGCACAGTCTTGCCAGGTAATATAGGAGTAATATAATTTATGAAATAAAGCATTGACTTTATGATGCTTTATGTAATTTTATTCATAGTACGATTAAATTCTTCGAATCATTTCAAAATGACTTTCCTGTAAACAAGAAACTGGTACAAGAATGTATAAACTATTTTTTTTTTTTTTGGATTGGTAAAAGAATGCATAAACTATCAAGTGTAAAGAGGGTCTTGGAACATTTTGCTTCTGATGCTTGGTCGAATAATTATTATGGGCCCTATGATCATATTAACAATATGTTGAGCCTGCTTAAACAAGGCAACTACGGCTAAAAAGGGTGGTAATAAATATTGATTTTGAGAAGTTACACCTTGATGTTATGAAGAGATATTAACAAACATAAAATTGGAAGCAACTAAACTCACAGCTTCAATGAGCATCTGGACTTCTGACTCGGCAAGCTGGGATCCAAAATTTTTATGTCCAGCTTTCAGATCTTCAATTGAAACAATACCATCATTATCAGTGTCCATCTTCTTAAACATCTCTTTGACGTCTTCAACTTCTTCAATGGATAAGAAATCCGCAATAACCTGCTTCATCATACAATGTAAATTGGTCAACAAAAGAAACACTCTGAAACATAAAACAGGTATGAAGAAATGGTCAACCAACCCTCAAGGCTTTTCTTTTAAATCTGTTCATCATTGAGAACTGCTTAAGCCTTGACTTGACGACGTCTCCAAGCGGAACATTTGGAGCCTTTTTAGCATTTTGGAGCCAAGGATGCTCTATAAATAGAAGAAAGACAACAGGTGAAACATAATCAATGTTTATCAGACATGTTCATATCTGACAAAAACCAAAAGTCTATAATATATTTATTCCATATATCATAGCTTTTCACCCAAAACGACTAATGGGTGTTTCTTTTCTGCAAAGAACTTACCATTCATGGTTTGCAGAAAATATTGTCAAGAAGTTTTGACACAATGTCAAAATCAATCAAGCATAACTAAAGTCAGCCCAAAGTCAGCATGAAAAGCAACATTAGAGTCCACTCTAATCTATACCTCGTTTTCCTTATATATTTGCCTAGTTTTTACAATCAAACTTGAAAATCTCAAGATTTCTGTCACCTTATCAAGATAGCTTTCACAAACTACCGTATAGATTATAGCTACTTAATATTGTTGATTTGTCACATAACAAACAATAACTATATTAATATGACCAACAAGGTTATTTATATTCCACAGCACCCTTTTCTACAGAGATTTATGAGGAACAGGGAGACTCTTATTTTCATATTAATTCTTCAAAACTTAAGCTCTATTAAAAGTGGCAGAGTTCCTTCTGTTAACTTCTAGTCTGTGTTCTTTGCTTCCTTTGTTAATTTAATGAGAGTAGAGATATATAGCATGAGCATAGATTTTTTATGTTCTGGACTGATGGATGGGCATGGATCAAAGTAACATGCTGAAATGAGAAAAAAGCAAGTAAAAAAGGTTTGATTACGATGCATTTACCAAATGTCATGTAATTTTTTTTATAAGTATTTACCAACTTTCATGTAATGAATCCTTATCATGTAATAACATGATCAACACAAGAGATGAAGAATACCAAGCACTTGCTTCGCAGTAAGTCGAAGTTTAGGGTCTGGCTCCAACATTTGCTTTACCAGAATCTTAGCGCTCTCTGAAATATTAGGCCAAGGATCCCGTTTGAAATCTATTAGCCCACGAAGAATGGCCTGTGCAACACCTTGTTCGGACTCTGCACTTGAAATACACTGTGTTTAGGTCAATACCCATGGCCCAAAGGTTTGTATCATGAATATTGCACGTGCATGCATACGCACTCAGAGACAGCCAACCCCAAACACATAAAAACACACATACAGTGGGAGGAAGGCAGGCAGAGAGAGCGCTACTATGAATATAATTACCTGCCCAGAATGGGGGAACCCCACAAAGTAAAATATAGAGAATAACTCCTGCACTCCATATATCTATCTCCGGCCCATAGTTCCGCTTGAGCACCTCAGGAGCCATGTAATATGGACTTCCAACAATTTCTGAGAATCTCTCACCTAATGTCAAAATCAAACAGTCAGCAATGATAAGCCTCACAACATTTGTCAATGAAGATGAGGGGACTTCAAATAAATAAAATAGAACTTTTATGCGCTTCATAAGTTATCCAGGTTTACAGATATTTCATTTCCAAGCAAAATGTTGAGGAGAACCTTAGCCTCCAATCTCTTGTACCTAAGTCTCTCAACACGACTCCATACGAATTAACCAAACAGATCTTTGCTGATGTATTAGTGTAACTATGGTAAAACAAATGAAAATAGTAAAAATCAGAAAGGAATAGTCCAAGTCTCATAGCTTTAATCATATATGACAATCACCAGGTGAATGTATGCCTGATAATTTGATTATGGAATATATCTAACTAGTTCTGAAACTTACTCAGGATTAGAGATATAAACAACAAAGTGAATTAATAAAAAAAAAAAAAAAAACCCTGCTATCTTATCAAGGCATGCAGGAACGGACACTTGAATCCACACATGCACATAACACACTTGCGTTGGCACACATGCACAAACTTAGTTAAGCGGTTAGAAGGATGAGAGAGGCATTCAGAAAATCAAATGATTAAAATTCTACTTCTGTGTATAAGGGCTTGGCCTATTTTATTCATATCAATAAAATTGATCTCTTATCAAAAAAAAAAAAAAATCTAGTAATGAAGAAACCTTCCCAAAATCAAGTCAAATTCTTTCCATCAGTGCAGATAATGAAACAATTGTAGATGAATATGATTCCATTAAAAAAAAGGTACCAAAGATACGTGTATCAAAACCATTATAACTTCTACATCTCTTTTTTTTTTTTATAAGTGTTTTATAACTTCTACATCTCAATCAAGCATTATCACATAAGTGAGGTTGTCCTTTTCATGTAATTAAGTGTCTTCATTCCTTACCTTTTGAGTAAAACTATGATCAGACAGGGTGGCACATAATTTCCTACCCTTAAAGAGCTTTTAAAGATCTTTATATCCCCCAAAAAAATTCCTTGGTGAAAACTTCTGAATCACTAATACTAGTGATTGAAATATAAAAACTAGAGCAAAATGGATAAAAATTAATCAACGGTCTAATTTAGAATAGATTATATTCAATGATTTGATAGAGTCAGATCAAAATTTCACTTCATAGAGTCAACAATTTTTATCTCAAACAAGATGTATTCAAAATCTAATTTATAAGAAATATATTCAATGACTTGATAGAGTCAGATAAAAGTTCACTTCATAGAGTCAAAACTTTTTTTTTTTTTTATAAGTAAACTTCATAGAGTCAAAACTCTTTATCTCAAACAAGATGTATTCAAATTTTCCTTCATTTCATTTCTATATTCTTATTTCCAAGTGCAGTACAGCAAGACCTAGCCACCACCCTTTTCCCCAAATCACCCCTCAAACTCACTCTTAGTAGCTGCATACCTTCAGAGGTTCTTTTGGATCTGTTCAGTACATGTCAAAACCACCAATTACAACCTAGCATCTTAGCTAAGAATTTTTTTGAAATATCATCTGCAATTAGGAGGCGTTCACATCATCTTTCTTTGATCGGTGAACATGAGTTCAAACTAATTCAACCTCCCAAACACATCAAAATTAATAAGTCGACTATACTTTCCTAAGGGAACACGGGTTCACTTTAAGCAATGATGCTCATTCAAGTAATCATGCTCTCATATTGTATCCATAGAATGCATATATAACATGCCAAATTAGTCATAACAGCCTAACACCTTTTCAGGACAAGTTACCACATATATCATTTGTTGACTTAATCAAACTTAGTTTTTCATGTTTTCAAATCTAAGCTTAAGTCTCAATACTCAACTTATCTTGTTGGGGTTTTCCCATCACTGAAATAGAAAGTCTTAGATTTGACCATCATTATAGACAAATACCATCCATATTATCTATTGAATTTGAACAGAAAAATTCTTACCGGGCTTGAAGAATATTGACAGCCCAAAATCGATGGCCTTCAATGGCGAATTCTCCTTCTTGTTGGCGAACAAAAAGTTCTCGGGCTTCAAGTCCCTATGAATCACCCCGTGCTTATGGCAAAGCTGAACAACCTCCACAATGGTCCTCGTGACCGCCGCGGCCGCCCGCTCAGTATAATGGCCACGCGCCACAATCCGATCGAACAGCTCACCCCCCTCGCACAGCTCCATCACCAAATGCACCGCATTGTCATCCTCGCACGCCTCCTTCAAGCTCACGATGCTCGAATTCTTCGGCAAGTGCTTCATAATCGCCACCTCGCGCCGCACGTCGTCAATGTCCACACCGGTCCTCAACTTCCGCTTCGAAATACTCTTGCACGCTAATAGTTCCCTACTCTCCCGGTCGATACACAGATACGTGACCCCAAACTCCCCACGGCCAAGCTCACGGTCCACTAAGTACTTCTCCTCGATGTTCTCCTTTGACACACCGGTTAAGACCGTGATCGGAGGTTTCTTCCCGGCGTTGGAGTCTCGCCGGGGGTGATCGTGTCCAGAGAAGCTCGATTTCACGTCCTCCCTGGCCACGGCAGCCGGAGATCTGCAACAATTTCCCATACTTCGAAACTCTCGATCTCGTCAGGGATCTCGAAAAAACCCTTACTAGCCGTAGCCAGGATTTCACATGATAATGCTGAAACCCCAACCCTAACCCTATCCCTAAGTAGAGAGAGTCAAGTGCTGCGACTTGCGAGATCGAAGCGAAGTGAGACTGCGACAAACTCTGTAAAAATTATTAAAAAAAAATACAAAAAATAGCACAGGTACGGTAACGGTCCAGATGGTTTTAGACTAAACTTTTAGTATAGTGCAATTTTTTAAAGTAAATATAAAATTATTAACTGATCGAAGATAATAAAAGTTTAATAAAAATAATCGGAAGAAGCCATACATATTCAGCATTCATTTTTATACGAATAATAAAATTATTATTTATATGAGAATAAGTGTTTTGAGTGTGACAGTTCTTTAAGAATTTTTAAAATTTAAATAAATTTTGATTATTTGTCCAAAATAATAATATTTAGTATTATAATTTAAATTCTTCATACTTCAATATTGTTAATATTGTTTTATTTTTTTTTTATGGGGGTTCGGCTGATGGACTTTTGTCGCCTAATCATAGGGACTGGTTGGAACGGGACAGCGAATGTGAACACGACGAGGATTGAGGAGGGATTTAGCCGTTTAGGCGTTATATGCAATTTATTATTCCTCAGTTTGTCGTTGGAAAGGGTATTAAACGGACCCCCTGGAGAAGCGACACTGGGTCGACAGACAGAATATTAATAAAATAATTTTATGTTATTTCCCACCCCCAGAACTTGTTGCATATTCGTTTTCTCCCTCGATAAATGTCGTATATTCTGAATCCGTCAAGCCAAAATCTTCAGAAGGAAAATAACACCAGCCGGTAGAGATGATGCCTGATGATTATGTTCCCCGAATGCCTGCCCGAGGTATCGAGTAGGATTAAGGCCAATTGTGGGAGCAAAATGCAAGAGCCGATATCAGACACACAGAAAAGAGCAGGTGAAAGAAGTGAGAAAGTGAAAATGAAAATATATATGTTCTCTCTTTTGGCATGCATTTTGAGATCAAAAAAAGGGAGAACCTGTTGTGTCTGTCTGTCTGTCTGTCTGTCAATTCTTTTGTGTTGATTGCCGTCAAAAGAAGTTAAGTGGGACTCAGTTTTTGCACTCGAACGACCAGCTTTCTGCCTTTGATGTTTGCTTGCAACTTCAGCACTACTCGATCATTTACGTAGTACTACATTCATGATTGTGAGTAATCCTTAATTGGGCTCCAACTTTAAGAGGAAAAGAGATGAGTCAGCCTTGATCTTTTAATTTTGTTCTATTTCGAAAAGTAATCATCATATGACCAGTGTAATAAGGGAATTAATTGCCTTGACTGCTTCTAATTTTAGCTTTATTATCATTTGATCTTTAAATTTTGTTCTATTTCGAAAAGTAATCACTAATCATCATATGATCAGTGTAATAAGGGAATTAATTAAGGGTTAGTTCTTTTTTATTTTTCATGATAATCTAGATACATGAATGCATTAAACTCAGGTCTTCTTTAGACGGTACCAAAGATTACCATATATTGTTATGAAAACAATAATAATGACAAATAAGCAAAAGTAAATAGTAGCAAATTAATCATACACTACAAAATTAATGTGGCTGGATAACGTATTTATGTCTGAAGAATTTTATTATACTGAAAAATCAAAGCACACTTTAAAATGAAATCTCATTGTTCAAAACACTCAAAAAATACTAAAGTGCTCATTAAATATATATTTATAGTTTCCTGTAGCGGATTGTCAAGCATGCCTTGAGCGAGATCTCTATCCAATGCTCGCTCGACCTACTTATTAAGTGAGACTCAAGCAAAATCTCTGTTTGAGTTTTATTCAAGCCATGGCCTGTCGCGCAAACGTCAAGTAACAAGTGGGTGGGATCATCAAATATTTAGGTAGATTTGTCACTCGAACTTCTTTTGAGTTTGTAGAGCCTATTTTGTTGGTGTGTCGACTTGATTTATCGGTCCGATTTCAAAACAATGTGCTATGTAAGCCATGGTCTATCGTGCAAACATCGAGTGACAGGTAAGTGGGATCATCAAATATTTAGATAGATGATTTGTGGCTCAAACTTCTTTGAAAATTCACAAAAAAACAAAAAAACATAGCACATTATTTTCAAATCGAACCGATAAATCAAGCTGACACAAACAAAATAGGCTCTACCAACTCAACACGTATCGGCTAAACTTGGATACATTATGCATATGTACTACTTGCTAGTTGGGAATTATTTCGTATAACAGCTCAAGTTCTAAAGGGCATATTGGCCAAGGTAGATTTTTCTTTTTGATCAAATAGGATCTCTTCCCAAACTGTTCAAGTTTTCTTCAAAGTTTATGAGTTTTTAGATGTCTCCTAATTAATTACGACCCTTATAACTACAAAGATGTCGCTCATAGATCAAACTATTTTATAGATTGGGTTTTCCTTGACTGTCTAGCTCCAATATTGTCTTATATGCGGTTGCTGGTAGAAGTTTTTTATAACCATACATTAAGTAAAAATTAAGGCTTGCCCAACTTAAATGTAATATGATTGCTTCTTTATACAAGGCAAATAATATTGACCATTAATCATGCAGCAAGCATAATTATAAAACTTCGATGTGAAATTTGCAATTGATTGATGTGCTAATACTTTAGAGAAAAATATGTTGACTAATATTTCTTGGTGCATGCACTTTTAAGCAATATACTTTGGGATTTCCTTCTTTTCACATATAGGGAACCCTTTGAACCTGTGGAATCTCGTACGTAGCTGACAAATCATGTTTACATGAATAGATCAAGAGAAACAAAAATACATATATTTGAGACCAATGATGGTGGCATATTGCGTGCAGCATGACACGCACGTGACCAATTTTGGGATGAGATTTAAATTTCGTATTAAAAGAAAAATGATAAATATACATTATTTTTCACAATATTTTACACAATAATATTTTAAAAGGAGTGATATTTTTTGTAAATTATTTTATAAAATTAACATCAGTACTATACAAAAATATCCTTATTTTATAACATAATTTTGCGAAATGTGTTGTATATACGTTATCACTACTTCTCAAAATCAAATTTGTTATAATGACTATATATCTTTACCAATTAAGCCAAGAATATATATGGTTTTGCAAACTATCCTGACCTGGTCCTAATTAATATTATATATATTTATATTAGGTAACTAATTAATAGAATGAGATAAGCGGGGATTAGATAGGAATAATGATATAAATCTATAATTAGGCCTGTTCATCTGGGCTGGGTTGTATCCAGCCCGGTTTGAAATTTTAATATATTTCTTAATATTTTTTTTTTTTTTTTAAAGATTGAAAAAAATTTTAAATCCGGGTTCCGGATTTGGGAATCTGGAGCTCAGATGAACACCCCTATCTATAATAACCTAATTTCATACTATTTATTTTATAATTAATATCATATATGGTGCTATTACTTTAACTAAAAATATTATATATTTTTACTTGAATTTAAAATTTTAAAATAAAGCTACAAATTTTTTTTATATGTATCTTTACTCATTAAATAGTCATGGTATAATCTAATAAAAGACTAAAAGTACATGACGGATGACAGGCATTGTACAAACGTACAATATAATATAGTTAATTAACATATATAATTAATTTGTACGTAGATCAACTAGTATTAATTAATTAAATAATTAGTATCCAAATTAATCATGATTTAGAGTGTAACATCAGTGACATGAGGAGAAGATACATCTCTATCTATACCATTGATCAGTATCTTGACTAATTTGTAAGACCACGATCAATGAATGTTGTATATTTCTCGATTTGTACTTAATTTGTCACGCGTGATCTGAATTTGAAAGCTTTGTACATCTGATCTCTTTCATATTTTGATCTCCATATATATTCCCTGAAAATGATGGAGGCAGCTTAGCTCAGACAATATTCCATTCAAATATTGTATGGTGCCTGATCAATTAAATGTGAATTTAAGGGGTAATGCACGCCGCCTTAGCTATACTGACACGTAATCCAATTCGTCATGATCTATTTTGTTTGCCCTGATCATCCGAATTTGACACTTTCCAATCAATCATATTCATTCATTCGCAATCATGAAGTGAGTGCATGTCATTCCAAAGATAAAATGATCTTTTTTTCTTGTTTACGACTGGTCTGTCGTCGTCCTCGTAAAATTGCATGTACTTAGTTTTCTTTTTCTTTTTTCTCTTTTTGGCGAAGTAATTAATTTTCAAAGTAATTATATATATCGATCGATGGGTCGACATTCAAGCTGTAGCGAGCAAAAACAAAGCAAAAGGGCCATCATAATTTACTTGCAATATCCGGCCGGCTAGCTATACCCTCGCTATTAAACATTAATCAGCTAATTAATTATTTGTTAATTCATAAACTAATTCTTCAATTTGTTAGTATAAGAAAAATAAGTATTATGATCAATTATTTGAGATGAAAGAGATAATTTATAATAAAAATAGACTTATTTTAACTGAAAATAATAATTTAATCTATTAAAAATATATAACTAATTATAAATAAACAATTTTTATATAGTGTGTAAGATATAGATGATCTCTTTGTGTGTATCTAATCTATTAATCATGAAGAATTAGAGGCAAATTCATGGGTCATTGTTCTAAATTGGTAGAGTCTTGTGGAAGCTTCTTCTTCCAATTGGTCAAAGACGTACGTACGGTGCATTAATTCTAATTATTAAAGCAATGGAAATTTAGCTAATTCTAATTATATTAACTAAGCAATTAAGGTCAAAACAAAGGACTATCTAATTTACCGAATTCACAAAATTTTCACAGGTGATGACGTCTAATCTGGCATCATGTGCAAGCGATAATGCAGGTAGAATTCATGAAATTGAAATATTATTAATTATTTTTGTGCTTTACTTTTGTTTTATTAGGTCGTGAGAAAGGATTGAACTTAATTTATAAACTCATCTTCATCCTGCAGCGCTAGTAGCCGATCAAACCGCTTGATCGAGCAAAATCGATGGGCTTGGATTTGTTTACATGAAGACGTAAGTATGTGCAGCACATGCATGAAAGATTAATTAAAAACGATTTTCTGACCCTCCATTTACTATGATCAATAGGTCACTTAGGTGATCTTTGAGCTGATCATTGTAATTGTTAAATTCAATAAAACCCTGACTTCTCTTAAACAACTCACAATCAAGTTAATGCTAGTGAATGAAAATAATGTACAAACAAGAATCAAAACAAGAAAGTAAAAGAAAGCAAGAAAACAGTACACAGCAGTTTACGTGATTCGATCCCTATTAGATCTACGTCCACGATAGAAACTGGCTTAAAGGTCTTCTTATTGATCAATCTAACAAATACAATGGTGCAGATTCAAGTCTTGATAGCTTTATCTTCTTCAAATACAAGTTTCTCTCACACTCAAACATGGATTTGTGCTCTTACTATCAAATCAGATTCACAACTAGCAAACCCTAGCCATTATGTCTCTCAATCGTCGAATTCCTTATACAAAGAACAAATAAAGTGGCTTATATATGAGACGGCAAAACAAAATAACCCTAACTACCTAGATAACGACACGTGGTCTCTTCATAAACCGTTAGATTGCAGGCCACTTAAAACAATATTACTAAAATAATCCTGTGAGATCAACTTAATTACACAGATACTTTACAATCTCCACCTTGTGATTAACTTGATCTTCATAGTAGCTTCCTTTCTAAGCTGGTAGAATCCTCCTTAAACAGACAGCTTCCTTCCTTAGGTCGATAGCTTCCTCCCTAAACTCTCTGTCTTCATTAGTTTGAGGGGTTTGAGTAATGGACAGCTTGTATTGCTATCCCAATGGAGTACACACAGTTTTAACAGACTCCATACCAAATATTTTCAAAATCTTTAATAGGTACGATTTTTGGGACAACAGAAGTAGTCTTTCATTCCTATTTCTTATTATCTCCATACCTAAGATTTTTTTGGCAGGTCTTTCATTTCAAATTCTAACTTAAGGACTTATTTAACAAAATCAATTAACAATTTATCTTTGCCAGCAATAAGTATATCATCAACGTACAACAAAAGATAAATAATGCAGCCTTCAAAATCCTTAAAATACACACAGCTATCAAAATTGCTCATTTTAAAATCATTTTGAATCATATAAGTGTTAGATCTTTTATATCATTGCCATGGTGATTGTAAACCAAACAAGGATTTTTTTAATAAACACATATGATTTTCATCATCTTTATTATTAAAATCCTCATGTGGTTGCATATACAAGGTTCTTCTAACCCACCATGCAAGAAAGCAATTTTAACATCTAATTGCTCCAAAAATAAGTCATGATAAGTAGTGTAGGCCAAAATGAGTCTTATTGAGCTATGCTTCACAACAGGAGAAAAGATTTCATTAAATCCTACCATTTCCTTTGAGTAAAACCCTTAACTATTAACCTAGCCTTGTACCTAGGTTCCTCTACTCCTGGAATGCCCTCATTTTTTTTATAAATCCATTTAGAACTTATAAGTTTGGATTTTTTAGGTTTAACAACCCAGTCTCAAGTTTTATTTTTATTAAAAGATTTCATTTCTTCTTGTATAGCAAGAAGCCATTTATGAGAATTTTTATTTCTCATTGCCTCTTTATAAGACTTTGGTTTCGATTCTTCTATTTCCTAAGCAACAGAGAATGCAAAAGTAGTGAGGTCAGCTTGTGTATATCTAAGTGGGGGTTTAATAGTCCTATTAGGCCTATCCCTTACAAGGTTATAAGACCTAGGACTAGTTTGCCCAGCTTGTTCCAGGTTGGTTTGTGAAATATCCCCATAAGTTTGATCTGATTCATCAGTGGACAAAGGTGATGGCTCCACCTCAATCTGTACTCTTTCAAGGGTAGATTTGCTTCCTAAACCTTCATTATCCAGCGATGTCATTGTCATATGTGACTCATTAAAAGTCACATTCCTACTAATTAAGCACTTTTGTTTTCCTGGTTCTCGAACTTATAGCTTATACCCTTTAATTCCTTCAGGGTATCCTATAAAAACACATTTGATTGTCCTAGGCTCTAATTTATCAGTTTTAATATGTGCATAAGTTATACATCCAAATACTCTCATATTACTATAATCTGAGGGTTTACCAGACCATTATTCTTGAAGCGTTTTCAGGTTAATACCAGAGGATGAGTTTCTGTTTATGAGATATACAGCAGTGTTAACTACCTTTGCCTAGAAGGTTTTAGGTAACTTGACATTCGACAGCATGCACCTAACCCTTTCAAGAATTGTCCTATTCATAATCTCAGCAAGATCATTCTATTGTGAGGTTTCTCTAACCGTCATATGCCTAGCTATCCATTCTTTTTGATAAAAAAAATATTAAACTCATTAGACAGATATTTCAGCCCATTGTCAGTCCTCAGTTTCTTAACCTTTCTCCCAACTTGATTTTCAACTAACGTTTTCCATTTTTTGAATTTTTCATAAGTGTCACTTTTGTACTCAATGATATACATCCAGACCTTTCTTTAAAAATCATCAATAATGGACAAAAAATAATTTCTCCCACCATGGGAGCTGACCCTTGCAGGTCCCCACAAATCAGAATACACATAGTCAAGACATTGTTTAGTATTATAAGTACCAGCTTTAAAAGTAACCTTGGTGGACTTTTCCAATATGCAGTCTTCACAAAAAGGTAACTCCTCTAGGTTAGTCTCTCCAAGAACCTCTTATTTTTAGAGTTCTTGTAAGTCTTTCATACTAACATTTGCTAATCTTCTGTGCCAGAGCACATATTTACTACTCTCATATTTTTGTGCAACAGAAGCCTGCCCAATAACAATTTTATCTTCAAGGGTAAAAAGATCATTCTTTATAAACCCTCTAACACTATTATGGACCCCTTCATTACCCTCAAAGTTCATGCCCCAACCTTAAACATACAACCAGATTTATCAAACACACCAATAGAAATTAGATGTCTTTTTAGTTCAGGTATGTATCTTACATCATTAAGAATTATTTCCATACCATCAAGCAGTTTCAATCTTATTGTACCAATACCAAGAACTTTGCAAGACTTATTATTACCTAACATTACATGTCCCTCATCTAAATCCTTAAAGATTTCAAACGAAGATTTAGAATGGCACATGTGAAAGGAACATCCAGAATCTATGATCCACTCTTTTCCAGATTCTGTTTCAGAGATACATAAAACATCAATACTCTCATAGCCATCAACAACAACAGAAACATTCCCTTCAGATTTTGACTTATTTCTACCATTTGATTTTATTTTAGAACAATCCTTTTTGAAGTGTCATTCTTTTTGACAGTTAAAACATTTTAACTGTTTCCCCTTAGACTTTGTTATATTCTTGTTTTTCTTTCCTTTATTCATAGGTTTTTCAGATTTTCCCTGAGCAATAAGACACTCACCTCCCTTAGGTTTTGTCTCAGCCTTTTGTTGTAATTCTCTAGCATGCAATATGAACTAGACTTCATTCAGTGTCAAAGTCTCTCGACCATACATGATGGTCTCCTTGAGATTAGCATAGGTATTATCTAAAGAACTTAATAAAAGAATGGCTTGATCCTCACCCTCAATAGTTATATCAATGTTTGCGAGATCTATGATGATTTTATTAAAATCATCGAGATGATCTTCCAAAGATACCCTTGGACTTATCTTGAAGGTGTATAACTTGGTTTTTTGTGGAGACGGTTTGCTAGAGACTTGGTCATATAGAGTGATTCTAATTTTAACCAGATCACTGCTATTGTCTCCTCACTGGCTACCTCCCTAAGAACCTTATCACCCAAAGATAAAATTATGGCGCTATGTGCCTTTTGTAGAATCTCGGATTTTACTTTCTCAACCATGGAGAAACTAGCTTTTTCCTCAGGTGAAGCAGCGGTAAGTTTCTTGTCTCCATGAAGCGCATCTTGGATTCCATTTTGAACCAGAAGAGCTTTCATTTTGATTCTCTACAGACCGAAGTCATTCTTGCCTGTGAACTTCTCCACATCAAACTTGGTTGACCCCATCTCGACGTGGCTCTTGATACCACTTGTTAAACTCGATAAAACCCTGGTTTCTCTCAAACAGCTCAGAACCAAGTTAATACCAATGAATGAAAATAACGTAAACAAGAATCAAAACAATAAAGTAAAAGAAAGCAAGAAAACAATATACAGTAGTTTACGTGGTTCGATCCCTATTGGATCTGCGTCCACAGTGGGAACTGGATTAGAAGTCTTCTTATTGATCAATCCAACAAATACAATGGTGCAGATTCAAGCCTTGATAGCTTTAGTTTCCTCAAATACAAGTTTCTCTCACACTCAAACATGGATTTGTGCTCTCAATATCAAACCAGATTCGCAACTAGCAAACCCTAGCCACTCTATCTCTCAATCGTTGAATTCTTTATACAGAGAACGAATAAAGTAGCTTATATATGAGACGGCAAAATAAAATAACCCTAACTATCCAGATAACGACACATAATCTCTTTACAGACCATTAGATTACAGGCCACTTAAAACAATATTACTAAAATAATCATGTGAGATCAACTTAATTTCATAGATACTTTACAGTAATCACACATTAATGATTTATATGTATTTGGATTCAGCCTACATTTTGAGCATAGAGACGGAGAGAGCCCGGATAGGTTTGGATAGTAAGTTGAGCCTTGAGAGACACCTATTCTAGCTGTAGTTAAAGATGATTTCTCTCTCTCTCTCTCTCTCTCTCTCTCTCTCTCTCTATATATATATATATATATATCTGTATATCTAATATTTATGTAATTACCGCTCTGTGCGTATGAAAAGCACTCTTATACCTCTCACTTTATTATATACGTACCAAGCTGCCTGGCCTGCTGTAATGTGATTGATGGAACATGGTCATCGCTGGGTTTGACTGATTTAGAAGAATAGAAATCTGTCGATGCATCGTAAGTGCCGCCACTTAATCATTGATTACTCGTATCGTTAACACGTGAGAATCAGATGCCGAACTTAATTTTAAGTCTTGATTCAGTGGCACTAGATCAGCATCTGGATGATCTTCTGATAGGAAAGACCGGCTGCTCAAATTCGGAGCATTTGTGGTATGATTTGGACCAAACAAGACCAAGTCGACCGAAGATTAATTAGGTCATGATTTTGACTACGTACGCCGAGATCAAACCGATTGATCAGGAAGATCATTCAAACCTAGGACTTTCATCTAAACCAAGGGAGATCGTAGCTTTTGAGGAGGTCCTTCGATCCTGACCGTGAAAGCCAGCCCTTAATTTCTAGCCAAGCAAGTCCGTCCCAATTGAGTGGCCAGAAAGACTAGCATTTAACGCACTAATTGTGGCACTTAATCATCCTATATTATAATTAAGTTCATTAGTTTGACTTAGGGTATTAGAATATTAATGCATAAGTACATCCCAACTTGAAAAAACCCTTGTTGGCTTACAAGAGTACTTAATGTTTGCCATTTGAGGACATCTATTTTCTTATATTTTTGTAGTGATTTTATTTCTCAACTTTCCCCCATTTTGTGGCAGAACTGCTAGCTAGTATGATTTGAACCTTGATAAATCCTATAAGTTTATAAGCTAGACTTGGAATCTTTTGCAATTTAACTGGTTTCTTGCGGCCTTTTTGAGACAAATAATCACCAAAATTAATATATATTTTTTTTTCCTTCACTGGTATAAATTAATTATCTATTTTGCAGCACTAGTACTGTATTAGTTTAATGGATCAGTTGATCATGTTTATATATATATATATATATATCACAAGGGCATATATATGTATATATTAGCAAGCAGGCATGTTAATTAATTAAGAATAAAAATATACACGCATTTTCATGTTTTTAAAATATGAAAAATGATACACATACAACATTAAACACAACATTTTATATAACACCTTATAAAAAGAAGAGTATTTTTATAAAGTGATATTAATTTTATCAGATAGTTTACAAATTTATCCTTATTTTTGTTAGATAATATGTATGATGTTGTGTGTGTATCACTTCTCTTAAAATATTATGGCAATATTACAGCACCATTGAAAATTTTAGTACTCATGTACAAGGATATTAAACTAGCTAGCTAGTAGCTGTACTAGATACTGCGCTGCAGAAACATTTTCCAAGCTGATCAATATATATATATATATATATATATATGGTGCAGATTTTAAGTTTTAATTTCGAGCAAATTTCAAATATTATAATACTTAAATATTTATACTAATTTTCAGCTTGGAAATTTTCGAGCAAATTGGTGCAGTAGAAAATTGTCATTTCGTGCAGATTTTAAATATTGTGGTAATTACTAATTCTAATGAGTATAATGCAGAAATAAAAAAATTATTTATATATATATAAGTACCTGAGATTCAATAAACCAAGTACAATCTATGAGTACTATGCATCTTTATACGTACGGAACGAAATACATATATATATATACACAGCATGCTTATATAAACATACGAACAGAAATTGGTGCCATGCATAATAATAATATTAAGCCCAAAATAATAGCGTACGCGCGTGGAGCAACCATATTAATAAAGGCAGTCTCCCAACAAGCACTGCATGCATGCATGCAGAAACCTAACATTCTCTTCTTTCACCTGCTTATACCTGCCAGCGGCCAGCAGCCACATAGCATATTATATATGGCAAAGAAAAATAGATGTTTTAATCGTAAATAAATCTTAAAAATATAAACTCACATAATTTGATGTGATACATGATAATTGTAATATATTATATCAAATATAATTAATTTATTAGTTTGTGTTTATAAAATCTCTTTATATTTATAATACTTCTCGCCAAAAAATAGAAGAAATGTATAATGACATAAATTAAGCTGATCTATAAATTAGAAACCAGCTAGGTGTGAATACTGGTTCAATGATTGACGTTGAGACATTAATACTGCATATATCTCTTGGAATTAGTTTCCTCATGTAAGTTTGAAGAAATCAAGGTCGATCGGTCGTCACTACTGATGTTAGCTAAATGTCTTAGTTTAAACTTTCTGTTTTCAGTTTTCTGGCATGGAAGTTGAGACCATTCTTACCTACCTCGTAACCTAGCTACAATCTCCTCTTAAAACACCCCCATACGAACCGAGGATTCTAGAAAGGAAACACAATATCTCTGTCATGTGCCTTGACTTTCCTCAAATGGAGTTCTTCGTACACATTTATAAATCAAATATCTCTGCCTTGGGAAATATATGAGAGGCCAGCCTTTTGGGCATTTGAGGGCGGAACAGTTGTGTGAATAAAGGATGCATGCGTTACTGCGTATGTGTACACTGTAAAATTTTGTAAGAGCTAGGAGAACAGGTCAATCACGGATTCACGATGCTTGCTCTTTACGTAATCTTAGCTGAAGATGAAAGAATAACAAATTAAACTGGCTAAAAATCCTGGTCTCAACATAGAATTATTTCATCAACACAGGTCAATGTAATTATATTAAACCAGCCAATTAATGGGAAACGTATACCAAGCTTCGAGAAGTCTGTCAAAGGGGCCTTTTTTTTTTTAATCTCTGAAGGGTCTGTCAAAGGGTTATACTTATATTAATGAAAAGGGAAATTCTATTTGTACTATTCGTTTATAAATTTTTTATAATTTTTTTTATTTAATTTTTAAATTTACTTAGTGATTAAGAATATGAATATTAATAAAATTATATTTTTTTAAAATTTTTTTAATAATTAAAAATATTAAAAAAATACCTAAAAAAATGATGAAAAAATTAAACAACTCAAATATACATAAAGTTGTAAAAATATTATAAAAATAATTATATGTGTATCACCATTTTAATAAAAATAATTATACCTATAAATAGGTATAAAAAAGAATTGACATGATAGTATTTATTTATTTATTTATTTATTTTTAAGATTATTTAAATTATCGCACTCTGATCACTTGCAAAAGCTAGCGTTCCATCCAAAAGCTAGTTTTTTCTGTTTTGCCGATTTGTTAATATTGAAAAGGATTAATTCATTAATTAATGGGGTCAAATGTTTGGGCCGGGAAGGGCTGTACATTTTTTTTTTTTTTTTTTGGGAAAAGACGGCCTATACATATATAATAGGATAGAATAAGCCGTAAGTGTGGACCACAAGACTCGTGGGTCCCGCTTGAAATTCTCTGCATGCACGCCACGTGGACAGAGACGGTAGGCATCACGTGGGACATGAGACAACCGCGTGAGATTAAACAAAATGGACGGCCTAGGGAGCTCGTTAAAGATGTACAGCAATCTTGTTGACCTTGATATTATCGGCTTGACGAAATTAAAGTAAAAAAATATGAAAAACAGAGCTCGCCAACCGGATCAAATCGATCGATCGTTAAGATTTCCTGGTTTTTGTCAACTTCGTGGTCTCAGAAAGGACCAAAATAGCTTTTAAATAACGAAAATGCTTATATATTTTCATTTTATTTCTATTTTGGAAAAAATTAAGTGTGTGTATAATGCATGGTAGATTAATATATACTATGACACGAGTCGTAGTTCGCTAGGAATGCTTTATAGTACTGGCCACAGGGAATAACATCTCAATATCTCGTAAGCCTGACGACGCGTAAACGCAATGGGAACAAACGGGGATTTATAAAAAAATTAAAAATAAATAAATAAATAAAAGGATTGAGGGAGAGAGAGAGTGTGTATCTTTTTCCGCGTAGACAGATCAGACTGGCAAGCGACTGTTACGAAGAAGGAAAGAATGGAAGAAAACTCTTATCTCTCTATCCTGTCTAATTCTTTGAGAAATCAGAACGAATATTTAAAAAACGTTTCGTTTGACACCTATGCAACAAGAAAATCTTCTTCTTTTTCTTCCTTGACGATTCACACCCGCTATTCACACCAACCCGATATAGATCTCTCTCTAGCTTTCTCTTTCTATTTCTCTTTCTCCTCTAATACAGCTTTTGCAGCAAAATTGAATCTTGTACTTGCTTTCCTTGATTTTGTAGGTGTTATGGAGGGACATCATCTTCATCCTCGTTCTCATCATCTTCATCAGCAGCATCAGCTTCAGCATCCTATCAGTGTTAACGTCGATGCGAGTGATAGATTTCCTCAATGGAGTATTCACGAGACAAAGGAGTTTTTGATAATCCGAGCAGAGCTTGATCAAACTTTCATGGAAACGAAGAGGAATAAGCTTCTCTGGGAAGTTATTTCCACAAAGATGAAAGAAAAGGGTTACAATCGCAGCGCTGAGCAGTGCAAGTGCAAGTGGAAGAACCTCGTTACACGCTATAAGGTACTTATATATATCTCAATAAACGTTAATCTTTAATGAATCTCTACTTATTGCTTTGAAGATAATTTTTATTTTTCTGTTTCTTGCCCTTTCTGGATTAGGGAAACTATTTGCAGTAGTTAAGTTTTATGGCTTTGGTAAATCGTTCTTGGTTTTGTTTTTTCATTTTTAGGGGTGTGAGACAAAGGAAGCTGAACCGATGCGACAACAATTCCCATTTTACAATGAAGTTCAAGCGATTCTTGCGGGAAGGATGCAGAGAATGCTATGGGCTGAAGCGGAAGTAGGAGCGAGCGGGTCAAAGAAGAAACCGGCCAGCCATCTATCATCGGACGAAGATGCAGTAGATAACGAGGACAGTGATCAGGGAGATCAGCTGAAGGCTGGTAGCTCGAGGAAGAAGATAAAAAAGGGCAAGAGCAATAGTAATATTGGAATTAGCAGAAATATACAGGATTTGAGAGACATATTGGATGACTTCATGAAGAAACAGATGGAAATGGAAGCGCAATGGAGAGAAGCATTCGAAGCGAGGGAAAACGAAAGAAGGTTGAAGGAGATGGAGTGGAGACAGATAATGGAAGCATTAGAACGCGAGAGAATAATGATGGAGCAGAGGTGGAGAGAGAGAGAAGAGCAAAGGAGGATGAGAGATGAGGCTAGGGCCGAGAAGAGGGACGCTCTTATTACAGCTCTGTTAAATAAGCTCAGGCAAGAGGATATGTAGTACTGATCAGCTTTCTTCATTCGTTATTCTTTCTATCATCAATCGGATCGGATCGGATTCAGTACTGGGTCGAAGCAAGCTAGATCTCTTGAGACTTGAGAGGTTTGTCTTTGGAACTGATCTCATCATGTTGGAGATATGTTGTGGTTCTTTTAATGGCTTATCATCTATTATTATGATCTCCTACTGTATTGCCCACTTCCGAGGATTCTTTGGCATGGATCATATTCAGCAGAAAAGATCAAACTTTCATCTTTTTATTTATTTGTACGTTTTTGCTGATGATCTCCGAAATATCATGATCTAAATCATTCAGTTCTAATATTATATCTATCTTTCTGAGAAGACCAAAAGCTATAAGCTAGCTTACATACACTCTAAATTAAAGCGATCATAAAGCACCGTTCTTGTTAATTTAGTGCTGATCTGGATAAAAAGAACACAATTTATACACATATTTAACCGAGTTATAAAAACCTCGAAACATTACTAGCACACGTCCGAGGTTATAATAAGTAAGAAAATAGCATTCCACTATGATGCAAGTCCGTAAAGTCCTTCAGAGCTTTCTAGCTATATATATACAAAGATTTCGCTCTTAATAGGTGTTTATTAATTAGTGGTGGTAGTGCTCCCTGATCATATATAACTACTGTTTTATATTATCTTTTAGCCATCAAAACCTAGAAATTAGCCGAATAGAAATTATCTTTGTAAACTATGGCCAGAGAAGAGTTATGAAAATATTGTGCTATATATATAATATACACATTGACTTTTGTTTATTTTGTGGCTTCTGATCATCTCTAGCTTTTCATGGGTCGAAATATGCATTTTTGTTTCAGATCAGTCAGTAGTAGTACTATCAGATCAATTAGTTCTGTTTGTTAATATATCGACACATGCATCATGATCATGGTTATACTAGCTAGCTAGTTATCCGCCAGCTGAAATTGCGTTGATCGTCAAAGTGATCACTTGTATGGTCGAAGGAAGATCTTCCAATGATTAACCCGAAAAGATTAACACAAAGAGTAGTACTGAATGTAAGTATATATACGTAATGTTTTATTATGCCAGGGTCTGAAATAGGAAGTGTCTGAAAGAGTATTACTGAATGTAATTAAGTAATGTTTTAGAACAGTTTCGTATGTATGAAATATATATATAGATCGATCTAGTTGTCATCCTTATTTATGTGCGTGTGCGTCTGTGTGCGAGAGACCGCATGCACACAGCTAGCAAGGCTATATAACTTGATAGCTAGGCTTCGCTGGAGACAAGATTTCTGAGTTTGTGAATCATTTTGAATATCTGTGCGTACGAATTAATATCTGTGCGTGCAATACTTCATAAAAATAATTTCTTAGTTGAAAAAGAAAAGAAAATTATAAGATCATATATACGTTACAAATTTACAATTGTTAATTATTTCTTTGCTAGCTAAGCTACGTACGTACTCAACTAGTTGCTGCATGGATGATTAATAAATATATATGAAACTTATTACAGGGAATTAATATTCTTGGAAGTAATGATCTAGCTAGAAGTACGTAACGCATTGGGATTTAATTTGTCATGTATTGATCAGCTAGTAGCTATAATGTATTGATCGGTACTATCTAGATCAAGCTGTTGATCGGTACTATCCATGAACTGGTATACAATCCCTTTCAACGTGATAGCTTCTATTGTTTTTTATTGATTATTCGTATATCTTTACTTTGCCGATTATTGGAGTTAAGCCCTCAACTGTCATTGTGTGTGTGTGTGTATATATATATATATATATATGTTATATATGCAATAGTTTTGCTATTATTAATTACTCGTGGGCAGGCACTACAATAAAAAATAGATTTTTGTAACTATTTAATTGTGACAAAATAATTATTTGTAATTAATTTTGATTGTAAATAATCATTTGATCATAATTAAATAAAAACAAATAAATATTTTTTATTTTTTATAGTGAGGCGGAGTACTGATATATATAGTGTTAGGTGTTCATGAATCATGATTAGCAGATACTACGTACGTTACACTACTTAAGATATTTTCTGATTTCCTGCATCAGGATATAAATATCTTTAATATATGTGCCATATATTAAAAAAATTAATTGCCTGCAGGCCGGCACCTCATGATGTAGTAGTGTTACATATTGTGCTTGATCGTATGCAAAGATAAAACGTAAAATATTTCTCTTTTTAAATCAAAGTCAAGAGTGCCACCAATGTCTTGCTGGAGTAGTACTAGTAGATAGTACTAGCTAGGACTAATACTTAATGACAATGTTAAAATACTTTCCTTGATTATTATATAGTTGGAAGCTAGATGGTACTCTAGCAAACAAACTTGTTTAGATTAAAATCTTCCATTAATTTAAGGATGCATTAATTAATGCGCGCCTACCATGCATTTAGATTAAAATACACATGTAATTTTTAATTTATTCGGTCTCACTACAAGAAAAACAAGCTTTTGAGGCCAGTTATATGCTGCGAACATGACTATTTATGTTTTCGTCCCAAATAATCATGTTCGCAGCATATAACTGACCTCAAAATCCTGTTTTTTTTGTAGTGTTCTCATGCATACATTCAACCAAGATATATATATATATATATATATATATGTGTGTGTGTGTGTTTCTTTATCTCATATATATGTGTGTGTGTTTCTTTATCTCTTTGGTATGTATGATCCTAATTAATGTTTGTTTATTGAAGCATGTGGAGCGGGCCTAGTACTATATAATTAATATGTAGATCTCTTTGTATATATTTTCTTTCTTCTTTTTTCTTTCCCTTTTCCATGTTTTAATGAGAGAACAATTATTCTAATTAATTAACGCGAACAATATTATGGACTAGTACTTTGCATGGTCTCGCGGGTTTTACCACCGCCATGCACTCCACCATGCACTACCCCGACTAGTACAGCTTCCATTCGATCGACACCCAATAACTTTTCATGAGATCTAGATATATTGTACTAAACCTTTTTATTTTTTTTATTTTTTCTTATTTTTCTCAAATAAAAGCCTAATTGCCCCCACCATTGTACTAATCCTCCTTTTGTGATCTTTTAGAAGGTGCACGAGCACGTATTGAGCACAGTACGTACGCACAAAATTCCATCTTTTAATTTGGTGATTAGATTAGAACACGTACATATCTAGTCACGAGAAATAGGCCGTTTTACTGAAAAGGTTTGAAGTAGTATATTAAATTATAAAGTTGGTTTATAATAAAATAAATTATAGTGTCAAATATATATATATAATCAAATTAATTTCTGAATTTCTATAGTACTTTTTTAAAAGCATTTTTTTACCAACTACTTCTTAACGTCTTTGGGAAAAATTATTGTACAAAATGTTCAGTTAACTGATAAGCGCCCAAAGTTTAATCTTTCTTTTTCTTTTTGTCTCTTTTTGGGTTCAAGTCATGAGTTGAGTTTAGTCTAGAAGTGAGGTCCAGCTAGAGCTGATCTGCACATAGACACACACAAACGCGTCTTTGGGAAAAATTATTGTACAAAATGTTCGCACCGACAGACCTTTTTTTGTTGGTGCATGTAAATTCTCCGACATTTTTTGTTTTCTATAATTATTTTTTTGGTCATTTTGTTGAATCTGTCCTATATCTATATATATATATATATATATATATATATATATATCCCTGATCGATCTCACTAATTAAGCCATATCTCTTCCTCGTGATGATCTCTGATTGATCTAGAGATTATATTTTTATTTGTTCTTTTGGGTCTTAGCTAGCACTAGTTTTATATATATATATATGTATGTATATAGGTTTTATTTACAAGGGACCAAGCGAAGCAACCATGACATGCAAGAGGCCATGAGGAGATGTGGGAAAACTGTGGGGATCGAAAACTGTGGGGATGTCAGTTTCCGTGTCCAACAGATGCGGGTGGCCGAAATTATATGCATATTCAAACTAAATGGTGAAGATTTAACAACGTATTTGTGATGAAAACATTTATTTTAACAAAAAATAGTTATTTTGGTTATAAATAACTAATTACAAATAAATCATTTTCTTGTAATACTATAAAAGCCAAAATTTAACAAGATAATTAGTATTGCAATAGTTCAGGAATTAATAACTGTAACTCAAAATTTAGATCATTCGGGCCATTAATTGAACATGATATGGAAGAATATTTCAAATTAATCAGCATTGTTATATATACATATGTAGCTGCTCACCCTCGCACTTGAGTTTGTTCTAACAAGTGATGAGCATTTCACAAGTATTAATATTGGAGCAGATACTTATATAATATATATATATATATATATACATATAGACTTTACAAATTCACGATATATATATATACACATATATATTAGTCTTATATATACATAATGAGTTTGTATAAGATTTCGTAAGAAAGTGTAGCATTTTACTTCTTTTTTTCGCTGAAGGCATGCATTTCATATATAAAACAAAGTGGTTACAATCTACAAATATAAGTTTTAGTGAGGTCGAAGTCTTCAACAATCATTTCTATTGAATGGATGTTATCTAAAATAGTTTTAAAATAGTCTGATAAACAAACTATTCGACTGCGACTAAAAGCTGCAGCATGGAAAAATGCACTACATTCTATTAAGTTGGTCCAGTTGAAGAGGATTCTCACACCTACTTGATCTTAATTCCAATTAGTTAGGGAAATAGTAAAGGAGTAACTGGAATAAGAATCGATGCATTGGAATAGGACAATCGCTTGTTGTGGTAGCTTGTGAGAAGTACGTGCCACACTGGAGTGAAAACTAGTAGCCAAAACAGACAAATCTAAGGTCATTGTCCCCAACGGTGCTATATGTGACGGTAGGGGTGGCAATACATGACACGACACGTTAACACGAAACGAATACGACACGATAAAAACGGGTTAGTGTTTAGGCTTAACGGGTTTCAGGTCAAATCGTGTCGACCCGTTATAACACGATTTGATAATGGGTCATAACGGGTCAAATACGTTATGACCCGTTAAGACACGATAAGACACGATTATATATAACTTATTTTTTATTTTTAAACATTAAGTGACTTCCGTCCATTTCAAAAAAGTGAAAAAACCCTAATCTAATTAGTGATTACCCACGCACGCCGCTTCCCCCCTGCTCCCAAAGGAACCAGATTCTTCCCGACTCCACTCCCCTTTCTTCTTAGTTATCGCCTTTTCTGTTCAGTGTTCTCTCTTCTTTTCACAGTCATGAGCACCAGAGCATGCCGCCCCATCCTCGTCGTCGTCGTCAGTAGCCCACGTAGCGGTGCAACTCACCTTCGAATCAGCGTCTTTGTGACCTGTCCAGCCACTTCGAATCGCCCTCTCGACCTCTCCTCTTCTCACGCCGCACCACTTCATACAAATCCTAAAGGTAACTTCATTTATTGATCTGAAAACGAGGGATTGATTTTGTAACTTTATCAGAGTTAGGGTTTAATTTTTGTTCGACTGTATTGTTCTTCATATTATTTTCGACTGAGTTGTTCTTCATAGGGTTTCATTTATCATTTATGTTTCTCGTGGGGTATGCTGTGATGTTTTGCTTGAAGAAGACACATCCATAGAGGGGCTTTGATTACCATAGGTTTAGCAATATAACTATTATTCAGCAGTAATGAATCTCTTCCAAATTGGCATCTCTTGGTAGTTGTTGAATAGATCGAGTAATAGAAGCACAGAGCACGCTCTGCTTCTATTGATACTTTTTATTCTTAATTAAAAGCGCAGCTCAAGATTTACACAAAGAACCAAGAAAGAAGAAATATGGAAAACTTGGCACCTTTTAGTACTAATATTAACTACATCATTTGTTCCAAATTAATTGGTTTTGGAGAGATTGCATGAGTTTAGTTGGGTTGGAGAAACTGATGGTAGCCTTTTTTATATTATTTTTAAATGCATCTGGGGCATTAATAGCAAGGCAAAATTAATAGGTATTTGAATATTAGCCAAAATAGGTAAAGCAGATTACTTTGTAAATGCTTTGCGTATATAATAGAAACCAAACGGTAATAGCAGTATTGTTGCACACTAGTTCTTACTTTCTATTACTTTTCATCTCACAAATATTACTCTTCATATTGTCTGCGAGCTTAAAGAACCTACTCATATCTTTTCTAAGATATTCAGTACACAAAGTTAAGAAAAATATATAGAACCCATGCCAACCCCCCCCCCCCCTCTCTTGAAATTATGTTTGGGGGTCTCATTTTCCCCTTTCTTTCCTTCTTACAATCACTTGCAAGAAAAGAAAAAATAAATTATATGGAATTCAAATCATTTGAATGCCACCCCCCCTTTTTTTTAAATTACTTTGGTTTTGCCTCAAATTCCTTTTGACAACTTATTAGTTATTTGTAGTCACAATTACTTCATATGACCGCTTCATATGACCACAATTACTTCACAATTACTTCATATGACCGCTTCATATGACCACAATTACTTCACAATTACTTACCATTAGTCATTGACTCATTTGGCCCACTAATTTCTACCAGACTTCAATAATGTTTAAGTATGGTTGGATTCTGAATAATGTTTACATTTCGTTCAACAGCTTTATTTCTTTTTTTTTTTGTTTTCGATGGCTCACGTTCTCATTTCAATTTAGCATCTGCACTATCCTTTGGCTATCAAAATGTTCGGTGATCTCCATGTACCTAGGCCATTTCGATTCATTAATTTTATGGATATGGATGAGAACCGATGTCTTTACTATTGTTAGATTTATACAATGGCTATATATGATGAACATTTTGAAAGATAAGAATTTGGAGTTTATTACAAATGAGATTCTCATCTCAAGCACATGCAAAAGCATAACATGACTTAGCTTACACGTGCATTTACATACATGTATGCAAGACACAATCAGATGGTTTTATATTTGGTGCTTGGACTTGGTTTTACACTTGTACATACGTGTAGTTACATACGTTTATTACAAATATCACCTGCATAGACTTGATGCTTTATTTGATATCTTAAATTTATGAGTAGTCTTTGGTCGGTTGGTTTTAGATTGCAGCACCTTTATAGTTCAATGCAATCGGTTGCATTTGTTTCACTCCATCCCATTGACACCTCTTGGTTGCGCATCTTGTATTGGGATATTTGGTTCATTAACATTTATTTATTTATTTATTTACATTGATTTTCCTTAGGATCTTTTCATTCTAACATTTTGATCACATTGGATGTTTCAGTTATTTTGTTTACTGAAGCTTTTGTTTTTTTATTTTTTTATAGAAGTACAAGAAAATTCTGAATTGGATGAGATAACTAAAGATGTAATGGAGTTGAACATCAACAAAAGCAATGACGATGCTCCACCTCCTTCTACAAGTTTTAAATTTGTTAAAATTTGTTTTTTTATTGTATTTGGGATTGTAAAATTAATATGTTTATAATGTGTGTCATTTATTATAATTTATATTCAGGATGTAATTTTAATATTTTACAATATTTGGATTGTGGTGTGACTATGGATCATATTTGTAATGTATTTTAATATCATATTTTCATTTATATTTTAATACTTGTATAAAATAAATTACTGCAAACGGGTCAAAACGTGTCAACGGGTTGAAACGTGTCGGATCGTGTCGTGTCGTGTGGTATAAATTTATTGAATTGACTAACATGTCTTAATGGGTCGTGTCGTGTCAACACTAAATCTTAAAGGGTCGTGTTAGTGTTGAGATTTTTGACACGAAATTTTTAACGGGTCGTGTTCATATGACCCTTTAAGTGTAATGTACATGTTTTGACACGACACGAATACGATACGATGACACGTTTTGACATCCCTATGTGACGGCAAGAGAACCATCCTGGCACAGTGGTACATGGGTTTCACGCACATTATTCTTACATATGAGACTTACAAACCACTCGTATAAGGGTTTTTCTCCGTCCTTCTCATAAATCGATTGTTGGAAAGTCCAACGGTCGGGTGTGCGGTGGTCATAGAGGCCTGGCAAAAAACAAATCGGCTTGAGGAACCTTGAATGGCTGGAGAGAGGAGAGAGAAGGGTTTCATAAGAACTTTTCACTCGGACAGGTTTTTAAGTAATTATTTCTAGGTTTGAATGGAATTGACTCTCGGTTGTAAATAATTGTGATTAATGTCTAATCGGATTGTAATTATTACTTCTTGAAGTAATTATGTCTATTATCAGAGCTGTGTTAATGTCTAATCGGAGTTGGGTACGCAGTAATTAATTCATAACATGATCAACATAACACTTCCTTCTCTTTGTTAACCAAGTCATGATAGCAATAAATCTTAAAAGAATTTACACAACCTCTTATTATTCATATAATTTTTATATATTATGTTATATATTTTTTTATTTTTTTATTTTTATTAAATATTTAATATATAAATAATAAATAAAAAAATAAAATTATTTTAAAAAGAACAAATTTAAAATAAAAATATTAAAAAATTAAAAAATAATAATATATAAAAGTTAAAAAAATTATATAGAACAACCCATAAATCTTGGGTTAATTGTTCAAAGGAGAGTAATTATTACATTAATGTCCAAATATACCGGATAACAATTAATTATTCGAAAAAACCGTACATGACAATATTATATTACATCATGTGTACTAGAATTCTTAAATCATATTAATTGGTTTTCAAATTTCGTGACATTAATTAGCTCTTATAATTTTAATTAAACTCATATTTACATTTATATATATCGTATTATTTTAAACGTGATTATGATAAAATCTATAAATGCTTATTGAGAAACTTAAAAATATAAAGAAGATTAATTTTTATAAGCAAGATTTAGATCAGAGAATCGTTCATGGAATTACACTACTTATATCGTTCATCTATGATCCATCGTCATAAAAGGCCTCGATAACATCATGTTAAACTTATAATAACTACAAACTTTACTCTAAAAATCCTATAAAATTTGTGTAATTCGTGAGACATCATGATGCATCATGATCAATCTAATTATAAATATTTTTTAATTTGAATAATATTTCCCTTTCACTTTTCATATACGTACCTGGCCCAAGACGTTGGTTCACTGTTTGTACGTCTTGGTGGAGACAAATGTGAATGGACAAATTAGGTGGATCCTATTGAATTCATTTCAAATGATTTATCATGCATCCGCTGACTTTTGACAATTTGTGCTCGATGTCATGAGCTCTCTAGGCCATTGTCAAATCTTTAGACTGTACGCACGTACCTATATATATATATATATATATATATATATATATATTTCTATATTTTATATGTATCATGTATGTCATGTGTGACGTATATATATATATATTTCTTTCTATATTTAATTTGTATGTATGCGTGTATATATATTGGACCACGCGAAACTTGCATTAATTCTTTTAAAAATTTTAGTTAAATCGTGGATTTGAAAATTCCATCTTTCTACACATAAAATTCATTGGGTATTGGGTTGAGGCCCTTCACAAGTCCAATAAGACCCATAATATTAATATGAAAGGCTCTCAATCCATGTGCAGTAGAAGGATCATCTCCATTAATATTCCCACATAGATTCTTAAATATTGGGAATATATAGTTTCATATATTAAGCTAATATCTAAGTTAAAGAAAGAAGATAAATAATACATATATAAATTTAAGTGTTAATACTCATTTAGATTTTATCACTGATAATAACAAACTACAATACTATTCCGAACGCATTGATCCTGCTCACATGATATATAGTTTAATATGATGATGTAAAAGATGAAGTGTTCATGTTCATGCATGCTTGTGAATTAGCTTTTTACACATGCACACGTGCGCGCATATATATATATATATATATATATATATATATATATATAGGAGCTATCCATGCTACATATTAATGTTCAATTTCGATGAACAAAACGTTTTGTAAAAAGTTTAAAATATTGAATGATCATATATATAGGTAAACGGGCACAATATTAATGTACAGTACTTGAAGTAACTACTTGCAACCATACATCCTTAAACATTGACATGAGCTCAAATCACGAATTTCTCTCTCTTTTTTTTATTTCTATTGAAAGATGAGAACTTCTTTAATGTAGATGATATATAGAACCGCTGAGGAAAAAAAAAAAGGATTATATATAGAACCTATAATGAGTACTTTACCTTTTTTTTTTACAATAAAAAAAATAGGCAAGTTGAACTAAAAGTCAACTAATAATGTTCTCCTCGATACAAGTCCAAACATACATAAGCTTATTGCTTTCAATTTATATTCCACCAGCTCAAAAAAGAATTTCATTAAGTAAATGATCGAGTACCTATAAGATCTCGTTTAAATTCAGAAGTGAGTTGAGCTCATTTCAATTCACTTTCATTTTATCACTATATTTTTATAATTTTTTATACTAGACACAAATTTCTATATACCTTTTTTAAATCTCAATACACATTTTTTAAATTCCAATACACATTTTTTAAATTCTAATACACTTTTTTCAAATTTCTAAATAATAATAATATTAAAAAATAAACTAAACTCATCTTAACTTAACTCATCTCCAAATTCAAACGGGGCCTAAATATGTGAATATACTATAAAAAAAATAGATAAAAATAATAAATCTATTGCGTTTAAAAGGAATAGAAATAACTAAAATAATTTGTTTTGTTTATTTTTATCATTTTTGAATATAATAAATTGATATTTTTACTCATTTTTATTATAGTGACAATGAAAAACTTATCCTACGTCTCATGATAATTTCTTTCTAACATTTGTGTACTTATATGTTGATGGCGATATATATTTATGTCATGATGACATCAATCAATTTGGCGGACCTGCTTTTATAATGCTAATTAGTCGGCTAAAATTCCCCATCGTTAATTAATCAGTTTCGAAAGCGGCTGTAAAAATAAAGCTGTTGATCCCATCTAGCGGGAATTGGATTAGCTCTCACGTCGCCATCTGTAACCGGCCTAGTTGTCTCTCAATTCTCAAAGCTATTATTGATCCCATTTTCTTCAGTATTTATATTTTCTTTAAAGCTTTGAATAAACGTCTCCTACTGATCTTGAACATGATGATCCATTCAATGTTTTGGCTTTTTAAAATTCAGTCATAACCACGTGGTTTCTTTTTCCTGATTCTGATGTTCTGGTCATGCCATTTAATATTCAGATCGATCGAGTTTCAACTCACAAATTAATTAACAAGTACGTACTGAAATTCTGTTTTGTGGTGTAGGTTACTTTGCTTGAATTTGTGATCGTGTCTTATTTTTCTCCTTATAAAGTACTCATGATCTTGACCTTTTGTTAGAAATTTCCAAGAAAAGCTTAGATCTAGTTGTCATGATCACAAGGGGTACTAATTTTTTCTTGGTCATTCTACTAATTAATTCTAGACCTCTGGTTTCGTTTCCCAAGATTGTGGAAAAACAAAATTAACTAGTTGGATGGGGTGGGTTGCAAATCAGAATTTAGAGCAAACTACATAATTATTTATTTTCTCTTACCATCTTCTTTTCCCACCAGCCAAACAAATCAAACTAAAGGAAGCGCCGGCTTTTGTTTTACAAGGCGCCATGCCATTATGCCATGATAGTTCATTTACATATCTTGAAACCAGGCCAGAAGAAATTACTTCTGTGGCTTGAGATATTCACTGCACAAACCAATCAATTGAGCGCAGTAGTACTACTTGCTTGCTTAAAGCTAGCCTCTGTTATCGGCCATATAGATTGATTCCAAATGGTGGGTAGATTCTGCTTTTGAAAAATTAGACTATCATATCATGTAAAATAATCATTTATCTTAAAATTTTAAATCGATTAAAAAGGTTAATCATTTACATTATATCGTTGATATATATATATATATATATATATTGTGTTAAAGGATTGCATTGATGCTTTGTGTTGGGAAGGGTAACTTATTTGATCTGGCCGTATCACAATGGAGAGTGTTAAATTTGGTTGAATCGCATGCATTGGATGATCTAATAATTTTCAAACATGATGTACTAGGATGGAAGGTTGTGATGTTGATCAGGAAAATATCTTGGTACGGTAGAGGAATAGTCAATAACAAGCTGATTGGAGAGGACTCTGGCAGTTTTGAGCCAAACCTTTAAGACTAATTTACCCCCGTAGAGCTCAAATCCAGATCTCCAATGACAGATTTCAGTTAATGGTCTTAATGTGTCAACAAACGACTAGCTAGGCACATTACAAAAATCGAATCATATCTTCCAATGTTCAATAAATCCATGATCACTAGATCCTACTCGAACTTCAATTGTAATGACATATCGAAGCCCCCAATATATGTTCTAAGATGGGGTCAAATTATGAATATCAACCGTGAGCAAACGACAGTTTTGGAAAATGAGATCATGAGAGCCTAACACAACATATCATGTTGGGATAAATTGGTTATCAAAGTCTAACTTCCAGTATAACAGTGAAAGCAAATAAAAGAAATAACAACAATTACATATAAACTATCAAGATTTCAGTGACTAGGCTCACATGTGAGCTTATATCTACTGTCGGAGTCGACCTCAATGAATTTACTATCAACAAAGGTAGAGTACAAAGATCCATCACACAACCCTCACAGTTTCAAAATTTCAATACACCCAATGAACTATTAAGACTGTTAACAAAAAAGATTCTCTCTAGCTCTATATTGCACAGCTGCCTCAAATAATCGCCAAAAGTACATACAAACAAATAACATATTGTATATATAAAGAAATTATGCAGATCCCTAAAACAAAAAATTCGCTCAAGCGAATGTCGACCGGCACTTGAGCGAACGGTAGGGCAGGTGTCCCACAAGAGCTAAATGTCAAGCAGATCTCAAGCGAACTCTTGAGTTGTCATTTCGCTCAAGCTGATTGTTGAGTGGGGGTCGAGCCAAAGTTTTGAATACCGTACTAGTAAGTGTACTGGTCAAAGTACTGGAACGAAATATTTCAGTATCGGTACCGTTTCGTAATAGTTTATATAAAATATATATAAATTATATTTCAAAAAAATAGTCAATATATGAATAGATATATATATATACACATATATGTAAATAATCTAGTATGAATTGAGGTAAAAAAAAAACAAGAAATGAAAAAAAAAATTCAAAATCCAGTACGACCGATATTTGAGCCAGTATAGTACATGAAGTGTACATGTATCGCCCAATTGACCGGTATGGTACGGTACCAAAAACTATAAATCGAGTAAACTTATGGGTTGAGGGTTCACTAGAGCAATAAAAACACTGCTCAAGCGACCAAACTGAAGAGGCACTTTTTCAACAAGATTCAAGCTATCTCTCAACAAATCTCTACCTTGACTTGAATACTATCAAGTCTGACACAAAATCCATTCATAACATAACTAACCCCCTCCAACAAATCTCTAAAAGGAATTACAAGTTCTGAACACAATATCTATCCTTGAATAATTCAATTTTCATCTAAAAGTTTTTGATTTGATAGACGACTTGATTAGATCACAAGTTTGGTCTGAATGAAAAGATATAATCTCTTCATACAATGGCAACGCACTGCTAAACAAATTGCTTATTTGAACAACTTTCGAATGCACACAAAGGCAAACAACAAATATTATCTGCCAAATTAAGAATACCACCAAGTCTGAATGAGCATAATTTAAAAGTGGTCAAATTGTCTCCTCTATCTACCAAATGAAATTGTAGACTACTCTCACTGTGCGCCAATACCAAAATCAAAGTCATGCTTTATTTTAATAACATGATTTAGAATACTATCTGTACTATATTTTAAAGCTCTCCCAGCAATTTTACTTTCTTTTTATAATCATGTTCTCCTTTCTTATGGAAACAAAAATTGAAAAAGAAAATGTAAAAGAAGAAAGTTCACCTAATAATAAGTTGTGTTGATCGTTTCATCCAAATCTGTAGACAAATTTGACAAGCCCAAAAACATATTATGGACTCTCACACAATAATCTAATTGATTCCATTCAGCTAGCCTATTTTTGGTGAGTGAACCCAATTGTATGGTTTGAAGAACGCTCTACCTTACTGTCTATAAATCATTAACCTTCTCAAGTACTTGAACACATCAAATACATCGCAAAACAAAGAGTTTAAACACAAACAAATCCAGTCTTTTTCTCAAATAGTCATCAACAAATATGAGTATAAACAAGGCACCAAATCACACAAGATGCACTCTAAAAATTAGAAAGAAATAAGCTATAATAGATTACCTGATTCTGCACTGTTTCACAAGAATACAATGCAAACAAAAATTCGTAACTTTCCTTCTTCTGGTCACACAAAGCAAAAAATGTCTTAGTCACAAATGAACACACTCGTTCACCCATATGGCTCAATCACACATGCCATAAATGAGTAGCACCTAAACCTAGAATGTCTGAAAATACAGTTTCACAAATAATTGTACTGTCCTAAAAAAATTATAGATCATCTATCTTCTTTCCTCTCATTACCATTGAAGTGCCTTTGTAGACTCGAATGACTCCACCTGCAGCTGAATATTAATAATTAAAAGAATTAAGAATATCCAAAAATATAAGATTTTTCTACGAAGATGGAATATGCCGAATGTTAGAAAAAGTTCTAAAGGTTTCATTATACATCTCAAACTCAACTAAACCGATCCAACAATAACATGATCCATATCATTCCCTACTAAAATGAAATCATCGTTGACTGATTCAAAAATAATGAATCAATCTGTTCTGGAACACATATGGAACATATAAGCTAAATCCATGATCCATCGGTCACCAAAACTATAGTTAAAGCTGCTAACTGCCAAAATAATATCAGAGTTGTTAGATTGTTCTTCAACGCTAACAACATTGAAGGGACTTTTACATTCCTCATTGTTTTTCAATCTGGGACACTCATTCTTGTAATGATCAAATATTTAATAACAGTAATATTTAACATTTTTCTTATTAAATTTAGAGTTACCACTAAAATCACTCCTACTATTTTCCAAACTTATTTTCCTAAATCTATTACTAGAAGAACATTTCACAAATAAGCCACTGGCTTGTATCCATGTTTTGTACACCTACTTTTGTTCTCAATCCTTTAAAATTTAATCTAGATTTTATAAATAATGAGGAGATAGTATCTCTACTATACAATATAGAGTTCACAAAATTATCAAATGAAACCGACAATGAACATAACACAATTAAAGCTTGATCTTCGTCATCAAGCTTAATATAAATATTACTCAAATCAATAATGATTTTCTTAAATTCATTTAGATGATCAAAAATTGGAGTATATTCTCTCATCTTGAGAGTATATAATTGCTATTTCAAATAAAGATGGTTGGCGAGCGGCTGTTTCATATACAGCTCTTAAGTTTCTTCCAAAGACGAGCAGCGGTCTGTTCACCAACAAACTTTCTTAAAATCCCACCTGATAGTGACAACAGAATAGCACTATGTACTTTCTCATCTTCTTCTTTTAATGGTGGAGGAGAATCATCAGTCACCTTATCATCCAATACCTTGGACAAACCTTGTTGCCATACTAAAGCCTTTATCTTGATACGCTATAAATTAAAATTGTTCTAACAATCAAATTTCTCCACTTTAAACTTTGATACAGTCATCCTTCGAGATCTAGCACAAAGTCTGGTGCTTTAATACTAGTTTGTTGGGATAAACCACTTATCAAAGGCTAATTTTAAGTATAATAACAAAAGCATACAAAATAAATAACAACAATCACACAAAGAACACTAAGATTTTAGTGGTTCAGATTAATGTGAGCCACATCCACTGTCGAGATTAGTCTCAATGAATTCACTATCAACAAAGACAGAGTACAATAGATCAATTACACAATTCTCATAGTCTTAAAGTATCAATACACCCAATGAACTTTCAAGACTGTTAACAAAAGAATCTTTTCTCACTCTATAGTGTACAACTATCTCAAATAACCGCCATAAGTACATACAAATTAATAACATATTGTCCATATTGTATATATGGTAAAACAATATGGATCCCTAAAACAAAACATTCACTCAAGTGGATGTTGAGTACAAAACATTCACTCAAGTGGATGTTGAGTGGGGCTCAAGCAAACATTAGTGCTGGTAATTGAATGTCGAGCGAACTCTTGGGCTGGCATCCCACTCGAGCTAACTGTCAAGTGGGTGTCAAGCGAACTCACGGGTTAAGGCTTTGCTCAAGCGGCAGAAATACTGCTCAAGCAACAAAACTGGGGAGGCATTTTTTCAACAAGATTCAAGCCACCTCTCAACATATCACAACTAAAAAAATTAGATGAATTTCTTATTAATTAGAAACTAATAAGTAGAAGGAAAGAAAAAGATTATGAAGGGAAATATAATGAGCATACCGCATGCAACAAGATAGCATTTCAGCCAAGTCATGGATATATTAAAATTGGCATAAGCCAAATTATTTGGCTGTATGTGCTCGTGTATATGTACCAAAATATTTGAAATTTCTAAGAAACTCTCACTACAAGAAAAACAGGTATTTGTAACATTTTAATTGTAGCTAGAATGACTGTTTTTGCTGCAAATATTTTTTTGCAGCATTCTTTTCTACTTTTTGTGACAAAATCTAATGTTGCAAAAAGTCGATTTTCTTGTAGTGTCTTTTTGATGCCATAAATTGTGAAGCTCAAATATTGTGATTTGCCTTGAATTCAACCAGTCGAATTCATGAAAAACTTCTTAAAAATATGAATTAGATGTGTCATTGAGAAAAGCTAAAATTTGGTTTCTATCAAAATAGTATTGCTGTGAGAGGAGCTGCAACCTTTATCTTATGAGTGTTATGACAAGTGTTGGGAGATTGTATAGCTAGAGAGCTACGAGACTCATGGCGATCGATCTGCGTCAAATACACCTAGCTTGCTACTTCCAATATTAATGGGTTGATAATGGGCAAAATTCAATAAATGGCTTAACAAAATGTTGAAAGATTGAGTTGATTATAGGCTACACGTGGCCTTGGTTAACTATTGGACGATAATCGAAAGGTCAAAATCAAATGAGTTTAAAGCTTCAAATAATACTCACAATAGAAAAAAAAAATCCAATAAAAAGGGTCACGACTAAAAAGATACTCCAAATGTATGGATTTGATATACAACATAATTTTCGTTGGTGAAAGTCTTGAAAGAGGTCAAGCTAGCAAAAGATCTCTAAACAAATAATTCACAGAATCGAGCCTAGTGTTAGTTAAGGGCTCTAATATTGTGCATAGAAAATACAATACATAATAGAAGAGGAGATGGGAAAGAGAGAATGAGAGATGAATTTGAGGATTATACCTTTACTATTTTTCCAAGTGTTATATATTAAATACAAGACATAGATCCTTATTTCCAAAAAAAAAATTATATTTGAGATTATATAAGGTAAACATTTTAATCATAAAAAAAAATAAAATCTCTTTATTTTATAATTATCAAATTAGCTTGTTGGGAATACAATTTCCAATGGAAATAGAATCTGAATAAGTAGTACTAATTAATTAATTAAAACATGTCAAATAAACATTTGAAGGAAGATGCATGAAATACAATGTCTGGAAGCTGAGCACTTAGCTATTCTGGAAGAGGAAAATACCCAAGTGGCAAAATATTCCTACAACGTTGAAGGGTAAAATTGATATGGCTAGAACAGGAATATAGCTAGCTTTGTGTGTGTGTGTAGGGATCCCCTCTCCGGGTTGGGGCCAACTAGGAGACTAAAGCCCATCCTAGCCCAAGTAGCACCCCTCCAATAGGCCCAAGAACCATTGTTGTGACCAGCCTACTAACTATACAAGAAGAATGGAAAAGTCTCAGTGTGTGAAACTTGTCGAGGGGGATAAACAAGGCGCGCCGACTCTGACATGCCCCTACGACACCTCGTATTTAAGGATCTCAACTGATAAGTGAACGAGAATCATAGACAATCCTCGATTCCCTAACGAAAGGAACAGGAAGTGACCACATAACCGTCTGTCTGCCATCAAGACAATACCCAAGAGCCATGCCACATTATTGGCGCCACTTGGGGAGCCACAACCTAGCAACTGTGTGCATGATACTGACCCCTAACACTAAGTACGAAATGCTCCCCCGATACCTAGTACAAAAGTCTAACACCAAGTAAGAATATAGACTCTCTTCTTTGATTCTAAGGAAAATTTCTCTAAACAAGAATACTAAATTCATCTTAAGTGAGCCCTACAAAACTTACTCCATCATTTTCACTTATTATTAATTATAAAGTATTTAACTCATCCCAACTCAGTCCAATATCTAATGCAGCCTAACATTAGCATTAGAGGTTTCCTAGGACAATCCAAGCCCACCACTTTCTTTGTGTTGCAAGTGAGTGAACTTAGAGGATCTTTAAAAACTGAGATGAGATGAAAGTTTTGTGAATAATAGAGAGATGGTTTGTGTATATATAGTAATGAGATAGCTTGAGCTAATTATACCTATCATGCATAAATTGTTCCTAATTAATTAATTGATCTTCTCTTTGAACTTCCAAAAGGCACTAGCGACCTTGACATGATTTGAGAAACAATACCCATATTATTATCCATTTCTCTATTTCAAATATGAGAAATAATTTGTACAAATTAACCCCAACATAGACAATCCACATACAAGTCCTTGTAAAAAAAGTGTACCTCACTTTAGGAAAGTGTAAAAAACTTGAAAATTTATTTCATGAAACTTTTAGCGCCATATCATTAAGACTTCTAAAGGGGTTTTTTGACATACCCAATGATTGAAAACTTTGTTGTTTTTAAATTTTATATTTACCTATCAATTATTTGATGCTACATACGTGGATAATCAAAACCTCATGTTGATGATAGAAATTATTTTTCAATATTTTACGTTGTGTCTGGTATATCTTGGATATTGATAATCCCTATTTGGTAAATTTAGAATACTATATGTCGAGCCATAGATCGAACAATATATATATATATATATATATTAAGTACGGGTGTCATATATTAATTTCCCGTTTGATGTTTTAATTTTCACGTACTTTAAGCATCAATTATTGTTCGTGAATCATGTCCAATATGAAAAATAGCTAAGAAGTGTGAAAGCTAAAAGCTCCGAGTCTCGTAGTTAATTTGCACAAAAAGAAACAAATAAAAACAAAAAAGCAAACTTTTACACAGTTTAAAACCAATTTTGATTTGCTTCCTCAAGCATTATATGTACCAGATTTTCAAAGAGATCAATCTCTACAAGTTCATCTAAAACCTGGTTTAGTAGTTCATCCAGAATGTGTCGCTCGAGCTCTTGGCAGACCTCTTCAAAACCTTCAAATCCAAAGGAATTCTTTGCTATCCAATTTAACTCTTCAATATCCGTTTCTGTCATCCTAAAAAGCTTCTCTATCACGTCCACATAATACTGTGTTTCTGGAATGTCCATTTGGTTGTCACATTCCTTCTTGATTGCTCCTATTCTAAGATCATGATGATCCGTAAAAGAAACTTTTGGTGAAGATTTTCGCCTTTGGGCTTCTGTAACAAATATCATCAACAGAAATTGAGTTAGAAAATGATAACACACATTACATGCAATAGATATATATTGGTAAAATTCCAGGAAAAGATTAAAGAAACTGATATATGATCACCTTGTTGCATTTCAGAATCATTGACTTCAAGAAGATATATAGGACTTGAGTTTTGAGAGTCACGACGTTCATCACGCTCAACTTCATCAACAGCTGAAGTACCCAGACGTTTTCTGTTCCTTTTGGGCTTGGCTTCCACAGATTGCTTCTTCTGATTATTTCTCGGCTTGACTGGACTTTTCTCCTTCAAATTTGCAACATCCGTTTTGTCTTCATTCGTCTTGTGATTCGGAAGAAGGCTCAAACGTTTAGCAGATCCACTAGTAGTATTGCGGTTAGAAAGGTTAGTGGAGACAACACGCCTAGGTTCGTTCCTTAACATGGAGATCCTATCGTTTTCTTGATTCTCCATCTCCTTCTTCTTCTTCATAGAATTAGCTCTTTCCCTCGTGTTGATGATCTCCTTCTTCTTGATTCTCTGTTCGGTCTTCCTCTGCTTCAAATCTCCAGAATCTCTTTCACATTTTCTCACCTTCGTTCCCTTTCCCTTGATTTCATCCACATTATCCAGAAACACAACCAAGAGGTCACGATTCTGTTGATGCGACAACGTCGCTGGAACCTCTCGAAACGACACCGATGTTCTAACCCGGCGATGCTGACTTTGGCTTTTATCCAACTGCAGCATATAGTCCGCAAAACTAACTGACCTACTGCGAACAAGTGAATCGGAGGTTCCTTTTCGAGGAACCCAAATTGTCTCCGGCAATGAATCTAAGCCCATGAGTCGAGCAACGACTCCAGGTTTAGCTGGGGCTTTGATTTTAGCCTTGGCTGTCGGATTTTCCTTCTGATCGTCAGACTTGTCGGCTGTCTTCAAGCAAATAACATTATCGGCGGGGTGAGTTGGGAGGCTCCTAAAGCATGAAATCTGGCCAAACATGCCGGAGAAACACCCGGAATCGGCATTGCGTGAAAAATCAGTCATTGTTCAGTCAGGGAAAGAGATGGAGTAGACAAAAACCGAAAAACTGGCATGCAATACTTAAATAGAAACATGGTGGGAAGGGTTCAAAATTGTTAGCAAAAACATTGTTGCAGATTGAGATTTAGGAAGTTAAAGAGAAGTTACCAAGAGCATGATAAAATAATAGTTGGACTAGGGTAGATGGAGAGAGATGGAGCTAGAATCCATTAAATTTAGGGGGGAAAGAATAATGTCGGCAGATGAGTACATGGGTGGGGGTTTAGGTTGGTCGTAGAATTCACATTAGAACAGCAAAAAATGTTGGACCTACGCGCATTTTAGGTCGCGTATAGAGTGTACGATAAAGAACATCAAGACAAATGAGCCCCTCACCGTGTTGTCTGCCATGCAACTCTTTCTTTCGTTAATTTAGCCTTAACGTACGCGCGCCTAGATCAGACAGGACTAAATTAATGCCTGTTTTAGAATTTGGAAACGCTGGCACATCGATTTGCGTCATTATCAGAATTTAATTTTTGGGTCCGCTTGCATTCAAAATGAGATGAGATGAATTATAAATAAAAATAAAATGAGTGGTTAAGATGAATTAGAATTTAAAATTAGTGGTTGAAATGAGTTGAAAGTACGAAATGAGATGAAATGAGTTAAACCCACTTTCTAAAACAAACCGGACATATTTTTCTTGGCTAAATCCTCTTTACCGTTGGAAAATAAATAGACATATCATAAGATTAAAATCTTGTGATTATTTACAAACGTCTAAATAAAAACTAATTATGAAAAAATCTTAATTCTGGCGTACTAGTTGTGTCTTTTCTTTGAACTGAATTTGATAATATTATAAGAATATTTATGTATATTTCAATTGTCATTAAGTATCAAACAATCCATAATTTCGATTGAAAATGGAGAACATGGCTTGTAATGGATCAGTGAATGGCCCCGGCCATTACAAACTGGAAAATCACTTTCAAAAGAGATGAGATTTTAAAACTTGAAACAACATCGTAATTAAGATTATCGCCAAACATGTGACAGGTTGGACAATGAATATGATAATTGAGCGTGTTAACACCTATTTTCCAACGTGATCAATTGTTGGAAGGTCAGAATTACTAAAAAGATTATTAAACAAGCCGCTTCTTCCGCGAATGCATCGAGCTTATATATATCTTGGGCTTTTCTCTTCCCTTTATTTAATAATTCGTTTGTTTTTTTTAAATATTATTTGTATGACTTATATATCTTTTACATATATATTATATAAAAATATTATTTTTACGTATTTTTTAGTTTAATTATTCATTTTTATTTTTTTCTCATTATATTTTTATTTTATTTTATACTTTTTTTTTAATATTTCAACTAATATAATATTACTACCATGGCATCAATTTTGTAAAAGATACATAAAGTCATGTATCGATAGTAATATTTTTTTTTCTTTATTGATGTTCATTGGAGATCAACATTAAATATTAAGAAAAGTTGGGATTGATCCGACCGACTCTCTTGAGAAAAACAGTCCGTCATTAGAGGCGGCAGTACGGTTTTAAGGTTGTCGAGGCTTTGTCAGAGGTTGCTGTGGGTCGCCGTCAAAAGGATGAACTCGTCTGAGCCCGCCGGTCTCGATGGGGTGGGCGGTGTCGGTCACCACCGCCTCTAGCAGCTCCGTTCGGCTGAGGGCTGAATCTTCCTAAAATTCAACTTCATTTTATTCTTTTATTATTTTTTTATTATATTTTTTATTTTTTATTGTGTTTTTATTGTATTTTTATTTTATTTTATTTTTTTATTATATTTTCTATTGTATTTTTTTATTTTTTTATTTTTTTATTATCAAAAAAACAACTCAAAATAATTTGACTATTTTTTACATTGAAGACAATCTGACCGGTCTCTAACCTCACTCTAAAATATTTGTGGTGATTCATTTATTTTTTGATTTACAGATTTTTTTATTTTTTAATCTATTGGGAAAATAATGAAACATGCACCGCTGCTGAATTTGCTGACTTTTGGGTATTACGTTTCGAAGTCCAGACTCCAGACCATTGATCGAGCGTCTTCCATGTCGTACTAACTCCGATCCGCCGACTTTTGCGACTTCCATTTTAGTTCGGGCTGTAAAATTTGGGTCTGGGTGGGCCATTTTGTCAGTGTTGGACTGGCTAGGACCTCCATGCATGAGGCTGGTTTGGAATGGTAACTCGTACAATGTTAACTTATGCCTTCAGAAAAGATAAAACGAAAAATTATAATTAAATAAGATAAAACGTCGAAATAGTTTTGAATAAAAGTTAAATAAAATATTATTTTTAATATTATAATTTTTTATTTAAAAAAGTTAAATTATTTATTATATTTAATGTGAGAATTAAAAAAATTATAATTATAAAATAAAATAAAACACTTACCATTTAAACAGCACCAACAATCAATTTTTACTGGTTATTAATTTATTTTAGTTTTTGAAAAATTATTTATTATTTATTATTTTCTTTATCATGATTTTTTTAATCTTAAAATTAACATTTTCATTAAATAAATTCTTGTTTATTACATTTTTATATTAGAATATGAAAAAGGTTTCATTTTGTATATATACTAAGTTTTACAATTTCTAAGTAGTGAAATTGTTCAAGGGTCATGTTATGGAGACATATGGTCTATCAAGCTGACCGAGTGTTTTATTTTATTTTATTTTTTGTTCTTTTCAAAACATTAAGAAATATTTTTAATATTTAAAAAAATAAATAATAATAATCATAATTTCATTACATTAGTATTTGAAAAATAAAAAGATTTAAAAAAAAATTGCACCTATCAAATGTTAGGTAGACCTAGCATTTTTCATTGTTAATCAAACGCTTAATCAATAATGAAATTATAAAAGTAGCTTCGTCTAACTTAAGTTGTTTGGATGTGTAAAGTATATTAAGTATTGATTTTGGATTGATTTGATTATTAATAATAGTAAAATAATGATTTTATTTGTATTTTATAATAAATAATTTTTATTATTAGAAATAATTTTTAACATATTTAAAAATAATTTTGCACAATATTTTTTTAAAATATTTTATTTAAATGAAAATTGATAAAAATCACTTTTTAATTATTTTTTAAATTTGCAATTTTTTTATTTCGAAATTTATTTAATTTAATTTATTTATAATTATAATAAAAATTAAAAATTAAAAATGTATCAAAACTTTTAATTTTAACTTTTTTAATGGGAACGCATTAAATGCGTTTAGACATTGCTGCAGTGGTTTGGTCTACCGTTTTTGAACAATAGTGAACTGCTGCAATTTGTGATCGGATACAAACGTATTTCATCCGTACAAAAATTATTGAGAAAGGTTGAGCTGACTTGGTCATCCAAACCTGCCTAATTAACAAAATATTTCCAACCCTCACTACTCGATCGGTACTACTCACCCCCTCAAAAACGCCAGTCATCCTTTTCATGTGCACCGACCACCCAAGGGAAGGGTGTTGACTATTGTCTCCCATGCACCGTCCCACCCGTGTTTCTGATTGCATTTTTCTTTGTTTTTTCACATTTTTTATGATGTGGATTTCGAGCATCAGCCATTGCCAAGTAGATTTAGCTACAATCTCACATTTTGATCATACAATGAAGTTTTAGTTAATTAGATGAGTCTATATTAGAATAGCTATTTTAAAAGTGAAATAATAATATAATATTATATATTTTAATCATATTTGATAAATTCTTTTTATATCTTACAAATACACTTTATATATTAATTAATAATTAAATAAAATATTTATTTTACTTATTAAAAAATATTATTTAATAATTTGTAGTAGTTTTATTATTTAAAAAATTATACAATGGAACTCTTCATGTGACCGAGAAACATCCAAATTAAATTAAGTGAAAATTTATATATATATATATATATAGGACCCGGAAAGCAGCTTATAAAGGAAACATATTACTTCAAAATTACTTGATTTAATTTCACGAAAATAGATCGAATCAGATTCATGTTATCAAGGTGTAACATGTGCGCATGCACAATAAAAGAATACAAAACAAATCCACGTTATTATGTATTGTGAAATATACTGTGTGTTTATCATTTTTCTATTAGAATATATATTTGCAACTATACATACATATATATATATATATATATGTATGTATTAGGGCCTAAAGACATGGATGTATTCCTTTTAGCCTAGTCACGCATATTTCACTTGAACCCACTTTGTCAGTGTGTTTATCTTTACCCATTTTTTTCTATAAGAGCACAAGCTTCTTTTGTTGAGTTCACAGTTCTAGCCCCATTTTTTTTTTTTTTTTTTTTATGCATGGAGGCAGTAGTTTTAGAGGCAAGGAATAAATAAATTCCCCTCGGTTCAAGTAGTGATGCCGCCTAGGAGCAATGACTCATTCAATGGAAACATGCGACAATATGGGCTAGACTCTAGAATCCTAACATGGCCAATTTAAATAACGAGTGATATGATATCACCCGCTTTACCCATCTAATAATTATGGACATGATTCACTTAACCCATTTCAACAATTTCAACTTGTGTCATGTGTGGTGTAGGCAACAGGATATGGCAACAGGATATATGGCAAACCTCGAGGATCCAATATGTGAATTTGTAGTAGAAGTCATAAACAGGATTTTCAATTCCTAATCGTGATCTGTCATGATTATATGACTTTTGAACATTTCACATGTTGTCAAGCTTATCACTTGAGAATTTGCTTAAATGGTCAATGAAATTTTTAAGCTATCTTCTCATGAAGTGTTATATTTAGTTCAATAAGCATAGTATTTTCAGACTTAAGATTCTCAATTAAAACATGGGATTCATTCACTTTTGTAACCAAGCCTTTCTCTATCAAGATTAAAATTAATCATTCAACTTTTTCAAAATTTTGATCGATCTTATTCAATTTCTTCAGCTTAGAAAACTCTTCAAACAATTCATTATCATGAACATCTTGCAGGTTTTCTAGACCTTCCTCAATTTCTTCATCACTAGATTCACTTTTATAGGACATGGCAGATAATCACGCTTGGTTGGAACAGAGAATTTCCCCGGCTAAGAATTGGTTGTTTGAATTTTCTATCCATGAGAAGCGTCGACTCACATGGAATAATGATGGAACAGTGAAGCTAAGAATTATTGGTTGTTTGGATTTTCGCAACTTAATATAAACGTGAGTTCCTAACTGTTTTGATTATCTTTTTGTGATACAAATTATAACTTAGATAATCTTGTTTGCTTGGAACAAGGAGCAAAATGGTAGAAAAAGCGTATAAGATTTCAAACTATGGCCGTATGAGCAGCTTAGGTTGTTATTTAGTATATTTGAGGTTGCTCCAGAAGTGCATGATTTCAGAGTGCCTTGATCATGGATTGATTGTGCCAAACATGACTTGGATACATTACTGTCTTCTTCATGGTTGTGGGTTAAATATTTGAGCAACTTTTAATGGCTTCTCCATGACTTTGAAACTGTTACTACATAGTGATGATTTGCGAGATTCACGATAAAAGCAGCAATAATGCTGATTTTCTTTTTGAGATTATAGGAAGAAAAGAAACATGATGTGTTACATGATCTTAACTCACAACGTGCAGCATATTATTGGTGTGGGTTTTAATTCTTTCACCAAAAAGGTGTAAAATATTATGTCTCTTTCCTGCTATCTAAATTGATCAATAAAAATCAATTGATTAGCTTGGAATTTAGATTGAATTGAGATTAATTTAATTTATTTTAATTTTAAGTTGAGTTTAATATTTAAATATTAAATTATTAAATTATTAAATATATTTTAATTCAAAATTTATAATTTTTTCAACTCAATAATTATTTATATGAAATCTATAATTTTTTAATTTTTTATAAATATATATAAATTTATTTTAATATTTAAATATATCTAAATTATTTAAAAAATAAATTACAAAACTCATTCTATCTTCATAATTTTTAATTTTAATAAAAAAAATTCATCTTCTCATATCCAAACGGGATTTGCCTCGAAAATATCGTTAATTCCAATCAGTCTGATTGATTTGGACATTAAACCTAAAAGACCATTCAAACATATGCGCAAACGCTTTTCCCAAAAACTTTGAAGGAAGCTTATTGATGTGAAACAGCGTTTCACCATTCACTAGAAAAACAAAACTGCTGCTGTCATCAATACCTGCAAAAAAATTAGACAAGTCGTTCTTCTCTGAATGAATAGATATCATTCGGATGGTGTCAATTTTTTTGTAAATTGGCAACTTGCTGGTGAGGACCCCTTGTAAACGACAACGTAATCTTACATGATGTCAAATGTGGTATAGGAACAAAGTGTGTGGCAATATTCCCACCTTACGTTTCAGATTTTCTGGTTTCAAGTTTGGATGGATAGAAATGAACACTAAGCTCTATGGGAAAACTTGTAGCAGCCATCCTCGGACGATTTCTTCTAAGAATTTGAGTGGCTGATGTCAATCCCTCATCAAGAAAAGTTTTGAAAAACTCTTAAGCTTTAGAGAAGGGCCAACCCTCAAAAGTTAAGGTGAGACATGAACAACGTGCTTTCTTCTTAACCACAAAAACAAACCACCAAAAAGGTAAAAAGTAAAAGGAAAAAACATGAGATTCAGTATCTCAAACACAATCATGATCCTTTCACTTCAATGCTATCCCCTTGACTGTTCATCAATTATGAAATTATAATTGGTACATAATATATTTGCTGAGGGATATTATTTCCCTCCCAGAAGAATTAAATACACATATTTCCTTCCCTATTACAGCAGCAGCTATCATAATCATAGTTGTCAGGCATTAGCCCTCCCTTGGCATGAGAAATTCATATGCCATAAAGGGGTTACGCCAAATTAACGAACGATAGATCAAGGTAAGCAAGGAAATCCAAGGACGATAGAACCTCTTTGTGTAGTAATGAAAGAATGAATTGGAAGCTTTTACTTCACTTAGATGATGAGCCACTAAGCTTGGGGTCAGTTTTGTAGTACACAACATCCCCACTGTCACTAACATAGTGGTCTTGTCTCAAGCTTTTTATCAAACTTCCGATTAGGTAAAACGGCAGAGGACCTGATTTCTTCGGCTCCCGGTAATATTTCCCGAGAACAGGCTTAGCTGCCTCAGTCTGCAAGTTGGAACAACAATAAACATCAAAATTCTGTCGGTAATGGGAGAAAACATCCCACAATAGTGAATGATCATTTGTTTTATCACCCCAAACAGATACTTACAGCCTCAATTAAGTGGTAGTGGGGTATCTGAGGAAAAAGATGATGTATGACATGAGTTCCAATATCGTGGTGTATATTGTTAATCCATCCATAGTCCCGATCAATCGTCGTAAGCCCTCCCCTTAGATAACTCCATTCCTGTCACAAAATAATGGAGAAAACGTTAACACATCGAAAGAAAACGCCATAATACAAACTTAAAATCAAACAAAATATCCTTGAGTTTCTCTTTTCTTTATCATTGTTATGTCTCAAGAAAAAATATTTATCCATATGTAGACTAACATCATCCTTTCAACAACTCTAGGCACATCGTTCCTCTTCTTTCATATTTCCATGCTTGAACTTGAACATGGGAAGAAATCACAGAAATAGATACAAAAGCAGCAGTATAAAACTTCAAAAACCATACCTTTCCACGATACCATGGTAATTTGTCTTCATGACCGTGGTGGTGCAAGTAGGTGACCAAGTCAAGCCACATAACAAAACCCTACGAATGAAGCAAAGTCAGATTTTAACGCAAAGATTAGAAAATATTAACTGTTTTCTATTCCCACTGCATAGAATTTTATATTTCTACAAACAGAATTGACCATATATAATTAATGAAAGAGGGTTTACCCAAAATGGAACACCATAAAGTTTAAGCAATTGAACAGGGCCCATTACAAAGGATAACCCCCCAAGCAGAGCAGCCATTGCCACCCAACAGACAGTAGAAGTAATCACATCTTTCCTCTCAGTGGGAACAAATAAGTCGCTTTTTGGGTCAAAATGGGAGCCAGTTTTTCCAGGACTTCTATTCCACTGCAATATAAATTCTCAGTATTCAGCAAATAATTTCTTTGATTTAGACCGGTGGAAATCAATCAACCATGACGCCACACGCTTACCAGGTAGAAAGGGAATGCCAATAGCGGAAAAGGTACAGTAAATCGTAATGTCCGTGTAATGTTGTCCAAATTCTTGAAAATTTTTTCTGACAGCTGCAGCAATAACATGGAAACTTTCAGATTGAAAAGAAGCTTTTTCTAGAGGAAAAACAGAAGACGAAAACAGGAACAGAGAAAATTACAAACCGGGTGCCATGATTCATCATTCTCAACATGCCCATGGTTTTGGTGATGAGTCCTATGGCTAATTCTCCTAAAAAATAAAGGTCAAAACACGTTGGATTGTAACATCAATAGAAGAACAAACGAGAGAAAAACGTAGATTTTTATCAGGACTCAGGACATACCATCCATGATAGGGTACAAGAATTGAAGAATGCAGAAGATGCCCCACAACACTGTTCAACTTGGGATTATTTGAAAAGCTCCCATGGCCACTGCAGAATCAAGTGAAAGATGGATTACATTAAAACCTACAAATTGGCATTCAAATCAACCACCACAAACCAAGCAACTAAAAAAAAACATGGAGGACATCCTGTAACTACAAAATCAGAAAGAGTTTAACTTGCAATTACCAGTCATGGCCAAGAACAAAGAGAGCCCAAAACATAGTCCCCTGAGCAGCCCAATACAAAGGCCAAACAAACCAATTGTTAAAATAAGCCGCGGCCGCAGCCAACCCAAAAACCACCGCAACATCCCTCGCCACATAGCTCATAGACCTCCACGGGTCCTTCACCCAACAATGCTTAGGAATGGCGGCTCTAATGTCAGCCAACTTGAACGGTGGTGGCGCGCTGGGGTCGAACTCCGGTTCTTCTTCTTCTTTGAGCCTATTAGCGCCATCGATTCGTTGTTCCCGCTCTTCGTCTCCTTCGACAGAAGCAACCCTCAGTGGGGCACTCACTTTTAGCCCCCAGTTTCTCTCTCTAAAACAGCCAGTTAAAATCTTTGTAGAAGGAAATTTGAGATCTGTCCCAGTTTTATTCGAATGTAAAAAACTGATCTTTGAGGGCTTGCACGAGACGGGTCCGGTTCTGGGTCTGGGAAAATTTTGAGGAAGAGGCTTTAAGCCACATTCTGATAAGACCCAGCTCGCCATTAGAGGGAACGCACACCAGGGTTTCTGTGGTGTGGTTACTTTCTTCTATCCGTCTCTCTCAGTTTAAGGAGAGAGAAAGTTAGAGATGGCAGAGGGAAGGGGAAATAAAAGGTTTTATATATATAGCAAAACAAACAAGAGAGACTTCAGAAAGTAAAATAATCAAGGACAATACTAATTGAAATATAAAATTAAAAATCTATGTAGTTGAAGAATATAATAATAGTAACAAGACTATAATATAGCTCTGCACCCGTCTTTGAACAACGACCTCAACTTTCTCCCTCACTTTCTCAATATTTCTCTCCTTTCTGTTAATCTAATCTGCCTGCATTTCCTGAACATAGTGTATATATACACACACGCATATCAATAGGGCGCGTTTCACTTTGTGTGTGTGGTTCGTGGGAAGTTACACTTTCAAAGTCGCTTATATGTTTTGACCTAACTTTGGAGATTTAATTGGTGGGGTAATCTTAGGCTCTTGGCAGTAGGGCCATGTGGCAAACGTGAAATGTTTTTATCGTTGTTATTATTTGACATATTTGGTATTATTTGACATATTTGGTATTGTCATTTTGGACGGAGCAGCGGGCAGAGGGCAGAGGGCAGCGGGCACGTTGAAAGAAAGGCTGCCCACCCTACAAAATATAAGCATATGAAAAAGAAAAGCTGCCCATGAGTATTTCATTGCATATTTATTTAATGCAAGTCTAGTTTATGGGGGGGGGGGTCTTTCAATCATCATCCAATTATATTGCGAATCTAAAATCTCAGCATGCATGTGAACAGTGTGTCTTTTGTGAATAAGCATTGGTGGCACTAACGCGTCTCTTGATTAATATTGGTCATCGGGGGAAAGCGGGGTATGTATACCGTATATCTCAACTACCAATGAATTTTTGTATGATAAATATTTTAATTGTAAAATGATTAGATAAAAATAATCTTATAAACTTATATAGTTTGTTATAATTTGTTAATTTTTAAAATTATTTTTATTATAAAATAAATCTAATAAATTATATAAAATCATGTCAGTTTATATAATTATTTTTGTATAATCACTTTGTGATTAAAACTACCTTTCCTTTCATCTTTGTGCTACCCTCGTGTACATTTGAACTTTTCTTTTATCTACTTTTGGAGATGGTTTATAGTCTTGGGATTTTGATCAAAAAAATGGAATTCCAAGGGACATTGTTCTTATTAGATTGTGGAGATGAGTAAAATTCACGGATTAATTTGTGACGATTTTATTGGAAAATTCAGAATATATTTCGCACACGATAGTTCTTTAATTCGGCTACATATTTTGTGATGATGATTATAAAAATTAATAGGACAGAACACACATACCACGAGGAAAAAACAAAGAAAAAGAAAAAAGATGACGTTTAAAGGGATGAGCCAAAACAAAAACCAAGTCCAATCCAATCATTCGATGGAGAAAAGTGAGTGGTGGTGATGAGGTTCGATTTAAGATGGGTTAGAGCTAGAATCCAAACCTGATGTTCAAGTTTTTGTGTGACAATCGGGGGGAAAAAATACCATTGGCTCTTGTGTGGGCATTTACTACTTGTGAGAGTGAGAACTATAAATAGTATTGGAGGTGAGATTTAAGATTTTGATATGATATGCTATAATTTTTCCTTTATCCAAAAGATTATAGTTTGTGTGATATCGATCATACTTGAGACTATTTTGCAAGGTTTATCTACTATTTTGAAAGGTTTATCTAATAAGAAAGCTTTAAAGCATACACTTTCAATGTGATGGTAATTTTTACCTTTTTTTATTTAAACACATATGTATTTAAGCAATAAGATAAAATGAAAAAAAAATAATAAATCACATGTTGATTTGGTAGAGGTATGTAGTGTAAAATTTTCTAAGTAGAACTTCAATTTTTTTATTATATTAATAATCAAAGTTGCATTTAAAATGGCTCAAAGACATGAGAAGAGGTGGTGTGATGCTCAAAAATGAAAGTCCTATAACAATACTTGCAATATTATTTTTCTGAAAATGAGAAAGTAAGCCGATGAAAAGTACTTGTCCTAATTGGAATAATTACGGAGGGAATTATTGAAAAAAGAAGGTTTCTTCTTGTAATTTTACTCGAGACTCAAGTGGCTAAAAGCTAGCAAACGAGCATCGCAAAAAATTATTTTGATGTTTTCGTTGAAGATTTTAATCACTTTCACTACCTCCATCTCAAAGTATTTTAAAAAATAACAATTATATAAAGAAAAAGAAAGCAACAAAAAGGATTGAGTCAAGGTTATAAACAAAGGCGATATTTACAAAACCTAAAATAACATAAGAATATGCACTTCTTGCGGTAATATGTTTTATTTTTTATTTTTTTTAAGTAAGCATATTATAAATCAGTAATTCTATGGGCCCCTTTATGCTCCACGGGCTTTTTTAATTAGAAAAAAATTAAAAAATTAAATATGTTTTGTCTGCACGCCATTTTTTATCATTTTTATATTAAAAAAAATGTAGAAAAATGAAAAATAAATATAAAATAGTATATTTTTGCCCCATATCATTGCTCATTATAAATATATAAAAAAGTATGAGAGATAACTGGCTGGAAGACTTCAACATTCATCCCTCACCATCAATTACAACACAAGAAAAAAAAAAGAACTGGAGTCAATTAAGTTATGTTGAAGCAGTTTTGATATAATTCAATAAATAGGCTATAATACTATGACTAGAAGCTCCAAGGAATAGATTTGTGTTGCATGTTGCTAATATGGACTGATAAAATGAGATTTTTACTATTATTTACCTATAATTTTTAGTTATGAGAAATAATAACATAAGAAGATAATAAGTGAAAGAAACGTCAAATTGTCAATAGGCAGTTGCCAAAACTTTTGGAGGTGTGAAAAAACAACGCACCACACTAGGAGAGTGGAGGTTGGTCGAATCTAAGAGATCCAAAGTCGTTGAACCCACAATGCCGAGCATGGCGGTAGTAGGTTCTTCTTAGGATGGCAGTGCATAGATCTCACAAGTGGTTTGAGTAAGACGTGACGCACGCACTACTCTTTTTGATTATCTACTTATGCCATCTAAAAAATCAACAATTAGAAAGTCTTGTGGTGCAGTATGTGGCGGCCATGAGAGGTCGAAAAACAATAAATCAGCACTTCTTCGTGCTATAGTCAAAATGTGAAGGACTATACAAACGAAAGAAGGCGTGTGGAGCCAAAGCTCTAGCCACACTGGACAAGGAAGATAAGATTTTTGGGTTTTAGATGGAGAGCATTTTTACTGGAAATAGAAATAGAGAAAAAACAAAAAAATAAAAGTACCCTAGTAATATGTTAATATTTAAGTAGATATATGCACACAAAAACAGCAATTATCAATAAAGATATTTTAAAACTAAAAACAAAAAACTTATTAAAACGAGAAAGAAAATAAAATGAAGACAAAGAGTTTTAAAGAGATTAAGAAAATAATAATACATAAGATATCAAATAGGTGACAAGAAATTGCTGATTAAGAATTTAAGAGGATGAATTTTTCCTAGTAAAATGGGTAAGGAAGTAATATCTTAAACGACATTGTCTAAACTGCAACAATAAAAATTGCCGTTTTGGGCTACAAAATGTCAAAAACTTCTAGTTCCTTGCAATGCCCAAGACTTTATTGCCCTTTCACCTCACCTGAAAATTCCATTGCCCTCGATTTCTCCTTCCTGTTTCACTTTCTGTATCTGCTGTGTTCGTGAGCGAGGCATTCCAATGGATCGAGCTCAGTTGCTTCTGATGGGGCTTCCTATCTTCCTGTTGTGTACAGACATCATAAACCTCTTCACGCCCCCACCTCCCAAACCCACCCATCATCATCATCATCATCATCCTCCTCCTCAATCTCATCACCAGCCCAAACCCCAACCGATTCTCCACAATCAACCCCTTGATTTCCCAACTCAGGTCTCCCAATATTTTCAAATTTATTATATATATATATATATGTGCCTGGATATAATGTATGTTTTTTTATTATTTATGTAATTTTATGCGTATAGTATTCTATGTATTAATAAGGTTTCGGTGAAACGCAGAAACCTAGCGGCCCTGGAGGTATTGGCCTGGGTAGCAACGTCAACATCAACTTCTGCTCTTCCTGTTCTTACAGGTTTTCCCAATTTTTCTTGTCTATTGTTTAATTGGGTCGAGCTCTTGCTGACCATGATTCTTTGTTTGATTCCTTTTGTTCAGTTATAGATTATAGTTGCAATGATGTATGCATTTTTATTTGGTGATTTTTGTAGCTAGTTTGTTAATGTTGGAAAAGGAAAGTGAAAAGGAATAGTATAATATTTTTCAATTTTATATTGTTCATGTGTATCTCATGGATTGCCAAAAGTCAAATATGAATTGTGGAATAAGTGGGCTAATTGTTGCTAAATTTTGTATTTGTGTAGTGGGACGTACTGTTATTAGTCATAAAGTTAGATTTTGATCTTTTCCTCGGTTAAACACGTAGAATTCCTTGGTCAATAAACTTTAACAGAATTTTCAAGTGTAGGTGGTAGAATCTTTTTTTTTTTTTTTTGAGTATAAGTAAATTTACATGGCCAACTCTTTCATGCATTCTTCTTTCCATGATGTTCAGCCCTCTCATTTCTCACCTACAATTCAATCTTAGAAACTGATCTTGTCCTCTGGTCCTATTTTGACAATTTCAGTCATTGATTAGACTTGATAATTGTCATTGGGGTAGTTTTTGTCCCTTTTTTTTTATAACTAATAATATTTTTATTACCATGAATAGGCATAACCCAAGTACACAGAAAGTATACAAAAAGAAATACCTACATATAGCATCTAAAAAGTAGAGAAAACTAGAATAACTCCAACACATCATCACCATTCATTACACTAGCCTTAGCCCATAGAAAGAAAGAGTGCATAGCCCTTGTCTGACCTGTAGGTCTGCTAAGTAAAGCCAGCTTCTTCCCCTTCTCTTTCTTTCACTATTCCCACCTAGGTCCACGGCTTTGGTTGCTTGGCCGGGATAGAACCAATGCTTAGTAGCAGCGACAGGGATTGAGATTAAAAGAATTTCCTCTCTAATAAGAACTCAACGGACATACCAGAAAGCACTCACCTAGTATTGCATGGAGTGGAACGATGATGTGAAATGGTGCTGAAGCAGGACCCGTGATTATGAAAAACCTAATCCACTTTTGGACTTTGGCCAGCAGCTTTGGGGATTTCCTGGAAAAAATCATCGCATCTTATTCCAATTCCTTCTGAAAGGAAAAAGGTTCTGTCATCTATCTGGACCAATTTCCTGAGGTGTTGGAAATCCATACTGGCACACGAGTTCTTAGTACCAGGAGGTGCACTTAGTGCGTAACTAGAACTAATAGATTAGCATTAATAGTCAGTTCCCATAGGTGCCCAGCCCGTGAGGATAGACGCATCAGGAACTCCTAGCCTTAGAGCTTACTTATAATAGGGTAACATGTAACTTTATCTTTGGAGGCTCAAGCGGAAAATGCCATGGAAACTTTGACCGAAAAACTCCGATATCGTGCACCACACCCTCGAAGCTTTCCTACATGGAACTGGTTAAATCCTAGCTTTTCACCAGAGGGTGTGGCGACAAAGGATTGTTTGTACCTATGAGGTGTTGAACCTTGAACCTTGGACCTTGGACCTTGAAGGGAATGATACCCCAAGGCCAAGACTTTCACCAATTGGGCCAACCCCTTGGGGTTTTTCAGAAACTGATTTGAATTTCATCAAATCTTATTCTGTTTCATGTTTAAAATGAGGATATTTACTTACGAAGATAATTGGTGTTATCTCATGCTTTATCTTTTCTTTCTATACTCACATCTAAATTGTTGGCTGTGCCAGAGGAAATGCAGTAACAATGAAAAATATGCTAGAAACAGAATTTCCTGGGCTCAATGTTTTTCTAGCAAACCACCCACCTCCACTTCCAAAACGCCTACTAAGCAAAGTGGTACCGGTTTTTCAGTTTGGAATCATTGGGATAATAGTGGCAGGTGAACAGATTTTTCCAAGGCTGGGTATGATGCCACCTCCTTGGTACTATTCATTGCGTGCAAATAGATTTGGAAGCATTGCAAGCACTTGGCTTCTGGGGAACTTCCTTCAATCCTTCCTGCAGAGTTCTGGTGCTTTTGAAGTATATTGTAATGGTGAACTGGTAAAACCCCATCTTGCAATAAACTCCATACTCGCTTTTAGTCAACGAAACATCCTTTCATTGATCCCACTTTTTTAGTGACCTGAATTTTGGATCTGGGTACAGGAAACATGTAGAATATTCTTGGTGAGGGTAGCTTAAAAAAAGGTACTCTTCAATTCGTGTGCTTCTCATCATATTATCTTTATGGACTTTGTAGGTTTTCTCTAAGCTACAGGAGCATAGATTCCCTGGCGAGATTGAGCTGAGAGAGCTTGTTGGCCGAAAACTCTCAAATTCGAGAATTGTGGATGGCATTGGTGGAGCTCTCTGGTCCTAAGCGGTCTGTGAAGGCCAAAGTTTACATTATAAGAGGCGCAAATATGCAGTCTGAGACTGACAGGCACTTGTGGGCAAGTTGTCACATTGAACTATCAGTCTATGCAACATTTCTCATAATCATGTAGCGGTTAATTGGGACACCCTACACAAGAGATGATGATTTTCTTTTCTTTTCCTTTTAGAAGAATCTGCTTCCGGTCGTCATGAATGCAAGGCAATTAATTCACGTTAACTTCCAGGTCTTTTTTATGCATAAATACATTAGTTCTTGCTGGCATTTGGTTTGCCATACAAATGGTACTGGCAGAAAGGCAGTTAATTGATCTTGTCATACGTAACGTGACACTTATCATGCCATTGCTTCATTCCTGAGATGCTTTAATGCTACATGCATTGGTAGTTTTGTTTAGTGAGAAGTTATGGCTTTTCGCTGAAAGGGTTGGTATGGCTGAGAAAGTAGAAGCTCATTTCCAAACAGACTGCCTATTTAAGTAGGAGCGAAAGATATATGAAGTGAGACTAATAACGATTATCTAGCATTTAATGCTGGCTGAAAAATCTAAGCAATAAATACTAAAGTCTATTTTATTTGTCTCCCTCTCTTCCACAAGAAGCCCTCAAATTTAGAGAGAAACAAAAAAGGAAAAAAACTTAAAAAGGGGAATTTGTATGTTATAAGGCCAATACGAATGTCGCCTTTAATGCTAACAGATTCCGTTGCTAAGAGTGGTGGTGAAGAGGTGGTATTCTAAGGTGTGAGGCCGCAATGCTTAATGAACACTCAAATGCCTTCCTAAGGAGATTCTAATGTAAATCTCTTTGTTGGCTGTGTCTATCTCTGATGTTTCGCACGTTTTTCCTTTCCCGAAACTGCAAGACACAACAGAAAGAAAAAAGAAGATAAAAACAAAAGAAACACCTTGTATCAGTTTAATTTATTCAATTTACCTCACGAGAAACTCCTTTCTCATGAAATCATTTATCAATTTACTTCATATATTCGGTCCTGTACCATGAATAGAATAATAAAATAAAATAAAAAAGTCTCGTTATCCAATATCGGGAAAAGATTTATATGAATATTCCGTATATAACTTACAGAAAAGACCATGGAAACTATTGCCTGTCAAGCTGGATTACAAGCAATAGATCATATTCTTAATTGAAGGCCGATTGCTGATCTCTGAGAATAACCACTGCCATTCTGGGAATCATCCAGGGTCCATATTCCTGCCCCGGACACAAGTAGTAGAACACACTGCATCAATTTAAAGCAGACGGGGATGAAGCGAGTGTTTCACATCATATTTGCCACCATTTTCGAGCCTCCATGGTCTTTACAAGCTCATTTGCCAATGATGCAAAGTCTTCAGCTCCACTTTGTAGCTCTGCTGTGCGTCTGCTGATTCTCTGATGCAAATAACAAGATGGCTAAAAGTTCAGGAGCCAATCAAGACGTGCTTATAAAGATAAAAACATATAATGACGACTTCAGACGGAAGTACATGAAGAAGCTCTCTCTCTCTCTCTCTCTCTCTCTCTCTCTCTCCAAACCTAGAATAATATATAATCGGCCAGTAGAATGAGAGCACCATACCTATACCTCCTTGAAAGGAAAAGGAAATACTATTTAGGCTTAGGGCATGTTTGGGAAACTATACTCCTCTTATCTCAAAATTTCTTATAAATTTCTTTCCAAACATCACTCAAACACAAACACTTCTTAATTTCAAATCTTCAACTTTTTCATCTAATTTTTACAACTTTTTCAAACTTCGATACAAAACATAAAAGTTAATAATACTACCTTTTCAAATTTTAAAACAAAAATTATATTAAAAAAATCTATTATGATAATATTTTTATTCAACATTTTCTCTCCTCTTTCCAAAACTTAGTAAAATATCGTAACTCTTTCACTACTATTCACAAATCATTTCACTATTATTCACAAAATTCTCATGTCATCTCATTCCCTAAGTATCCCCTAATAGATCATTGGTAAGACGCTTATATCCATATTGGGTTTATCTATCAAAAAATATATATCCATGTTGTATTGGTATGAACTGCCATTCTTTTCTCCAGTTTTTTAAAGTCTCCTGTTCAGATATCCTCCCTTTTCCTAGGAAAGGAATCCAAGTATAAAGAAATAAATCCAACCCAGATTCTAAACGACTAACGAGTTCTCATAGAAATACCCAAAGGACAAACTTACATCCAATTTTTCCTGCCGCTGTATGAGCTTATCTTTTGCATGTGCAGCCACCGAAGAAGCATCCTGAAATCCATTACCACATTAGATAACAAACAAATCCATCCAGTGAGCTTTTAAATTATGGAAAAGACAACCATTTAAGCTAAAAGCATCATGAAATTACCCCAGCTTTTCTGTATGTAGCAATAATTTCTTCAGGGGTTCTAATTCTGGGTTTTGTATCATCAGTTCCACCTTGAAATAGTCTTTCCCTCTCTGTCCCTTGCTCTGTAGGTGAAACACAATGTTATTCATCAAATTGTATGAGTGAGATAACTTAGTTTCTTTCTTTCTTTTGATAATTCAAAACACAAATTAGTCAAAATTAGACAACCTGATTTACCTGTCTTTATATTCATAGAATCATGGGATGAAGTGGAAGCCGTGGGTATAGGTTCATCTATTTCGATGTCATCTGTACCAAAAGCATGTAACGAGAAAAAAATTCAATAGAAAAAGTTTAGCCAAGAAAAAAATCCAACATCAAATAACAAATCAAAATAAGACAAAACAAAAAGAGGAAAAGAGTGTAGAGGTAGGCGGACAAATCAGAACCTATGTTAAGCTCCAGTTCTTCCTGATCATCCGTAACAGCTGGACATGGGTCTGAGAATGGTGACTTTGAAAATATGGCCTCCAAACGAGTAAAATTATAGTTGGGAGGTATGGTGATATCCTCAGAATGGACCATTTTCCCCACTTTAAGACCCTTGATGATACCACCAAGAATTCTAGGTTGGGTACTCTGTAGCAAATCGAAAAGCAATTGGAGAAACATCAATATCTTCTCTTCTTTTTTTTGGGGGGGTGGTGATAGGTAAGAAACTTCAATATCTTCAGATGAAAAATCTCTAGAAACAGGAATTATCTCTTCAAACCTGCTTTTTCTTCTGAGTTGAAGAGAAACTAAGGGCAGCATCTGCAGCAGCTGCAAGAACTTTATCGTGGAGACAAGGTAATGATTCTGGAATCCTAGAAAAACCAAAGCAGAGTCCCTTTTAAAAATCTGATCTATTTTATTTGATAAATATTCAATGATCTTCACGTATCCATTATAACATTAGTTCACAAATATACCTTAAATCATTTTCAGTAGCTAATAAAGAGACAAACGCCAATTCACAGCCACTTGCCTGTAGAAGTTCCTCAATATCAGAAAATTGAAAAATCACAATACAAACTTGCAGACTCAAGAACTAAGGGGAATTGGTGAAAACGTGTTTGGCCGAAAAATAAAATTAACACACCAACCCCATCACGGAGACAAGTACCAGAGTAATTTGCCCACTATCAGAAGAACTCATTGCCTTTTCCATGTTTGCCTTAAAATTCCACCTTAAAATTGACATCAAGGAGCTTTCTTTCACCAATTCCAAATCTGGCAAAGATCTGCCAAAAGAAAATAATTGCTGGCATCACTTATTTGGTGGTTAGTGATCCTAGCTGGATGTGCTATCATAACAATAGTGACGAGAGATTCTCTAGCAACATCTTATTTTGACGGACCAACAAAATAAACTAATTTGGTGTACTCAGTTTGTACCAAAATTAGTTAATCGAAGAAGTTTTACTTATTAAAAATAGTGGGTGCCCTATACTCTACAAGTACCATATAGATAATTATTCCACCAAGGAAAGAACAAAAGAGAAGATAAAAAGCACTTACCTTATTTCAATCACTCCTGTCTGAAACAGCAAGACCAGTCCACAAAATTTTTCATCTTTCTTTAAAGTTGTTGCCCAACAGCAACATTTTGCATGTTTCACCTTTTTAATGGCTTTATTATTTCCCTAACAGATAATATCCTTTTAGCTTGACAGAAGATCCTTCATACTCTAAGGTAAAATAAACAAGGGACATAGGAGCACCTGAATCACAGATTTTGTAGAGTACAAGTGCAAGGAATCCTCACAACAAAGCAGAAGAACTGAATCCAACAATCTTTCCTCAGAGGATGCAGTTACTGAAGAGTGTGGTTCACCCTCAAGTGTATTTACTCTAACTGTGGTACCATCGGGCATGGGTTCATTCTTCATGGGAATATCCTCATGGGACTCCGGCTGTGTTTCATTAGAGGGTTCAGAGATGGACGTACTGACCGCTGGAGTGCAAAAACTCTCAGAATTTAGAGTAAACGAAACCAAACTTTGAAGATATCTTATGCTTCTAGAAGAACTTGTACTTGCCTAGAACATACATTGAAATCGCAACTGATTCCTTTTTCAAGTTCCATGGCCGAGTGTTGATCGAGTTACCAGTAGCCCCGTCAATCACATTAATCTTCGCGTCCTTTGTTAAGAAAAACATTACTTCTGCTGCAGGGTTGAGTGGGATTTTTGTTTCGGAGTGCTTTGGGCTTTTGGCAATGCCATCATTATGTCTAAGTTCTTTCCAAGTTATTGAAATGATTGGAGAGCTAGAAAGACCATCTTTCCAGAACAAAACTGATAATGAACTTGTGTCAAGCACTGCAACCTGAAACAGAAGAATTCCCAATCCCATCATAAAAATGTTTTTGGAGAGATGTGAAATAAGTCAAGCCAAAGTTGTCACTCACACGACCACATTCAAATCCTACAGCAAGTTTAGACCCACAATTTGCAAAATGTAGTGCTTGCACTGAGGAACTAAGAAGAAAGAAAACAGCTCTACATTGAAGTCCTTTTCCTTGAGGCCAAATGTGAACTGCAAAACAAGTTTAATATTCTCAGTTTAAAAAAAAAAAGGCATTATTAAATTTCAAAAGGGAGGTAAAGATATCCAGATACAGAAACTATAACATACTTCTGCAGCAAAGGGATAATACCCATATCACTACATCAAATCAACTGTATTTAACTATCTTAAGTAATCTGGCTGGCAAATTAAGCATGGTAAGGAAAATATTTGAAGTCTTAGTTTAGAGTTAAGCCTTGGAAACTGTCCACTTTTGCTTATAGAAGTTTCAGGGTAAATCAAGTCACAAGGATGGCTTTTCTTGTTTGGCTTCCAAACTCATGCTTTTTAATCATCTTCACATTTTTAACTGCTCACATTCAGTACATGATTCTTCAAGTTTGTACTCAAACATGAGCATTATCTATGAACCAACTTGATAAATAAAAATAATGTACTTTTTAGAAAAACATGGAGGTATGCCCCAATGAGGATAACTGGATATGGATCACCTTCATTTTTAGTCTCAGTGACAAAGTGGAAGTTCATCCCATCTGAACAGCCTTTGAGATCATAGAGACGAACCTAGACAAGTCAATGCAATAAGAAAATATATAGTCCAATGTTTCAAGGCCTCAAATGGAGCATCCAGTAAAGAATTCTGACCAGACCACTTTCATTTCCAACAGCCAAACTTAAATTGGAGGAGCAGAAGTCCAACTTTGTCACTGGGTCACTTAAACCAGCCACTTTCATACCTTGCACCTACAAATCAAATTAGAAAATTGATATAAAAAATGTCCTTTCATAGAACAGTATATGATGGAAGTTATTTGATGTAACTCTAACCTCGCCTTCTATAAGACAGATAAAAGATAAGACTGGATATGTGGCATCCCAGATCCTAATGGACCCATCAGAATAACCTGCTAAATACACTCTCTGAAGACCATTATCTTTAGTAATAGACAATTGGCTGGCTACACCTCCGGTCAAGGGCCACCGTGCACCACTAACCGGGGTCTCTGTCGAGGCAAGTTGCCTGACCGAGGCTGCCTAAGAGAACAGTAAGAAGAAAATTTAATGATAGACAAAATGATTAGTAAAATATAGGACAGGCAGACAAATATACAAGCCACTTGCTCTGGTAAAGATAACCTGCCAAATACAGTCTGTCAGCCTCATTTATCTTTAGAAATAGACAATTGAATGTTATACCTCCAACAGAGCCTTCGAGGAGTCCCCTCCAGTGGGGAATTTACTTAGCTTTGCAACTGTCATGAGAGGATTAGATATCGGTACCACTGCAGGAAACTTCATCGCAGAGATGGATGGTCTTCTCTCTTGCTGAGAGACTAAGGCAGATAGACTAGCATCATCATAGAAATGTAGCTGCCCAGGGTTTGTCAACACAAAAAGATCAGCTTTCTGGTTACGCCCCATCGCCCCAGCATTTGACAATAAAAGCATGTCTGCAAAAGAGCCAGGAAGGGTAAGGTCTGCACGACCAACACATCTTAATGTCCCAGATGACCATTCGAGAGTTATAACCTGTAACAGAGAATTTAAAGAGCAGATTTCAGGATGCTATTATTTAAACCAAAAAAGCACTAGTCCATCAGCTCAGTAGTTGTTGGGTTGAACTAACAACAACCAACAGCAAAATCTACATTGTTAATTCACATTATAGGGCAAAGGTACCTATAAAAAATAGACATTGTAGGGTAAAGGCATTACATTTACTATTTAAAATGGTCAAGCTGTGACATAGCAGGACCAAAAATTATTTCCGAATCCCTGGATATCAATCCAACACGAGATCAAAGTATGTGAAAAAGTTTGCATATGGCACATTACTTTTTATCTCAGTCGTACTATCATCAAATCTATGTCGTACATCTCTAGGCATTGAAGAATCAAAGAGAAGATTAAATAGCTATGGATAACAAACCGTCAAAACTTCTTCAGATCCTATTTCATCACCACCATATATAAAAAGCTGGCCATCACAGTCATTACGGGAACTTTGGTTTTTGGACCACCGTAAGACGATGACAGGGAGTTTCCTTTGTGCAGATGATAATTGTAGCTTCACAATACTGTTTGGCGATGATATAGCTTGTTGACTTTTAATTGATGCAGTACGCAATATTTTCCAAAATAATATATCTCCATCGACGTATCCCACAGCCAGAATGGACCCATCGGAAGATGCCCAGCAAAGAGCACTTATCTCCTTTTCTCCTAGATGATCATCCAAGGTATCATCTGGAAGATTTGTACTCACTTCATTTGAAGAAGAATCGACAACTCCATCCTTCAACTGGAGATCCTTACCACCTCCAACAAAGAGAATTTGACCTTCAGAAACATCCCAAAGAATAATCAACCCATGCTGATATCCAATCAATACTCTGAAAAAAAAAGATGGCAAAAACATTGCAATAAGTCCAAATAGACAATACCGTAATATATATAAATATTTCTGTCATATCTTCAAGTACTGAGGATATAACTCCATCAATGTAGGCTCATGTTATCAAGAAAGCGTTATGCCATGCAGATTAATAACTGGATATGTTCTTGGAAAATAGAAGGAGAAGAAAATACAATGTAGAGCAGGACAAGTCTGAAGTTATATGCTGTGCATATCACTATTGTCTGTCTACCCTTAATCATAAGAACATACCTCTCCAATTTCCAAATACCTACTTTACTCTCCCCCATGACATAAAAAATATTGATATGACGCTGCTTTTGAAGTACAATTATGTCTAGATTGATTTAATCAACGAGTCATTGCAAGAGATCGTAGTGGCTTTAGCTGCTAAAATGACAGTCATACATGCCTTATGAAATGAAAGGGATGATAATATAAAGGAGAAAACAGCCAGGACTGTTTCACTCATTGCTTGTGGAAAAACATGGAAGTTTAATTATGACTGATTTTCACAGGATTTATATATATATATAGGTAATTTTCACAGGATTCCAACCATAGATTTTCTGGTTTTCATGTGATTTCAAACAATACCACACAAGATTTTCTAATATGTCTGGATAGACTCTGAGAGAATTACTCTAGGAGAGCCATGGTTAACCAATTATTTAGACAAATATCCTGTTTACTTTCATTTATACCAATAAAAATATGGTACCATGATCCAAAAATACCATATTCCTGGATATGTTATTATATTATTTATCTTCAAATTAATTATTAAACAACTAAATCCCATTTCAAATTCAAATGCAGGAAAGTAAAGTGGAAATCGTTAAGTGCTTCTTGTGTCTTGCCTATTCCCAGAAGAAGAAGGTTGAGGAAGAACTCCAACAATAGGTTGGTCACAAGGAAAGGGAAACCCAGCTGCTTCTGATAAATGGAACAAAACAGTGCAGTAAAGAAACATTAAAGAAAGTTAAAACCGCAAAAAATTAATAAATAACAGATATACAAGTCATTCTGACTTAAGTACTAAAACATCATATAAGAAACCATCATTTTATTACGTATCACGAAACATTGGAAAGTTGAATCTAACTTATTTTAATGCACAAATGCATCTGTATATATGCTCATAGCAGTTTGGAGTATCAAATCGTAACAGTGTGTCACTCGTCTACAAAAGCTCATTATACAAACTCAAAGTAATAGGTGCTTGCCAACAGAAATGAATAGTTTCAATCAGCCAATAGGAACTTGTCTGTAACATTTTTCCTATGATATAATGATCTAAATTACTGTAGTATTTTATATACATTGCCATATGTATGCTTAATTGAGGTCACATGTTAGTTCTAAGGGTCCATTTGGGTACACAATTGGTCTCAAGTATTCTCAAATATGTCCTTTCCAAACATCACTCAAACACAAAACACTTTTCAATTTCAAATCTTCAATTTTTCATCTAATAATACCTAATCATTGCAACTTCCCCAAAACTTTCAAACAAAACACAAAAAACATTACAACTTTTTCAAATTTCCAAAATAAAAATAATATTCAAATATTATATTCAAACAATTTTTTAACTTTATAATATTTTTATGCAACTATTTCTCTCTCCTTTTCCAAAACCCAATAAAACATCTTAACACAAACTATTTCACCACTATTCACATATATTCTAAGTATCCAAACGGGCCCTAAGTTAACAAGAAACAGTATTTTTAACTATAAATGAGATAGCAACACATGGTACTAAGTCCAAGGATGTGAGTCAAGTTAAATAGATTTAACTTGTAATTTGAAAAATAAGGTAAATCTTCTGAAGAAGAAGATTTTAATCGAATAAAAAAATGATCACATTGCTGAACTCAGCAATGACAGATTGGGAAGGTTTCTTTCAACTTGAGTTAACTTTCATGTCCTCTACAATAAATTAAGTACCTTTTCCAAAGAAAAGTATGCACAAGGAAAGTACTATCTGATTAGGTGGTTGAAAAGTGCTAGTAAGAAATACCACTTATAGAATTTGCGGAAATGTGATATGGCAACTGTAGAAGTTTTTCATCTTCGGCATCAAACTTAATGACAGACATCAAACCATACTCATCACCAACATACCTGCATGTTGTAAAACAGTAAACATGCACAAAGTTGTAATTAGGTGTCTCACTTTGTATACTTCATGTGTACTTCAGCATTGCCTACTTTCATTCTATTCAATAAAGATTATTACTTATAAAAAAAACATGCAACAAAGTTACTGTCAAGTACCCAGTTCCATTCAAAGCAAAGTAGCAGCCAATTAAGGTGATCATTTACAATCTAATTTGTTTTCAGTGACGGAAACACACAAGAAGAGCATGGGAGGTTTTCTTTGGAAACAGGCTATTGAGGTGGGTAATAAGTCTCAAGTCAAATCTTGACATGACACAAGGTGCCGTGATCGAAGTCTCAAAGACATTTTCAGCAATATTTGAGATCGCACGGGTGGAGGATGCTTCTTAGCTGAGCTCTTGGATTTCTCTTTTGGCTCACCTCAATAGAATGCTGGTTTCATGAAAGTAACACAAGATTGGGAGTTGGATGTCATCAATGAGTTTTTTGCTTTACTGTATCTACAAGAGTGACAGTGAGAACAGTAGACAAAATCAGTTGGAGCCCCTCCAAGAAAGGTAGATGCACAGTAAGATCATTCTATCAGATCCTAACTAGCCAAGGCATGAATGTCTTTCCATGGAGGAATATGTGGAAGACTAAAGCTCCATGGAGGAATGTCTTTGCAGCTTCCTTAGGAAAGATCCTTACAATAGCCATCCTAAGAAAATGCTGAATCATGGCATTGGATTGGTGTTACATGTGCAAGAAGAATAGGAAAAAGGGTACATCATCTGCTTCTACACTGCGAGCTGGCCAGAAACAGGTGGAATGACTTTTTTGCAGGAATGGGATTATCATGGCTCATGCCTAGAAGGCTGGTGGACTTTCTAGCAAGTTGTAGAGGCCTCCAAGGCAATTCACAAGTGGCAGCAATCTGAAAGATGGCTTCTATATGTATGTGTTTGTACATTTGAAGGGGAGAAATGATAGAAGCTTTGAAGATTGCAAGAGGACAATGAATGAGTTCGAGTCTTTCTTCTTTAAAAAGTTTTTCCTTTCGGTGGGGGTGATAGATTTTAATGGGCTAAATGTCTATAAATTTCTTGTTTCAGTTGTAAATCTTAATTTGGTAAATTCATGTATGCATCCTGTGTACTTTGTTATTCTTATTATCTTATGAATAAAACTTCTTGATTACCTATCCAAAAAAAAAAATCAGCAACTTACATAAAGTAGGAGCCACTGATCACAGAAAAAGCAGTTATATTGGATGTCCACTGCAAACAACCAACTATACTCCTGCTCTCGAGATTCCAAACCTGCCAAGAATAATTGAGATGTCAACCAATGTAATGTATCAACAGCACTTCTAAGTGAAAGCACCTCCCCAGTGTTTAACTACAATTCTGAAATCAACTTTCTTGCTACATCAACTATCACCTACCTATATTGAATTGAAGGATTTGTACGCTATGTTTTAATTATTCTGCCACATGATTACCAGGACAAATGTACATGGATAAGAACCAATAATGAACACCACCACCTGTGCTAAATGCTTAATGAAGAGACACTTGATGTTGATTACCATTGACAAGGATATTAAGGAGATACATGATATAAAAACTCAAAAAAGTTCTCTTGTTATTCTTCAATAATGCCAAATGCTAAAGTCATGCTCAATAAAAAAAAATAGGGATCATGCAGTTTATTCAGATTCACTACCTGAATATCATTGTCGTTTGAAATGCTGACTAGATAACCCTGGTTTTGTAGAAACTGCCAAAGCATACTAAGTATTAATCTGCTGCTAAAATCAAATGAGAAAAGAAATAAAAAAATCTCAAGTTGATAGAGGTGAAAGGGTTGATAATGTTCCCAAAGCTGCTAAATTTGATATTGCTTGAAAACTTTGAATCAACTTGATTAATGCAGGTACATACCTCTAAGTTCTTGTAAGGCAATTGCTTTGGAGATATAAAAAGTCCTTCAATACCATCTCCACCAATAACTTTAATTCGCCCATCCCTACAGTAACATCACAATCATAAGGACACAATGTTGTGAGATGTATTCTCCATTTGTTGATTTTACGATGCTAAAATCAATGACTCCTATATGGTAACCACTGCACACCATGTTGTAACATCATAATCATAAGGACACAATGTTGTGAGGAAATGCCATTATAAATGACTCCTATATGGTAACCACTGCACACTGGGAAAATTTTGTGTGGCAAGATTAGATAGCCTGATAGGCATTGCCGCTTAGCAGTCCGACTGGCCAATGAACAGTTGCAGCAGCACAGGGGGTTGAATGGCCAGCATACATCCACATAACCTAGTCAATTACGCTTCCCTATTCTAAATTCTAGCAATATGCTCTGAAAGATATACATCTTGCCATATATATTGCTGCATATAAATCTAGTCAACATTCAAAAAAAATATTGACAGACAAATCATATTTGCCAAAAGAATAATGACTAATGGAACTTGAAATTTCTGGCACAAAAAGATAACATGCAATTAATTGAAGAAAGACGTAAAAAACTTATCATTCCCACTATGATGTGCAGGCCACTGGCTGATCCTAACTTCTAGCTTCAACTTCTATCATTACTACTAAAAGACAATATTTCAAATCTTTTTTTATTATAAGTAGAATATTTCAACTCACAGAGTCCCAATGGCCAAAAGGCACTGAATCGGATCGAAACCAAGAATCGATGCTGTGGACGGGACACCATAATGGATAGCAATTCGAGCATCCAAGTCTGCTGATGTCAAACCATCATGATGTGCTTTCCGCTATTTGTCAAAAGAAAGCAAACAAACATTTCTTCTCAATAATCGGTGGAGGCCCTGCTGTATCTCTATAAAGAATCTTTGCTAAGAAAATGACGCCATGAAATAGGCGAGCATATAAGACATCAGACAATGTGCATGCTTATGGCCAATGAAAAGAAAGCAAGCATGACCAATCGTCCCTGAACTGGACATAATTTACCATATTTCTAATATTGAAATTTTGTAGCTAGTAGTCTACAACAGAAGTTCAGCGGTCAAGACAATCCGTTAATTAATACGTTAAAGAAATCATAGGAGTATAACTTTGAAGCAATGCAGGGGCTCTGCCAAGCCAAATCTGGAGATTTTCATAGAAAAAGAAACGCAAGATCACCAAAATGGGGAAAAAGATCAAGAATTCGTTGATGAAGGTAAAAGAAGAACTTGTAAAGCAAAAGCGGCATATCACACCTGATGATGGTTCACCGCCTTCTGTAACAATCGCTTCGCGAACATGGCGACTTTAAGCTTCAAAGATTTTGAGAGTTCGAATTGCTCTCGTTGACGGAGAATTGGTGTTAGTAGTGAACATACCTATGCAAACATTCTGTGAGCTAATAATAACTTTATTTGAAGTCCTGATCAATGAAATGGAATAGGTATTTACGAGCCGTTGTTTTTTATCCTGATGTATCCCCTGCGGTTTGTCTTTTATACGTTTCCGTGAGCTCATACATTTTTTAAATTAATTTCATTTTAATTAAAGAGTATTGTTATATATAATTATTATTTTTGTGTATTTTTTGCGCATTCTTCTCCTATGATTTGCCTTCAATTTTAAAAAAATTGATACAGATATACAAAAATAAGATTTTTCCATAATTAAGTAGTACTAAAACTGTACGGATCTTTAACCACAAGGGGATGTAGCTCAGATGGTAGAGCGCTCGCTTAGCATGCGAGAGGTACGGGGATCGATACCCCGCATCTCCATTCAAAACGACTCGTTATCTTTTTGTTCTGCTTTTTTTTTCGGATCTCTTTGTTCAGTTTAATTAGCTTTTGGGCCCCTGTCTGCGTTACTTATGCTTAAATCAAAATAATTTTTTTTTTTTTTATAAGGAAATCAAAATACTTAATGACTCGCACCATAAGGACAAGATGAAATAATAATAAGGATACGTTTGGATAATGAAAAATATGGTAATAAAAAATATATAAATAATAATAATATATTAAATAATAGTTAAAAATAATTAATAGTGATAAAATAATAGATATAAAATAATAAAAAATTTTGAGAATATTTGAAATATTCTTGATAGTGAAGTTTAACAATAAGGGTGTGGTGTAGGAATATTGAGTATAATTTTTCTAATATAATAATGAGTTATTCTACTTCTTTTTTTTTTTTTTAACAATGAGTTCTTCTACTTAATATTTCTACCATACACATTTGTCGAGAGAAAAAACAAAAAAAATTATACATAAAAAATAAAATAAGTAGATAGTGTAGAATAACTAAATTGAATTTTTTACTAACAAAATACAATAAAACATGAAAGTTTCAGTCAAATTAGGTAGCAGTCTAGGGGTGGCAATATGTGACACGACACGTTAATACGAAACGAACACGACACGATAAAAGCGGGTTAGTATTTAACCTTAACGGGTTTCGGGTCAATTTGTATCAACCCGTTAAAACACGATTTGATAACGGGTCATAATAGGTTTGACCCGTTATGACCTGTTAAGACCCGTTAAGACACGTTAAAAAATTTGAATTTACTTTTATACCCTTGAGCTAAACTTCAAATAATCTTAATTTAAAATTAACTTTATACTCTTAGACACTTTACTATCCCATTTAAGTACTTATTAAAAAGTCATTAACGAATTAACCCATTATTATTTAATATGTTTGGGTTATAATTTTAATATTTTAGAATGTGTAAATCATATTTGTGTGTTTATCATATTATATAGTGTATTACTTATTGAATATAATTTTAAGATTGTAATTTGTAATTAATTTTTGATATTTTATAACTATTATTTAAGTTTTAATATTTATATAAAATTAATTAGGTTAAACTCAAACGGGTCACTAACGGATTTGCGAGTTGAAACGAATAAAATCGTGTTGTATCGTGTCGTGTCATGTCATATCGTGTCATATAGTGTCAAAGGTCTTAACGGATCTTAACGGGTCATATCGTATCAACCCGTTATCTTAACGGATCGTGTTAGGGTTGAAGTTTTTTACACAAAATCCTTAATGAATCGTGTTCGTATTAACCCTTTAAACATTATGTATACGCCTTAACACGATACGAACGTAATCTGTTAACACGTTTTGACCCCCTAAATAACACCCAGCATAATGCTACAGAGGCGTCACCTGTTGAAATGATTGCCGTAGAACAGGCGTTATATAAAATCTTTGTTGAAATGATTGCCATAGAATGCTCGTCCCACGTTGTCAAAAGGAAAAGACTATTAACTCCTGGAGATGCAACGCATAAGACGTATTCATATCCTTACAATTTAATTATTTTTTTATTTTTTATTTTAAGTATTTTTATTTTAAGTATTATTTTTAATATCCTTAATTATTAAAAAAAATATATATACAACTTTACTAATAATTACTTTCTTAATCATTAAACAAAATAAAAAAAAAATTAAAATTTAAAAAGTAATAAAAAAATTTAAGTAGTAAAGATATCATTTTCTAAGCATAGAAGGCTTCTAAACAATAAACACGCAATGGATCACGATTACTTGTGGAGTGACTTGAATTGGTTTTGGTGTACCTTTTTTTTTTTTTTTTTTGATAGGTAGCTTGGTGTACCTTTGAAGAGGTGTGTGAGTGGAGGTGGCGGCGGAAGTACTTTGGCAAGGCACTTTGATTTCCTAATTACATATTTTATTTTTTAGGCAAAGTTGGTCCTGCTATATGGTATAATTTCATTTGCTTTCAAACAAGATTGTTGTCTTTACTTTATACTGAAATGATTAATCTTGCTATTCGATTTTATGAAATTGCAGAAACTAGTTGATTGTTTCAATAAGTTTGTTAGGATCACATTACATGTGAGGCCACTTCAAGTTAACCATGAATGGATTTGATTATATTAGATATTTCAATTTTAATCTTTGCTTTGAGTGCATATTTTGTATTAGCATCCTACCATTTTTATGGGTTCCAGTTCTACACCAACTTTTCATGGATACTTCCTTTTCTTTTTTTTTTTTTTTATTTTGTTTGCCGAGCCACATGTTTCCTACTTGTTTTCACTTGGCAATTTGAACTTAGGATTTTAACCTTGTTATAATTAAGGAGTTTGGATCCAACTATAGCCTCCTTGTGGCATACTCTAGTTCTTTAAAAGTTTCACTTGAGTCACCTACTTGTACTTTGACTATTTTCATGGGCTCTAGTTCTAGACAATTTTTGAATTATTAATGCCCTAGTCCGAGTCAATTACCTTGTAACTATAACCTCCCTTTGACACACTTTAGTTTTTTAATGGTTTCACTTGAGCCACCTATTTGTGCTTTGCCTCTAGAGATCTAAGTTGTTCGGAATTATAAGGTTTTTCCAATTGGATACTTCCTTTTGCCTTTGTTTTATTCCCTTGTCTATATATTCATGGCTATTCCTTGTCTATTTGTTTACGGTTACTTATTTTTCTATTGGGTTTAGTTCTTCATATAAGATCTCTCTAGGGGATGGATACTAGACTATAGGCTGTGATGAATAGGCTCAATTAATGAGTGTTCAAGCATAGAGAGTCATTGATATGATAGGATAATCTGTGAAGCCTGGATGGCCAGCAATTGCCAACCGATTTTCACGACTTTGCAACCATTCATGCATGCCTCGTGTCGGGCAACTGATATTATGTTAATATCTTACCATTCTGAACCCCATTATAATTAATCTACATATCTTAGTGTGTCTACATTGATTCTGTGTGTGTTTTATTACTTTATATTTTACAAACTTGAAGCAAAAAACAGTCCAATACCTGGGTTAAATAGTAGCATAACCAATGTGTTATACTCATAAAGCATTCGTCGCAATGAATATCTAGTATGTTTTTGTGGCATTAAAGCTTATTGACAAACAATATGCATCGACGAGAATGATGGTCGCCCATTTCTCGATTGTCAAAATTATGAGGTTAGCTCTCGCATTCATTCTAGTTGTTTCCCAAAACTTCTTTCTTTAACCATTTATGATTAATTATAAATTCAATGAAAGTTGACCAGGCGTACGGATTTTTTCCTGGTATAATCTTGAAATACTTCCATATGGACAGAAGATAATTAACAAATTAAAGAATGATCTTCTAAAGATACAAGTCTCGTTGGACGTCCAAAGTAATAAACAATGTTTGAAAATTGATGTGAAGAGACGTAAGTGAACGGTGGATTTTATTTTATATTTTAATGAGTTGGTTAATTATAATTATTTTTGTATTTTGAAATTGTGAAATTACCCACCTCTTGGATTGTAATTATACAACTTAATTGTATTGATGTTTTGTAAATTTAATTGTTTAGGAATATTTTTTTGATACTTATTCTTTTAATTATAAAACACTATATATTACAGGTTTTTTTAGGGTTGTTTTATTATCATATTAAATTTATGTACTCAAAAGAATTAACACAAAATTTTATACCGTATGTTTTTTGTAGCCAATTAAAGTTGAAAATAATTAAAAAATAAATAAATAAAACAGAAGAGTAAATGGTTAAGAATGAAAATGGAGGTGGGTGAAAAAAAATAATAGAAGAAATAATAAAAGAATGTTATTTTAATATATGAGAAAAAGTATAGGGGATGAGATTTAGGAGATTTTTTGAAGATGATTAAAATTTAAGAAAAAATTATAACGAGTGGGGTTTTTGTTATAATTCAGGAAAAATTTTGGGATAGGGGATGTGAGTGCTCTAATAGATTCTTCATTCTATCATCAAAAATCATTTTTTTTATATATTAATTTTTATAATATATTATCTATAAGCTTATATACTTTTTTTTATATTATTCAAATATTTTTTTTAATATTTTCTTTCTACCAATAAATTTATAATATCCATATATTTTTTTATATTTACAATTCATTTTCATATACAATGTAAAATAATTCAGTCCTAAACAAGTAAAACAAAATTATATAAGCCAAATAAAAGTTAAAAATTAAATCAAAATATGAAAAGTTGGTTTAAAAATATTTCCAAGATATTTTTTAGAAGAAGATGAAAATAAAATTAATATTATCTTATAAAATTATAAAAAAAATATATTTTTAATTTTTCAATTTAAAAAAAAAACATATATTATATAATTTTTTTCAATTTTTCTGTTAAAAAAATAGGAGTAGCGCCCGTGGGGAGGGAGGCCTGCCCAACGTGGCTCCGCCACTGCCACCAGTGGATGTTTCCATCGCATTCCCACAGGCAACTCCAGCGTCCATCTTTCCTCCTTGTGGCAAGAATGCTCTTCTCTCTATGTCTCTCCAGTCAACAATGTTACACATCTGGTATTCCGAATTGAACATAACTTGATGAATTTAATGAATGATCTGATCATTCACAAACATACATGAAAAACTTCATTGTTCAGACAAATATAAATAATTAAACTTACCACTTCCCATCCGCTTATGCTATCGGGACAAGTAATACTAAACCCATCCGCTTAGTATTAAAATATAAGTCTTAAATTTGAATCCTGACTCATTGGAAATGGCAAATTTAGTAGCTTTGGAAGTCCCATTGCAAAAATGAGTGATAGCTTAGGGAGTAAGGATGTATTATTCCCTAATTTATGTGTAAATGTTGCTGCTTGCTATCAGTTCTTGGCATTTCTTAGCATCAAAATTAGAGGAAGCATGAATCTACATTTATCTGAGATTTTATAAGTAGTCTCATAAGGTTCTTTGGGCTAGGTGCCTTTTGTTAGTGATGATGATTATTTGTTGTTATTTCTCTTTTCCGTTTTTTCAGATGAAAGATCGTTCTGATACCAAAATATAGGATTTAGAGCATACAATCTTTATTTCCCACATGTGTCAGCATATTTTTTCACTCTGTGTCATTCCATTTTATTGTTCATTGCGTTGGCATTTTCCAGTCATATCTAAATTATTTGAAGCCATTCAGTGTCTTATCGTTGCATATCGGCCTTTAATTATCACAACCTCAGACTATTTTCAACTTGATGATCTATTGTCTCCCGAGGAAAAGGCCATCAAGATGAAAGTAAGACAGTTCATGGAACAAGAAATAGCTCCAATAATGACAGGTGTGTATTTCTCGTTTTACTCTTATCATTCTCACTATTGCTCATAGGATGTACAAAGCAACTTAGGTCCGAACTGAGGCGATCTTTCCTATTTATTATTATTATTTTCATTATTGTAATATTCTGATTAAAAATTAAAGTTATGCATTTTATTTTCTCTATCTTCAGTATTGGGAGAAGGCTGAGTTTCCATTTCATGTTATTCCAAAACTTGGTGCCCTGAATATCGCAGGTGGCACAATCAAGGTAGCTTGTGCATCTTTTTCTTCCCCCAACCCTGGCATTTTCTCTTCCTCTTTCTCTCCTGAGTGGTGTAAATTGTGGTGGATAGGATGCTTAGCTAGTTCTGATTCTCAGGGCTATGGGTGTCCTGGTCTCTCCATTACTGCAAGCGCTGTTGTTTCAGCAGAGGTTGCTAGAGTTGATGCAAGCTGTTCCACAATCATAATAGCGCAATTAACATCTCTAGCAATTGGTAAGATCTTTAGACTAGCTTTGTTTTGACTTTACCTAATAAAATCAAATAAACAAACCAACATGCAGTTATTAAATCACATCATTGTGTTATTTGTCTGGACTGCCTAGTATAGCATTGTGCGGATCAGAGGCACAGAAGCAAAAATATCTACCATCTTTGACACAGTTAAACACTATAGCGTGTGGGGTAAGTATCTTGCTTTGGAATTCAAGTATAGTGTAGGATTTCTGCATGTTTGATATATGTTTCTGTGAAACTTTGAGTTACTTCAATATGTTGTTTCCACACCTTAAGGCTTGGACTGAACCTGGATATGGAAGTGATGTAAGTGCTATGAAGACAACAGCAACCAAGGTTTGTGCTCTCAACTTCATTCTATTGATTTATTACACATATAATGTCAATTTACATTTATGCATGCATACTCACATACATAATGGAACACGATATTCTGAACTTCTGTTTAATATCATTTGGATGGTATGACTAGGTGCAAGGAGGTTGGATACTTGAGGGACAAAAGCGCTGGATTGGAAACAGTACTTTTGCAGATTTATTTGTTATTTTTGCAAGGAATGCCACAACAAAACAGATAAATGGGTATGTTATATGCTGTATGATATATAGAACACTTCATGCTGTATGATATACAGAACACTTCACTCAATCATTTAAATCAAAAGAAAAAATTACACCAATTTACTAAAAAGGTATGCAGGAATCCCTTTTCCAATGAGAACTATCGTGTGTTTTACAGTGCTACTCCCTATCACTTTGTCGTCTATGGTTCTGCCTTATACACAATCATCCTCAGATATTAACTTGTGTGAAAGTTCCTTATAGTACGTTGGCAAAAATGCAAACACACCTTGACATGATATTGAGGTTTTGAATGGTTGTCATGTTGAACTCCATATATGCATGTTACAAACTACCCGTGTCCATTCCCAATTATTTTTATGTTATTTATTTTACTTATTTTCATCAATATTGGACACTACAAAATTCATTCTTCGTTGATTTGCGACTTGAGAGATAGATCTACATTAAGTTAACAGTCATAAAAAACTGATGGGACATGTAAACATGGTTGCATTGGAGCAGACAATTTTAGACACGACCCACGAATCCAACACAAACACAGCATTAGGTTCGAGGGTTAGGGTTTAGTCTAAAACCAAGCCAACCTGATTAGACTCGATGAATAAACGGCCCAATTTTGTGTCAAGCTGCCTAAGCTGTTTAATTCAGTTACATTTATACTACAAAAATGTAAACTCAAAAAGTATGTTAGTAACTTTTGTTGATGCTCAATGTGGATGCTTTATCATGTTTGTTTTTGGAATGTAATGCAATTTTTTTTTTTTTTTTGGTTGTGTACTTGTTTATTTTGATGAATTTTATTGGCTATAATCATATTTTGGTTGAAATTTTCTAAGAAGTTTGGTTATGGTTACAGATACCAATTATCAAATTGATTTTGCTGTGTATCTAGCTTCTGGCATGTTTAATTGTATTAACCATGCCAGTTAAAATATTTGGGTCAATTCAACCCATTTTTATCAAACAAGTCAAAACAATTTGAAATGAGTTATATTCGAACCAACTTAACACGATCTATTAATTGAACAAGTTATGCAGGTCATGTTGTGTTATGATTGATTTGAATGGGTCATGTCAAGGTTGAGAGGTTTGATCTGTTCAATTAAATAGGTCATGTTAGAGTTGAACCCATGGCATGATCCGATGTGTACCCAACTTTGCACCCTATAAAAGTATGGAAACTATAACATACTTTCAAACATGTGCAGGACTTTTCACCTATATTGAGTCCTTTGTTTTGTCTATGTACGCATCTTATAAATTACTACCCAATAATTCTCCTTAGAATGCAACCTTTCAGACCACTCTGGCCATTGGCCTCGATATGCAAAATGTAAGATAGGAAATTTTAGGCTCCGTAGTTGCATGTTATTTGCGAAATGAAGTGGGTTTTGTTCTGGCTTTTGTAAGGAAGCACATAGTTGTTGGGTTTTTCAAATTGGGATCCTCTTTTTGTGCTTGTGTAACATTTATGTTTTCTGTTTCAGATTTATAGTAAAGAAGGATGCTCCTGGATTAACAGCTACAAAAATAGAAAACAAAATTGGCCTCAGAATTCTTCAAAATGGAGATATTATATTAAAGAATGTTTTTGTCCCTGATGACAGTAGGTTACCTGGCATTGATTATTTTCAGGATGTAAACAAGGTGCAGTTGTGAGGAGTTATGTAATGTTGATCTTGTCCCTCATAGTTTGTCTTATCTTCTTGGTACGGGTTCCTGGTTGATTATCATCCATAAATGCTCAGAATAGCATCTTTGGTTGAGATTATACATCTTTTGTCATCCTAATGAAGTCCGATGCAAACAACACATTTTCATTGTAATCCAACTGGTCTCCTATTTTTTCTATTTGAAGTTTGGTTTTTTTTTTTTTTGGTTTTGGAGAGGGGGGGGGGGGGGGGGGTGGCGGGGGGGGGGGGGGGCGGGGGGGGGGGGGGGGGGGGGGGGGGAGGGGGAGAGGGTGGGTAGTTTACTCATGTCATACTCTGGTCATATTTTTGAATTGATACGAAGCTTGTTGCTACGTGATGTGATTTCTTAGACAGGATACGAAATAGAATATGGTATATGTTTATATGAACACAAATGTCTGCTTTAGTTTTACTTAACCATGGAAATACATATGTTAGCACATGTGTAGAACAACCAATTAAAAAGTTAAACGTACATCCAGAACTTCAAATTTAGTTAGTCAACTCTGAAATAGGTTGATGTTTTCAACCAATAGTCCTGGCTTCCAAGTGTTACAATTTCAGAGTCTGCAACTAAGGTACTTTACCTGGTGCACGGAAACGGAGGGCTAGAAAAGAATATGCAAAACAAGCACTCTTGGGTGTTCTCTGACATGTTATTTCATCTACCTTCTGGAATGCATCAACTTCAACCAAACCAATCAGTATTAGTTTACTTGACCATGCATGCACTCAGCTACACAGTCAGCAAGATAGGGCAATCCAAATTTGTTTGCTGTGTCCATAAACGAATATTCCTTCACATATTATTTTAGAGAAACCTGCAGTACTTTTGTGCATGAATGTGAAGTGTGCACATTCCTTGTTTTTCCAATTTCCCCCATAGTTTCATGTTTTCGAGTATTCATGTATGTTCCTTGTTTTTCATGTTGCTTATCTGTAACTGCTTACTCAAAACAGATATTTGATGTTTCACGCATCATGGTTGCTTGGCAACCTATTGGCATATCAATGGGCATCCCTGACATGTGTCACAGGTATCGGAGTAAATGCTTCTCTTCTTCGTTGTAATATTTTATTTTAATCTTTTGGTATGACCTTTTCTGAATTCCAACCGAGCTAAAGGTATTTGAATGAGAGGACACAGTTTAGAGTACCACTTGCAGCTTTCCAAATCAATCAACAAAAACTTGTTCATATGTTGGGTAATGTTCAAGCGATGATTCTAGTAGGTTGGCGCCTCTGCAAATTGTATGAGAATGGAAAAATGACTCCAGGTCGAGCTAGTTTGGGAAAGGTACAATGGGATATCTTTTTTATTTGTGATGCATTGTCTATTCCTTGCGCTGAAAACTTCAGTAATTCTTCAGTCATGGATCACCTTGAAGGCAAGAGAAACGGCTGCAATTGGGCGGGAATTACTCGGGGGCAATGGAATTTTGGCCCATTTTTTAGTCGCAAAGGTTTACGTGCTTTTCAATCCCTCTCTATTAGATATTCTTCATTTTTATCTTAAAATTACTGGGCCTTCATTGCAGGCATTCTGCGATCTGGAGCCTATATACACATATGAAGGCACCCACGAAATCAACAGCCTGGTCACAGGTAGGGAAATCACTGGTATTGCCAGCTTTGAGCCTGTTGTATCGAGCAAACGAAGCCGCCTGTAAGAAATGTAGATTTTCTTCCTCAATGGGATCAGTTGTGACGCCCCTCAAGAGGTGAATAACTTACAAAAATGATGTTTAGATTACGACAATGGAATTGAAATAAACCTTTTTTAAGAAAAGGCCGAAGTTTTCAATCTTTTATTACTCTCTACTATTGATTTTGCTTGTAACTTTTTTATATATATATATATAGGTTATCAATATGTTTTATTCGGAGAAAAAAGCATAACTCAAATACATGGGAAGTCTATATGAGAATTACCTAATTAGAGTTTACAACCGAAAGTAGAAAATCATGGACATTTATTCATTAAAATCAACGACCCCCCGTCTATAAGAACACTTTTAAAAAAAAAAAAAAAAGTTATTTAAACTCATCCGTTGTCCTCTCTCCCACCAAATGCACCAGTACATACATATAGGGGACATTCTTCATATTGCTGCCACTGAGGATTACCTTGGAGTCCTCTCCAAATTGCTAGATATTCCACCAGTCTTAAGAAGTATAACATAGTACTCCTGGCCACCTCACAATGTACAAATAAGTGATCTATTAATCCACTATTTTTTTTACACATGCAACACGTGTCCAACACCATTACCTGACGTTCCCTGAGAGCATGTAGGCTGGAAAGTGCAACTTTTATCACGATGTTAAGGTGTTAAGGTTTTGTTTCTTAGAGAATGTAGGCAGCTCGACCAATCACAAATCAAGGTTTTTTTTTTTTTTTTTCATCTACCATAGAAAGTACATAGATCCTAGATGCTTCCCCTTCCACCAACTAAGCTTCTTCTCGTGCCACACCATTGCAACACAAAAAAACTAAACCAAACCTCATAAAAAAACTAACTCATTACCACTTGATTCTGGTGTTTCAGCTTGATCTCTCTGCAATCCCAAAGTACTAATCCTGAACTGAAGAGACCCCGCATTGAGTTGTATCTAAAAATTATGAAAAACTGTCTAAGAAAACCAATTTACTCCCCTCTTGTATTAGACATCAAGATGGAATAAACCATGCCAAGCAAAAATAAATATTGTCAAAAGTTGTTAAGCTATTTATAATGTTAGCATAATGAGTGTACATAATAGTAATAGATTCATCATTATTCATTTTAAATATTTTATATTCATGAGTAAAAATATAAATTTTTGATTCCTTGATTTGCGAAATTCTTTTATAAGTTACTTTCAAGTTATTCCCAATTTTTTTTCCCGTCTTGCAAATTATTATTCTATTGAACACATTTCCATTAAATGCATTATATAAGAAATTCATAACTGTTAAATTCAATGTAAAAATTCTATCATCTTCACGATCAAGTTTTTCTTCTTCCTTTTTGACATTTACTCCAATAACTACTTTTGTTGAAATATAAGATCTATTAATAATATATTTACAAATTTCTTGACCTTGAGTCAAAAAGAATATACACGTATGGCACATAATGATTGTTCGGTATCAAGAGCAAAACCAATTGAAGATAATTCTTGATTAAGCAACAGAAATAGAGAAATGTTTAGTTTACAAAGACATTACAAATTGATGTGATTTATTGCAGTACATCATATTATAAAATTTTATTAAAAAAAAAAAAATAGATCTAGCATATCACATTTACTCATTTTGCCATATAAATTTGTGAGCTTCACTTTCTAGTTTCTTGAAATCTCTTTGTGAACACAAAAGTCCTCGAAAAAACATGATTGCAATCCTCATAAAAATATGATCTGCATAGATAATTTTGCCATTCTTCAGTTTTCTAAAGTATGAACTCTATCATTTGCCATTCTTGGTGATCATTTCCCATGTAAAATAGAGTTATGGAAGCTTGTATTTAAGACACGTTAGTATTTTGCTGACAGAAAACATGTAAGAGGAATAAGAGAGAACAAGACTGAGGAGCAGAAAATGATCCAGAGAGGGAATCCAGGCAGAAAATATTTTCGGTCGATGCTCAATCGGCTCTACCTTACTAAATTTGAACAGTTCTCTTTGATAAAGCTTTTCTAGTATGTGCCTAACATCTGCCACACTGTTTAGTAATCAGTCGTGATCATGACTTCAATTACCACATGCATAGTCCCACTCTCTTGTCTCTGATCTCGTACACCACCTCGCATTACAAGAAGACCAATTGCTGAGGAATTTGACAATTACTTCTTGACAAAACTAGCAAGTTCACCCTTCTCGTACATGGAAGTCAGAATATCGCAACCTCCAACTAATTCACCATTCACAAAGATCTGCGGAAATGTGGGCCAGTTACTATACTTCTTCAGAGTCTCCCTCAATCCATTATTATACTCTTCATCGAGCACGTCAACACTTTCATAATCAACTCCCTCGCTTTCAAGGATGCCAACCACCCTCTGCGAGAATCCACACATCGGTGCACTTCTGGAACCCTTGATAAAGGCCACCACCTTGTTTTCCTTTACCAATCTATCAATGAGTTCCTCCAGTGAGACCGTCAGTTGAACATGACGGCCAGGAGTCAGCCGAAGATCAGGCTTCCTCTTTGGTGTCTGTCGGACCCAGGTGGCATTCCCTGATTCATTACCTGGTGGGACCTTTCCAGTGGTTTTTATGTGTTCTTCCATCCATGATTTCCAAGCTTGGGTCAGAGCTGTTCTGTCAGGATCATCTACCACCCCAACCTACAATAAAGTTTTTTCTCAGTGAAGTTGCTTGTAGGAAGATATATTACTCTCATCATTATTGTGCAAAAGGAGAGAATATTATCACAGTATATTGTTAACAAATGCAACAAAAACGCCAGTAGGTTTATCTCACCATATTTGCTTTTGTCTCATTAGAGGGAAAAAAATTCTCAAAATCGAAGCCTGTGGATGGAAATAACATTTATCAAGTTACTAGTTTTAACTAAGGTTAGCGGTTTTGTAGATATATGAAAATCTTAATAATAGGTGAAAACATTTATCACTCTACTGGTTTGGGTGCCAACACACTCATAAGATTCCTGGGATCTAATCCTAGCACGAATGATTTTTTATTTTTTTGATAAGTAGTCCTAGCACGAATGAATTTTCAGGGGTTTACTGATATTTTAAGGTGTGTACATGATCGAAGACAGCCAACAGGCATTTGAATATTCAGCTTGGTCACTACAACCAGATCCTGGTTCAGTGGAGCTTAAGCATCATTGCAGATGAAACATTCTTTGTCAAGCTTGGAAATAGAAGAAGGTTCAACCTAAGTATTAACAAATTGGCAAACCACTCAAATTCAATTAGAACCATAATTTACAAGTAATTAGTTAGTGTCAATCCAAGGCCTATAACGATTCAGAAGCTTTTAACAGTGCTTACAATTATATATTTTTTTCATTGCCATTTGAAGCAGAGAATCTATACAGCTTGCTTATACTCACTCAACGCTTTCAATTCATGATGCCAAACTTTCTCCGTGCAAGAAGTTAGAGCAAATCATTTACAAAGCCATAAACCCGTCATACCTTGACTGAGCAGCAGAGTTCCGGCACCGATTTCTGGTGCACAGTAACGCTCGCCGCAATGTCCCGCGATATGCCAATAAACTGAAGCTCCTCGTTCTTGTCGTAGATGGCGTAAACGCCGGCATCGGACGGAAAATTTCTGGAAAGTTCCTCGGATGCCGGAGGCACGGCGACAATCTCCGTTTCCGATAGTTTCTTGTGAGCTAAAGCGATTGTTAAGGCGCGAGGTTTAGCTGCAGCGTTGGATTTCAGATGAACGGAGGAGATTGTGAGGCAGGGTTTAGGGTGTGAATAGAGTAAAAGGTTAGGGGCGTTTGGGGGAGAGCGAGGGAAGCGGAAGCTCAGAGAGGGGAAAGCGCGAACTAGAGATAGGTTGACCGTGGCGGTGGCCATAGAGGGAGAGTGAACGGAGAATCGCTGTGCAACAGCTTATCGGATACAATCACTGTTTGCTTACGGTCTTTTATGTCTTGTTGGTCGTTTATTGTTTCATCGGAGATCGGAGAGAATAATTCTGCTGCTGATAACACCCTAACCCAACTCCAAAATTCCAGTCCGTCGCTTAGAGTTACGTAAATTGTGGATTGGGTTTGATCTGAGAACCAGGCCCGTCAGGCTGTTAGATGGATTCTCCAAAGTCCAATCCATTCCAAGAATCATTCTATTTGCAAATTAATTATAATTTTAGTAATGATACATATTAAGTTATTATTTTATTTTAGTTTATAAATGCGATATTTTTCATCACTTTGAACACCTCTTACGTTTTAAAAAATAAAATATAAAACATATGAGAGATATGTTTGGTCCAAATGAATATGTTATAAAAATAAAGTTATTGAATTTTAAAGATAGGTAATGCTATTCATCCTTATTTGAAATCTCAATTTATATATTTTTTTAGTTTTGTTTATTTTATAATTAAATAATTATTTTTAAATAATTTGTATTTTTTTATTTCTAAAAAATATTTTTAGATAATTAAAAAATCATATAAAAAAAACTTTAGAAAAATATATAAATCGGAATCCTAAATAAAGATGAATACCATTTTTCTTTAAAGGTTTTTCCACACGAATGTTTATGCATAATTTGTACTCGGATCTCTGTGGAAAATACCTCACCTTGCTAAGTACCATTTGGACCAACTTGTTCCCTATATATATAGTTCATCCCAGCTCCTAAAAGATTATACAATAGTATGTTGAAAAACAAGACGTAAAACTTGTATAATTTCCCTAAATAAGATTTCTGGCCTATGGTCAATTTCTTTTATGTGGACAGTAGCATTATGAAAACCGTTTGCACTCCATCGGATAATATGACAAGGTGGAATTAATTAGGCCAAATCCATTTATTAAAGGGATCGACATCATGATCATGATCTTGATCTCTACATTACCTAGTTTTACTCGATTTGGATCTGCCAAATTACGTACCTAGGAGACCGTGGATGGAGCTTCATCTCATTGGGAGCTTCTCCAACACGTACGGTACTTCTTGTTAATTAAGGATTTCCAGGTTGGCTCAAATTTCAGTTGTACGGTCTCTGGTTGTTAGCGAGGTCGATCATCGGCAGCATGCAGCAACATGTGTGGGTTGCTTTGTCCATTTCAAGCACGATTCATCTTTAAAAAATCTAAGGTCATTTCATTGTGAATAGCTTTGATTTCTAAGCAAGATAACTTTTGAGGAGGAATATGTATATATACCAAATAGACTAGTACCATTGGAAGTCACCCTATCACATCTCTCTCTCTCTCTCTATATATGTATATATGTTACGCATTATATTCACGTTGTATGATTTGATTTATAATTAATTAATTTAAATTTAATTTAAATAGTGAAATAAGATGAGATAAGATGAAATAATTTTATATAAAAGTTGAAAATTGAATATAAACATTATAGAATGTTATTTTTTAATATTATTATTTTATGATTTAAAAAAGTTAGATTATTTAATATATTTTGTATAAAAATTTTAAAAAAATCATAATGATGAGATAATATACAATATTTCTCAAAAAAAAAAAAAAAGATAATTTGAGATAATGTGAAACCGTTTCTGCATTCCAACGAAATCTTAAAATCTTAAAATTTATTTTTCAAATTAAATTATTCCACGTACATAAATTGCCAATGTAAACAGTATAAAGACTTTTAAATAGAATTAGTCATTTCAAATATCTTATTGGTAATACTTAGCTGCATTCACAATTTTGCACTGCATTATTTCCCAACATGATCTCTAAAAGTTAGATGACATTTAACGGCCCACCACAAATTCAATGATTAGGAGTTGATGAAATAATTGCATTTAGTTAGCACCTGAGCTAGTGGAATTAATTGATTAAAACCCCACAAAGTAAGACAGGCATATATATATATATATATATAATGGTACTAATCTTTGATAATTTAGTCGGACACACTTCATCATCAAGATATATAATTCAAGATGTCTTATTAACAACTTCAAGGCTGTATGTTTCCATATAAAGAAAGTTTCAAAAAAAAAAAAAAAATCTACAAAAAGTTCTCGATCTTCAGTCTTTCTGTCAAATCGTTTTATGATTTTCCCTGGAAAGAATATAGCAATAAAGCTTCACCAACACAAATCCTAAAAAATAAAAATAAAAAAACAATCTCAAAAAATCTTATCCAAACACCTTCTCAAATCTATCTAATTATACAAACTCCAATAGAAAACATATTTTAGAACAAATTTATCTCAAATTTTCTATACGTATCTCAATTTTTTTTAAAGCTTTCAAATAATGAGTATGAGAAAAATTTAAAATCTCGTTTATTTTCGTAGATATGATCAAAATAAGATAAATTTAAATAAAAATTTAAATTTAAATAAAAAATTATTATAATATTATTTTTGTTTTGAAATTTAAAAAAATTAAATTGTTTAATATTTTATTTATGTAAAAAATTTTAAATAAAATTATAATAATTAAAAAAAAAAGAAATAAAATAAGTCAATTTTTTTTTTTTGTAAAAGTAAACATGAAGGCCTTAAGGTTGAATCTGGGATAAATTCAGGCAAATTAAAACAACAGGACGAAGACTGAAAATTCATCACGATCATTCAAAGCTATCATGTCATCGAATCTCAAGACTTTTAAAGGTTACAAAAAATAAAAATAAAAATTATCCATTTTTAAAAATTGACTCATGCATCCAGGTTTTTATAATTCATTTCAATTCATGATAAAAATTAAATTTAGAAGTGAGTTAAATTCATTTCAATTCACTTCTATTTTATCATTATATTTTTATAATTTTTTTATACAAAATAATAATTTTTATATATTTTTTCAAATTTTAATATATTTTTTTAAATTCTAATACATATTTTTTAAATTTTAAAATAATAATAATATTAAAATATAAACTAAATTCATCTCAATTCATCTCATTTCATTTCCGAATTCAAACCGAATCTTAATGTCACAATAGGTACGTAGCTGCTGGCTTGGCAACATATCCATAAACAAAACTCCCTCCTATCTTCTCTCATTTTATAGTGTGAAAGATTCACCACTAATGTTTAATGTTTGTAATGATATCTTTGTAGCTTGTTTTTGAATCATCGTGATTAGAATAAAAAAAAAAAGAAAAGAAAAAAAACACACACACATGAAGCAAATGAAATCCACAGGGTGGTAAGGTTTCTGTTATCAGCTTATATTGATATTTGTGAAGGACATGATTTCTAATGGTCCCTAATCTGGGTCACTACCATTGATCCAAATTCCATAACCAGCACCAGGCTCCGTCCTATTCCCTGATAAGACCCCTGGCCTTTCACAGTGACAACTGACGACAAATTTTTTGAGGACAGCAGTCTTTTTCACCTACTGTTATGGAATCAATATGATGTACCACTATTATAATCGGAAAATGATATACACGATATATTACATAATAATTTATACAATATATAAATAAAATAAGAATATTTTTATAAGTTATGGTTAATTTTATAAAATAATTTATTAAAATATTTTTAATTTATGCATATATTATATAAATTATTGTATAAAATAATGTATGTAACATTTTTCATTACAATTTTCACTAGAAATTGATCTGTGATTGGATATCCAAAAGGACACGGGGAGAGAGCTTTTTTCTTTTAGCAAGTTGCAACAAATTACCCAATTCTCACCTAATATAATTCTAAAAGGTCAACAAAATAGCATTAGCATAGTGGTTGGACCATCAAATAATCTTCCAATATAAAGACACAAGATGTTAGCCTTTCAACTTATTTGCTAACCTCCATTTTTATTTTGAAATAGGTAATAACGTACGCCGAACCATATATGGCTTTAGCTTTACTCCTACTCAAAGACCCCATAAATAAAATCCCACCTCAGATACCACTACTCTCAAAGTCCTCATCATTCTGTTTCATAAATTCCCCCACTCTTATGTTTTTTCCACCATTATTAAGCTAATTCTGAGATCTTGATCACTTCAATCTCCTTCAATGAGTTTACCAGCTTCTACTTCATCAGGCACAATGAAACCTCCCAGAGGAAGGCCACCTCTTCCCGTCATTATTATTATAGTTTGTGCTGTTGCCTTCATTGCTCTCTTCTATACAGAAACCATCACTTTTCTTTCTCACAGTTCCATTTTCAGGCTCAAAACCTGTACCAGAAAAAACTCCATTAGAAAATCAAGTAAGTTGCTAGATTTTTCTGCCAAAAACTACTTCTTTACAATTAGTTATTTTAATAAAACGAATATTTTTAAATAAAAGAAAATATTTTTTCATCACAAAATGTCATTTTCGTCGTAAATAAGTGATCATAAATATCCTTTTTTCTCTCTTAATTAGTGACGTTTTCCCGTTTGTCTATCTTTAATATTGGTTATAAACAGCTTATAACGTTGCACCATCATTTTCCATGATCAGATGATAGAGCTGCAGAGAATCATGATATGGATATCAACTCCATTGTAGATGATAGGTTTGAGTTTGACCCGGATGAATGCAATGTCGCTAATGGAAAGTGGGTTTTTAACAGTTCTATAAAACCCTTATACTCAGACATGTCATGTCCGTATCTCGATAGACAAGTTTCTTGCGTCAAGAATGGACGCCCGGATTCTGATTACCGGCACTGGGAATGGCAGCCGGAAGATTGTACCTTGCCTAGGTTGATGATCATAACATGATCAACAGTAGTTTTAATATTAATTATGTGTACAAATTAAACTCTCACACTGATTTAATATCTATATTGTAGGTTTAATCCAGAAGTGGCTCTTAAGAAACTGAGAGGAAAGAGGTTACTGTTTGTGGGAGATTCGCTGCAGCGAGGTCAATGGCAATCTTTCGTATGTATGGTTGAATCCATTATACCAGAGGACCAGAAGTTCTTGAGACAGGGCCGTTCTCATACAGTCTTCAAAGCTAAGGTAAAAGACCTTTTGATTGAACAAATTATTCTTCTGAAGAGTATGTGCTAAGAAAAGCTATGATATTTTCACCAATTTTATATATCATTCAGGAATATAATGCAAGTATCGAATTTTATTGGGCCCCATTTCTTGTCGAGTCCAATTCCGATATCAACATTATAGGAGATCCAAAGAAGAGAATACTGAAAGTGGATTCTGTTTCAAAGCATGCCGAACACTGGTTGGGTGTGGATATCCTTGTGTTCAATACTTACGTTTGGTGGATGAGTGGTCTTAGACTCAAAACACTGTAAGTTTTCTTGGAACTGTTTCATTAATTGAGAAAACAAATTGTCTAGCATGAACTTGATTTCGGTAATTTAATGTCTAATTAATTGAGCGCAGATGGGGATCTTTTGCAAACGGGGAAGAAGGGTTCGAAGAGTTGGATACACCAGTTGCTTACAAAATAGGTTTGAAGACGTGGGCCAACTGGGTTGACTCAACTATCAATCCTAATAAGACACGTGTCTTCTTCACTACCATGTCCCCCACACACACGAGGTCTCTCTCTCTCTCTCTCTCGGAGTCATTGTATGTCATAATTTAAGGTTTTAAGTACACTTGAAACAAACTCCAATTAGGATATAACGAAAAGGACTAATTTTAGTTCAATGACACTTCCTACGAAACTTAAACATTTTTCACCAACTCAAGCCCTGTTGATCACTTGCAAAATGTCGCATCTGCACCTACTCCTGCATTTTCAAAACAAGCTTCGATTTGAAGAATACATACTCTCTCTCTCTCTCTCTCTCTCTCTCTCTCTATATATATATATATATATATTAACGATGTTCTTGATCTTGCTAATGAGGCATGGTAATGATTTCCAATTAAAGTCAAATATCTTTCTGCATGCAGAAGCGAAGACTGGAACAGCACAGGAGGATTATTGAAATGTTTCAATGACACAAAGCCAGTGATGAAAAAGAAGCACTGGGGAACTGGTTCGGACAAGAGAATGATGAGCGTGGTAGCAAGTGTAGTGAGGAAAATGAAAATCCCAGTAACAGTTATCAACATAACACAAATCTCAGAGTACAGAGTGGATGCTCACACATCTGTTTACACAGAGACAGGGGGAAAAGTTCTAACTGATGAGCAGAAAGCTGACCCACTTCACCATGCTGATTGCATACACTGGTGTTTGCCAGGTGTCCCAGATACTTGGAATCAAGTCTTTTTGGCACATTTGTAGCAAGAAACAAGTCCATATGCAATTGGATCCATCCTTGCCCACGTTTGTGTCACAAACAAGACATGATATATGATCAATTATACATACCTTTGTTTTGTTTGGTTTTGTTTTGTTTTTTGTTCTTTTTTTTTTTTTTGTTCTTTTGTTTTTTTTTTTTTTTTTTTGTCTATATCCCTTTGATTTTGTTTGCATTGTATCATATATAGCCAAGAATTCATTCACGAAATTTAACCTTCATGTCTTGCGCCGTAAAAACCCAATCCACGGACTTAATTACCTGAAAAAGATCAGCGTTATGATTGTTAGCAATAAGACATGGGATTTTCATTGCCGTGAATATATAGGCACCAATATTGCAGTTCTATAATTTCATTGCAACCTGCCCATAACATTTCGGTTGGTTTCATGGTGAATTATAATGAGATGAGTTAAAATAAAATTTAAAATTTAAAAATTAAATAAAATATTATTATTATTTAAAAAATTAAAAAAGTTTATATAAAAAAGGAAAAATAAAATCTTTTAACATTATCTATACAAAAGTTTGGTAGTTTTATCGGTAGCACGTAGCAGCAGCGTCCTTATTCAATTGTCTTAAATTTGGGCCGGTGGGCCTTAGGTCATGGGCTATATAAGTACCCAAATTCCAACTTCCGCTACCTTAAGGACGCGCCTATATAACGCTGGTTTCGTTTCCAACATCTCTGACTAATCCCCGCCTTGTACGAGAAGACAGCTTCTTTCGAGTCTTCTCCGTCGCTTCGCCAAGGTTTCTCAGGTGAAAACCGATTACCGTTTACTGTACACTTCTTAGGGTTTTCAATACATGTTTATTAAAATACGGTTAATTTGTTTCATCTCTTCAATTTCTGCAATCGAAGTTTTTGCTGAGCTTCGATTTTTAGGGTTTGGTATTTGAAAAATTAATGAATTTCGGATATCTACCAACCTCTAATGTTTAATTGCTTTTTTCTTGGGCTTCGTTTGGTTGCTACAAGAATGAAAAAGTTAAGAGTTTTGTTAAATATTGTAGATCTTTGTGTTGACTGCTTTAGTGGTTTGGTATTTTTGTGTGCCTCGATTTTATTTTATTTATTTTTCGTTTCCTTGCTGGAAGATACTGTCATGGCGGGGGGAAATTTCATGCACAGAGTTATGTCTTACCTCGTGAACGAGCTTGTCGTAAATAGCCTTGCCAACAGGTACCTTGCACACCTACCACATAATCTGCCTTGTGTATTGGTGTTCTGTTTGATATGTATAACATCATGATATTATAAAACAGAAGCTTCTTTCTCTAGTTGCCGGGACAAAATTTTTATTGATTGGTTATAATTGTAAACCACAATCGGATCTATGGAAGCATTGGTTTATACATTCCTCTTAGTCTTGACTTTAGGAATAATCTTTTTTGCTATTTTTTTAGGGAACTGCCTAAAGCTCCAACTAAAGAGATGAACTGCCATAATATTTTTTCCGCAGCTTACAAAGTTTGAGGAATTTTTCTATATCTTGATTGTTTATATTTGTTTTCGTTTGACCATTTGGCTGTGTCAATGGTTACTGGGTCCTCTGAAATTTGTTACAGTGGTGGTTATTATTGCCGCTTGATATGCATCTTTAAATTGTCTGAACATTTAAAGAAAGAGGTTCATCGTTGATTGAATAAAGAATATAAGTTATATGAAGTTTCATTGATCAAAAAAGTTATATGAAGTTTCATCACAAGCTTCTCTAGTAATCCATTTGGACGTCAGGGACCAACCCCTATTTCCTGTTTTTGGTTTTCCCTTTTTTTTTTTTTTTCCCTTTCTGGTCTTTTTTTTTTTTGGTTTTTTTATTTTTGGGGGGGGCGCAATAAAAATATGCATGTGTTTACCTTCTTGACATTTGATTTTGAGCCATTGTAGAGAATGTCAACATGAAAAACGTTAGCACCCAGATGAAGTTGAACATCCTTATGGTAATTTGTCTCACAGTTGGCTTAGAGTATTGATTATCTCAAAACTATTCTCAGTACATTTACTTTCTATATCACAAGTGATAAAAATTCAAAATTGTCTGATTACCTTTTTGTAGGTTTTTACCATTATCGAAGATGACTGCAACAATTGAAAACTTCATTTTCCTTTTGTTTTGCATAATTATTGTCTACTTGAATGACTGTTTAATAGGACTTAATACCTTAGACAAACTGGTTAATATAATGTTTTGTTGTGGTTTATCAGTGTAGCATTCCAAAGATTTGCCGTTAGAACATCCAAGAGGATTGAGGAGGTTTCAAGTAAGGGTACGTTTTTCTCTTAGAATGTATTCAGGCCTACTTCTGTATTCTTCTAGTGTACTAGGCTATGCTTATTTTGTTCACATCAATAAAATTACTTCTTATTTATAAAAAAAAAAAAAGGGTAAGGATACGTTTATGTGCTTTCCGGTCCTTGTGGTTTCTGTCTTCTCTTTTGGGCATTGTAGTAATTGTGCATTTGTTTGTTTATGCAGCTGCACAGAAGAAACAAGAACTTGCTGAGCGTGTTAAAGATCTCTCCAAGGATTTCGAGGTTGGATTCTATGCCGTGTAATTTGAATATCATCCATTTGTTTATTATTTTAGAGCTTATGGCAATACATGTTGGATTTGATTGCAGTCTTTCAAAAATCAGTGATCTGCAATGGTGGACATGGTATTGCAAGTTTGCAACAACCATATGTACATGATTCTTCTTCCTCCTTTGTGAATGACGAAAACAAGTTTTGTAATTTTAGATTGCAGTCGTGTAATATTATCCTAATGAAAACAATGGGTTAAGAGCCGCCTAAAATAAACTTCTATTTCAAATTGACTATATGTAGTGATTATTTTTATTTGACTTTAATATGGTTGTGTAGTGTGGATGGAAAGAGGAGATTTAGAATTTGGGTTTTTACTCCACAATTTGTAGTACAACAGGGGTGAAGGGAGGGAATCAGGGATTTGTGATTTGTACAGTGTAGGGAGTTTTGTGTTTGTGGATGACTCCTTGGCACCTTGCGATAGTTTGAAATTTCAAATATCCTTCAAAAAAGGAGCGTGTTTTTCTTTTTGGTATGATTTTTGCGAGAAAAATGAAATAAGGTTTGAATTGTAAATGTATACCAAGACATGATGGGAAGGGGGAAAATAGAAAGGCAGATGACCGTTTCTGGAGAAAAGATAGAGGGTGACGGGTCCAAAATATGTTTTGCACAATAACATTATTCATCGCTGGTAATTTGTTTTTGGCTTTGCTATCGACTGGTTAAAAAAGTCACTTCACTTGAGGCAACTCGGGAAAGTAGGGATGTTCAAGACGATCAGGTCAGGACAACGAGCTAGGTGGTAACAATAACATGCACGTGTATCAATAGACTTTTAGGCTCGGTTTAGATTGAAAGATGAGTTAAGAAGAATTTAGTTTATTTTTTAATATTATTATTATTTTAGAATTTAAAAATGTTGAATTAAGATTTGAAAAATGTGTATTGGGATTTGAAAAGTTAAATTGGGATTTGTGTTTTGTATGAGAATTTAAAAAAGTATAATTAGAAGTTTAAGATGAATTGAGACGAATTTGTCTCGTCTACAAATCCAAATTGGTCCTTAATGGTGTTGAACAATTTAATAATTGAAGCTGATTGGTAAACCGGATCAAATTGGATCAGAATTTTCAAATAAAAAATTTAAAGATTTGGTTTCAGTGATAAATCAATCTGTACCGATTTTTAGATTTTTAAAATTGTTTTTATCAATTTGATTTTAAAATATGTTCAAAATTAGACCCGTCACGCATGTAGTTAACATCCTTCTTTGAGCTGGCTTTTCTATCCCTGCCAAACAAAAAAAAAATATGAACCAAAATCAGAGCTACCAAAATGAATGATTTGTAACTAATAAAATGGTACTTTTTTAAGGGTCTGAATAAGAAAAAACTGTTGTTTTTATATATAAATTATAAACTTGAAACAATACACACGCACATATATATGTATATTTATTTAGAGCAGCGTATCGTTTCGGTTCCTTAATTAAAACATACACATTTTCCTTTCTAGAGTCCTAGACCCTACCCATACCATTTGAGATCTGAGAAATTATATATATATTTTTCTTATTAAAAATTTATTATATTAATTCAAGATGACAAAATGTAAAAAAAAAAAAAATTGAGATTTTATTTTCTTAATCTTCTTGTTGATGCAGCTGAAGTGAGCCGAAGTTACAGTCCTCCCAACTTCGGGCCCAAGGAAACCCAACTTGCTTGGATCGGATCTAAATCCGACATATCACGACGGGTCTGGCTTACTCGGCACCACGACTAAAATAAATAAAATAATAATAATAAAATATTGTAATAAAATAAATATCGATTGGAGGAACGGTTGTCGCCCTCTGTCCCACCACTAAAATTATATGAATAATACCACCACTATTATTTTAAATCTTGCATAATGACTTACATAGTGATTTGCATAGTAATTTCAAGACTTATAAATATGGGTTTAAGTTGTTATGAAATTCATAAGAAAATATAGAGTAAAAATAAAGTTTCAGTTATTAAGAGTTCTTAAAAAATTTCTTATATATTTCTCTTTTGCAATAGTAATTTCTTCTTTAGTTTTATAACACGTTATCAGTACGACGGTTCTACCAATTCTGAAACTAGTGATCTTATTCCTCTGTAAGTTTTTCAATACATTATTTGCAGTTTTTGATATATTTTATTGATAATTATTATTTAAAATCTGTGTGAATTTATAAATATATTTTATGAGATACACATATTTATTTCATTATTTATATGTGTAGAAAATGACAAATCTTACAAAATTGGAATTTGTTACTCTTGACATATCTGGGAAAAATTATTTATTCTTGATACTTGATGTTGAAATCTATATTGATGCGATGAACCTGGGTGAAACAATTAAATAAGAAAATCAAACGTCCCTACAGGATCGTACTAAAGTAATGATTTTATTTCGCCATCATCTTCACGAAAAATTAAAAATTGAATATCTTATAATAAAATATCCCTATATTTTGTGAAACAGTTTAAGGGAAATGTATGAACATCAGAAAATTGTCATTCTCCCAAGAGCTCGTTATGAATGTTTGCACTTGAGGTTACAAGATTATAAAAGTGTTAGTGAGTATAATTCCACACTTTTTAAAATAAGCTCAGTACTAAAATTATGCGATGAGAAAATCACCGATGATGATATGCTAGAAAAGATTTATTCTACTTTTCATGCCTCGAATGTGCTCCTGCAGCAGCAGTATCGAGAGAGAAAGTTCAAGAAATATTTTGAACTTATATCATGTCTTCTAGTAGCTGAGCAGAACAATGAGCTCTTATTAAAAAACTACTGACTCAATATCATTTCCTGAAGTGAATGGTAATAGGTTTGTATCATTTTCAGAAGTAAATAGTGCATCCTTTAGAAGAAATCGGTGGCGTGGACGTGGTAGGAAAAATTATAGAAATATTGGTCCCAGAAGTGACCACAGTAAAATGGATAATAATAATATACCGATCACCAGAAGTGGTACAATTCAGAAATGGGTAAAAATTCCCAGAATAATTCTTCAAAGAGAAGTGAAGAGGTGTGCCATAGATGTGGAATGACTGGACATTGGTCACGTACCTGTCGTACGGCCAGGCACTTAGCTGATTTATATCAAGCATCTATTAAAGAAAAGAATAAAATGCATGAAACAAATTTAGTAGAACAATGAGATTATTTATTAGATTCAGTAGATGTAAATATTACTCATCTTGATGTCTCTGATTTCTTTAATCATCCTGAAGGTAGAATTGACCACTTAATTAGAAATGAAAGTATTCCACTCAATTAATGTATTTTTTTTCTATTATCTGTAATAATAGTTTTGTATATTTTTATAGAATCAAGGATCACATTGATGAATTTTTTATCTCTGAGTTGAATGATAAATATATATGTCTGGTTGACAATGCTACACTCACACAATTCTCAAATAAAAGAAATATTTTCAAAATCTAACACTAAGCAAAATCTATATCCATACCATATCAGGTTCATCAGATTTAATTGAGAGTTCCGAAAGAGCTTATATTATGTTGTCTAATAGTACCAAATTTTGTATTGATGTTGCTATATTCTCTTCACAATCCAGAAGAAATTTATTGAGTTTCAAATATATACGTCGTAATAATTACCATATTGAAACGATTAATGAAGACAGTAAAGCGCATATTCTTATTACTAAAATAATATCGGGCCAGAAGCTCGTATTAGAAAAACTGTCTGCTCTATATTCTGGATTGTATTATACAAAAATGAGAACAATTGAATCATATGTGGTAATACACCAGAAGTGCATTGATCCCAAAATATTTATGACTTGGCATGATTGCCTTAGACATCCGGAATCTATAATGATGAGACGAATTATTGAATATTCGCATGAGCATCGCTTAAAGAATCAAAAGATATTTCTACCCAATGAATTTCCGTGCTCTGCATGTTCTCAAGGTAAGTTGATTATCAGACCATCTCCCTCAAAAGTCATTGTTAAATCTCCATCCTTTTTACAAAGGATTCACAGATATATATGTGGGCCTATTCATCCATCAAGTAAACCATTTAGATACTTTATGATTTTTATTGATGCATCTAGTCGATGGTCACATGTTTGTCTGTTTTCTACTAGAAATATTGCATTTGCTAAACTTCTTACTCAGATAATCAAACTACGAGCATAATTTCTCGAGTATCTAATTAAGACAATTCGATTGGATAATGTAGGTGAATTTTCATCTCAAACTTTTGATGATTATTGCATGTCAATAGGAATAGATGTTGAACATTTTGTTGCCAAAACGCATACTCAAAATGGTTTAGCTGAATCTTTGATAAAAAAAAGTTTCAGCTAATCCCTAGACTTTTACTTATGAAATCAAGACTTCTTGTTTCTGCTTGGGGACATGCTATACTTCATGCAGCATCATTAATTCACATTAGACCATCTGCATATCATAAATATTCTCCATTATAGCTTGCATTCGATCAACAACCAAATATTTCTCATTTTTATACTTTTTGATGTGCTGTATATGTTTCAATTACACCTCCACAGCATACAAAAATGGGTCATCATCGTAGACTTGGGATATATATTGATTTTGATTCTTCATCTATTATCAGATATCTTGAGCCCCTTGCAGGAGATATGTTTAAAGCACGTTTTGAGAATTGTCATTTTGACGAATCCATTTTTTCATTAATGGGTAAAGAAAAATCGGTGCCTGAAACACGACAAGATATTACTTGAGATAATAAGACCCTGTCTCAATTTGATCCTCCTACGAATGAATGTAAACTGGAAGTTCAGAGGATTATTCATTTACAAAATATTGCAAATCAATTACCGGATGTATTTACTGACACTAAAGGTGTAGTAAAATCTTATATTCCTGCTGTTAATCCTCCAGCAAGGATTGAAATTCCTGAAAGACAAATTGTCAAAACAGCAATAAGTAAGTCTAAGACACGCCTAAAACGTGGAAGACCTATTGGTGCAAATGACAAAATTTCCAGAAGGAAAAGAATATAAAATGAATTTGGTGTTCCTGAAGAACACGTACTCACAATACAGGCTGCAAATATAATTAGTACTCCTAAAGAGCTCAAATCTTCTATTCCAAAACTTTCTGAAGAGTATAAATCTCTTGAAAAGAGACCTCCTTAAGAGGTGTTTCATGAAATATTTTCCCTTGAAAAGGAACAGGTACCTGAAAATAATGAGATCTCAATACATTTCATGAGTACTGGAGAAATTATGGATAGAAATAAAACTGTTGTCGACATCATATTTTCATATAAAATGGCCATTGACATTATCAGAAGTAATGAATAAAGTGAGCCAAAAACCGTCAAAAAATGTCGACGTAAAAATGATTGGCCAAAATAAAAAGTAATTATTGAAACTAGATTAAATTCGCTAGCAAAATAAGAAGTATTTGGACCTGTTGTCCAAACACCAAAGGCTGTAATGGTCATTGGATATAAGTGAGTATTTGTACGAAAACACAATGAGAAAATTGAAATTGTGCGGTACAAAGCGATTCGTTGGATATAAGTGAGTATTTGTACGAAAACACAATGAGAAAATTGAAATTGTGCGGTAGAAACCCGGGATTGATTATGAAGAAACATTTTCTTCCGTTATGGATGCAATCACATTTAGATTTTTGATCAGTCTGATTGTTACAAAAGGATTAGAAATGTGGTTGATGGATGTGGTCACTACATATTTATATGGATTTTTAGACAATGAAATATATATGAAAATCCTTAAAGGATATAAAACGCCTGAAGCATTTATAAGTACATCTAGAAATATGTACTCTATTAGATTAAAATTTTTATATGGGTTGAAGCAATTCAGACGCATGTAGTATAATTGTTTAAGGGAATATCTATTGAAAAAAATATTTGAGAATAATCATATATGCCCATGTGTTTTTATTAAGAAATCAGAATCCGAATTTATCATTATTGCGGTTTATGTTAATAATTTAAATATTGTGGGAACTCTTGAAGAGATCCCAAGAACCGCTACATATTTAAAGAATGAATTTGAAATGAAAGATCTTGGCAAAATAAAACTTTGTCTCGGCCTGTAGCTCGAGCACTTGCCAAATAGAATTTTTATTCATCAGTCCATGTATACTGAGAAAGTCCTGAAACATTTTTATATGGACAAAGCTCATCCCCTGAGTACTCCAATGATTGTTCGAACACTTGACGTGAAGAATGATCCATTCCGTCTTTGTGATGACGATGAAGAAATTCTTGGTCCTGAAGTACCGTATCTCAGTACAATTGAAGCTTTGATGTATCTTGCAAATTGCACTCGACCAGATATTATATTCTCAGTTAATCTGCTTGCAAGATATAGTTCTGCACCAATTCGAAAGCATTAGAATGGTATTAAACATATTTTTCATTACCTTCAAGGTACGGTTAATATGAGATTATTTTATCAACGTGGATCAAGTCCATAATTGATTGGGTATGCAGATGCATGTTATCTTTCAAACCCACACAGATGTAGATCTCAAATTGGATATTTATTTACTTATGGAGATATTGTCATATCATGGAGATCTGTTAAGCAGACAATATCTGCTACTTTTTCAAATCACTTATAGATCATTGCTATTCATAAAGCAAGTCGAGAGTGTATTTGGCTGAGATCAGTAATTCAACATATATAGGAAAAGTGTGGACTCTCATGATCAATAATAGCTCAACAATTTTATATGAAGATAATAGTGTTTGTATCACTCAAATTAGAGGAGGATATATCAAAGGTAATATAACCAAACATATTTCACCTAAATTCTTTTTATACTCATGAACTTCAAGAGAAAGATGAAATTGATGTCAAGCAGATACGATCTAGTAATAATCTGACAGATTTATTCACAAAGGTATTACCAACTGCGACATTTAAGAAGATTGTGCATAATATTGGAATGCGAAGACTAAAAAATCTATTGTCATGCACTTTTCAGGGGGAGTAAATGTCTTGAAAACTTGTGCTGATTGTACTATTTTTTTTTCGCTAAAGTTTTATTCTACTGGGTTTTCCTTTGCAAGGTTTTAATGAGGCAATCTTAAAGCACTTGTGGATACATAAGAAGATTATACTATTTTCCCTTCGCTATTGGTTTTTCTTCCCACTGGATTTTTTCTTGGTAAGGTTTTAACGAGGAAAATTCTTTATGGGTGGTCATTTAAGAATGATTGTAATGAAACAAAGATCGATTGGAGGGACGACTGCCGCTCTCTGTCCCACCACTAAAATTATGTGAATGACCCCACCACTATTATTTTAAATCTTGCATAGTGCTTTGTATTGTAATTTCAAGGCCTATAAATATGAGTTTCAGTTGTTATGAAATTCATAAGAAAATATAGAGAGAAGAAAGTTTCAATTATCAAGAGTTCTTAAAGAATTTCTTATATATTGTTTCAATTATCAAGAGTTTTTAAAGAATTTCTTATATATTTCTCTATTGCAATAGTAGTTTTTTTTTAATTTTATAAAAAATATGTAATAAAAAAAATGAATAAAAATAAAAATAATAATAATAATAATAATGTTATGAATTGTAAATGAACGATCGAAACGGCGCCGCCCCCTGTCCCACCACTAAATTATGTGAATGACCCCACCACTATTATTTTAAAATCTGCATAGTAACTTGCATAGTGACTTGCATAGTAACTTCAACGCCTATAAATATGGGCTTCAGTTGTAATGAAATTCATAAGAACATATAGAGAGAAAGAAAGTTCTTAAGAGTTTCAGAGAATTTCTTTTATATTTCTCTTGCAATAGTAGTAGTTTTCTTTTTAGTTTTATAACACGTTATCAGCACGAGGTTCTACCGATACTGAAACTAGTGGTCTTCTACTTCAAGTAAGTTTTTCAATATATTATTTGCAGTCCTTGAGATAAATATTAAAGGTAATATTTCTGAATATTACTTGATGAAATTTTATTTTTATTCTCATGATAATGTGAATATATTTCTTAAATTCACAGATTTATTTTTGTAATATAATGTCAAATATTGATATTTATTACTATTGACATTTCTGAAAAATGTTATTTATCCAGATCCTTGATGAGATCTATTTGGATATGATGATGAACTTGAAAGATACAATCATAGAAGAAAACCATGTGTCCCTGAAGGACCGTGCTGTGTATCTCATGATGAAAAATCATCTTACTGTGTGAAATGAATTAAGAGAGTGATATAAGCACCAGAAGATGTAATCCTCTCAAAAGATCATTATGATTTATTGCACCTGAAGTTGCAAGATTTTAAGAGTGGTATTGAATATTCTGCACTCTTTAAAATCAGCTCAATATTAAAATTATATAGTGAAAATGTCACTGATGATGATATATAAAAGAAGACATTATTTTTCATACATCGAATGTGCTCCTGCAGTAGCAATATCGAGAGTGAAAGTTCAACAAATATTCTGAACTTTTGTTTTGTCTTCCAGTGATTGAGCTAAATAATGAGTTTTTGTTACACCAGTTACGTCCTATTAATGATATCGAATTTACACAATTCCCAGAAGTGAACGGGAACTAAGGGCGTAGACGTGGTAGAAAAATTATAGAAGTGTTGGTCCCAAAAGCGACAACACTAAAGATGATAAAAATATATCGTATCACCAGAAGTGATCAAACTCAGAAAAGGGTAAAGGCCCTCAGAATAATTCTTCATAAAAAAAAAATGAAGATGTTTGTCATAGATGTGATATGACTAAACAGTAGTCACGTACCTGTTGTACGGCCATGCACTTGATTTACTTATACTAAGCTTTTATATATAAGTTTATTAATATTTCATCATGTTTTGAAATAATGAAATATCGGTGCCTGAAGCACGACAAGAAATTACTTGGGATAATAAAGTCCTGTTTAAATTTGATCCTCTTATAAATAAATGTGAACCAGAAGTTCAGAGGATTATTTATCTGCAAAGTGTTGCAAATCAATTACATGATGTATTTACTGACACTAAAGGTGTTGTAAAATCATATATTACTGCTGTTAATGCTTAAGCAGGAATTGAAGTCCCTGAAGGACGAGTTGTTAAAACAGCAATAAATGAGTCTAAGATACACCTGAAGCGTTGAAGACCTATTGGTGCACAAGAAAAATAAAAATCGGTGCTCATGAAGAGACCGTATTTTCTAATCCTCCTGAAGAGGTAACTCCTGAAGAGTGTAACTCCTGAAGAGTATAACTCCTGAAGAGGTAACTCCTGAAGAGTGTAACTCCTGAAGAGTATAACTCCTGAAGAGAAAACTCCTGAAGAGTATAAACCTCCTGAAGAGGAACCTCCTGTAGAGGTGTTTCATGAAATGTTTTCCCCTGGAGAGGAACAATGAGATCTCAATACATTTCATGAGTACTGGAAAATTTATGGATAGAAATAAAACTGTTGTCGACAACATATATGATAACACGTGACATTACCAGAAGTAATGAAGAAAGTGAGCCAAAAATCGTCGAAGAATGTCGACGTAGAAATGATTGGCCAAAATGGAAAGCAGTTATTAAAACTGAATTAAACTCGCTAGTGAAGCGAGATGCATTTGGACCTGTTGTCCAAACACTAAAGGGTGTAATATCTGTCAGATATAAATGAGTATTTATACGAAAGCGTAATGCGAAATGAAATTGTGCGGTATAATTTGTCGCACAAGGTTTCCTGCAGAAACCCGAGAATAGTTATGAGGAAACATATTTCCTTGGTATGAATGCAATCACATTCATATTTTTAATCGATTTGGTTATTACAAAATGATTAGATATGCAGTTAATGAATGTGGTCCCTGCATATTTATAAAGATCATTAGATCATTACATATATAAAGATATACGATACTTGAAGCATCTAATCCAAGTACATTTAGGAGTATGTACTTTATAAAGCTTCAAACATCTTTATATGGATTAAAGCAATCCGAACGTATGTTGTATAATTGAATCAACAAGTATCTATTGAAATAAGGATTTAAGAATAATCCTATATGTTCATGTGTTTTATCAGAATCCGGATTCGTCATTATTGCAGTTTACGTTGATGATTTACCTTGTTAAAACTCTTGAAAAGATTACAAGGGTTGCTATAAATTCAAGGAATGCATTTGAAAAGGAAAGATCTTATTATTCAATTCATAGATGAGTTACAAGAATTTGAGATTTCTAGCCTCATCTCTCAAATGCATTTGCTCTTCATAAAGCAACATATCATCCTTATCTAAAGGATTAGGCAGTCGAAATGAAGAGGCAAGTAAGGATTTTAAATCCTTATTCTCTTGCTTTAAGTCTGTAATTTTTCTGTCAGACTCTTGAACGAGTCGTTGAAGTACGGAAACCTTCTCGTTAAGCTCCTCAATCTGACGATTTTTGGATTGTAATCGGTTGGAAAATCCGACAATAGAGGAGGAGTATCTGGTGCCGAGAGTCACCAGCTCATAAACAGCTTCACGATCTGACTTATTAACCAGATCATTTGCTTGCTGCAACATGGCACCTGCGGAAGATGCAGGAACAACTTGTAATTGAGGCGAAGGATACCTCATATGTTGATCGTGAGAAATAGTAAAAGGAAATTGATGAGCCATTGGAAATTTGTAGAATAAGAATACAAATACAGATGAATTATAGATATGAGAAGAAGATTTGATACGTACTAAATGAAGCTAAAGACGGTTCTTATAGAAATGGAAATAAGAACAAGACAAAGCATCATCTCTTCAAATCTCACTTTACAAGATATGCTGGATGCATAATTTCAAAAGCCAGCGAGATTAATTACAGCTATCCCTATTTTCTTGTAAACGCTGAACCTCTGCCGTTAGCTGCTGTTGTTGACTTTGTATCTGAGCTCTCTCTCGTTCCAGCTCTTCTACTCGTGTTTTTAGGTCACGAGAATACCAATCTACAAGTTTCTTCAGCTCCTTGTTTTCTTGTCTTAAATCTTTATTTTTTCTATCTTTAGTTGCAAGCGTTTGATGCAACTCAGATATTTGATTTTTAAGATGATCAACTTCACTCGTTCTCGCCAATAGCCTCTGAGACATGGTTGTAAGAGAGGCAGCATATTGAGCACTGAGGGTTCTTGATGCTGCAACAATTTCAGGATCAGATTTACTAGATAGATATATCTCTGCTCCTATCATGGTGTTGACAGCCTCAGGAGAAAATATAAGTGGTTGAGGTATAAAAGGTTCGTGGTTTAAATCTGGGACATTAGAATTTCTATCAGACATAATATCGTTATGGATGAACAACAACTGAATCTATGAGCAATGCGAGATCTTTTTGCTGGAGTAAACCAATGGTAAAATTGGTTATATTTAAACAACAACCCGAAGGCTTCAAATCTCTTCAAGATCTCGTTTGTCCACAATGTCAAGCGGATTTGATTTTCCGCCGAACCGATAATATTAGACCTCAAAGCTTTTACAGCTTTTATCATACATAGATGGTTTCCAATGTTATTTCCGCCGTATATAAACAAGTTCTTCCTAATAACGCCGAATGAGGGGGAGAAAATTTTAGATGAAAATATTATCATACTCTCTCTAATGCATTATTTAGTTGGAGATCGTGTTTGAATTCTTAACTTGTTATATATACTGAAATTATATTTGCTTATTACTTGAAACACTAATGCATATTATCAGGGGGAGTTTAAGTATTACTGCAGGTATCAGATTTCTATTAAGTTTGTCAACCAGATATTATTTTTCATCTTCAAATCACTCAGAGATTATTGCAATTCATGAAACAAGTCGAGAGTATATTTGGCTGAGATCAATGACTCAACATATCCAAGAAAAGTGTGGTATTTTGATAGCTCAACAATTTTATACGAAGATAATGCTGCTTGTATCACTCAAATCAAAGGAGAATATATCAAAGATACGATCAAGTGATAATCTGGCAGATTTATTCACGAAGACATCACCAACTACGACATTCAAGAAAATTGTGCAGAATATTAAAATGTGAAGACTCAAAATCTATCGTCATGCACTTTCCAGGGGGAGTAAAAGTCCTGAAGACTTGTGTTGATTGTACTCTTTTTCCTTCGCTAAGGTTTTATCCCATTGGGTTTTCCTTTGCAAGGTTTTAATGAGGCAATCTTAAAAGCACTTGTGGATACATAAGAAGACTGTACTCTTTTTCCTTCGCCATTGGTTTTTCTTCCCACTGGGTTTTTCCTTGGCAAGGTTTTAACGAGGCAGATTCTTTATGGGTGGTCATTCAAGGGGGAGTGTTATGAATTGTAAATGAACGATCGAAACGGCGCCGCCCCCTGTCCCACCACTAAATTATGTGAATGACCCCACCACTATTATTTTAAAATCTGCATAGTAACTTGCATAGTGACTTGCATAGTAACTTCAACGCCTATAAATATGGGCTTCAGTTGTAATGAAATTCATAAGAAAATATAAAGAGAAAGAAAGTTCTTAAGAGTTTTAGAGAATTTCTTTTATATTTCTCTCGCAATAGTAGTAGTTTTCTTTTTAGTTTTATAACAAATAAATGTTTAAAAAGATTTAGGAAACTTTGTTTCCAAACCTAGCTTAAAACCTCTACTAATTGAGAGTTGAGACACCTGAGAGAGTTTCTGGATGGGAAGATTCTCGCACTTACCATGGCGACCATCCTTTCAAGAACCGTGAATCGTCTACGCTACGTTAATCGTAATCTCAGCCAATGGAGATCATCGATGCCTTCTCCACCAGTTTCCGAGACAACTTCGCATCGAGCTCTTCCTCTTCTTCAATCGGTTCGTACTGAAGTGAAATATTTTATTTTTCCTCGTTGGAATCGAATGTCGTAGGGTTTTAATCTCTCGTTTCTTCTACATGCTTTTCCCGTCGTTTCTCATAGCCAAATACAATCGTTAGACTCTTTTTTGTTCCTTCATTTTCAAGTTTATCTGGCATTTGTAACCGAGATTGGATATTTCAGGTTGTACCTCTAGGGCTCGGAATTCAGTCTTTAGCCGCACATCAGATATGTCTGTTTAGTAGTTCTGCTGCCACTGTGAATCCAGAAAATCAAACATCAAAAAGTTCTGGAGACGCTAAATCTGGCAATGGAAAAGACTCCGGAGGATCACACGAGAGCAGTGACGCTGGAAAACCTGTTCGCGGAGGGGTAATATATTTTGTTCATACAATGCTTACTATTTATCTTTTAGAATTATTATATGAGTAAGGGGATGTTGGGAGGATGTAAGAAGTTTTCATGAATAGTATAAGAGTGTTTGTGAATGGTTTAAAATCTTCTTTAGAGGATGTTTTGATAGAGCTTTAAAAAGTGGCGGGATCCATGAACGGTATAATAAATGAATTAATCAGTCTGAGGCCACCACGGGCGGCCAGGTTAGGGTGGCTGCCTAATTTTTTTTTTTAAATATTTTAAAAAAAAAATTATTTGGAAGACGGTTTTTTGAAGTTTTCAAATTTTGAAGGGATTTTAGCAATCCAGATATGTTGGTTTGGGAATAAAAACCTCTTCGACTCAAAAATGGTCTCTCACTTTAGAAAGTGTTTTGGTTGCCAAACATGGTCAAGTCCTTTGATTTTAGGAACTTTGGTGTTTATGAGTTGATTGAATCTACTTTTGCAGCCCATTTCATGGTTAAGTTTTCTTTTGCTCGTTGCTACTGGAGCTGGAGTAATCTTCTACTATGACAACGAAAAGAAACGACACATTGAAGGTAGATTACTATGGTGAGTAGGTTATAATTTAGTTGTGATTGTAGAAGTATCTCATAAGGATAGGATATATATATATATATATATAAGAATTTCCTATGGAATTGGTCTCATGAGTTTTTGACTTGGTGCCTTGGTCAATCTTGATCTGGAATCTTTGTTTTAGATCCTGGGCACAATTTCGTGATTATCATAAATTATCCTTAGTTAATGTGAAAAGAAGTTTGAGGGCAAGTAAGACTTGTGATGCTCATAACTGGTAACAAGTTCCATTGTGACTAGAAAAGCTAAAATGCCATGTCATGATAGACACCTGATAGGAGTCACTTTTTATATTACCATCCTGTGTGTCGCCTTATACCACACCGTTCCTATCTTTCTTTGGCTAGGGGGAGGTTTAAATGGTATCATTTATTCTCTTTTTAATTACATTCAGATAAAATCTTGATTAAAATCTGTTACATAATCTATTCAAACATATTCTTCAAAACCAACAACACGCTTCAATAAAATTATTCCACTGATTGAGTTGAAAGGTGGGATATCTTTCATATTGTAGCGTCTTCAATTTTTCTCATTAATTAAGCCAATAAGATTTAGCTCAAATAACACTTCTATAAAAATAGGATGGAGGTTGAGGTTGTGAAAGACGGTGCCTGTGTAAAGAGCTTAGAAATTTCTTTTTGGTACTTCATTCATTGATTGTATTTAATTTTAACAGCATGAATTTTCATGAGTTTCTGGTATAACTAGATCATCATGCATAGGTGAGGACGCTCTTGTATCTGTTCTGTGTACTTGGGCTCTTGCCTATTCTTATTGTTAGTCAAAAATATAGTTGACCAATCAAAAAAGTTACTGTTTAAAAGTATGCTTTGTATGATTCCAATAACTAGTAGATCATAATTTCTTATATTGAGGTGATGAAATGGATTACAAGTTTTTTTTTGTTTTTCATTTTAACAAAGACGTAAGTTGGGATATTCATTTTTGTGTTTGGGCCTGGTATGCTCACTAACATGTGCACATATTGAGTGTTGGTAAAACAGTATGGATTTTGGCTTCTGTCTTGATGCATTCAAAATGAATGGCATTACGTACTGTATGTATATATGAGGTTATATGATGCCAATGATTCATCTTAAGCGCATCACACACTTATTGTTGGAGCATTACCCTAGTGGCTTTCTTGTTACCTGGCCATTTGCTACTAATCTAGCTTGTGTGTTTTTCAATATCTTAATTATATGGTGGTTGGTCTTATTGTTTTTTTATCAGTGGCAGTAGGTCTTAATGTTTTTAAGTGTCATGCTTATTAAAAAAAATGTTTTCAGTGCCATGAGGGTTTAGATTGGCTTCAACATAAAACATTTAATTACTATTAGTGGCTTTGTATCTTTACCAATCAAAAAGGTGGCTTCGTCTCTCTCTCTCTCTCTCTCATGCACACATACACACATATCGGAACAGTTGCATGTGGTGTTACATAGCCTTTCAAAGAGGTTACAAAATTATATTGGAATCTGCCTCTAAAACTGGCATACTGATATATGGTTGCATGCATACCCGATGGGTGGCCTTTATTGTCACAATAGGAAATTACCATAGTTGTGGACATTGGTAATAAAACTACCACTTTTTTTATAAGTAAAAATATTATATATATATATATATATCAATAGGAGTAACATAGTACATTGGATGTATACAAAAAAACACCTAGCCCATACTAGAAAGCTCTTAATGATGCAAAAATTCCATGAAAAACTATCCAAAATAAATCAAGCCCGAGTTGGAATAAAACATCCCTCTCCGACCCCAACCCCCAACCCCTCAATTCCCTTAAGACTAATACTTCATCCGAAACTCCCTCTATGAGAACATTTTCATAATGCCCTTCCTTTAGTCTTCCCTCGACTTGACCTTCCTCCCTTAGCATCATAGTTGATTGTCCAAGAAAAACGCTTTAACCCCCTGCTTTCTTAAAGTTGATTTGGTGTCACAAGAGTGACTCGCCTCAATTGCGGTGAGTAGTGCTTTAAATTGGTCTTCACATCCTCCATGTGAGAGTTCTATGATATGCTGAATCTCGTTAACCTTATGTAGAACCTTAATCCGATGGTGAACCTACTATTTTGATATTGGAGGAAGAGAAACCAGGGTAACAACATTATCCCCAGACACAGTACCCAACTGCTCTCTCGACCCTAAACATTCATTCTCACAAGGCACAAATGACAAGCCCAGAATTTACTTCCAAGGTCCTGCATTCAAATTCCAAACCTCCTTAACAATTATATGGTTGTTGTCCTTGGTTGTTGTCACTAATAAAGGTTCCTCCCTCCATTGACGAGGTCATTGATTGTATGTACTCCACTCCCTGAAGATTTTTTCTGTGCCACTTTGTCCAACCCTACTGCTCCTTCAAGAAGTATAGAACAGGTAGGAGAAGCGCTACCTTTTGTTACGCTATTTGCATATTCTAAAAGAGGCCTGTCAGTTTCTTCCAAAGTACTCAAGACCTTGGAAGGACCCCCATCTTCAACTAAAATTGAACCCTGTGATGGCACTGAAGCGCCCTTTGCGGGCACTTGAGGCCTTCAACCCCGTAAGACCTACCCCCTGGCCCCCTCGTCTATTTTCGACCACTTGAAGCACTGAAAGCATCTGTCCTCTTTGTACTCTGAACGGTAACCAAACTACCACTTGAAGCACTGAAAGCATCTGTTTCTCTTTGTATTCTGAACAGTAACCAAACTACCACTTGAAGCACTGAAAGCATCTGTTTCCTCTTTGTATTCTGAACGGTAACCAATTGAATGGTGTAAGCAAGCCATTTCACTCTGTATGCACAAATATGCCACCTAAATACTGAACATGCCAGAATGAAAAAAGAAGGCCATTAGTGTTCATGTTCTAGCCACCTCATTTAACTTGTCGGTACAATTAGGCATGTTGCTTTGTTTTGCTTAACTTGCTATTTTACATTTGTGTTAATTTTTTGCAAGGAGGTTGTTTGCAATTTCTCAGTATATGCCCGGTGTTTATTCTTTGCGATGAAACACATATAGATACCTAATTTTTTATCCAATGAAAATGGTGCACCCTGTTATACACCTTTAATCGTTCTATTGCCTTTTGTTCTTGTTTGTTTTCTGTAATATGTTCATTCAATGTACAATTGAGTTTGAAGGAAAATTTTGAACTTCCAAATATTGGTAGTTTAGCTGATTGTGCTCCTAGTTCTTTGGCTTTTAAATGACTGGCTTGTTTTGTATGCCAAAGTGTGGTTTACAGCATTTGTGTATCCTTGACCTGACCTTACATATTAGTTGGTAACGTCTCTAATTTTGCATAAATTGGTTGGGGTGTTATTGCTGCAGAAATTAATAATGCTTCGAAGGCAGTAAAAGAGGGACCTTCTGCGGGCAAAGCAGCCATTGGAGGCCCATTTAACCTCATCAACCACGAGGGGAAACATGTAACTGAAAAGAATTTTATGGGGAAATGGACGTTGATATATTTTGGCTTCACTCACTGCCCCGATATTTGTCCAGATGAGCTGCAAAAGTTAGCTGCTGCAATTGATAAAATAAGTAAGTTTCTAATATTGATTTTGATGTCCACTTGGTGGAGCAGTAGGCACAACCAAAATATCATCTGAATATTTATGGGACATTTTCTTAGATACTCTGATTTGAATATGGCACAAAAGAAACTAAAACAAAATTAAAAATTCAAATGTAATGTTTTTAAGATCTGTCATTACTGGGGAATGTTTGATTAGTTATGATTTTAATTTTTACTTATATAAAAAAAAAAAATTATGATTTTAATTCTTGGGAGTAAACTTGCTTTGCCTTGGAGTTACTTTCTCAAGGCTGTGTCTGGTACTCAAAACCCTTTAGAAGTCCTCAGGCACTGGTCCAGTTTATAAATCTCAGTCCTTCATAGTGTGGTATAGAACTTCACTTATAGATGACATGTGATTTACAACGAAATAAGAAACAGCAAATACTCTTTGCAGACCTCTGTCTCTGATTTGTGTTATGGTATTGTTAATTATGTTTTCCACTGACTAATGCAAGCATGCAAGGGCATTTCTTTTTAGGTCTGTGTGTCAGAATTTGGTCCAAACTATTTTCTATTCAGGATACATTTTGGATTAAAACTACAGCTTGTAAACAGAAATATATCTAGGCACCATCAATTTGCTGAATCGTCATGATGTCTGGTGTGGTGGATTGCGTTTGTTCTGATTCTACTACTTATTTCTGGATGTATTCATTCTGCAAAGATAGTTACTATAATTAATTCCTAGGGGTTGACTCAAGTGGTAAAAGCCTTGGTCTTGAGGGTATGTTTCCTCTAAGTCTCAAGTTTGAATCTTGAGTGCAACAATTTCTAGGGGTCATCGGGTTTGGGGAACTTCCCTGTGTATACGTAAGGTGCACTTGTGGAAAACTATTTGCCAAGGGCCTGTGCACCCCTGGGATTAGTTGGAACTTTGTTCTCAGACACTCAATGCCAATAAATAAACAAAAAAACAAAAAAAAAGATGCTAGAACTGCCGATCAGATTGGTGAAACAATGCTTTGCATTAACCAAACTAATTTATGAAGTATTTTTTGAAAAATTTAGCAGTCATCGACGTACCTTTGGGACCAGTGACCTGGTAAATTGGAGTCTTGACATGTCAATACCTCATCTGGGTTTAACAACCATGGTTGCAAAAAGCTTTCATGATGATCATTGCATTTTAAGTTGCTTGTTTTCATGCTTGCAGAGGAAAAAGAAGGGTTTGAAATTATTCCTCTTTTCATCTCTGTGGATCCTGAGAGGGACAATGTTGAGCAAGTAGGCGAATATGTCAAAGGTGCTTAAGATTTTGAGTAGCGTGCTTTAAAGTTTAAATGTACTTCAATGGTTTTATTGCTTATTTTAACTCTTTTTTGGTTGAGCTAAGATTGATTCTCTAGTTTATTTTCATCAATCCAGAATTCCATCCAAAGTTAATTGGGTTGACTGGAACACCGGATGAGATACGAAATGTTGCTCGTGCATATCGAGTTTATTATATGAAGACAGCAGAGGAAGACTCCGACTATCTGGTTGATCACTCGATAGTCATGTATGTATCAGCTTTGTGTTTGCTTATGCCCAAGCCTTGTTTGGATAATGAGTTATTTTGACTTATCTCACCTCATCTAATTTCATCTCATCTCACCTAATCATTATAATTTTTCTAATCTTTCAAACAAAATAATAAACAATTAAAGCTTTTTTTAATTTCAAAACAAAAATAATATTAAAAAATTATTTTAACAATATTTTATTCAACTTTCAACTCTCATCTGAGTCATCTCAACTCAACTCACTATTTAAACCTCCCCTAAATTTTCCACCTAATTTGAGTACTTTATCTGTTGTGCACTTATCTACTCTACCAGAATGTTTATCTATAATATTGACATGTTCTGTTGTTAGTGTTTGTAACTTCATTAATAGATGTTTGTGTTCAACAGTCCTCATTGATTTCTAGTATGACGATATGTATGGAAATCTTGTACAGGTACTTGATGGGTCCTGATATGGACTTTGTAAAATTCTTTGGGAAAAACAATGATGTTGATTCGCTTACTGATGGCATTATCAAAGAGATCAAGCGGTACAAGAAGTAGTATTATTATTCTACTCTTTCCTTCTAAACACACTCTTTGAATGGTCAATTTTGAAAATTCTCGTCGACAAAGTACCTTTTTTCTAGGGATATTCCTGGAGTTTGGAGGTTATATAATGAGATCAGTCTCAGAAGATAATTGTTCTACTTGGGGATCGGAAATTTTATATTAAACATTGAGCTTCTAGATGATCGACGTGATTGTCTGGCTGATTGTCATGGTCAAGTGATTTAAGCTATATGCTCTGTAGTCTGTTTGAAGAGAGCAAAAGCTGAGTTATTTGCATGGTCTAATCCATAGTTTAATCGGTTTTCTTGGGATGAGTAAAACCAGCTGACTGAGAATATTGTAGCTTTTGAAATGCAGAAACTAGCTTTCATAATCTGATGTAGTGATATGGTTAAGAGGATAGAATGTGGGTATATAATCGGATCGTAATCCCACACGCACACACGAATCTATTTCCCAAGCTGGGCTTGCACCTATACATTTTAGAGTAATTCCATTTGCAGCCCCCACTCTGAGATTGTAAGTGCTGACCCTTCATTAAATGGAAAAAAAAATTATACCATTTTGAGAGATGTCATTGTAATCTTAAAAAGTTTTAAAGATAAATTTGTGTAGGTTTGCATGAGCAGTTTCTATTTGGGAATTGTATGTAGTATTGTTCTAAATCTTCTGTAAATTGATTATTATTATTTAAAGGAAAAAAGAAAGAATTACGATTTGCTGAGGCCAATATCAAGCCGACCCAGTTACGGCTTTGGTCTTATGTTATGCCAATTCCACAATGGATCACGAACACCAATCTGATTATAAGTTGTAAAGTAATACTAATAACAATAAAATGCATATAAATGAAAGGACGAGAATTCAATATTATTCTATAATATCTTATTCTACGAAGAACATTACTAGGATTTGACATGACGCAAATTCTCTTGAAAGAGGATGTCTTCGGGAACGCGGACATAGATGGTGTATAGTTATCGTCATAGGAGATGAGGAAGCGGTACTTATTAGCGAGTGTCCAGAATATAGAGATACTTATAAAATTAATTTGAATATATACTTATGTCTTCAAATATTCGTATATGTTGTGATAAATAAAATCAAATTGCTAAAATTAACGAATATGTAATAGTCTAGAAGTAAGAATTATGTACACTTGTCTAAAAATGTACACTTGTCTAGTTGTCAATTATGTAAGTTATTATTCATATAACTTACACTTGTCTAGAAGTCTAGAAGTAATAATTGTGTACATATAATTATATATAGTTGTCAATTATGTAAGTTATTATTCATTTAGACATTATGTAAGTTACTATTTATAGAAGACCAATAATGTCTATAAAAGTGGATCTTCCCTCAATGAATGAAAGGGCATATAATGGTAGCCGTTCTTACTCTTATAAAAATCTTCCATAATAAATAGTTTACTTTTCATCTTCTACTTGATTCTATTTATATATAACTCTGCGCTTTTACTCTGATTGTTTCTGGTATCAGAGCTTAGAGCTTTGAACTAAGCTTTGGAGCAATGTATAATATATTTATCATATATCTTTTTCTATCTTTTACTAGTTTATTATTCTAAATTATTGTTTTATTTCTAGTTATTCTAAAACCCATACGCTTGCTATTCTCTGAAGCCCATATTTTCTCTACATCCCATATCGCTTATTAAGCAATTTTAGAGAACATCAGAGAGTCTCAGGTTTTAGACACCAAGAGTATACAAAAGGCCTTTAGGTGGCAGGAATAATCTAGGATGTCGAAAAGCAATAGTAGTAATTGTATAGCAACTTTCTTTGGTAAAGATGTAAAAGATTTTAGGCATATTTTACATATAGATAGAGAATCTGAAAATCTTAGTGGTACTTGTGCTTGTATAAATAATCTTAGTGATATGTGTAGTTCTTTTTTCAAAAAATCAGAAAAAACATAAAATATAAATCAACACTATGTAGAGAGTAAGCTCGATAGATTCGAGCTAACTCTGGGCAACGTTCATGAGTATACACAAAAACTCAATAACATCACAAATTTAGATCTCACGCAAGAGACTAAATCCCAAATGAAAGACTTAATCCAAAGTCTAGAAAATGTTCAACTCTACACAGGAGAAATGAATAGTTCATGGGATAATAAAGTCCTTAGATTATTCTACGGAACAGAAGATATACTCACACTTCAACCCGGAGAGATAGAGTACTTTTACGAGGAATACACAAACCTTGTAGAGATCCTAGAATACTAGAGAACTTTGTATAAAAATTCAGTTTTGACCATCCAGGATAGAGAAGAACTGTTACAAAAAATTCAACAAACCTATCTTGAACATCAAAATCTTTTAAATTATTTTCAGTATGAAAATATCATGTTGAATTCAAACTCAGATACAGAGGAAACAATTTCCTCTGAATCTTCAGAAGAAGAATTTGTCGAAAAACATGAGGAAAAACCGAAGGAATCTTCAAGAAAAAGAAAAAATGGATGAACCATTAGATCTAAAATTATTCGGAACTTGGGGTTCTAACAAATCAATCCATGTGGGAGAAAGTAGTGGAATAAAATATGAAATTCCCACATATTCATTACCGTCCTACTTAAGGACTAATGATTTAAATAAAAAGAATGTTGCTCAGCATGGGACATATCTAGATCTAAGTAATATTTCTTTTAAGGATCAAAATAAAGTTATAGATGATTGGGCACAATCTTTATCCATTCTCATAATAAATTTCAAGAATCACTGGGACAAAGGAAAAATTCTTAGACTATGTTGCAACAACTCTTCAAGGAGATGCTTTACAATGACTAAAAAGAAGGAAAAACTCATCGAAAAGGAAAGAAGAGAAAAAATCATTGTTAAGTGATTTCAATAATTTTGATGAGGTTTTAAGAAAATTTAGTAATATTATCAAGAAAAATCTCACTGGTTTTGCAGGAGAACCACTCTTACAAGAATATGCAAACTTTGTCCTAGCCAAACTAGAACTTTGTAATATTTGCCTTTATGAAGAGTATGTTCGAGTCTTTAAAAAATATTATTTTCTGGTAAACCTACCAGGAGATCAATATTAGTTAGAATAGTCCTTTCATAAGTTGTCTAGTCCTTGGGATGAATTTAACCACAAAGGTTACCCAGATTATCTTAGAAAAATAGGCAAATAAGACAACTTAGGATTTAGAATCAAATTTGTTCTAAGATTAATCACTAAACAGTGTTTATCTACAAAAGCTAAAAAACAGGTGAAAAATCATATTAGTCAGTCTAAATACGGACAACAGTATTGTAATAAAATTTTGCAAGAATCTTAGAAAATTGGTTGTTTACTAGTCGGTACCAGAAAGACTTCTAGAAGAAATAAGTTTAGATGGCGTCCATAGAAAAAGAAAAACATTTTTTCCAAAATGAAAAGATATGTTCGTAAGAAAAAACCATCTTTTTCAAAATACAAAAAGAAAAGTTGCAAATGTTATATTTGTAATGAAAAATGACATAACTCCCCATTGTCCTAAAAAAGAAAATGAGCTAAATAGATGATTAAAGTTCTTGAAGAACAGGAACTTGAAATCTTGTTTGGAGAAGAAATCTCTGATTAAGAAGAAATCTTGTATGAAGTGTCCAGTGAAGATGAAAGCTCTTCTGAAGAATAATATATTTTTGTGATGACTGGTCAACCCGATTCGTCATCCAGCCCCTACCTTGATCCTCCTAAAAAAGAAAAAGAAAATCTTAAGTTAGAAGATGTCATAGGAGAATAATTTTCTTTCCCTGAAGAAAAGTTGAAAGAAATTTATAATAAACAACAAATAGATATAAAAGAGATTTACAAAATCTCTAAGTTTAAATTTTTTTCTGCTAGAATTTTTGAACAAATTAGTAGTAACTCAACTGCTAAACTCTCTGCAGAAGGAAAAATAGATATTCTACTTTTTGACACCCAAAAAATGAGAAGATGGCAAAAGAAATATCTTGAGATTAGATATATCCATAGAGGATTAATTCAAATTAGGATTACAGTTTTGTTTAGACAAGGAATAGACACCCATATTCTTGCAATTCTGTTAGATATCTCTATCTCAATCTCAATAGAAGGTAAAAGGAAGGGCCATTCCCTCTTTCTTTCGGGAAGGGCTTAAAAGCGCTTTCATCATGTCAAGCTTCAGGCAACCACTTTCTTGGATGATATGCGGTCCATACAATGGATCGTTCTCATGGGCAATGATAACACCTTCGCCGATGTGCCTGCTTTTCACTATAGCTTCCTGATTAGGCCAACTCTGGGAGGATCGGCTTAAGCCTATTGTTGCTAGGATTTTTGAGATAAGCTTGTAGACAGTGTTATACAAGCTTTGAGGAGCTAGATTCAATGATCCATATAAGGCACTTATAGGAGGAATATAATCTAATATAGTATTGGAGAAGTTTGGTTTAACATTAAACCAAATTATTTCATATCCATAAATGACCCACATTTAGTGGATACAGTTCACCTTGGGATAAAAACTAAGGGAATTGAAATGAAGCCAAGTTCTCATGATTTATCTATTCACTGGAAAACCATCCATGAAATGACAAAAATAACTCAAACATCCACAAAACTGTCAAACAAACACCTTGTAGAAATTTTTGAGTCAAGAGCTTTTGATCAAAAGATCATACTGAGACTTTTGAATTGGAAAGATTTAAAAGTACCCAAACCATGGTTACTTACTAATTTTGTTGAAGGGGGTGAAAATCAAGAATCAAAAAATTTAACAGTAGAGATTATAGCTTTAGGAAAAAATCTCTAGATCAAAAATAAAAGAATCACTCCTACGTATACTCTACATCCTGATTTTGAGTTCTTAGCTAGAAAAAGCTTAAGTATACGGAGAAAATAATTTTTACCAGAACCTGGATAAACCAGTTTTAGTAATTTTGGAAAAGAAAAAGAATCAATTAATGGTGCTAAACAAGAGCCATTTGGTTATAAAACTGTTGAAGTTCCAATTTTGCATGGAACAGAATTTGAAGAATATTCAGAGAAGAAAATCGTGCTACCAAAAACCATCCTTCTACCAGACAAAAAGGAAGAATCTGTCCAAACAGCGCAGTTCTACCACTTTAACTTAGGAACAGATAAATAATCTTTTCTTTTAACCAAAAAAAAAGAAATCAATGTATGTTTTAGGGTATTTCAACTTTTTTGGTTATAAATCATATAGCCTAAATGTTCTAGTAGACACTGGAGCTACAATAAGTAGTTGTAGACCAAATGTGATTCCATCAGAAAAATGGATATCCATAAAACACCCAATTATAGTTCGAGGAATCGATGGCCAAGAAACAAAGATAGATTTAAAGGCTAAAAAAATCTCAATTTGGTTAAGTGGAAACAAATTTATCATCCTGAAAATTTTATGTTTTCCAAATATGCATGGTGATTTTTTTGTAGGAAATAATTTTTTGTCTCAATATTATCCTATACATATAAATCATGATCAAATTGAATTAACCCTAAACAAGGAGTTAATCAAAATTCAAGTTTTAGAATCTCATAAGCATAAGTGTAATTCATCTTTTATGCCACCCAGGCAAGGTGATGAATTAAATTATATCTGTACACTTGATGAAAAACATTGGGTGTATAAAACCTTAGAAGAAAATTTTTATGATCATCCTCTGAAACTTTGGTCAAGAAGGCCTAGGTTTTGTGAATTAAAATTGACTGATCCAAAGGTGATTATAAGAATTAAACACATGGTCTATACAAGACAGGATGTAGAAATATTCGAGAATCAATTGGATGAGTTGTTAAAAAAGCAACTTATCGAAAAAGTTACAAGTGCACACTCAAGCCCTGCTTTTATGGTAAGAAACCATAATGAACAAAAGAGAGGTAAGGCAAGAATGGTCATCAACTACAAAAGATTGAATGAACATCTTGAGTTTGATGGGTATTTTATTCCTAAGAAAGACGTCTTAATCAACCAGGTTAAAGATACAAAACTATTTAGTAAGTTTGATTGCAAGTCTGGATACTGGCAGACCATGCTTACGGAAGAGTCAAAATCTTTGACTGCTTTCAGTACTCTAAGAGGACATTTTTAGTGAAGAGTAATGCCTTTTGGTTTGAATATTGCTCCTCAAATCTTTCAAAGATGGATGGACAATATCTTCAAGCCTTTAAGAAAATTTTGTGTGGTTTATATAGATGATATACTTATTTTTTTCCAAATCAAAAGAAGAACACACAAAACATCTCAAAATTGCTTGTGAAAAATTTCAAGAAAATGAAATTATGTTAGTACCAAAGAAAATCGAAGTGGAAAAAACTATAATCGAATTTCTTGGATTAATTTTAAGCCAAATAGATTTAAAATTACAAAATCATATTATTTCCAAAGTTAAAGAATTTTCTGAAGTTTTGCAGGACAAAAAGCAACTCCAACAGTTACTGGGAATTCTGAATTACAAAAGAAATTTTGTCAAGGATTTATCACACAGAGATTCCTTTGTTAGAAAAGCTAAAAAATGATACAAAACTCTCTTAGACAGATAAGAATGTAGAAGTTTTTCGTTCAATTAAGAACAAAATTTCAAACATCCCTACGGTTTATTTTCCTAAAACAAAGGATAAACTAATCCTCGAAACTGATACTTCAGATTAATGTTGGGGATGTGTCTGAAAGAAAAGATTTGGGAATTAAATCTTTTGTAAATCTACAAAAGATTCAATTCCAAAAACTCTTCAGAAAAAAGAATTAATTTGTAGATATAATTCTGGAAAGTTCAAATAGAACGAACATAATTATATAATTTTTGAAAATGAGCTTTTAGCAATAAAATTAGCAATAAAAGCTTTTCATATTTATTTAGTTCTTGAAATATTTATTTTTAGTACTGATAATAAAGCTCTACGAGATTTTCTTGTTAATAAAAAATAAATTATTGACAAAAGAAGATTAAAATGGTACAACTTTATTTCTCAATATTCTTTTGATATACAACATGTTAAATGGAATACTAATTTTCATGCTGATTTTATGAGTAGGGATCTCAGTACCACTACACAAGTGGAAAATGAATTTGAACCCGACACCTAAACAAGTGATTGGGTCATAGTGGCAAAAAAAAAACCTATACAAGGTTTGTGTTGTATTTCGTGGTTTCCAACCAGGAATTTACACTATTTGATATCAATATCATTCTCAAATTTACAAATTTCAATGAGCATTACACCAGGCTTATCCAAGCATGGAAGAAGCTAAACAAGCTCTCCATGAATATTTTCAACTTCAAAAAACTCCTAAACAAGGAAAAGTAGAAGATTTTTATGATCCCAGACTTCCCAATGATATTTACGAAGAAATAAATAGTATTTAGAAAAGCTCAGTTCTTAACCAAATAACTAAGTTTTGCCAACATATGGCTATTCTGACAAGAAAAATAAAAGATCAAACAGATCGATTGGAAAATTTTAAAAGCCTTCGCTCTGATTTGGTAACCCAAATTGGATAACATGAAGAGCTACAAGACCAGACAATCCAAAATCTTCTTATGCTTACAGATTTGATAAGAATTTCATATTTAAGTTCTCAGAATAGCAAGATTAAATGACTTTGTCTTTTTGAAAAAGCAAAGAGCTTCTTACCCAAAGAAGTTTTTCAAAAAATTTGTTCTCTTATTGAAAATCACACTAACGGGATTACCCAAATCCTGAAAGATAAGATTTTTCATATTAATAATATTTTAGGAATACTAAAAATCACATGTTTCCTTAATCAAAGGGAATTTTATGAAGAAAAAAAAATGATTTTGGCATAACTAATCAAGTTGTGTTTCGAGGATATTCGACTGAACAATGGAGATCGTTTCTAGCAATGATCAAAACTATGTTGTCTCATTGTTTACCAAACTTGAAATGACATAAGTATTACACTTTCTAAAATTGATAGCTCCATTGGATGGAGAATAAAGAAGTTCTTTCAACCTTATCAAATTTGGTTTCTAAAAGAAACTACAGAATATAAACTACAAGAACTTCATAATCCTATCCAAGAAGCATCAAAGGATTTAATCAAAATCCTTGATTATAAAAAATATGATGCACAAAGCCTTCTCAACCTTTCTTTCAAAGCAAAATGTATCAAAAGAATGTCCAAACCACTGACAATGGTCACGAATGGAAGAAAAATTTTTGTAACTACAATATTGACTGATTATGTTTATACGGAAGAAAAAATCAGTCAAGCACAAAAGTTTTTGTCCGATTTAATCACAATGGTTAATTTGGACATTCCGAAAGATATTTGTCTCGTTGCAGAAGATATAATCATTGCAAAACAATACAGTGACGACTAAAGTCCTGATAGTCCACCAGATTATACGGAAGAAGAATTACATAATTCAAAAAATCTTTTTGAATATTGAAGTGGACAAAAAGAATGACGTCAAAAGATTCATGAACGATTGCACCAGCATCTTGTCATGCTATCCAGCACACAAGTCTTCTACGTCATTAAATGTGCTTCTTATTTACAAGAAAAAGAGCGGTAGAGATTAAAAGATAAGTAATAATCTAGAAGTAATAATTATGTATACTTATCTAGAAATGTACACTTGTTTAGAAGTCTAGAAGTAATATTTATGTACATGTGTCCTTATGTATAGTTGTCAATTATGTAAGTTACTATTTTTTTAAACATTATGTAAGTCACTATTCATAGAAGACCAATAATGTCTATAAAAGGGAATCTTCCCTCAACGAAAGGGCATAAAACTGGTAGCCCTTCTTACTCTCGTAAAAGTATTCCATAATAAAATAAATGTTATAGCTTTTTTGTAAACACTTAAAACACCCTCATTTAAGGCAGATAATTACTGTGAACATAAATAACCCTATATTTTGTTGGACCAATTATAGCCCCAAAAGTAAAATACAAAAAACATCAATTGTATTCCAACTTGACAAATGGTATGAATCAGTTACACCTGATGTGGGATAAATTGGGACGATTAGTAGCTAACTTACCTCTTATAACAATGCAAATCAAAATCTGGCTAACAATCCCTTAAAATGATCTATATTGGAAGAGACAAAAGACAAATATTCTGCTTGCTAGCTACAATAACTATGTTTGTATGGTTACTGTTCACCCTCCATTGAATACTTTATAATAATTTCTCATGTTGTACCTACGTAGCAGTTGCATCACTAATTATTATATATATATATATATACATTGGTGCTTGGGTTCATATAATTTACAATAGATTTGAATTACAAAATATTAGAAAATTAAATTAGATAAAAATATATATAAAAATATTAACTTAAAATAGACAAAACATGTGATTTTAGTCAGATTTTAACTTTGCCTTTGCCTAAACCAATGAGAATGCTCTAATGCTCTTAGCTCCAAGTCTACAAAAGCACGCATAAAAAAGGAAGGGGATAAAGCATATAAGTAGTTAAGTAGGGAACAACTCTAATTTGGGAAGTGCTTGTGCCTCATGCACCAAAGGAAATTCCCTGTTTACAACTTTGGGTAGATTGGGTTCAGAAGTGTCTAGTGGTGTTGGTCGTATAAGTTGAATGCGAGTGATGCTACTGGCCGCCAAAAGTATCTCAAATAGGCCCCTCTTTTTGAACGCTCATCAAAGGATAATCAAAAAGGAGGGAAACAGCAGGAAGAATTCAAAGAGTGATGCAATCGAGCCTTTCCTTCGGTATGCAATATCAGGTATGTAAAGCTCATTTCACTCGTAGGCCAGAAGCGGCCCCACGCTTCAGACCTTATTGGTAATCAAAGGTGGGTTACTATAGCAGATGGCTAACCAATTGACTTTAATGATATTCCGTTCTTTTGGCAGTCAGTTAACCGCCAATCCACTACACACAAAACAGAGGCAAATCCAAACCGTTCTACATTTGAATTAACAAAAAGCTCCAAATTGCAAATCCACAAGCACAACAGAACACATTCGGGCAAAGGAATAATGCCGAGCAAATGTTCAGACACTACCACTACGCTAGCAGTTTTTATAACGGATGCGTGTCCTACATCATTCCTTGAGAAACTCATCCCATGAGGGGAAAAACCACACTTCGAATGAAAAAGATAGTCAAAATTCAACAGAATAAGAGTCTGACCACTTTCCCTTGGCATGGGGAAGCATTATACTATACCATGTTAACACAGCTACAAGACTTAAAAAATGAAAAAGAAACAGTAACGCCTATTATATCTATTATGGTGCTTATTTTAAGCTAGAGTTACTATAAAATTTCACTTCTATTATATTTGGCTGAGAGGAGAGACATCGTTATCTCGTCGCTATTGGGGCTCCATCCAATACTGAGACTCCGTATGAGAAGATGCGAATCAAGAACTATATCATAACGTACATCTACTACCTTGTCTTCAGACCACGTTTTAAAATTAAGTTCGCATTCTGCTTCTGCTTTTGCCCCCGCTCAAAAAAATTTCAGCTTGCATCTCAGAATTACGTACTCTCTCCTTCATGCAGGATTTAGCAAGTTCCTTGCCTCCTGCAAACAAATAAGCAAAACTCACATTTAACAAAATTACCTACTAACCAATACAATTTTTTTTTTTTTTTTGGGAGGGCGTGGGGGGAAGGGAAGAAAAGCATGGAGGCCACCTCTAAAAAGCATGAAATATTCAAGGATGGATCAGGGTGCCCAAGTGCCTTCCAAATTACTTGTCCACTTCTCGAGGGATAACACCGTTGCCCAGATAAACCTGTTGCATCTCCTCCCTCCAAATCTGCAAGCATTACAATCACATCATTTAGTTTTTTTATACTCCTAGACTCAAGTTTGGTGCCCAATAAAATGTACCGTATGAAAAGGGAAAACAATAAACACGTGAAAAGGTTTTTTTTTTGGGGGGGGAGGGGGAAGATGGTTCAGGCTTTCATTATAACCAAGCATCTGCCAGCCCCTCCAAGATGGAGGGTGGTCTGGGTGGGCATAACAAAAAGGCATTAACAAAGACACACGAGACAGATCAAAATCATACCGCTTCACGGAATTCCAGACGAATATGAGGCACATTAGTTTTGCGAATGTCATTTCCATCTGGTCCTCTCTTGTAGTACTCTTTCCCAATCCAATGCGACTGAAACAGAAACCTAATTGGTCAGAGGACAACTATAGGCAGGTGACAAAGCATCTCCATGTAATACAATATTTTCTAAAGATTTTAGAACTAAAACTAAAAATTCAGTCAAGCTGGTCAAGCTGATTACACGGTTTAACTAAAAACTTATTGATTGATCAGGATATTTGGGAACAGAAAATAGCAGAAGAGTCTCCTACTAGAATGGAACCTCAATGAACTACAGTTCTAGATATGAGGTGGTTAATTTTCCATAGTTACGCATGCAGTGTCCACAACAGTAGGAACAGAAATCAAATTGATAGTATTGCGAGGTTATGGACATCACATTATCTATGTCGCCATACGGTATCAAAGATGTCACAAGTTAGTAAATCTCATTACTCAAATGAAGACAGAAGACTAATTGCCCACTGCCCACAGATTATCCTAATCCAGCAAAATGACAAGTACCCCATGAAGAAGAGCCACACAGTATCAGTTTTAGTACATACCACCCCCCTCTTTATCATTCATGTAGAAGGGAGCAGCAAGAGATCTCCACAGTTTCCTAAATTATTAGCATGTCCTCTCATGTCAAGGTAAAAGCAATTACCTTCAGGGCATGTGAGAAACCAGATTGGGAGACTGAATTTCGGGCAATCTCACATAGATCACACGAACTGAGCTTCCACACCTGCAATGAAAGGCCGTGAACATATTTGAGCCAGTGTAAGTATGTTGGCACCAAAATACCTATGCACAAATGAGAGAGAGAGAGCTCACTGAAGCTGCTATGCTATATTCTTCCACCAAGGGTTCTTTTGTTAAGTGGATTTGCAGTGGATCATCAGTAGAAAGAGAAACATTGAGACCCCGCAAAAAAAATATAGGAAATGGATTTCGATGATAGTCCAAAAATAAGGAGTTGTTACTCAGTGGAGACATAGCCAAACCAATCTGATAACCAACAAGAAATCTTAATCATACGAGCAGTGAAAGTAACCAAATAATAAAAATCAATCCAAAATATATTCCACCTGTGCTAGATAATACAGATACTGAAGTACAGGTGATTTTCTCAAATTGATTCCATGTGCAATATTATGAGCTGTAAGAAAGGTTGCAGCAAGGTGGTCGATGTCACCAGCCTGGAAATATTACAATAAGTGAGGCAATGAAACAACTGACATCTGCATAAAAGAACAATAAATGTATGATAAATACCTCCCCAGAATGTGGACGGAATTTTATCGTCGTCATGCCTTTTGATTCACGAAGCTGAAAATTGTAACATCAAAGAGATCAGATCCAATGCATCAACATCCAGGCACAGGCATCTAGAAACTAACTATTCAATCGTCAGAATTAGAAAATGCACTACAACCAACAAGGAAAGGAAGCTATTTATCAAGTGATACTCTAAAAACATTGTTAAAGCTTATTGTCAACAAGACTGTCAGCGCTGCTGTCTAGTTTTTCGTTAAGGAAGGGAAAGATAGAACCTTACTCATCAAAAGGGAAAAAAATTAAAAAAAGAAAGGTAAACAACAGTTAACACTATGATTCTGAAAGAGAACACTCAAAAGTAGCAATATAATACCTTGAATTGTAACATTAACTAGTTCTTTTGGAGAGTGTGCCCAAATGTAGCTTCTTCTCTTGGGTTATTACAGTTAAGAGTCAGGTTATCAACCTCGGGAAGTGCACAGAAATTAGTAAAAATACACAATTGCAGCAATCTTGCAATCTAAATAGGTCATAATTTTAGAATTTACTAATTTCTGGTGTCTTATTTTCTTCTGTTTCTTTGAGCTTGGTAGCCTGCTGTATAGGCTGTTTCCACATTGGTTTTGTCTTCAGGGTCATGCCCTATGGCTTAGTCATTTTTTCTTTTTTGCTTGCTTTCCCAAAAAGGAAGCTACCAACCAATGACAGGAGCAATAAGCAATGGCATTCAAAGCTAAGGACAAGAGCAGCAAGCAGTGTGTCTCAATATGTTTCTTAAATTTTTTTCCCTATCTTCTGATAATAAATGCAGCTTCTCAAGTTATAAGGAGGAAGGAACAATCCAGTCAATCACAACAACTAAGAAAATATGTACAAGGTAACATAATATCCCTTCTTCATCCCCAAGTTACATCATTATCTTTCTAGAGAATAATAAAGGAGGGTAGGGGAAAGTCTTAAGCAACCCAAATCAGAAGCGTAAGAAGTTTTAAAACTGATTGTAATGGTAGAATACATGCCTTATTAAGTGTGTAGAGGTTAGCATAACAGTAATAGGCATAGTATGAAAATGCCGGATTGAACACATTGATCCACTGAGCTGGTGTTGGCATGTGTTTTGTAGGCCGTCTTTCAGGCTTACTTTCGTCATCAACCAAATCCAATCCAACAACCTGAACAAGAAAACATGGCAAGCCAGACATCTTAGCAGTTAAATCATAGACCTAAAATATTTTTAAAAGAATTAAAAACAAACTTAAACCAAGCATTGATTTTCTCCAAAAAAAAATATGTATATAGATATATATATTTATTGCTAAACAACACTCCAAAATTTTTAAAAATTAACTAATCAAAGCTTTGTAATCCAAATTACTTAATGCATGCCTGTGTGTGTGTTTAGGAGGGGAAGGGGCCAATCAGTGCAAAAATAGAAATTTTAATGACCAAGTATTTTTACATCAAATTCTTGTAGATGAACTACCAGTAACTCCTTTAGTAACAGTCTTTTATTTTTATTTTCCCTTTTGGCTTGAGTGGATCCTTCATACCAACAGCATCTTTACTTTTAATACCCATTGATTAAGATCTACTAAGAAAGAATTCATATTAGGGCCGCAAGTGGAAAGTGGGGGAGGGGGAGGATCCATACAATACACTTCTGCATGGTAAAAGTCTATAATCAACCTCACTAACACACTCGTTGTGATGTGCCAGAAGAATCCGAAAATCAAGGCAAACTGAATTTGAAGATCAAGATCAATGAGCTTAGAAACTTATTTTTTAATATTTTACTCCATCAGTCAATTTAATTGATTTTCATGGCATGGCCTTTCATGAATTCCTTGTATCACTTTCCAATCAATTGAATTCCTTGTATGACTAAACTAGCACGCTTGGTCATTACTTTTGTGTATGTCCTGTATACTTCGGCATTACCCAGCTATTGAAGTGGTACAGTTCTTGTGGTATGAGGTATAAAAATGGACAGGTTTATTGTGGATAATGCCTGAAGAGGTGGTGGATTTAATAGCTGGGTGGAAGAGTTTGAAGGGCTGCAAGAATGGGGTGAGCATTTGGAAGATGATTCCTCCTTGTTTTATGTGGTGCATTTGGCTTGAAAAGAACAGGAGATGCTTTGAAAACAAAGAATGCTCTTTGGGAGACCTTAGGGACATTTTTTTTAGAACTGAGAAGCTGGGCAAAAGCTTTTGTATTGAAGAAAATATTCTAAATTTGTTTTTTTTTTCTGTTTCTAGTTTTCTTTTGTATTTAGAAAGATGTAGATATTTCCTTTGTATACTTCCTGTGCACTTAGGCTTATGCCTATTTCTTTTGGGAATAAAATATTTTATTACTTATATAAAAAAAAAAATACAGGAAGAGCTGAAGAGGTTTAAGAAGTTCTGAGAAAATAAAGTTTCAAGCAATTTTTTGTTAGCCCAGTTTCAGAGCATTTACAAGCTAGTAAATTTTTTATTCGACCATATTTTAAGGACTCGAGAACAGGCCTTTGGTGATTACAGAGACCACTAATAGAATAAATGTCGACATTTGCAAGAAATGCTCACATGCAGTTTTTCGATATATTATGAACAAAAGACAACTGTTGAACCTCTTATATAAAAATGAGAAAATTTAGGAACCCGGGACAGCATACCTGTTTCAAGAAAACATGCAACTGAGGATGCGAATCTGGATCCACTGTAACCTCAAATAGTGGAATAAAGATATTGTCAAGAATGTTCTGAAAGACGTCACAATTCCCATTTCCTTGTACACATTGTACAGTCGTGGGAGCTGAAAAGACAAAAAGAATTGCGCTGTGGTAACTTAAGATGTATATATATTAACCAGATTCAATGTTCTCTTCTACAAAAAAAGCCCGGAGAAGGACAGCTCCCAAAATTGTAAATCATTGCACCCTTCATACAGATGCTATAAACTTTAAAAATGAGAGTATAACCAAAAAGTAGGCATGATGTAATTGTAATGTGATTGCAGGCACAGCGAAACATCTTAAATTTCCATTTCACCCAATATAATATATCTATATATATAAATTTTTTCTTTCATAAATTCATTCAAATAAAATTTCATTTCACTTATCAAAATTTTGTTCTTTAAGATAGGAAACATTCTTATGCATACCTGAATCAACCAAACGACATTCTCACTATACAATTCATTATTCACTATCCAACTAGCCATTTGATCCCACTCGCTTTGCTTCCTTCCGTATATTGATATTCTGTACTCAGCCATCTGCAGCAAGGACATGGTTCCTCAGAAATCAATGTAATGTTAATTATATATTAAAAAAAAGTGTATTAAAAAGGATCCCTCCTGAAAGGCAATGAACATTCTTTTTTTTGTGATAAATAAACAAATTTTATTGATCAAAGAATGGCAAGGCCAATTACAAAACTCTGATGCCCTAACTAGGTAGGCGTAGTAGAGGCAATGAACATTCTTAAAGCCCAAAGAACAATGATTATCCAATTCTAGAATATTTCTACATGAATAAGGATTCCCACATGGCAAATTTCACAACTAATTTTTAAGATAGGAGTATTTTTGTAAAATGGTGTTACTTTTATAAGTTATTTTACAAAAATACCCATCATTTAAAGCATTGTTTTTTTGGCGGTTCAAGATCATAGCATTTCAACCACCAAAACTATATTTTCTCTTTGTGCAAAAAACAACCGCCTTAAGAATGTAAAAGATAACTACAATATTCATATCATGAGAACTCATGGAAATGTCCAAAGTTTGCACAACTCTTACTCATATTGAATGAAAACCACTAGCAAGTATGTCAACACAAATTTTTACAAAAACGGGCAGTAGAAAATTGTTGTGACAGTTTATTCAACTTAATTTATTAGCATTTATTTATAGGTAAACAAACTTAATTACTCAAAGAATAGGCATAGCCCAATACAAATACAATTACAAACGAAACGCCCTAATTAAGAACGCCCGAAAGAGACAAGAAAATTATGAAAGACCATGCCATTAAAATCAACAGCAATGGCCCAAGTACATAGAATACTATAAAATAAAGCTAGTAGGTCCTCTAGTGATCTCTCCTTGTCTTCAAACATCTGCGCATTGCACTCTTGCCACAGGCACCACATGATACACAATGGGATCATCTTCCAGCCCACTTTAATCTGATGCATGCCTCCTATATTTGGCCAGTGCTGCCACCACAATCTCTGGCATAACCTGAGCCTACTGTACTGTACCAAACACCTCATTCCACAAAGCCTTTGTTGTCTCGTAGTGTAATAGAAGGTGGTCTACCACCTTGCCCCTCCCCACGCATCCAACATCAATATGCTATGATAACCCTCCGCTTTCTCAAATTGTCGGTTGTGAGGATCTTACCCAAAGATGTTGTCTACACGAAAAAGGCAGCTTTAGGAGGCGTCTTATGCCTCCAAAGCCTTCTCCAAAGAAACTGAATGTTAGGCTCTTGAGTAAGAGCCTTATAGAATGAACGGACCGAAAATATACCTTTTTTGGCGAGTAGCCACCCCAAACCATCTCCTTTTTAATTGTTCAATTTTGAGGAATACAAGAGGCTGTAGAAATTAGCAAAGCTGGTCATTTCCCAATCTTATGCTGCCCTACTAAAGCTAGTATTCCAATGAATTTGCCCACCTGACATTCTCATAACATCCGCCACTAAAGTGCCTTTGGCACAAGCAACTTGGAATAGTGATGGAAACAAATCTTGTAAAGCACTATCCCCACACCAAATATATTTCCAAAATTTAATTCTGGAACCATCACCCAATTAAAGACAAGTGTATCGAAGAAGACCCCCCCAAAATCTCCATGTGTTTCCACAAACCCCCTCCATAAGTTCCACTGACTTCTTTAGTACTCCAAGCCCCACATATATCTCCATATTTGCAGCCAATCACCCCTTTCCACAAGGCTTCAGATTCCTTGTTATATTTCCACAACTATTTACTGAGTAGTGCCCAATTAAATCCTCATATTTCTTATACCCAAACCGTCGTTGGATATAGGACAACATACTATCTCCCATTTGACTAGATGAAATTTAAACTCTTCCCCCAAACCGCCCCACAAGAAGTCACGTTAGAGTTTCTCAATTTTGTATGCCACACTAGCAGGTATAGGGACAAGTGATAAAAAATATGTAGGTAAGTTCAAAAGTGTACTCTTTATCAAGGTAAGCCTACCACCTTTTGACAAGTACATTATCTTCTACTACTAATCTCCTCTATTTTCTCAATCACTAGCTCCCATAAAGAGGACGTCCTTGCAGCTACACCCAACGAAAGTACCAAGTACGTCAATGGAAGGGAGGCTATCTTACATCCCAACGTATTGGCCAACTAACGTAAATTAGGCACGACTCCAATTGGCACCATTTCTAACTTATCACAATTCACCTTTAACCCAAATTGCTTTAAAACACAAAAACACAGCCTTCAAAGCACACACCTAACTCCAATCTAACTCACAAAACACCAGAGTAACATTTGCAAACAATAAATGGGATATATTAATGATTCCCTTATCCGAGATTCGAACCGAAAAACCCTCCACGAAGCCATTATGAGCCAATGCTGATATCAATCTCTACCCAAACCTTCCATCACAATGATAAACAACAAAGGTAACAATGGATGTCACATGCCTTGAGAGTTATGGAAGAAACCATCTAGGCTACTATTTATCAATGCAAAAAATTTCACCATTGATATGCACCAATAGATCCCAAACGCCACCTCTCTCCAAAACTACATCTCCCGAGAAGATAAAGAAGGAACTCCTAGTTAGCATAGTCATATACTTTATCCATATCCAGCTTGCAAATGATCCTTGCTGAGTCTACCTTCACTCTACTATCAAGGCACTCAATTGCAATAACTATGGGATCTGATATCCCCTACCTTTTACAAAGAGTAGCCTCATTAGCCCCCACCTTCTTTGGAATCAATGCAAGGAAAGTGGTACATAGGCTTCTCTCAAATTTCCAGCCATGAAGAGCTCCTAAAACACCTTCATAATATCTTCCTATACAACATCCAGCATTCTTGGAAGAATCATATGGAGAAATCATCAGGCCCCAATGCCTTGTCCTTGGCCATTTTCCTCACTACTTCGAAAACCTCATCTTCCTCAAAAGCCCGCTCCATCCGAGAGTTCTCACCCGATCTAATGGAGTCAAACACAAAACCATCAAGGGAAGGCCACCATCCCATCGGCTTGATTAGTAGTTGCTCATAGATGACAACAATATGATCACAAATTGCCAGTTCTTCCCTGCATTCAACACCATCGATTTTCAGCATCTCTATGTTATTGTTTCTCCAATGAGAGTTCACAATATCGTGAAAGAACTTCGTACTTCAATCTCCTTCCCTTAACCACAAAACTCGACTTTTGCCGCCAAGATGTCTCTTCTAATAAGATAATTCTCTCAACCACCGCACCCAACAGTGGCTTTCAGGCTACCTCTTCTTGAGTAAGGGACCTAGCCTCTTGAAGCCTGTCTATTTTCTGGATCTCCTTCAACTTAATCTTCTTATTCTCCCCTATGTCTTCGAGGATTGTACGTTCCAAAGTTTTTTTTTTAAGTAAAATTTTATTCAATAAAGGCAAAAGTTGGTTACAAAGATCCGACATGGCCTATTAGCTAGGCATGTTGGATACAAGAAAATCATGTAGGTTCATGCCATTGAAATCCACAGCAATGGACCATGTTTCAGATTATCACTTGCAATCTGAAACAAAGAATGAAACAAGTTAGTCAAGGCCCTATCACCACACCAAGCATCTTTCCAAAATCTAATTCATGAGCCTGTGCCACATTGAAGCCTAGTATGCTAATGAAAGACCTCCCACCCACTTCTTATGTTTTTCCACACTCCTACGCCACTAGCCCCTCTAACTTCATTAGAGCTCCAACCCCCCCATCCCCCTCCAAATTTGTGACCTATCACCACTCTCCAAAGAGCTCCTTGTTCTTGATGGTACCTCCACAACCATTTACCAAGCAGCGCTCGGTTGAACAATCTCAAATTACGAATGCCCAAACCGCTATCTGATAAGGGACGACAAATCTTCTCCCACTTGACCAAGTGAATGCGTTCCAAAGTTTCAAATATCTTTTTAAAGCTTTCAATTTCCCCGCACGTATGAAACTAGGAGTGCTTTGTATCTAGTATGAGTACCACTGGTCCACCACTGTCTTTTACCCATTCAACAAAGTTATCCGATTTCAGCCACTTGTTTTTAAATTTGAAATATTGTCGGCCTCTACGGAGTTCACCACAATCAAGCATGATAGGCAAATGATTCGTCCCAATACACAAGGCATACGCTCTTGCCAAACATCCAAGAAGTGGCTTTCCCATTCCGGAGATACTAAGAAGCGATCCAACCACGACCATGTCTGATTCTTAGCCCACGTTGCGGAAACCCCGACTAGAAGCAAATCCACCAAGTTCAATTCAGATATGCATTCAGAAAACTCAACCATTGTTAGCAGCCCTCTTCTACTTTTGGACATCTCACTAGGAAATCTAGTGACATTAAAAAAATCTTCCCCAATACACTAAGGGAGGTCCCACCAGCTGTGTACACCGACTAACAATGCTTTGTGACTGTCTTGGTTTGGACCATAAGCACTTGCAAAAGCCAACAAAAAGTTATCAGTCACGCTCCTAGAAGAACATGAAACCAAATACCTCCCTATAAAGCCGTCCATTCTCTCCACCACCCGTCTATTCCATATCACTATTACACCTTCTGACGCTCCATTAGAGGCCATATATACCGAATCCACATGTGCACAACACCATAAACTTCTCACAATTTTTTTATTGATCAGCTTTAACTTAGTTTCCTCTAGACACAATGTCTGCCTTCCACTCACGAAGCAAGTTTCTTATCTGGAGACATTTATTGGCCTCAGTGAGCCCGCGAACATTCCACAAAACTATTTTGGGTTCTATTGGGGAAAGGCCAACCCCTTCCCTTTCAACCGCCTTCCACTCACGTCAAACATTTGAGCTCCTGCTATTTAGAGCCAGCTTTTCTTTGTTGACGATGCCCCCCTTCAATGGCTGTGAGCAAAGCCATAAACTGCTCTTCAAATCCTTCAAACTCCAATCCCACAAATTTTTAAATTTCTTTGTCAAACACCTAGCCCAAAATCTCAAGTCGAACAAGCAGTTTATGAAACTCTCTACTGTCTAGCTATGAAACTCAGGTCTCCTCCACCATAGACATTACATCCAGGCCTATATGCTCACCGAGGGGATTTTCATCATCAAAGGACTCCAACTCCTCAATGTCCGAGTCTGAGATATTGACAAAACTCCCCCCGTCCTTCCCATTCATCACTAGGCTCTCGAGGAAGTGCATTGGACCAGTCGTCAGAGTGGCACCCTCCTCCTAGAGTCCTATCGGCCGCTTTCTGGCCACCGTACAACTGAAAAAGCCCATTCAAACATGTTGGAGATGGCATCACAAGGTCTTCCTTTGATTTTCAATCTCTCCACAAGTGTGGGCCATCGTCAGCCAGGGCCACTATCACTACCAGCGTTTTCTATGTGCTCGTCGGCACTTCCACCTGCGACAGTGAGCGTCATGGCGAAACCCTAGGTGGCTATGCTCAACAGACCCTGCTAGAAGAAGCCCTAAGGCTTTCATCTCTCATGTGTTGGGCCCTAGGGGCTGGGCTGAGGCCCACCCAACTTAGGCAGCAATTGGACTGTGTGAGTGAGCCCACCAGGTGGCCCAACCCCTTAACAAAGCCCATTTCATTCAGCCTAGAGACCTTTCTCCATTGGAGCCTTTCTCCCGTTTGCTTGTTATGTTGGGCCCTGGTCTGAGGCCTTTGCACAAGGCCCGACCCATACCCCTTATCCTTTTTAAAACCAAAGTCGCCTTCGTCTTCCCCATTACGCCCGACATAGAGCCTCAAGTCTTCTACCTCTACAATTTTCTCAAATATCCCAACACCTCCTCCAACATCTCTTGCACATCCCTCTCATCTTCCCTGCCAAATTCCACTTCACGTACACCTTGAAGGGCTCAACACGTGAACCTATCAGAGTACTTCCACCACCACCTCCCCCACTCTATTCACAGTAAGCTAACGCCAGTATTAGAGCCTCCTTGTATGACCGTACAAACGGCCTCGCCTCCACCTTCTGCTGCTTGTCCCTCTCTTCCTGTTGGCTCTCCCCCCCAGAGCTTCCCTCATTCTTCTCCATCCTCTGCCGCCTCCCCTTTAGGTATGAAGATGAAGATGAAGTTTCTCCTACCACCCCCCTATACCCTGCCACCATCTCATAGCATCCCTTACATTTGAACCCCTCTGGGCTAAGAAGCTACGGTGGCCTTCTCTAATGGAGTTATAAAACTCCTTCTACTCCCTTCTCGAATAGACCTCCAGTGCCTTTCCCAGCCAAAGCACAATGCTTGCTTCCACCAAAAGCACATGATCCTTCCTCCATCCTCTCTCTATAATACAAAGCAAACCACCTTCCTCACCACAATGAATAATTTTGAATTAACCACCAATTCTTTTGTGAATCCCATTGTAACCAACACTGCACTAAGCAGTATCAACAACGGTTACAAACGAGAGAAGTTTTCGCATATAGTACGGAGAGAAAAAGTTGTCACGAGAGAGAAAATCCTCACAACCTAATTTATTAGCATTGAAAAAGGAAACTGTTTCATAATCTGGTTACATGCCCACATAATTCATGAAGCATTCAGAGACTCATAGGGCTTGAAGAACTAAACTGTACCCAGCAAGCATGCCACAATGCACTAGACTCTTGTGGGGGGAAAAAAGTTTAACATGGAAACTCAAAATACTTTCATATTAAAGATTAGACAACCTAGACTACATCAACATGCCTTTCAAAAGGGGGAAAATGAAGAGCTGCACACCAAACTATTGAACAACACATATATTAGGAACTAGCAACAGCATGCTATTAGGACTATATATAATGAACTTAGATTCTATTCTCAGCAATTGTTTCCCCTTTGCTATAGCATTGCAATTACCCGATCCCTGCTAGATGCCATAGCATGAAGTAATGAAAAAAAACCCAAATCGGAAAGCAAATGATGGGACAAGAAGGAAGCACCTGATATTTACTCGCAGCAAGATCAGCAAACACTTGCTTTGTCAGCTCAGCAAGGAAACGGCCTATTCAATAAAAGAAGACAAGAATTCAAAGATTGGCAGCTCAGTTAAGTAAGGACAATATGTTCCATTGTAAAAAATAATCAAAGACAGGAAAGAGAGAATCATCAAAACTCTTTGGATAAACTGAAATTCCCTACAACACAAGCTCTTAAATAAAATAATTTTATATGTCCATTCATTTACACCTTCCTACTGCCAGAATAAAAACAAGAATTACAAGATGAATAAGTTCCAGTACAAAGAAATTGGTGAATTGCTCACTTTGGGGTCCTAAACCTCTTGTTCAGCATATTTATCAATTAAGGTGAAGATGCTTTCAGTTAAACCCACTATCCTTAACAACTCACACGATCCACCAAATTATACATAGTAATTTTTTACAGTTCCAAAGAGATAAGTGGACTGCAGCAAGAGAATACAGATAGGAGCAACATGTATAGTAACTATGAAAGACCAGCAGCAATTACCTTGAATAAGATTATCTTGCTTAAGGAAAATCTCCCTGAGCCTACTTTGACCACAGGGGTTGTACTTCAGATTAAACTTATCAAAGCGATGAAAAGTACTCTTGTCTGCATGAACATCCAAAAGGTCAACATTCAGATCATACCTGTTCAAACAAATAGGAAGAGAGATCACAAACTGATTTTTAAATAAATAAGTGTAATTGCATATAATCACAGAATTCAAACATATTTTCTTCTGTGTCAGGTGAAAGAACAAGAAAGTTTCATTACCCAGTTAGGTCCAAGCTCTCAAATACTTCTTTCAAAGTCAGATACGTCCCATCTCGAAATATCACAACCTGAGTAAAAGTACAAGAAATTCAATGCTTTTGAGAAAACAAATGCACACCATTTATCCAAAACAAAATAACATTTGTCAATATTGATCACCATGTGAACACGGAATTAATTGATTCAACAAGTGCCATTGCTCAACATAAAAGATATTGGTTTTAGAAAGGGACAAGTGTTAGTGTCAACCATACAAGGAATTGCCAAACAAGCAGTTTACAACATTTTTGTTATGACGGGGAAACCACCCCACGGCAGAGCCCTTAGGACCCAACCATGTAACCTAAACCCCCAAGGAGACTAGCACAGCAACTCACTGCCATGGCCTCCCACTTAATCACAGTTCGAGGAATCGAACCTGTGACATGGGGCTTATGCACAAAGTTCACCCTTACCACTTGGGCTACCCACAGGGCCACAGGTGGGTGTTGACAACATATTAGCAGAAAAATCCATATCATTACCTCATCAGGCTCTTTCCTCAGCTTTGACTTTATAAATCTCAATAGATGTTTCTGGTTCATGCATGCAGAGTGATGAACATGTGTGTCAACTTTCCTGACATTGTAGAAGTCACGATGTGGGGCGGTTTTTTGAGCAAGAAATTCCCTATCCGCATTAAGCATCAAATGAAGATTGAATTTCTGAATGGTAAATGGGTAAACAAATAAGCACAATGTCGAATTATAATTAGTATTAATGAGAAAAGAGCAATATCATGCATCTTAATCACAAATAATCTCAACAGAAAAATATGTACTTGTTCTAGAAGATTCAACCGATGATGACATAGTGTTCTAATATTCCCTGCTGCAATAACCCGAAGTATGTGATGCAGATCAGTGAAAAAGGTTGTTGCGTCTGCAACAGGGAAAAGCTCTTCATTGGCGTCTGCAACAGGGAACAGGTGAACATGCATAAATGTTGTAGCAGATGAAAATGTCAATAACAATTAGGAAAATAAGTCCATCAATCAAATCCCTTAGATTCTTACAATCTTTATTTGCGTAGACATGAATAACTCCATCTTGCATCTCAAAGTAATGCTGCATAAATATTGGAACATGTTAATGAAAAAATGGAATATGAGTGCCAAACCAAAGTGCAATTCCTATGAAATTGAACTCACATCAGACTTTCCCTCAGAAGTATAAGAGAATGGCTCAGGATTAAGCTTTGGAGTACTGGGATCAGATATAACTTCTTTCTCCCATGGAGCCACTGCTTCCCTGAATACATATCTTTTTCGCAATTCAAGGCATTCTTGAAGAACTACATATGCCTCCACTTCATCAGATGATGGCACCTCTGGTAAAATATACAGATCTTAAAAATAATAATCCACCAAGTGCAAATCATCACTTTTAATTTGAAACATTGGAATTGGCAAGCTTAGAAGTAAACCATTTTGAAAAAGAGTCACTACAGATCAACTAATAGAAGTACTTAACTCAAAATTTAAACATTAATTATCAGTAGAAACTAGAAGGTAGGGTCAAGAAAGAAATGAACTTTAAAGAGAGATGTGGGTAGTCAATACCAGTAGGTGATATTTTAAGTCGGGCAAAATTTTCTTGCTCCGGCCCTTTCCTCAAAATATCAGCTGCAATTGGGTCAGGCTGAACGCCATGCAGGTCACCAGATACACTATGGGATCGAATCATACTGGATGCAGCAATAGGCAATTGCTCTCCATTTTCTTTAATGTGGTCTGGTAAATTTTCATATAGGGTTTTACACTCTGGCCCCTGCACAAAAGAGGTAAGAAAGCAACCCTTCAGCTTCTTGATGAAGTTTTCATTTAGAAAATGAACGAATTCTTTGAAGAATGACCGAGACATAGGAAGCTAATATGCAGATTTTTTTATAAGTAATAAAAGATCTTATTCCCAAAAGAAATAGGCATATGCCCAAGTACACGGGAAGTATACAAAGAAAATATGCAGATTGTATACAACAAGATAAATATGCTCTCTTTTACAAGTTAAAATGTCCTCTTCTAAGTGCATTAAAAACTCACAGCATTCCCATTCATATGAAGATATGCAGGATCTAGTTTAGCAGTGTCAGTCATATCATCTTCATCATCTGATCCATCAACACTCTCAAAGGCACTGGCACTTGCAACGGGAGACTTCGGAGAAGTTGGTCTGATAAGAGAACTAGTTCTCTTGGTTGCACTTGCATGCCCAGGAGATTTCCCTGATACAAACAATTTACGTAGTTAGTCAGAAACGGAGAAATGAACATAAAATCCAACCTCTTCCCCCCCCCCCCCCAAAAATAAATAAATAAATAAAGGGAGAGAGAAAACAATCTAGAAGACAGGAAACACATTGAAGACTTTGTTTACTTTACAAGGACCAGAAAAGTTTGTGTTGCTAAATATCTAAATACTGTTGGATAAGTCATAGAAAAGAAAAAAATTTTTTTGATAGGTAAACAAAAGGATTTCATTAATAGGAAAAGGCTAAGCCCAAGTATACCGGAAGTATTTATTATCAAGTACATAGGCAAAGCCTAAGTACACAGGAAGATTACATGGATGCACTCAAATTACTGATCAAAAGAAATATCCAATCAAAACCTTAAACCAAAGGAAAAAGGTAAAGAATATAAATGAAGTGTTTCTGTTTCAAATGTGCAGTGTAATATGTCTATCCAAATGGTGAAAAGGTTATTTTCTTCACTACTTAAATTCATACACAATAAGGGTTTTAGACTAGCAACGCCAGGGCAAGTTTCTTATACACATGGAAAATTAGGCCTCAACATTTAGAGGTTTCTCATGAAACATGGTACGCATTCCAATCTCCCAATAATCAGCTTAGTCCATCCCAATTTCCCACAAGAACAGGCACTGTGAAGTATAGCGATCTTATAAAACGACTCTCCCGTTAACTATTACAGTTGTTAATATTTTTAAGGATGAAATATATCAAGTTCACGATCTTCATAAAATTTCATCTCCCGCACGAGTATAACCATCAATCCCGCCGTACTTTCGAAATGAATCCATCAAACATTTCTATTCCGAATCTTCTGATCCATACTACTCTCAAGTAGCAGGAAAAAAATCCAACATAAAGCACATAGGAGCCTTTATCCAATTTATAACTAAGAGTACAGAAGAAAGCGCTATTGACTCGTTAACACTCCTTAAATAATTAAAATCATTTTCCAATAAAAACGCACTATAATTGTAGTTCTCAAAAGCATAACGACGATATTTCCAGATTTTCTAATCCAAAGTTCACGATCACTCTCCTGGAGAGAAATCCGAGAGAGCCATACCTTCGGGAAGAGTATGCAGTCTCGGCAACCCTGCCGGAATCCCGTCCACGTGGAGAGGCCCGTTGCGCCTCTCCTCGCCGCCGTCTATTCCGGCGGAGATCGCCATGACGTCCGGCAGAGAAGCCGAGCTGCGCCGGTAATAGCCGTTCCCCTTCCGGCGTGAGGGGGCCCGCCGCTTCTTCAGGTGCTGCGGCGACTCGATGTCGGAGCTCTCGTCCCTCTCCCTCTCCACTGTCTTGGCGAACTCCAGCAACTGATTCAGGGTTTTTCGGTGCATATAGTAAGCCGAAACGGCGACGACCGACGCTCCCACCAGAGCGGCCATGGCCAAATGCAGCGCATACGCGTCCATTAACCAGAAACTTAAACGTCCTCCCCCCTTACAAACTCGCAGAAAAGGAAATGATTGTTTCAGTTGGTACAGAGATAGAAAGAGAGAAACCCTACTGAGTTGTGCCGCAGGTGAGAGCAGTGAAGACGAACCTCAGTTTTATTTTCTAATCGGAGTTTCTGAGCCTTCCCCCCTATTTATAGCCACAGAAGGCGACGACAACGAACACATTCTCTCTCTAGCTCAGTTTTTTCGCTCTACTTTCGGCCTCATTGAAAGTGGTTTGCTTCGTATTATCGCCGCTTTTTCTTTAACACCGTTTTACTATGGATTCTTGTTATTTTTTTATGTCACCACTTTACATAGAGCAACGCTATCTCTTTTGTCCTAATATAAAGAGAAATAATATTCATCATCTTATATTATATATTTTATATATTTTAAAATAATTTTTTATTATTTTTATTTTTTAAAATCTCAATTAAATTTGATTATCATTAAACTAATTGAAGAAATATATGAGTTCTTATTGTGAGAATGACAAATAAGATTATTCATATAAATATATAAGTTCTATTATATATCATTATTTTTAAATATTTTTTATATCTTTCTATTAATATAATTAGTTAAAATAATTTTTTATATTAAAAAATAACATAATTAATCATATTAGTAAAGTTTATAAAAAAATATACACATATTAGAAATATAACTACACGTAGAATTTTATTATTATTATTTAGATAAATATTATAAGAAAGTCTTGTACTACACATTTGCACCTAATTAATGTAGAATTTATTATATTTATCATTTTATTTAAATATACACATATTTAAATATTAAGAAAAATAATAATAAATTACATGTTGATTATTGCGAAGCTCTTTAATCTGCAAGTCGGTAAAGAATTTACGTTTCACGTGTCACAAATATTATTGTGAATCAGTGTTTGTCATATGAGAAAATATTATTTGTTTATAGCTTATGTATTTTTCGTATATATGGTGTATATAAATATTATTTTTATGTATATTTTAATCTAATTTTTCATATTTTTATTTCTATATTATTATTTATTTTTTTAATATTTTATTTTTAATATTTTAATTGATGTGACAAAAATATCATATTATTGATTTTATAAAAAGTACGTAGAGCCGTATACTCCTAATATTGCTAGTCATATACGCAATGTTAAAAGTGTATCCTTACCAACTTACAAATAGAAGAGTTTTATTATTTAGTTTTGAACGTAAATACACCTCTTTTGTGGGCAATTAAAAAAAGATAAAGTAGTAATGTGTTTTTTTTAAAGCAAGCATAATATATATATAGCATAAAACGGATACAATAATACAAAGTTTAATAAGATGAGAGTCTCTAACAATAATTTCAATACGATAAATACATAGCAGACATCAAAAAAAAAAAAAATAGTAAAAAAACAGTTTCAGAATTACAAGTGTGACTCCCACAAATTTCAACTAAGAGAATGCTGCAAAAAGTAATTTTAAAGTTATAGTCTGAAAAACAGACTATAAAATTATTACTAAAAGTTGTAATGGAAGGCGGTGTGCTGCTTTCTATCAATCAAAGGTGGCTGGAAGAGATTCTCATATCCATTTGAACTAGATCTCTGGTTAGGGAAAACAAAAGATAGTAATTGGAAGAAAAATCGATACACCAGAAATGAATCACCACAGGTGGTGGCGATGCATGGAAAGCTCATGTCATACTGGAGAAAGAACGAGTAGCCGGAAACAAGGAAATCCAGACTGTTAAACGCAACAGAGTCACGTGTAGCGGCAAGGGCAAACATCTGATGCAGCGGCGCGTAGACACCACACGCACGGACCCGCGCGCGTGAGTGTAACGCGCCACACGTCTGATCGATCTGAAATTCCCTTCCTGTAGATCAGCAACAACATAATCAAAAAATCCAGCACATGGTGGTCAAAGAGGCTCGGCAAACAGTAGATCGGAGATTCTTTTAGTTGTGAAGAAAGTTGAAAAAAAACTAAAGAAAAATAACAGTTGAAAGTTATAAAGAGTTGGGCTACAGAGATGGAAGAGCCGGAGTTTTGCCCCACCCCTCCTCAAAGAGAAGCTAAGAAAACTTGGAGGCTATTAGGGAAGATAGGGGTTTAGAGAGAAAACTGAGAGAAAAAAATTATTCGCTTAATTGATCATTCTATTTTAAGTAGTAATGTGTTTTATTAATTAATGTTGAAGAAAGTAACCGGATCCACCTCGTTTGGATTCGGATAAGAGATAATATGAGTTGAATTGAATTGAATTTATTTTTTAATATTATTATTGTTTTGGAATTCGAAAAAATTGATTGGAAAATTGAAAAAATTATATTAAAATTTATATTTTTTTATAAAAATATGAAAAATATAATAATAAATTTGAGATGAATTAAAATAAATTAATCTTATTTTTAAATATCAACAGAGCCTAAAAATCCCCTCCTCTATTAAAAAAAAATACAAAATATTTTATGTGAATTATGTCTATAATTCAATTATTTAATGAGCGGTAGGAGGTGACACTTGATAGTGGAGGAGGAGGCGGTACGAACCTTCTTGTCGTTTGTCCGGCATGGAGTGCAGTGGGCCAGGCCTCGTAGGAAGGAGATGGGAATCGTGTTAATTTGGTTATGAAGTGTGAGTCATTTTCGTTATTCATTCGTATATATACCCGTACCCATATAATGCCAGCCAGCTACTCAGCACAAGCAAAAAATAGGGAATAATTATTACCCGCAGATAAATCGGATTTGGACCCTTTAAATTGTCGCATGTATTCCAGGCGACGCGCGGTTTGTCCCCCTCTACCTCTCCATTTTTTTTTATAAATTAACAATATTAGCTAATAAAATGTGTAACAACATTACATAAATATTTTAAAAAATAATAAAGTACATTATACTTTTTTATGAAGTCTTATATATATTTTTTCAAAATGTATGAACATACTCGTATAATTTATAATTGTAAATAACATTTTTTATAAATTATCTAGTAGTCTTCTTTATATAATTTTATTTTAAATAATAAATATTTATGTAAAATAATTCAACATGGTTTTATAAAAATATCTTTAATATAAAATATAGTTATAAAAGAAATGATAAGTATATTATTATTCTTGAAGTCTTAACAGTTGAATTTTAAAAGCGCACTCTATTTTTTGACATACACTATTTGTTATAAAATCTATATAATCATTAAAATGATCAAGACATTAATATTTTCTTTGTTGTGCATGAGCTAATGTTGATCATTAATCGAGTGATGCAGTACTATCACGTTTAGCCTCTAGATAAGTTGTACTCAAGTCGAACCGAGTTGGTTTTTTTAATTATCGAACTCAGTTCTTTATCTAATCTTTATTCGAGTTCAATTTTGTTAATTAAGTTTTCAATTCAAGTTAGAACTCAATTCAAAAATGAGCTCAAGCTGAGTTTAGATGAGCCAAAATTATTTATTTTTGAGTATTTGAATAAGATTTAATAATTAATAAATTAGATAGATGAAAAGAAAAAGAAAATTCTAAATTTAATGAGATTTTTACAAATAACAAGTAACCCTTTTATTGAATTAAAAAATTTAAATAATTAATATGTAATTAGTTGATATTTATCCAAAATAACTATATGTTGTAATATGCCTTATACTTAAATCACCAATACATATTAATAATTTGATAGTATATATCAACATTTCATATATGATTCATACATATTAGTATATAAAATTATTAAATCTTACGAACTAAGTATTGTACAATTATAAAATAAATATGAAGTAAGTTCAATATATAGGTATAAGTGATTATGTTACGCACTATATATTTAATTATAAAAATTGCTATGTTTATATTATTAACCATCGTATTTATATATGTATATAAATTTATTAATGTATGATGAATTTTAATCGAGATGAGCTAATGAGCCTACTCAAGTATAAACAAGCAGGTCTTAACAAATCATAGCAGAAATAGTCGAGTTTAGTTGGATACGTATCATTCACTAATCAGGTAAGTATCTGCAGTCATAAACGCGTAAACCTTTTTTCAAGAGTCAAATTCAATTCGAATTTAATATAATAAATATCAAATAAACCATCAAACAGACTGAAACATTTACGATCCTAAGCACATCAACGTGCGCAACAAGCTTATTTTTTTTTTAAGATGATTGGTACTAGCTATGCTGACGGTTCCATATAAGTAAAGTGTTGAATGCATCAATAAACAAGCTCGTAAATAAATCTTTTATGAGAATTGGTATTTATGATGATAGGATTGATGTGTACGTTTCGTATACACATTTTAAAAAAGTTGATAAATTGGTAACATATAATATGAAAAGAATTATTTAATTTTAATAGTTGATCCCAATTTTTGTTAAAACAAAATATGCGTGAGGCTTATACATCATAAGATTATATATAGTATTACTCATCATTTAATAACTGTAGCTAAATAATAAACCTAGCTTCACCTAAAAGGGCTCGAAAATGATCATCTTCATTTCAAGCAAATAACATATTGTATTCAATTGGTTTAGAGTTTATATTGTTTGTGACTCAAACGTACAACGTCCCATTTTTTACACCAAATGAATCTCATACTTTTTTGAATTCAAATGGAGAAAAATCTATTCTACCTAGCTCTATTTTCATAACAGAGTGCATGATTAAATACTCCGTACTATTGTATATCTTCCCATTTTTAATGTTTAAAAAATATGAAATAGAAAACAAGAAAAAAAAAAGCATATTGTGACTCGTATACAAATTTAGAACAATATATTTTATTTTTTTATTTTTTCTTGGCAAATAGACATATATATTATAAGATAAACAATTATAAAAATACAGGATTCAGTGTCCACAACAATCTTTTCAATTCAACAATCCTCCATCACATCAACTTATGTGTCATTTTGACGGGCGCTATATGGGATAAAATTATAATGTACAACCGGCTAAACCTCATTTCTCATATAAATAAGTTCATAGAACGTGAGCAAATTAGCAAAATGCTTCCTCTGATCAGTATAAGCTCGGATATCTAAGATGAAAGGAATACAGATATGAAATAAGAATATTCGGTTGTACAGTGCCTACAAGTGGGGTGGGGGATGGGGGAATGCGCATTTCTAATTTTATCCCATATATATTATAATTATACCCTAGCTCGATCGGGTGACGATCGATCTTCATGTCCAAAAATGCATGCCCGCCGCCCTGCAATGGAAAGTGGGATCTGCATTCTGCATGGCATGATGGACACACATTAATTAGATTCGGCTAGCGTACGTAGCTAGCAAGTAATTTATAAGAGAATATCCTCGCTTATTGGCTACATCATAGACGCAAAGATTAAGCAATCTTTTTGAAAATAAGTGAACTGCATAACAGCATATACCGGATATGTTTCCTTTCGTTTTCTTTGAGGTTTCAATTCGAGAAGACGTACTGGCGCTGTTGCCTCTGCATGATTGCATGGTTTTTTTTTTTATTATAAAAAAATTATCTATTTGCGATTAATTGTTTTTAATAAAATAATTATTTTTAATTAAAATGAAATTATTTTCATCATAAATAATTATTTTAATAACAAATAATTAATAAAAAATGTTCATTTTTCTTACAGTGACTTCAATATTTCATATTTGATATGGCCGCATGCAATTAGCACCTACGTATGGGGGGCTTTGTTAATGTGAGCCGGTGTATGTAACCAGCTCACATACATTTAGTACTAGTACTTCCCTTTTCATATAGTAGCCGTTTTAATAAGAGTAATATTGTTATTAAAGCCTTATAAACACCATACACTATTCACAAGATCATATAAAAATAAATTTGTTACATTTTACATTACAACCCCCATTAAAACCTGTACAATACTGAAGTTTCAAACCCTTCACTCGTTAAGAAATAAATTATAACTAGATCAACAATTGCGCCATTGTGATTGTTTAATTATGAAGGGTACACGATATATATTAAAACTTGTTGATAATTAGAGAGTCATGCATCATGCATGCGTTAGTAAACATCTATGCTAATTAATATTCAAAAGTGAAAAGTATGTTTTTCTCATAGTACTGTATATTATTTCCAGTATCATATAGTTCTTATAACAATTTTATATATATATATTTTAAAGTGAAAGTATGTAATATATATATAGACACAGTACTACTCATGATGTGAACTGTTGTACGTATTTTATTGTGTACAATAATATTATATTATGACTCATTATGTTTTAACTTAAAATATCTTAATGAGGAAAAAGAAACTTTTAAAGCCAGAGATTGATATATATATATATATATATATACACCCCACTTGGCCGCTTGGGTTATGCATGAATAGCATGTAGATTGTTACGGTTAAAGAATAAACGGTGATCTTGCATGTCTTCCATTCGATCCCCACTCTAACTAATTAATTAATTACTATCATTTTTTTTATAAGTAGATTAATTACTATCATTCAATATGGCTACTTGACTATATCTTTCTCTCCACATATCATATATAACTTGATAACTTATTATAAGAAAAATAGATTTTTATAATTAATTAATTGTGATGAAAAAATTATTTTCAACTAATTTTAATTATAAATAATTACTTTGCTAAAATTAATTGACTGTAAATTGTAAACAATTTTCTTATAATGAATTGGCCTTTCTATATGGTCGGGTCTGTTAAAATTGTTTTTCGAAGGCGATGGATAAGTTACATATATAATTAATAGATCTGCTGTTACTTTTTTTTAATTGTTTTTTCTCAGCTTTTCCATGACAAAATAATAACGACACGTCAAATTTATCCTTAAAATTTAAAAACTTTCAGCGCATGTGATGATCTCAAAATATTCTTATGATCCAAATCTAAACATTCCAAATTAATGAATGATATATATATATATATATATATATACGAGTAATACAATATTGATCATTGTTATAATATTTCGTACAATTTTTTTTATATAGTATTAATATTTAATAAATATTATAATTAATTTTTGTGTTTAATTCTCTCTCATTCAAAATCTCAAATTCTCCAAAGGGCGCATATATGAATCTTCGGAGAATTTGGAGCATGGTCTTAATATATACTTATCAGAAGAAAAGCCAGATCGACACAGATCATCAGCTAGCTACCAGCTTGGGCATGCAGTCGTGGCTAGCTGAGAAATCAAATATAAGTATATGGCTGAAAGCTGATGCGCATGGCAATTGGCATTTGGAATATTGCTGTTGCGACAAATATGCAACGCATGGGACATTATTTAATTTAACTCATTTGGAACCCCCAAAAAAAACAGCAAGATAATAGTCTACGTACAATAATTTAAGACACGTGATGTGTTTTCCACTTAAGTACATGTCCATTCGGATTAACCCTCTAGTGCTTGGGGATTTTATGGCCTGACCGGAAAAAACCGACAATATGACAAGATTTTATTGTTGATTCTAAAGCATGCGCGTGTGTATATATAATATATCATGTACATGCCATTTATATTAGTAAGTACGATTGAGAGAGAAATAAAGAAATAGATTTGGCCCGATCTATGGTTTTTCGTTGTGTAGTGATATTGATACACGTACATGATATATATGTAGAACGAAATGATGATCAAGAACTGATTCAACAATAGTACTTTACGGTATAATGTTGAGATCACTGCATAGCCACAGATCATAGATAAACCTCCGTCGTTGATCTTGGTTTTGGTTACAAACAATTAATTAATTTCGTGATATGATCATGATATTAATTCAAGTCACTATATATCGATTGACATATGTAATATTGTGATATTTGAGGATCATGGCAAAGTTAAGACGATCGAACAGTACTAATATTAACAGCTTTCTTCTCTAAGAAAGTACGTATAATACGTAGTTATGGCTGCGGAGGATTAAACTTCCTAACGTATATCATAACTCTTGATGGTTCTACTGCGAAAACATTATACACCGACAAGTCAACAAATTATTAATTAACAGAGCCAAAAATGTAACGTCTATCATGTCAAATCAATACAAATATTTCACTCTTTTGGTAATGCATCCAAAATATATTGTACTAGGGGATCTTTCATTTTAAGGCGTTGAAGCATTATATATATATATATATATATATATATAGAAGTGGCCAATATATATATAGGAAAATGCTTTAATTATAAAGAAATTACATAAAAAAAAATTATAAAATTATAAATTAATATAATTTGATATAATACGTTAAATTATAAAATTATTTTTATTATGAAATAAATCTAATGATCATTGTTATGAGGTCATATAATGAATTTGTAATTTTTTTTTTATATAATTTCTTTATATCGATAGTATCCATCCCAATGATCGATCGGCCTAATTATACTGTTGAATGCCACAAAAGTTGGTGACCAACACGTTACATGACATCATGTGAGCTTTCTCCTGACCATTGCATGCGCCACTGATCTGTATTTATCATGCAAACATGGGGGTTAACAAATTGTACCTACAAAACGCACAAGTATCAGTACCGCACAATCTGAGATATATGGTCAACCGAATCAATTGGCTGAGATGATGCCACCCACTTTTATTAAAAGTGCTAATATTCCTATAAGCTGTTTCTGATGCGGTACGCCATATATATAATTTGAGAGCGCGCTTCTGATCTTTTCTACGTTCAATAATATCCCCGCCTTATCCTATATTCTATACTGTGATCTGCATGAAAAACAACATTTTAATTAGGGTGGCCGTCTTTGTTTTTCCATTGATCTATCTACTTAATATTTTTAGATTCTTTCACTCATTGCCTGCCAAATCTCACGTTAAAGGGATACTAATAACTATATATATCTACATATGCTCGTGTGATTCCTTACAACAAAGAACCGAAAATTCTAACTTAAAGATGGAATATTTTCTGCCAGATAATTCTACCATCTGCCAACAACCTCAGTCCTGATCAGCTTATTTTATTGGGAAAAAGTACCTAACCCAAATTCCTGACCATCAGCCAATATGATCTGTGATTTCCCTGACATTGACGTTAGTGATTAATAAGAGCTTGTTTTGTGCTTGTGATTTCAGGAATCTCATTCCCAGCTTGAAGCATATATGGGAATCAGATTTCACTATTTCGGCAGCATCTGAGCTTGTAACAAAAGCAGGAGAAGTGGACAAATGAGGGAATATATTGGTAACAGCAGTGGGTGGAGCTGGGAGCATCTTCGCTTACGTTAGCAAACGTTACCAAATGACAGCCCCCCTCCCCCTAGGTTTAAGAGCCTGCCCATACCCTAGGCCCGCATATGTATAATATCGATATCACAAATGTTAAATCAACCCCACCGACGCCGGATTTGGATTTAAAGTTAGGGATGAGATAACTTAAAATAAATATTAAAAATAAAATAAATTATTATTAAAATATTATTTTTTAATATTATTATTATTTAAAATTTTTTTAAAAATTATATTGAAATTTAAAAGAATTATATTAAAATTTAAAAATATAATGATGAGTTTAAAATAATTTCAAATTTTCGAATTCAAATCACGCCTAAATCTTTCAATATGAAAACAAAAAAGATTAATTTTTTCTATTTAGTAATTAAAGAAGTATTTTTAATAATATTATAAATTTTTTAAAAATATTTAAGAATATGAAAAAAAAATATATCTTTAATGGAACAAACTCGTGCAGTACTCGATGCAGCAGTACGGCTCATATTGACATTTATGAAGTTACTATTCCTAGTAATCGTAATAGTGGGTTCCAATATTTTAAGAGAATTACGTCCTTTTGTTGGCTGACTCATATTTGAATAATTATATAACTTGATCCATTATTAGGGATACCATGCATGCCAGAAAAAGAGGGTTATAGCTGGTGGAACGCGTGATTACAACCTCTATTTACAATGACATTGAAAATTGTCAGCTTGCAACAACTTTAAAGGAGAATTTAGATTTAATTTAAATTAAGAGATAAGATAAATTAAATTAAGATAAATTAAATTAAAATGAAATTTATTTATTTTTAATATTATTATTATTTTAGAATTTAAAAATATTGAATTGAAATTTAAAAAATGTGTATTAAAATTTGAAAAAAATGTATTAAAATTTATATTTTGTATGGAAAATTAAAAAAATATAATAATAAAATGGATATGAGTTGAGATGAATTCAACTCACTCTCAAATTCAAACGGAGCTTTAACCTTATGGAACAAATGTCCAAGGATCTTTCGGTTCTTGTTTTTTCTTTTATTTTATTTTTGTTTTTTTTAGATAATTAAATAAAAAAAAATTGATGAGTGATGTTGGACAAGATGTTCATGTGGCCCACTTATTTATAATATTGTCGCAAGGGAGACTTTGGGGTTGGATGGGCTGCTTTTACTTAAAAAGTAGTCCACCAATGAGATTTCGACGCGTCGCCAGTCATAAGAAGAAAATGTAAAGGTGGAACACACCCAATGAAGTCTAAAAGTCTCCCCCTTCCGTTGAACCATAAACAAATTTCATCATTTTTCATCATTTTCACGCCTTTCCAGGTAACCAAACAAAATGAAAACTGATTTATTTTTGTTGTGAATTTGAGAACCCACTGGTTAAGTTTAAGAAAATGGAAGAAGAAAATAAGATAAATAAGAGAGATGGATGAAAATGAAACAAAATGAAAATGGAAATAAGATGAAAAACTTATATTTTCTATCACTTTCTCGACCTTTCTAGGCAACCAAACAAAATAAAAATTGATTTATTTTTGTTGTGAAATTGATAACACACCTGTTAGGTTTGAGAAAATGGAAGAAGAAGATAAAAAAAATAAGAGAGATGGACGAAAATGAAAATAAATTATAAGATGGAAAAATTTATATTTTTCATCACTTTCTCGACCTTTCCAGGCAATCAAACAAAATGAAAACTGATTTATTTTTGTTGTGAAATTAAGAACCCACAGGTTAGGTTTGAGAAAATGAAAGAAGAAGATAAGAGAAATAAGATAGATGGACGAAAATGAAAGTAAACGAAAATGAAAATAAGATGGAAAAACTTATATATTCCATCACTTTCTTGGCTTTTCCAGGTAATCAAACGAAATTGGAAAAACAAAATGAAAACGAAAATGGAAGAAAAATATGAGAGAAATAAGATGAGATGGTGGACAGAAAAATATTTACTGGACTTCGGCGGAAGGGACGCTGGTAACTCGAAGAAAACGATGCCAGGAGTTTGACGGCGATGGTGATTTCACGATTTTGAATGGACTATAATTTTTTCTCCATTCATCGGTTTTGGTGAGTTGGGTGTTTGTTTACAACCAAATTAGGATTGGTCATATTCATTAGTCTTTTTCTATTCTTTGCTGACATGTCAGTGTTTGATAGGAGGGCTGTTTTTTAAGTAAAAGCAGCCCATCCGGTCCCCAGGAAAACCCTTGTCGCAAAATAATTGTGCCTTCAAATATATTTGGGATGATTCAAAATTTTATCCATATCTATGACCCAAACACTCTTTATATTCGAAGATAGATCATATAAGATATACATCCAGATGTTCACATGATATGTCTATTTCTCCCTAAATTATAAGAAATATTTAGGTCAAAAGCTTGTAATAAGAAATATTTTGGTCTCTAGATATGTATCTTGATGCAAACATTACGACCAAAATTGAATTTCATTGTACAACGTAACACTTCTAAGGCTCGTTTGGAAGTTAGACTGAAATGCGATCAACTGATTAGTTCAACCTAATGTTGAAATATGTGGGTCATATCAAGTGAAACATGTGTGAAGAGAAAGTAGACATATGTTGAAGTGGAGTGACATGGCATTTGCCTTTCGAGATTGTGATATATTGTTTGGGAAGTTGATTAGGTTGGGCGTGCAAGGGTAACGCCCCGTAGTATGGTATATGGGTATTTTTGTAATTTTTATTATATACTTCCGTATAATTAGGGTTAGTATAAATGCATATGATATAACATAATTTTTGATATAATGAAATTTGTCGCTGCTCGCTTCTGTGGATATAAGCACACCATCAAATCACGTTAAATCTCAATGTGATTTTCTCTTACTTTCTCTTTTTGGTATTCCGTACTATTCGTTGTGATCGTCGCATGTGTTCAACACCTAGTTTTAAGATAATTTAATATTCAAACATCCAACTCTTAAATCACTAAATTCATTTCAATTTAAAATTTTTTTGCACGTGTGATTTATAATATTTTTTAACTTAACATATCTTTACACATAAGACTCACAATCTTTTTTAACTTTTCATGAATACAATATTTAAATTCATCTTAATATCTAAATATATGTAAATTGATCATCTTAATTGACTCCTATAAAACTTACTTCATCAATTCAATTCATTATTATTCATAAAAAACTCAACTTATTTCAATATGGCTTCAACATCAACTTATAAAAAAACCTTAACTCAACATATCTAAACGGGCCTTAACATCCCAGCCGAACCAACTTTTTTATATCTACTTCTTTTAAAAGTAATATTGGATATAATTTTATGGCATGAAGATAGGAGCACTCTCATTGAAAAAGAGCGAGCTCAATATTGAAATAATTTTTTGAGTGGATCTCAAGTTTACCTTCTTTTTTTTATTTTATTTTTTTTTTAAGTTACAAAATTTATACACACTAAAACTACAAAATCATTTTTCTTTTGTTTTTTTTTAATATCCATCTCAGTTCACGGGCATGAAATGGGTTCTTTTTAAGCATGTGGTAGGCCGACCAACTCTTTGCAGTCAAAGATGGGCCTTAACACGAATTGACTGCCCTGCACATTGGGACAAAGGATTTTATTTTGTTTTCATTTTAAGTGAAATAAATACTATCTTTTTTTTTCCTCTATTTAGAATAAAACTTGAGATATTTTAGGTTGACAATTGATATAGATATCTCGTAGTGGGTACTGAATAGACATGACGTACTTTTTCACCTGAATGATTATGAATGGCATCTTTTCTCTGTTCATGGGGAGTGGGTATGAATTCCTTTGGGATGCACAAGGAGTGAATCTTAAGGGAATTATTGCATGACAATGTTTTTAACTATTCATCCATGCCATATAAATTATATCGCCTTAACATTTTGTACGTAATTTTACTGAATTAACCGGTGGTATTATATCATCTTCGATTACTACTATTTAAATAAGAGTTTTGCTATAGACAAACGCCCAGTTATAGATGTCATGCAAACGACTGCCACATCACTACCATTTTATTAAAAATAAAAACACGAAATGAAAAGTCAAATAGAGGTTTCAACGACACGCCTGCTTCTGCTTTTCCCTTCTTTTTCAACGGCATGCTTGGTTCGTAATTTTCCTTCGCACATATTCATCAATCTGCAACCTTAAAAATCCCCTTAATTAAGTAGAAACTAAAGTCCGTATAAGAAGCAACTGAAAGAAACAAATAAAAGAATTAATAGGCTTCCTGCTCATCTAGATTTTCAGTTACGTGAGTCTTTTCCATCGACAACCAGAGCTAGATGCGAGTCTTTAATTCAACTTTATGAGATAAAAATCTTTGATTTGGTCGGATGAGACCTTTCCTTCTCTTATTCATTTTTTGTAGGTTTATAGACATTCAAAAATCTGGTCATATTTTACTCTCTTCAAAGGTACTTTATTTCCTCCAAACACATTTCTTAAAAAAATGAGAATTTCTACTTTTTCCTGTTCTTGAATAGCTCTGAGCAACTGACCTAGATCCACTCTTTAAAAACGACTCATCAATCTATCAATCATCCATTCTCCCAAAAAAAAGAAAATTAAATGATAAAAAAATTAAATAAATAAAAGTGAAGAGTAGCCCACGTTTTTCTTATTTGTCAAAAAGATTAAAAATAAAAAACAAATTGAGAATAGCTTGAACAAAAAAGCTGTTCTTGAAGTATTTATTGTATACTTGAAATGAGTTTGTGCGATTCTTTAATTGTATTGTGATTTTTTTTGGGAGAAGAAGCATATCATCTTGTGGCCTCTCTCAATAAATGTAACAGCAAAGAAAAAAAAGATTTTGGATTTTGTGGCCTATTTGGATGCATAGAAAGTGGAGGAAAATAGAGATGGAATGGGAAGTGTAAAACTTTTAATTAGTAGAAACATCTCGAGCTCTATTGTTGCAATGCACGTATAGATTGAAGAAAGCAAGAAGAAATCATCCTTGTGATAATAGTAAGCATTCTTTAGATCGATATGAATTTTGAGACAAAAGTGATAGAATGGAGGAGAAATAGCTCGAGAAAGCCACACGGAAGAGAAAGCCACTCTACGAAGTGAGATGGACGAGAAAGCCAGCCAGCGACATGCCACGTCAACTGTGTTTGTCCGGCGTTTGTATCACTCGTTTGTCCTTAACATTTTACTTTAAATAATTCAAAAATGTCAAGGCCAAATTAAAAACTACAAATATTTAAGGGTAAAAAAATAATGCTGGGCCTAAAACCATTTAGACGAAATAAGTCTAGTCACTTCTTAAGAGCACAGCCATCTCAAAATTAAGGTTATTTGGGCCATTACTTAAGGCCCACATTGTATGGAAGGCCCAATAAATAAAACTGAACTTTTCATTGTATTTTGTGTTTTTGAGAAAAAAAAAAAAAATATATAATATATAAGAGCCATTAAATTAAACTAAATTTTAAAATAAAGCACCATTCTCAATATTTTTAATATGCTGTTTCAAAAAAAAAATATTTTTAATATGTACAAGGACCAGATAAAAGATATTATATCTAAATCAATGAATATTTATATTTTTAAATAATTTTGCTGAATTGAAACTTAAGAGAACATTTACAATGAGATCTCATTTTAAATTATTCTATCAAATATAAAATTTTATATTTTAAGTTAAGTCTTATTCTATTTATAACTTTAAATAATATTTAAATAGTAAATTATATTATATTATATTATAATAAATTAAATTAAATTTGAAATTTTGCATTAGACCTTAATTTTAAATTTAAAAACCTTTTCCTGGATTCTTACCTGTTTCCAAAATGTTTCATGAGTTTTTAACTTCATGTATTAATAGAACTGTATGGTTTCCTAAGCTTTTTAATAATATCATTACTTCAAAGAAACTAGAAAGAATCGATTTTACTTTAACTGTAAATGAACAAAACCAAGAAAGAGAAAGCGCAATTGAACCAAAAAATAAAAAGATTTAAAAAATGATCAAAAATATGTTTATATTACTTCGAAAAAAGGGCAAAAAAAAGTGGCAGTAATCTTTTCACATCATGTCGGGATAAAAAAAAAGAAAAATTATTGAATGAAGCCACACTGACATGTGAGAGTGAGTGCCATGAGTGTGGCTTCACTCTAGCATCACTCAAAAAAAAAATCCAATCATGTGAAATTATGGCTAAAAAAAAGTTTAAAATATTCAAATAATGAATATGATTTGCTTTCAGATAAATGGACTTTAAATTTTGTGTTCTTTATACTTCTACTTTTCATTACTTTAATCATTTGGAAAATCAAATCGGTAATTTTCTTTCAAAAAAAAAACAAAAAAACAAAAAACAAAAAACAAATCGGTAATACTTGGTTAGAAAATGCAATGTCGAGATCAGTAATTGTGTGGCATTTAAAATAATAATTAAAAATCATTTAAAAGTAAAAATTATTAAAAATAAAAATAATTTAAAAATAGAAAATAATGTAAGAACTAGTTTGGACATTGAGATATTCTTAAATATTATTTTTTTCAAACATCATTTAAACATAAAATACTTTCTAATTTCAAATATTTAACTTTTTCATTACTTAATCATTAGAATTTTTTCAAATTTTTAAATAAAATATTAAAAATTAATATTAATATTTTAATTTTTTAAATAATATAATATTAAAAAATTATATCCAAACAATTTTTATTTTTTTAATAATATTTTTGCTCAATTTTTTCTTTTTCATTTTCTAAAATAAAGTAAAATTTCTTGACTCAAGAAGACTCAAGTTGCCCAAAATTACACGTATGCAAATGAGTCATTTGCATACTAGCTGGAATAATCAGTGTCCAACCTAGAGTAACATAATTCTATCTGTCCAAGAGAAGCTTAGAAATTGCAAGTACTTACTAGATCACTAGATCATAAATGTCCTAAAAAAATATGCTAAGGAGACTCAAAAAAAATCTTCACAGATTAGCAGAGTTACAAAAGACAAATTCAGGGATCAGAAATTAAGAAATTAAGACATTAAAAAAAATTGATAACTCTCTAGCTAAAGATAATGTGAAATGACAGCAAAAGGCAAAGCAAATATGAAAAATGTGACAAAAATTCCAAATATTATCACAGTTATACCTATAAGATGAAGATAAACAATGAAATTAAGAAGATTACCAAAGATAATGAACTGAAATCACAAACAATTAGGAAGTTGTCGAGATATTTAACAAATTTTATCAAGAGCTTTTCTCTTCACAGCAACCTTTTAATATTGATGAATGTCTGAATAATTTACATCCTAGAGTCTCCAATGATATGAATAGGAGTCTCAATAGAACATACTCTGAGGAGGAGATTAAAGATGCCTTATTCCAAATAAATCTACTCGGAGCTCCTGGCCTAGATTGATTCTCTCATATTTTCTATCAAACTCATTGAAATATTGTAGGCAAAAATATTACTAGAGCTGCCTAAAAAATTTTGAACCATGGTGGTAATGTTAATTCACTGAATGAGACTATTGTCCTAATTCCCAAAGTAAAGAAACCCATAACAGTTTCATATTATAGACCAATATCACTCTGCAATGTTCTTTATAAAATTATGTCAAAGGCTATTGCTAATCAAGTTAAGAACATTCTCCCTCAAATCATCTCTTCATCACAGTGTGCTTTTACTTCAAGATAGATGGTACAAGATAATGTAATTATTATTTTTAAAGCTCTTCATTTTATGACAATAAGAGGGAGAGGTAAACAATATCATATGACAATTAAGCTAGATATGAGCAAAACGTATGACAGAGTAGAGTGAGAATTCTTAAGGAAAGTTATGACAAAGTTGGGCTTCAATTCTTCTTGGATAAATCTGGTAATGAATTGTGTCACTTCTGCTACCTATTCTTTATTAATTAATGGCTGCCCTCAAAGTTATTTGGTTCTGTCTAGGGGGATTAGACAGGGAGATCTCTTATCCTCTTATTTATTTATGTTTGAGGCTAAGGTACTAAGTACTCTGATTAGTCAAGCTGAAACTGATAAATTAATCTATGGATACCATATCAGCCGAGGAAGACTTAGTGTGAGCCACCTGTCTTTTACAGAAGATAGTTTGCTTTTTTCTGTAGAGCTAATACGAGAAAATGGGCCAATATCAATAAGCTCCTCAATCTGTATGAATCAGACTCAGGTCAGCAAGTGAACAAAGTAAAAACCTCCATTTTTTTTTCTAGCGCTAATACTAGAAGGGAAACTAGATATCATATTCTGAGTATAGCTGTAACTCGAGCCAATACTTCTTATGATAATTATCTAGGATTACCAACTTTAATTGGAAGATCAAAACACAAAACTTTTAAAGGAATTTTGGCCAGGATTAGAGGAAGATTGAGTAATTGCAAGACAAAATTCTTAACTCAAGCTAATAAAGAAATACTCCCAAGCCAGTTGTGTAAGCTATTCTTACCTATACTATGTGAGTATTCAAATTGCCTAAATCTTTAGTGAATGATATAAATAGTCTCATGAATAATTTTAGTGGAGTTTTATGAGTAATGCAAGAAAAACTCATTGAATAGCATGGAAACAGATGGGAAGAGCAAAAGGGGCTGGAGGGCTTGGCTTTAGGGATATTGAGTCTTAACTTGACATTGTTGGCTAAACAAGGATGGAGAATTATTCAACACCCCAATTCTTTAGTAGCTCAGATTTTGAAACTAAAATACTTTCCTCACACAGAATTTCTTAATGCCAAAATAGGGGCTAGACCTTCTATGATATGGATGAACTTATGTGCAGCCAGAAATTTAATAGAAAAATGGTCAATTTGGAGAGTGGGAGATGTCCTAGATATCAGGGTGTGGAAAAGCAGGTGGCTCCCTAAACCAACGACTTATAAAGTGCAATCTCTAGTACACTTATTGAATGAAGAGGCTTGGGTTTATGATCTTATTGATTGGAATACTAAGTAATGGAGGAATGAGATTTTGGAGGTCGCTTTTCAAGATGAGGACAAAACTATTATTTCTAAGATTCCAATTAGTATTCATGCAACAAAGGATAAATTGAGTTTGTTAGGCACCAAAAATGGCATGTTTACTGTCAATAGTGCCTATCATAAACAAAAGGAGCTGGTGGAGAATGACAAAGGGCAATCCTCCTTTAATGATCATAGTAAGCTTGAGTGGAACAAAGTTTGGAATTTGTAGATCCCGAATGCTACTAAATTTTTTATCTGGAGAGCTTGTCTTGAAGGTCTCCCCACCAAGCTTAACTTATTCAAGAGAAGAATTATAGACTCACCACTGTGTCCTATCAGCAGAAGGGAAGAAGAAACAGTCAACCATGCATTATGGAATTGTAATTCTGCAAGGATGTGTGAATTGAATCCTGCTGACAGAGGCAATGGGAGCTAAAGAAGCGGCCATACTAGCTAAAGAGATGAATCTGAATTCTGTACTGATTGAAGGTGATAATCAACAAGTGGTGAAAGAGCTTAATATCATTATGGATAGATATTAGATGCGATAGTATATGCTTAATCATCCAGGACACTAAGATATTACTTTCTTCTATTTATTGTCAATCTCTATTTGTAAGAAGAAGTGTGAATCAAGAAGCCAACTGTTTAACAAAGTTAGCATGTTTGCTAGCTGAATGTGAGACTGAACTGGTTCACCCACCAATAGTGTAATCTTCCTTCCTTATTTCTTTCTGATGAAAGTATGGGACTTTCCTCTAAAAAAAATGGTTACTGCAATGAAAAAACATAGTGCACGCCAAGTGTTCAATAAATTGCTAGAAAGAAAATACCTCCTTACAAATTCTAAATTCTACAATATTCCAAATGTTCCTTCTCCCTGTCTGGTTCACCATTATAATAGCAATATACACTTTTCTTCTCTTTATTGAAGAAGAAACAATGAAGTTTTGGATTGGATTGTCAGTTTATGAATTTACCAGCCTGGGTTGAATTGAGGGAAGAAATGTTGGAGGATAGGTGTGCTTTCGAGGGCATTTTCGAGCGTAGAAGCCTAGTGGTATTACATGAGTTATTGGTTCAATGTCACAAATGAGAAGCACCGGTGGGAAATTGATGGTGAAGATGAACATGAATGCAGACCAAGGAAGTCGTGCGAGCCATTGGATTATTGTGAGACGAGATCTAGAACGACGTGTGAGCTGCAACAATCCAATCATCACAATGAAGGGCGAGGAGTAGATTGAGGAGGATTCGATGATTGGAACGAAAGAGGATGGGATTATTCTCTTTCCGATTTGCAAATATTCAAGGGGGAGAAAGAAAGGCAAGTGGATCCCATGCATGCAACTTCGTTTGGTGTTTCTTTATGGTGCTTGCATGGCAGATTCTGATTAGCTGGTGTAAAACCTATTTTTACACCCATCCGGATCCTAGCTTCACTCAAAACAATAACTAAAACGATCAAAATTAAAAGTACAAGAAATAAAAAATAAAAAAAAATTGACAAATTTTATTGAAAAACACAAACACATGAACTAACTCTTAAAAAATTAATGTAGTCTATGTCCTAGTATATGTTTTTTTTTTCAGCCATTATGTTTCAAATAGAATTATTTCCTATATATACACAAATCTTATAAATAGATTTATACATTAACGTAATTTAATATAATTTAGTTCTTGCTATTGCAAATAAAATTTGTCTACAAGTAAGCTCTTTCAATTTAGTAAGAGACTCATATTTTTCTTTAAAAACCACCACCAAATCAAAGTAAGGGGATGAGCCCTCCTTTCTTCTTCATCCTCACTACCTCTTCCCTCTAGTTTTCTTCTTTCATTTTGGTTATTTTTTTAGGGCTAAATATGGCAGAAGGCTGATCTGCTACTTTCTGGTGACCACCACGCACCCTACTACAAGTTTTTCAAGGCACTAATTCTTCAGACAGGCAAAGTATTTTTCTAAATAGAGCTACGTGTGATCCACTTGTGTGGTCCAAAGTGGGCGCGTGAAATCCAGGCATCACTGCAAAGGGTGTTCTTATGCCACCACACCTAGCTTTTCTAGGTCCAACATCGCCGGTTTCTTTAGACATGACCATACTCCTAGGGTGGTGAGTAGCTCTCACGTGCCGTTATAGTCATGTTATTTGTAATTTTTTTCCTTCAATGTTAAAATGTAGATCTATATCTGTTGTCCAGATGACTAACACAAGAGGGAGGTGAATTGAGTTGTAAAAAAAATTAACACTTATAAACTAAATACACAATATAAAATATAAATAAAATACGAAACAACAGGAAATATAAAGAGTAAGGGCAAGAAGAAGCGAACTCAATATTTTAACGAGATTCAGCTCCACTGCTTACGTCTTCGTCTCAAGCTACTCCTTGAGGATCCTAAATTCACTATTCAATCTCTTTCAGGTGGAGATAGAAACTTATTACACCTTTGAGTAACACCGTTACAAAAAATCCGTATAGAACACCCTCTACACTTGCAATCACTTCACACTTAGTGATTCAACTATTTTCTCTGTAGAACACTTTCTACACACACAAGGATTATACGCACCCTCTTACAGATACAAGAGCTGATAGTTGGTAGATTATTAGATTATACTCCTCAATGAGTGAAATGAGAACAATACAACACAACTTATATCTCTCTCAAAATGAATAAGAATTAAGGTACAAAACTTAAAAAAGAGAGAATGAGGGCTTTGAAAGAATAATGCAAAACTTAGCAATTAATGTGTAAGCTCCTGTTGTTATTTTTGCAAAACTCAAGTGAGCTATTTATAGGCAAATGAGTTTTCATATTCAAATTTAAAAATATTTACATATCAAATAAGAACACTATTTACTTTTCAAAAGATTCAAATAAAAATATCTTATTTTTATATTTGTCAAAGACAACTCCATTCATTTTTTAAAAAAATCAAACATAATTTTTTACTTATCATACATGATAAAATGATCATGATTTATTTTTCAAATCAAATAATCTTTTTTTTGCATATGTTAAAAAAACACACAACCATCTTTCAAGATTTTCAAACAAAATCATCTATCTTTTACATTTGTCAAAAAAATATACAACCACTCTTCAAGATTTTCAAACAAAACATGCACATGTTAAAGATGACAATCAATCATCTTACAAATTCAAATCGTTATGTATATGTGAAAAAATAATAATAATTTTGAAATTAAATATTTTAATAAAGTTATGCAAATGTAAAAAATACAATTTGATACTTTATGAGAAAATATTAATTTTGAACTTTAATTCAATTTCAAATTTTAAGAGATGTACAAAATTACTTTATGAGCTTCATTTGTAGACTTGTTCTTCTTCTTGCTCATACTAGATTTCTTGATGTGCTTAACTCTTTCATGCGTAGACAACTTGAACTTGCGTTTTGAATTTATTTATTATCATCAAAATATATACGTAGATACGAGACTGGAAATCTTGGGTTCTACAATATCTTTCCAATATGTAATTCATTTTTCCCATATATCTTTAATTTATGTTGTGTATTTTGTTTTAGAATAATAGAAACAAAAAAACATTGTCTTTTAGACTCTTGTCTATAAAATATGTCCTCTACTCCGTTTAGACAGAGTGTGGGGTTTGTTTGACGTTTGGGATAGAGTTATGCTATCTCTCAAATGATGGTCTGTAAATATTTGTAGCATGGACTAAAATCAAATCTGTTACAATTGTGTATTGGAGAGTTATGAATATTGTAGTTAGTTTATAATATGTGTTTCAGGTCAAAGTTATAATGTCCGTTATTAATGAATGAAGTATGTTTTATAAAAGAATAAATCTTTTTGCAGTCATGTTTCTAATTTGTCTGCAAGTAGGACTGTAATCGATCCGAGTCGAGCCGAGCTCGAGCTTGACTCAAAATACTCGACTTCGAGTTTTATTTATTTATTTATTGTTCAAACTCGACTCGATAAACTAAACTTCTAACTTGAGCTTGAGCTCAAGCACGAGCTCGTCCCACAAATGAACTCGAGTTAAGCCGATGTCGATTTTTTTAAAAATAAAATTTAAAAATAAATAAATAAATAACTAATAAAAAAATTAATATTTAATATCTAACTAGTTGATATTTATTCATTATAACAATATATTATATACTTATATATATTATTAATAAATACACATAATATGATAGTATATACGTATTTTACATGCTTTCCACGTATTAATATATGAAATTATTAAATTTTATAAACTGATTATTGTACAAATTATAAAACATAACTATGAAGTATATTCATTATATAGATATAAGTAACAAGATTATATTTTACATATTACATATTTAATTATAAAAATACTATACTTAGATCATTAGCAATACATATATATATATAACATATATGTGTGTATATATTTATCAATATATAAATAAATTTTAATCGAGTCAAGCTAACAAGTTGATTCGAGTATACACGAGCGAACTTTAGTCGAGCCGAATCGAGTTTTGTTGAGTATGTGTCATTTACTAATCGAGCGGGTATTTGCTTTCATGAGCGATTTTTTTTTTTCACGAGTCGAGTTAGATTCGAGTTTAACCAAGCGAGTACCGAGCGAGCTGTCGATTAGCCTAGTTCATCTACAACCCTATCTGCAGATCATGTTTCTAATTTGAAATCTATTATAGACACATAAAGATTACACAAAAAAAAACTCATAAATTGAAGTAGTTTCATAACATCTATTACATTTATTTCATAATAAAAATAATTTTATAATTTGACATATCACATTAAATATATTAATTTATAAATTTAAATTTATGTTATATATTTTATAACTAAAACATTTTTCTTCTAATTTACAGTTATAGAGAGTAGCAAACCAACGTAATAGTAAACATAATCTGAGTACGAACTACGAGGCACACCAAGAAAGCGCCACTTCGTTAATTTTCAAAGATTTAGAATATTCTTATTAGATTGTCTAAAACTATTTTTTTAAAAGTACAAATTTACAAATTTATCAAAAAAATTAATCATATTTAATCAAAAGTTGGGAGATAAAAGTTATCATGGTGTTACCAAATTTGATCAAAATTTGGTCAATTTGCACATGGAAAATGCTAAGGATCTTAGTCGGGATCCCTACTTTCCTTCCCTATTAACGTGGATGTCCACGTTTCAAAATTAATTTTCCACTTTTCCTACTTGTTTCCATTCTCTACCTTTGTTATCAAATAAGCCCCCTCGCAAGTAGAACGTGCGTGAAAGGCCAACTTGTGAAAGACCAACCTTATTCTTCTGTTTGTTACTTGACCTAATTGCCTCCAGCACCCATCTCTAGCAACTCGACCATTTTCGGCGACGAGACCAACCTCAGGCACAACACCTATTTCGCGAAAAAAAGCCTCCCTTGCGTGAACTTCGCATCATCTCACCTCCAACCGAAAACTCAAGCCTCCGACCTCCATCTCCGACCGGCTATAATGCTCCCTTCCAATGAGGACGCCGATCTCCTCCCCTCTGAACCCATCAAACCGCGGGCTGATTTTTGGATATTTTATAATTATTTGTTCACTTTTTTAATTGCATGTTGTATGATGGTTGTATTTCTTGGCTTGCGAATGAGTCTTGTAAATATTTAGATTTTATCTGTATGTTGTTCAACTTTTGATGTAAGTTGACTTTTAGAGCACCAAGTGCTCGACAAAATGCCTCAGTGAAATTTTTTAATTTCTTTTGTATGCAAAACAGTTGTTTAGTATATGTTGTCATAGTGGAATTGATCAAAATGAAGAGATATTAGATAATACATTTGACTCCATTTTTATATTATTAATATATATGTACAGGAGCATATGAAAGTGGGGAGCACAATAAAGTGATCAAAACCCCACAATAAAGTGTGTCAAGCGGGCATCATGACAGCCATGACTAAATCAATGTCCATATGATAAGTTAAATAACCATTGTGGCCACTATATTTATTTTTATAGAAATATGTCAGTCGAAGTACACATACGACACATGATGAGTAGGTGCCACTTCAATCAAATTCTGATCTTCACCTCTAAAACAAGAAATTAATGTCATCTACTATATATAATGTTTGATTGACAGATGATTATCCACTTCATATTGTTTGACCAACATGTGAATATTAGTGTTTATAATCTTCTTTTTCTTTATCTTTTTTCAAGGATTAAGAGTTTTAATTAATTAGGATTATATATAAGCAAGATGCTAGTTGATGGGATCATAATTTCGTGTTTGTGGGAAGATCATCAAGAAACTAATTCATCATATTGTATTAATAAATTAAATTCATACTTTTATTATGGTATTTTTTTTTTCTTTGGTTGTTTTTTATATACAATGCATCTCCCTTATTCTCAAACAAGTTTTGGATATCTTTGTATATAATTCAACATTGCATGGATGTCGACATAGAATATTCAAATGATGAGTTTGATGAGATAGAGATAGATAAGGAGATTGGATGTAATGAAACTGTTGAAGAACCTATGATTGGAAAAAACTTTTCATCTGTAGAAGAAGTCCATTCTTACTATATGAAGTATAGTAAGAAGAAAAGGGTTTGGTATAACCAAAAGGAATATTAAACAGGATGGCGATGGGATTGTAAGATGTTTTTGTTTGACATGCACACGACGAGGCACATCAAAAAGTAGGTCTACAAATATTATGAAACCAAGGCAAACCATAAATATGAGATGTAAGGCTAAACTTAATGCGGTATTTAATAAGGAAGGTGGATATACTGTATCTAAGGTGATATTAGATCACACACACGCTTGTAGTCTAGCAAAGACAAGATATTTTAGATACTTTAAGAAGATTGATCCTCGTGTTGCTAAGAGGTTTGAAATAAATGCCGATACAGGAATGAAGACAGCCAAAAATTTCAAGTTCGTGGTTGTTGAGGTGGGAGCTTATGAGAATGTAACATGCGGGGAGAATGAGTGTCGAAACTACATTGATAAAGTACGACGACTTTGCCTTGGGGTTGGAAGTGGTGTAGTTTTATGTAATTATTTTGAAGATATACAAAAAAGAAATCTGACATTTTATTATAAAATAGACGTTGACAAAAACATACGGTTAAAAAATGTGTTTTGGGTAGATGCCCGGAGTAGAGTTGTGTATGAATCATTCAGAGATGTGATTACATTTGATACAACGTATTTGACTAACGCGTATAAACCACCATGAACAATCACTCTTACTCGAGTGCGGATTGATATCCAGTGAAGACACAGATACATTTGAGTAATTATTTGAATCATGGTTGCAGCGTATGAATAATTAACCGCCAAATGCAATCATTATAGACTAAGACAAAGCCAAGAAAATTGCAATTTCGAGGGTGTTTCCAACTTCTGGACATCGATTATGCTTGTAGCATATAATGAAAAAACTTCTTGAGAAGTTTGGATCACATTGTCGATATGGGAAAATCAAGAGTACTATACATAAGTGCATTTATGACTGTTTCAGTGAGCATGAGTTTGAGGAATATTGGTGTCATATGCTCGATACATATGATTTGCATGAGAATGCATAGTTGGAATTATTGTATAGTGATCGCCATTTTTGGGTGCCGGCCTATGTTAAAGGCACATCTTGGGCAGGAATGTCAACTACACAACATAGGGAAAGAATGATTGTATTTTTTGACGACTACGTGCACTCAAGAACTACTCTAAAACAATTTGTTGACCAGTACAATTCAGCCCTTAGGAGGAAGGTCGAGAATTAAGCAATTGCAAACTTCAAGTCATTTGACACGAACATTTCTTGTATCACTCTCTATTCTCTTTAGAAGCAATTTCAAAGTGTATATACTCTTGCTAAATTCAAATAAATACAAGAGAAATTATGAGAATTTATACATTTGGCTGCTAAGAGGATGGGGTGTGAGGGTGGTAGATATACATTCGTTGTTATTGATGAGGTTCAAGTTGGTAATAACTTATTAAAACGTGTAACCTTTAATGTTAAAGTTAGTAGTGATCCTCTTGATGTGAAATGCAATTGTATGTTATTTGAGTTTAGAGATATTTTGTGCAGGCACACTTTTTGTATCCGAACTCATATGGGCCAATATAGGATATCATCAAAATACATATTGAATTGGTGGAGGAAAGATCTCAAGAGAAAATACACTTTCGTGAAAAGTAGTTATGACACTAGTAACATTGACCATGTGCGAAGGTATGATAGGATCCAAAATTTCTTCTATGAATTGTGTTCCAATGCTTCAAAGGCAGAGAGCAATTGTGTTAAATTGATTAGTCAAATAGAACAATTGAATACACAGTACCCTGGTATTGCTGATGATACTAGCAACAAAGTTGATACACCTACTTCCATAGATGGCACAATAGGTAGAGTTCGTAGTCCGTTGGTAGTTTGGAGTAAGGGAACGCCACTATCTAATAGGAAAATGCACTCCGCTGAGAAAAAAATTAAGAAATGATGTACTAAAAGGCAATTACAGCACAATGAAGCTGATGTTCGTTTTTTTATCTGTATTGTATACTAAATTTACGATTCACTTTTTATATACGTGCAAAGCTTAATCATTTTGTTGTTTGTTATTTCATTTATTGATAAATAATACTTTTAACATTAGGATCAATAAAATCAAGTTTGGACACATGTGTCAAATTTTTTTGCAACTCTTTCGACTACTCATCACCATTCACAGATAATGTAAAACTAACTTATTTTGGTAATTCTTTTTAGTGAATTGCAATGCCACTTTTAATATATAATATTTGTTATGCTCGTATAGGACGAAATTGACATTGGACACACAACGGATCTTCATCACAACAAAATTGATATTGGAATCACTTTGGATCTTCATCAAGACTTCAGTACTTGGTAGATGCCATGCTAGTTCTAAGAAGGGCCACTTTCTTTTGTGATTGATAGATGCCACAAGATAATTTTATAATCTTGGTTACAATGACGTGTTTAAATCATTAATTATGTTTTAGATCATTAAAGCTTTTTTGTGTCATCTCTACTACTATACTCCATTTAAGCAAACTGAATAACAGTGATATTTTAATGGTGTTTCTATAATTACTTTTTTTAATTTTATTTTTATTTCATTTTTGTTGTGTCGTATTGTTGTGTATGAAGCATGGGGTCTTTTTTATTTTCAGCACTATATCACATAGCAAATTGCACTCTATGAAACTTTTTTATCCACTAAATGGGAAAAATATACCAAATCAATGTCATTGTGATGAAGAATAGGCAAACCGACATAATCTTTACAAACCGACATCTACTAAATTGATAGTACTTCACAATTAGAAGCTGCCAAATACAAAAGCACATCCACATCTATCAAATGGATACTAACATGAAATCAAACCTACATCTAATAAAATGAACCCATAAATATCTTTTACAACCCGTAAAGGAATTTTACTTAAACTAATAGTTCTATATCCATGAATGCTTCATTTGGCTTTTAGTTGTTGTACTTGTAATTTTACCACCAACTCCAAGAGCATTGACTTGTGGTGCTTGTGGACCACTGCACTGCTGATGCTGCAGCACTAAAGCTTGTTTCCTGTGTATAAAACAAGTTCTTTTTTACTTGAAATATGGCTGAACGATAGGACCCTTTCATATTCCAAAGCTAAGTAAAGATCCTAAATGCAGTTTGATGTGTTTCAATAAGTAGTGCTAGATGTATTGCAAATTTTATTATTTCAAAGTTTACAAACTAATATGTCATCAATCACATGAAGTTTGTAAGCCTTTCTTAGTAAAATTTCTATTATTTGGCATTTTACATGTTTTGATATAAATCACATAGAGGTAAAGTCAAATTCTATTAAAAAACCATGCTAAAGTCAAATTCTATTAAAAAACCATGCAAAATGTGACTGAGTTTGCACCAAGGTGTTTATGTTAACATGATTTAATAGCAAATCAAGTTACTTTTGTTTAGCAAGTAACATGATTTACCCATAAATATCTGCTGGGTTAAGATATTGAAATTAGCAAAATTTGATAACCAAATAAATCAACTACTAACTTAAATTAACAACTTTATACATTTTAAGTACATTTTTAAGGATAAATACCAATGATAACAAAACCAAAATCTTAAGATAATGATAGTGAAGTGATTGATCATGATAATTAAGTCAGATTAGTCCCAATTGTGACGGACTTTGTGTTTTCAGCATGCAAATATGATGAGGGTACTGCCTTGTTTTTAGCAATAAAATAGGAATAATGAAGACATTCATCCTGGTATTATTGCCTTGTTTCAAATTAATGAAAATTGAAAAGAAAGTTCAAAGGGGGACTAAGGAGAAGAAGACAGCCTGGAAAAGAAAGGTCATACTGATACAATACCCTTTCTTATGAAAATAGTTATCTGCATGAAAAACTATCTAAAATAAAACTTTGCTGCATGAATTTAGTCATTCCATACAATATGTGCCTTTCATTTATCAAATGCTCAGAAATCTGTCATCAGCATTTAGCAAGTAGTTTAATCCTCATTTTGTTTAATAAGTAAAGATATATCAAATGCTCTACAAGGGTGGTGGGGCAAAGGGGCAAACACTCACGGTATGGCACATCACCGTGACTTGAAGAGTTGGGGTATTTTGTATTTCTGGTAGAACTTGAGCCTTTATGCTGTGGATCCTATAGGAATTTCAGTTAACTATTAATTTTCCATGCAACAGCGCCACTTGAATAAAATTAGTAGAAGATGAATAAAATCAGTTTCTTTCAGGTATTTTGTCGAGCACTTCGTGCTTGACAAAGTGGAATGCAATTTCCATAACATCACATATACGACTCAACCACTTGAACAATACAATTAATAACCCCAACAACGAAACAAGAAAGAAGAAGAAATAATGTTGCAAATTCAAGATACTTGAAAAAATAGTTCAAAAATAGCATTTCACATAAGAATGGGAAACAAACAAACATTTTGAATATAGATGTGAATTCATGGTCGGAATTGGAGGTTGGAGGGGAGCATTGTAGACAGTCGGAGATAGAGGCCGAGGGGCAAAGTTGCCAGTCAGAGGTGATGGGTTGTGCGTGAGCGCACCACGTGAAATCCAATCTCGTAGCTTCGCCAATTGTTGGGTTTGTTGCCAGAGTTATTTCTGTCGTTGGTGCTTGAGGTCGTGGCTGGAATATTGGATCCTCACCGGAGCTACGGGTCTGCTTGCGAGGGGGTGAAAAGAGAAATTCTACACAGAGTTGGATTTAAGGAAGCGAATTGTAGTCAGCTGACATAATCAGTTATTTAAAAAATAAAAAATAAAAAACCCAAAACCCCGCGTTGTCTTTTCCCTCCCCGAAATCAAAACAAAATTAATATTCAAAAAAAAAAAAAAAGTTCCTGCAACCCTGAAATCGCACATTTCCCCTCATCTTCAACAAATAGAATCACAGAAACAACTTCAAACTCGTCTTCAACTACTTTTTAATCAACTTAAAAAAAAAATCTTAAAACTCCCATTAGATTTGAATCAAAACTCCATAACTATAATGAGTATTCGTTTTAAATTACTGAATCTTTTTCTTTTATCCTAATTTTGAGTTTAAGTTTTTTGTGTGTAGTGCTTTTATTTGGATTATTATTTGGTTACTTTATTTTATTTTATTTTATTATATTAATCATTATTAGTTTATTTCTATTAAGTTGTATTTTGGAATTTTAATTATATCATTATGTTGTGCTTTTTATTTTAATGTGCCCTTGTTTAATTATTTTCGAATTTGGCCGTTTGTGTGAGTGTGTCTCTTTTATTTTTTGGGCCGTGTGAGGTGTGATATAGCTCAGCCCGTGTGTAAAAAGGGCCCAGCCTTTTTTTATGCTGCGTCGTTTTACAAGTGTCTAGAAGTCCTAGTTATTTTATTTTCTTCCTTTCATTATTTGCTCAGCGCCGAACACCCCCATTTCGTTTTCTTCATTTCCTTCTCATTTTCTCCTATTCCTCCTCTTCTCCAGCCGAACTCGATTCCTCAACATTCATCCAGTATTTCTTCTTCCTACTTCTTCGAAATGCCATGCATCGTTCATTCTTCACCATCGCAGGTCACTACCGTTGCCATGTCGCCTGCTCGTCGCCATTCACCATCGGTAAGACCTCCATTTTCCTTCAGCTCTCTTTCTTGTGACTCTCATTTTTATTTTCTCTCATCTCTCTCCATTTTCTCGGTGTATTGTTAGTGTCGTCGCCACCATGAGTTGTGCACGACCCCGCCAATCGAACTCGAGCTCGAGCTCGAGTCGAGTTGGGGCTCGACTCACAAATAGGCCGAGCTCGAGCTCGAGCTCGGTCTTCTTGTATGCCTAAACGAGCCGAGCTCAGACACTACTATGAACCCATTAATTAAACGAGTCGAGTTCGAACTCGACTCGAGTAGTAAACGAGCTGAGTTCACACAACCCCAACTCGCTCGAACTCGGCTCGTTTACAGCCCTACTCAATGTTCCTCTTCTCTGCAAGCTTGGCAAAAAGGGTAGGCCAGTAAGACTCAATGGAGTCACCTGCAGCTTTTACTAACATCACAATCTTCTTTGCCGCATTTACTCGCACCAATCAAACAAATCACAGATATACATACATATATATATATATATATTTATATAAATGCTATGGCTCTAATAGCATTTATTTCTTTAATATAATTATTATGATTATATTGAATCTTAGTTTAAATTTCCTTTGTTTCAAACCTCTGATTTGATGTATTCTTGGTTCTTCAATCAATTTTGACAAGAAATTCAAACATACCTTCCCCTTTTGGTTCCACAAATGGTGGCAATAATTTGGCCCCATTCCTGAAATATTTCCTAATAGTCTTCAACCGATTATCAACCACTACAAGATTTCTACTTTAACCAAGATGGACCAGCGCAACTCCAAATTCCTTTACTTGGTCCATTTCTGTGCTAGATATAAGATTCTCTAGATTTCCAAATGGACTTATGAAAAGGTTGGAGATATCTTGGTTTGGAATTTCTTTGTCAAATTGTGGGATAAATTTTCCCACACAAATGACATTATTTCATTTGTTTGAAGAGATTTTTTCCTGGCTGTTCCTGATTTAAAAAGCCCATAGGAATTCCCTTCCCCTATTTCACAAAGTGCCTTGGTTACTTATCCTCTAACCGAGGACATAAAACCAACAGTTTCACCAAGTTCCTCTTCAAAGCAGAAGAAGAAGACTTCAACTTCTTCGACAAAGAAGAAAAACTCTAAAGATTTAGATGATTCATCATCTTCAAAATCCAAAAAAATGACTTAAGAAGAAAGAATTGTTTCAACTATTAAAGAAATCTATTGAAGATGAATTCAACAGCAACGCTTCAACTGAAGAATAAGAAGACTCTGGAGATGATTCTGATCCTTACATCAATACTTTTGGTTATGATTCACCCGATTATCCTGCAAAACTGGATGATAATTAAGGAATTATTCGTGATTTACCTGTCGGCATAAAAAGACAAGTTATTTTCAGTGCAGACAGCTTTTACTTTTACTGTTTCAACCGTCGGCACAAGAAGACAAGATAACTTTTGGTGCAGATGGCTTTTAGTGTTTCATCACTGTTTCACCCATGATTTACTCTTGTTATAAAGGCAACTCCTTTATCTATAAAAGGAGACCTTAGTTTCAATGAAAAGCAGAGCTTATTCCATCATTCTCTCTAACTCGCAATCTTCTATCTACCTTGTAATTCTCTGCTCTCTGATTTAATTGTTTTAATCTTGTAATTATAATGAAAAATCTTTTGATTCAAAATTATCTTCATTAATTATTTTACATTTACATATCATATTTCATATTATTGCATTTGGCTGGCTTTGCCGCCTTTCTGTCATGTTTATGCCTTTGTATCATGTTTATGCCTTTCTATCATGTTTATGGTATCATTCTGATTTCTCTTGATGTTTATGCCTTTCTGTCATATATATACTATATATATATATATATTATATATGTATATCTCCCTTTTTGATCATTGAGAATACATGGAATCCGAAAAGAATTTTTTCTAACATCAACCAAAACTAATTCATTTGTGGTAAATTCAAGACTGAGAAACCAGAAAAATAATAATCATATTAATTTCAATAAAATGATGCAATTTGTTGAATCAAATTCCTAAAGTTTAGAAATTTCTTTTCTTTTTTCCTCAAATCAATTTCCAACATTTTCTCATTAAGCACAAAATGATGCAACAAAGGAGTAGAGTGAAGGGAAGGTACATTTCTCACCATTGAGTACTTTGTGGACGGGCAAAAATCTTGGATTTGGATACTTTGAAAGGCTTGGAGTTTCTGTAAGAATTGAAGTCGGAAGAAGACGACAGGTCATTGTTGTGCCGAACGATCTTCTCTAGGAGTGATTCCGATTTGCTTGCATGATCAGCCATTGATCTTCGTTATGGTCACGCTAATCACAAAAAAAAATGTGGGTGCAGCCTATAAACGTGGAGAAGATAAGAGAGTGAAGTTTTAGGACGAGAGAGTTCTTCAATTTTTTAAAATTAAATAATAACCGATGTCAGCCAACTACAATTTATTTATTCGAAATTGACTATGTGTAGAACTTCACATTCAGAAATAAAGGTGGGGATTGGAAACAGGTGGGAAGCGTGGATATTAATTTTGAAACGTGGACATCCACGTTGGTAGGGAAGGAAAGTAGGGTAGGGATACTAGCATTTTCCATTTGCACATTTATGCAGGAAGAAGTTATCAACTAAACCCGAACGCTCACCCCCGTTTCTCTCCGCCCTTTTGCCTGCTCGTTGTCTCGCTCTTTTTCCCCCTGAGCTTGTCAGAAGCTCAGTCTCTTATGGCGTCCGTTTTGAACAACGTTTCTTCCGTTTGTTTGTCGAATCTCAACTCCAACCGAATTCGGACTCGGCCGCCCATTTTGACACCGATTTCTGTGTCCTTCACCCGTGAGTTCCTTCAATCATAAATGCTACGTTTGGTTGCCGAGAAAAACTTAGTAAAAGAAAAGAAAATTTGGAGACTACCGTTTCATATTGACCTCTTTGTAAGATTTTTTAAATTTAATTCTACTTACTATACTTTTCTTAGCAACCAAACTTCGGCCTTCGGTTCAGTGCTCGAACTTAAGTTGCCTGCTTTCTCGATTCTGAGAGATTCTGCGAAATTTACAGGAAGGAGACTCACGATTAGAGCAGCGGAGACCGATGCAAACGAAGGTCTATTGAGCTTCAAGGATTTTGTTTTTGTCTTCTTCTTTTTATAATTTTCTGGTTGTCAGCGAGAAATTGAAGTTAATATTAGTAGTTAGGAACTAGTTACTCCATAAAATAGCAATTGCTAATGAGTCGGCGTAAGGTTTTTATGGTAGCTATTATTTGTGTTTTCAGCAGTTAAATCTCAGGCACCGGATAAGGCGCCGGCTGCTAGTGGTTCCAATTTCAACCAGCTTCTCGGCATCAAAGGAGCGGCGCAAGAAACTGTGAGGCGTGAGCTATATATTTTGAAGTTAATTTCGTGTTCTCCAGGCATAACTTGAACCAGATCTTGAATGCTAATAGTTCCCATTTCAATTACAAATTTACAACTTTCATGCAGTGACTTGTTCGGGATTTTCCACTTTTCAAGTGTAATATCACAGTTTTTTACTGTAAATTTCTCTAATTTAATTTAGGCTTGGCTTTATGAAGTAGTTTACTATATATATGTAGTATATATGTATAATGTTATAGGCAAGCATTTAAACTAGAGTAGACGTTGTGAACTTGTAATTTATATTTGCAGAATAAGTGGAAGATCCGACTTCAACTTACGAAGCCTGTTACTTGGCCTCCACTGGTATGGGGAGTGGTTTGCGGAGCTGCTGCTTCAGGTACCGGTCTTTGCATATTTGAAATCAGTAGCATCTTCTGTTAGGAATATTCTAATCCTCGTATTAGGATTTTGTTGGTTTAGCCATTGTCTGGTCACCTTTTACATGTTATTTCCAGTCAGTACGACTTGCAAGCAGAGAATATATATGCTTTTTTTTGACTGCATATCTCCCCATCTTGATGCATTCACTTTTAGCATAGTCAGCCACGGGTTTGCCTAATTATCTTTGATAAATCGTTGGCAAAGTTTAGGTGCAGGATCTTTGGCAAGCAATAAGCACTTAAATAATACAATTTGAGTGTCCCATCTTGTTTCTCATTTTGGGGGAAAGGTACTGGAGGAAAGAAATCAATGGAGGGATCCGAATCAGACCTAAATGGGAATTGCATGGGGCATCATAAAAGATGATTTGATTGCGGCTGTTCTGTATTTGTATCATGGTGGTATGGTATCATCGCTAGATCCATTGGTGCAAGAGCAATGCCCTTATTCTGAAAAGGGAATCTCCAGCCTTGTCTAGTGAAGCACAACCACCATTCTTAGATCCATTTGCTATCCAAGAATCTTTCCATGCCTAAAATTGCTTATACACAAGATTGTTTTTAATGTGTCTGTAGTGTGTATGTGAGTATGTTTGTTCGATATTTTATTCTTCTGATTCGGTTTTTCTTGATGGCAGGAAATTTTCACTGGAACTTAGAGGATGTTGCCAAATCAATTGTTTGCATGATGATGTCTGGTCCATTTCTAACTGGTTATACACAGGTACAATTCTTGGAGATATATCATAGGGCTCCACTTCCACTGCACAAGATCTTTAATTCATCTATTGTAAACTACTCTGATTTGTACCTTTCAGACACTTAATGATTGGTATGACCGAGAAATTGATGCAATAAATGAACCTTATCGTCCAATTCCTTCGGGGGCAATATCTGAGAGTGAGGCATGTAACTTAACTTTTTTTCCCCCACTTTTGGACTCAGCAATTTAATCAATTATCTTGTATGCACACAAGTACTGCCGTGTGGTTCACTGATAATGTTTTCCTTCTTTTTTCAAAATATTTCCTCAGGTCATTACACAAATTTGGTTGTTGCTTTTGGGAGGACTTGGCCTTGCTGGTGTTTTAGACATTTGGGTAGGTAATTTTAATAAGTTTTAGTTTTACTAATTATAGAAGAATTGAAGATGAATACCAGTTACTGAGTCCTTGTTCTTTTTAGGCCGGGCACGACTTCCCTACAGTTTTTTACCTTGCTGTTGGCGGATCTTTACTTTCTTACATATACTCTGCTCCACCTCTAAAGGTGCTTATATTTTTTGGTCATCCTTTTCAATAAGTCAAACCATTCTACTTTCCTCCATGCCTAGTGGAAAATCTGCTTAAACCATGACTGACTTCCAAATTCCGGTTGCAGCTGAAACAAAATGGATGGATTGGAAATTTTGCCCTGGGAGCAAGTTACATTAGTTTGCCCTGGTAAGAGCCTATATTTTACTGCCCTTGCTGAGGTAAATGTAGACAGACCCAGAGTTGTTAACACTTATACTTTTTCTTTTTAATTCTTTTTTTATCAGTAAATAGGAATTTTATTAAAAATAGGTGCATCCAAGTATACGGGACATATACAAGAACCACACCTATGCATGACTATCGAAAGATACAAAAAAATCATGTACGTTCGTGCTATTAAGGTCTATTACAATCAACCAGTGGAATAATGTATGAAGAAAAAAAAGTTCTTATCTCATTCATTGTCCGTTCACATCTTCAAAACTTTGACCATTCCTCTCCATCCATATGCACCATCTAGGCAGATCGGTATCATCTTCCACATAGCTGCAATTTGAGAGTTACCTTGAAAGCCTCTTGAGCTGGCCAAAAAGTCAACAACCTTCTTAGCATTACCCAAGAGTCCCACTTTAGCAAAGGTATCATTCCATAGGCTCATAGCAAAGGTGATCCACAGAGTCCCCACTTTTCTTACACATATAACACCGACCCAATACAATGAGTCAACGTTTCCTTAGATTATTAAGGTAATAATCTTCTCTAGTGAAGCCATACAAAAAAAGAAGCTGTTAAGGGGGACCATAGTCTTCCACATGTTCTTTCCATGGGAATGTTCTTGTAGAGTGTCATGAGGGACTTATATTATGGCTGTACAGTAAAACTCCCCTTTTTGGATTGTGACCACATAACCTTATCCACTCCTCCAGTTTCATTTTTCTATTTGTTCATACCTATCAAGAACAAAGTGTATGTCTAGTTGTAAGTGATTTTTCACATAGTGCACGTGAAGAGGCTAGAATGTATATGGTGGATCTAAGCAAGTAATCCTTTTGTGATCAAAATTGACTTAATTGAACAGCGATGGTAATCAATACCAAAGTTTTCCTTGAGAAAATTACACAGTTTCTGGTTGTCCATTTCTTATAGCAAGGATTCTTGAAATGGATGTTCCCATTGTTGCTTGTTTATGGGTTGGATACCTTTCAGGAAGGAAAGTCATTCAGGTTATAGGTTTAGTTCTTCTCAATGGGATCGCCCAAAAACGTTAATTCAGTGCAATTCTCATACAAAGGACTAATAAAAAAACCATTATTACTTCATTAGTGTTATTTTTAGGGTCAATAAAGTACTTCCCCCCATGTTACATAACTAGTTTTAATTCAATCTCTTATTGACAGGTGGGCCGGTCAGGCTTTATTTGGGACACTTACACCAGACATAATTGTTCTGACTCTCTTGTATAGCATAGCCGGGGTAAGGTTTTTGAGAGTGTCTGTTTATGTATGTTAAATTTGTGATCCAATAATCAATTTACTAAACATTTCAGTTGGGTATTGCCATTGTCAATGACTTCAAAAGTATTGAAGGAGATAGAGCACTGGGACTTCAGGTACCTATATTGTCTCTTACGTTCTTGTAGTACAAATTCTTGCTGTGTTAGAAACACTTTATTTCCCATCCTTAGAAGTAGCTGCCACATCCTTATATATGGTAATGCTCTCTGGACAGTCACTTCCAGTTGCTTTTGGTGCTGAAACTGCTAAATGGATTTGTGTTGGTGCTATTGACATAACTCAGATATCTATAGCAGGTACGTTGTCTTTTACTATTTCTTTAACCATATTTATTTGGTGCTGGTATTATGTTGAAATTTACCTTTCATTTTCAATCACGAACTTATGATTGCAGGTTATCTGCTAGCGGTTGGTAAACCATACTATGCCTTAGCCTTACTTGCTTTGATAATACCGCAAATTGTTTTTCAGGTAAAGCCATTAGACTTGTTCTCGACTGTATAAATTTAAGGTTCGGCCTTGAATATTTAGTCCTTTTTTTTTTTCATTCCATTAAGTCTTGGTTCAGGTATATCTTGCCGCCCATATACTGAATTTTTTTCTCCTTTGCTTCAAGTTATGATAGGTGCCATTCATGACAAGCATTATGCTGTTCTGAATATAGTATTTAACCATATACAGTGGCGTTTCTTTGTCATTATTTTACAAAATAAGCACTCTGCTAATACCAATTTTGTGCACTGCAGTTTCAGTATTTTCTTAAAGATCCTGTCAAGTATGATGTTAAATATCAGGTACATATTCATCATTGGGTGCCACCAGAATTTTCTTGAACATACTGCTAGATCAAGTTCGTTGAGAATATGCCTTTTAATACAAACAAAATTTAGTGGACATGAACTACTAGCAGACGATAGCTGTCCTGTTGGTCAGATGCACCCATAGAGCTTCCAGATTATAGATTCTGATTCTAGTCTATTATGTCTTGTCATAACATGTCTGACCTCCAAAACGATCCAAACAAGTGCTTTATGGGCAATGTATTCAAAATAGTGTGGATTATATATAAATCCTTAGTACTTCAGCATCCTATACTCTCTAGATCTTTCCATATGGGATTTGGGATCACCTTATGGTACTCCTAGATGTTGTTGTGGCACAACCCAAGCAGGGTTTTTTCAACCCAGTACTGGATTGCCCATTTAGGCATTCTGTTAAGCTCATTATTATCCTGTGCAATGTAGACTAAAATATAAATTCTTATATTTATTATTTCAGGCAAGCGCCCAGCCATTTCTTGTGCTAGGTCTTTTGGTGACTGCTCTAGCAACCAGCCATTAGTTTTTATCATGCACTATTTGCTAAATGCCAAACCGGGCAGAGACATGGATGCAGAGTGATCTCTTAACAGGGGCTAAGGTGCGAAACTACTCCTATCTAATAGAACAGGTTGTAAGCATGTTGTGCTGATTAAACTATGTCAGAGTTTCCTCATTTCCTCTTTACCTGAAGAAAGATCAATGTAGGCTTTCCCAGTTTTGCTGCTTCTCTTATAGCAGAAGGCAGACCTAGAAAGCAGTTGTTGTATATGCGGTGTTTGACTGTTTGTTGTACCATTGTAATTTGCATTGCACGGATGCCTAAATAATGCAATCTTGATAGTACTCTAAATTCGTTTTTTCATTCAGTTTGAGATGAGATTTTATCACATTTCTTAATTAGTTCATCCATCCTACGAGCATTTTGTGGAATTTCAGAATTTGGATTTTTCATTTTCTTAAACTGCACTTTTTTTTTTTTTAATATAATTCAGATGTGCATCTTACCGTTGTTCTCCCTAATCTTCTCTCTCGACCAATAAACTTTCAGATGGATTTCACTCCTGATTCCACTTGTCTGCTATTCTGCTCCGTGAAGCAATAAACATGACTTTGGCTGAATGGAAAAGCATAATTCAATCTTGGAACCCATAATGTAGCGTTAATATTCAATGAGTGGGAGAAATTAGGAGATAGCATGTCATGTAATTGAAACTATTTACATAAACACTCGTATTTTATTACACAGCATCTAGTGATAGGATATGAGTATGACATATTTGTATTTGATCATAATTACTATAGCTACAAAAAGACTTCAAAAAAATAAATTTCAACTTACATGATTTTGTGTGATATGTTAGATTTATTTTATAATAAAAATAATTTTAGAATCTAACTTATCACATTAAGGCACGTGTGTTTACTTTTGATTTACCCTTTTGTGAGTGAGATGTTGAAAAGTTTTGATTTATAACCCAAAAAGATTGTCGATATTCGATTTAATTTGGAGGCCTCCGTTTGGATTCGAAAATGAGACGAGCATGTTTCAACTCATCTTAAACTCATAATTATACTTTTTCACATTTTTATATAAAATATAAATTTTAATATGGATTTTTCAAATTTTAATATAATTTTTTTAAATTTTTAAATCAATTTTTTAAAATATTAAAATAATAATAATATTAAAAATAAATTTGACTCAATTCATTTAGTCTCGGCTCCACATCTAAACGGGCCTAAATGACTCGGTTGTAATGCTAAAACAAGGTTTTGAAACAATCGCAACTCACAAGTTAGTTGCAAATCATTTCACCGACTTACCAAAGGCGCATCATTATGATGTTTTGTATCGATTTGATTGTCGTACATTTTTTACTTAAGTCATTTACAAGTATAATGTGTAACCTATTTTTTATTGTGAGACCCATTATATTTATAAGAAGAATTAAAGTATTAATATATTTTTATATAAATTGATGTACTGAGTGGCTTTCATATAAGTAGTGATTTGATGTTTCAATAGATAAGCTTGCAAATAGATTTATTTAATTTTTTAGATGTTTCGAGACTGCATTAGGTAGTTATTACATGATAAGCAGTGAGGTTTTACATGTTGTTTTCATACACGTAAAAGCAGGTAAAAGATTGTCAATGCAGGCAACGAGACGTAAACAAAGTTTAGCTTCTGCTATAGAATTTCTCTAGAAAGTAAAATAGGCTATAGATCCAACCGTTACACATAGGCATTATGATGTGAAAGAGGTCAACATCCTAAGATATTATGATGTCCTTACCATTCTAAAAGCTTATTGTTTGTTCCAAAAACCAAAAATTGCAGTTATCACGCTAACATAGAAAATTGTTTTATTTACAAAAAATATTATTGAAACTTAGCTTATGAATTAATGTGGCTTGGGAGATTATTGAATGTATGTTTGTCTTTATCTCTTTTTCATTTCTAGTGTCGAGGTCGAGACATGAAGAATATATGATTCAAATTCTTATTATTTCTCCGTTTAATTTTACATACTATCATTTTAAAAAGTACATTTGCTTTCTCTCCTTATCAGTTTAATACATAACATAAAAAATATAAATAGCAAAATGTCTTTTTCAATTGTTCATAGAAAGGTTTTCTTATAAATCTTTGAAGAAGTGGTAATCCACACTTGTTTTTTAAATACATGGTCGTTTTAGAATATTATTAACAATAATGATCATCATTACGTCTAAAAAGGAATTTGAAAAATTAAATGTGATAAAATCCTACCTAAATCGAAAATGTTTCAATTGAGAAGGTATATAAATTTTTGTTTGCAAAAACAAGGATTGATTTTTAAATAAAAATATAATATAAGGAAAAAACTTGGGAGCCTTTTGGGGTGCCTGCCTAGTAGTTTTTGTTTTATTTTTATTTTTTTATTTAATGATTAAGTAAATATTTTTGAATAATATTATGAATTAAAAAAAATGTTTACAGATCTTAAAAAATATATGTAAAAAATTAAAAAAAATAATTAAAAATACACTAAGAGGACTTATTAACGAGATCCAATAACGAGCCCCCTAACATTTCTCATAATATAAAATCTAATTTAATTAATTAACTTTTAAACATATAAAGGGATTAACAATCTATGCAAGAATGTTTATTTGATCCATTGCTTAACTTATTTTATTTTAGAATAATTTTTTTTTGTAGTTTATATTTAGTAGATTATATTGTAGTTTTTATTGAAAGTATTTTTGTTTTATGAGTAAATGAAATGAATTTTTTAAATTTTTAAAAATTTTAATTTGTAAATAAATAATTTTAATCAACTTTATTTTAAAATAGATATTCTTTTTATTTATTTAATTTATAACTTATAAAAAAATTTAATTTTTTTATTATATATGTAGTATTGTCCTTTACTTATTTTATTTTTAACTGCTTTAACTTCCATCTTCCGCGTAACAGTTAGACAATAATCATCAATCGATAGTCCAAGTTGCGGACACCGTACAGCTGTACAGTTCAGCACACAATCCTGCACGTGTGTCACATGGGGCGCTTTTAAGCAAGAGAGCCAACCACAGCCGAGAAGCTCCTGCCTCCTTTACCGGGAGGAGTGGACAAGGAAGAAGACAAAGCGCAACTCTCTTTTCCTGCTTCTTTCTTCTCCGCCCCTCCCTTTCAAAACCCTAAAGAGTTTCAATTTCTCAAATCTCAACCCCTAATCAAAGGCTAATCTCAAACAATGAATAAGCAAGATCAACTGCAGGGAACTCCCACGAAAACGATCCCACCTTACGTGAAAGCCTTATCCGGTTCGCTCGGTGGAGTCATGGAGGCTTGCTGTCTGCAGCCCATTGACGTCATCAAAACCAGGCTACAGCTCGATCGCTCTGGGAACTACAAGGGGATTATCCACTGCGGTACCACGATTGTGCGCACCGAAGGTGTGCGGGCTCTCTGGAAGGGCTTAACCCCGTTCGCTACGCACCTGACTCTCAAGTATGCGCTTCGGATGGGCTCCAATGCTGTGCTCCAGTCCGGATTTAAGGACTCCGAGACGGGAAAGATCAGCAACCGTGGGCGGCTACTCTCCGGGTTTGGTGCTGGGGTTCTTGAGGCTCTTATTATTGTTACGCCATTTGAGGTACGGTGAAGACACTTTTAGGCGTAGATTGTTTCTGCATGAGTTCAAATTAAAGTTATATGTTGAATAAAATAATGATTTTTTTAATATTATTTTAATTTTAAGATTTGTAAAAATTAAATTGTTTGTTTTATTTTGAGTAAAAATTTGAAAAATTTATAATAATTAGATCACAAGAGATATGAGATGAGTTTTAAAAACAAACTCTGGATTGCTTAGGGTTGTAATCTTAGTCTCGATGTAATCTTTTTTTAGGGTTGCATCTAGTAACAAACGAGAACTAGTCTCTAGATGAGTTGTGTTTGGATTGAGAAATGAGATGAGATAGAGTTTTAAAAGTTGAATAAAATATAATTGAAATATAATTTTTTATTATTGTTTTGAAATTTGAAAAATGTGAAATGTTTATTATATCTTGTGTGGAAAATTTGAGAAATTGTAATGATGAGATTCAGATCAACTTCGAATCTAAATCGGGCGTAATCTTTTTATTATTATTTTATTTTAAATCTCAATGTACGTTTTCTGATTTATTTTTTGTTTGATTGGTATAATTTCCAAATCCTGGATTGCTTAGCGTTGAATAAGGTTGATGCATGCACCTACTGGGTTCTTCTTGGGCTTTGTTTGGATCTCAAGCTTTGTTTGTTATCTCTAAGCTTTCTAATGTACTTTATTCCTTCTCCCTAATATCCAAACGTCTAATGGTAAAGGTGAAATAAACTCATCTGGCACCATAAAGTTGGTCTAGTTTTGCGAATGAAGAGGAAATTATGCCATTTTTTGTTCTAAATTGCTTAAGATTAAGTCAATGCATGCTATTCATCTCTAACGAATAAGTTATCATCACAGATTCACAAGGGAATTAGACTCGTAGAGTCGTATATCAAGTAAAGATTCTGTTGTATTTGAGCGCGTTTTAAATCCTAAAAGCAATAGAGAATTAATATTGTCACTAAATATTAATTCTTTTGTTTTTCATCTCTTTCCATCAATATTAAAATTTCTCTTCCTTTAAAAAAATGTCGATGCTTAAGAAAATGTAACACTTTCTTATTTATTCTCAAGCCTTCTCAATTTGTTGTTTAGATCATGATCCAAATGGAGAATGATTTGAGAATCGGATTACTCGACTTTGTTATAATTGGTGTCCACTAATCCAATCGTAATACTATAATACATGTCTTTAGGTGCAGCTATTATTGTTACTAAATATTAATTCCTTTTTTTTTTTCATCTCTTTCCATCAATATTAAAATTTCTCTTCCTTTAAAAAAATATCGATGCTTAAGAAAATGTGACACTTTCTTATTTATTCTCAAGCCTTCTCAATTTGTTGTTTAGATCATGATCCAAATGGAGAATGATTTGAGAATCGGATTACTAGACTTTGTTATAAGGTGTCCACTAATCCAATTGTAATACTATAATACATGTCTTCAGGTGCACCTATTTAAGTCTCTCTTTTCATTGCACATGTGCCAATTGGGCGGTAATTCATGTTGGTTTTTTCTACATGGGGGCAACATCTGATCATGGGATGGATTTTTCATCCAAGTGTCCCATTCTTACTCAATAGGAAAACGAAAAGAAGAATCCCTTCGTCTCTTTCTCATTCACACGAATCACACCCAATTCTTCTTCTTCCTTGCCTTGTTTGGAATGTATCTCGACATAAAACTCATAAAACTTACTATGTCAACCAGCACTTCCCCACAAGATCATGTGGAGATTGGCTAAGTTGCCCCAAGGGTACGATATACGAACAAATAACAAGATTTTTGTAAATTCTGCTCAATTAGACATGGTATGTTGTATGCTTAAATGAAGTCTACTTTTGATGATAGGGATACATTAGGAGGTACTACCGTACTTAGTATATTTGGATGGAATGAATGGACACTAGCGTACAGGCATTACTTATATTATTACATTCTGTGTGTCCTATCCGAAAATCCGAGATTTTTGGTGCAGGTGGTCAAAATTAGATTGCAGCAACAGAGAGGTTTGAGTCCCGAGCTTCTGAAGTATAAGGGTCCTTTGCATTGTGCTCGCATGATCATCCGAGAAGAAGGGCTCCTTGGGCTCTGGGCAGGTGCTGCTCCGACTGTCATGCGAAATGGGACAAACCAGGCTGCCATGTTTACAGCCAAAAATGCATTTGATGTACTCTTGTGGAAAAAACATGAAGGTGATGGGAAAGTCCTCCAACCATGGCAGTCTATGATATCGGGATTTCTTGCGGGAACTGCAGGTCCGGTCTGCACCGGACCATTTGATGTTGTGAAAACAAGGCTGATGGCACAGAGCAAGGTTGGGGGTGGGGTGAAGTACAAAGGTATGATCCATGCCATCAGAACCATATATGCAGAGGAAGGGCTTCGTGCGTTGTGGAAAGGTCTTCTGCCCCGGCTCATGAGGATTCCTCCTGGCCAAGCTATAATGTGGACTGTGGCTGACCAAGTGATTGGTTTTTATGAGGGGAGATATCTCCGCGGAGCACATTTGTAGTTATCATTCACGTTATTTTGCTCGTAGTAGTTTTCAATTGCGTTGCAGGCATGGAATTGGATGGTTGCTTTCGACAAATTAAGTGAACCATGCCTCACATCGGAAATCTGTTTGGTCTTAGTCCTAGGCATTAGATGAGGTCGAGGAATTGGTTCGAGGATGCAGATGCCTAAGATATTACTCTCTTTAACATGACTGGGGACAATCCATTTATTGATACACTATTTAACGCCCATCATTTTTTGGGTATATGGTTGGTATGAAAACTATTATCCCTCATCAGCAAGAAAAAAAGAACATCAACACTAACCACGTCAGTATCACGGGGAGGGTGAAGAAAGAGGCGGGTGCCAGGGGTGCCGATTAAAAGCGAGAGCATAATGTTACACAACATATTTTATAATATTTATACCACACATGTTATAAAATAAGAGTATTTTTGAAATTGTCTTATAAAATTAACATCAATTTACAGAAATATCTCTATTTCACAACACTTATTGTATAAAATGTTGTAAAAAGTATTGTGAGTTTATTATTTCTCTCCACAATATATGAGAATTCTCCTTTCCTTTCAAAAAAATAAAAAAAATGTTCAAATTCTCTTTAGTTAGTGTAATAGACTAGCAACTCCCAAAACAGTTATTACAACTATGAGTGAGAGTTCTCTGTGAGCGTAGTAGGCTAGCAGCTCAAAAAAAAAAAAAAAAAAAAAAATTTTGACATTTTTTATGGTGGATTTTTTGTTGAAGTAGTGTTTAGGGCTTGTTTGAATTTTGAGATGGAATAAGATGAGTTATGAATAGTAATAAAATGAGTGGTTGAGATGAATTGAAATTTAAAATGAGTTGTTGAGATGAGTTGAAAGTATGAAATGAGTTGTGAATAGTAGAATTTAATTTGTAAAATAAATCGGGCCAAATGTTTTTATGCTATACATTATTTATGGGATATAATTTGATTTCTAATATTTAAATTTTATACTTTATTTTTTAAATTAGATTAATGTCACGAATGATAGGGCGTGTGATGTAATGAATTGGTATAAGAACATAAATATAGATAATATATAAATTATGAAACGTTAAATTAAAAAAAAAAAAAAAAACTAGGCAAGGACGGGGCCACGGCCAAAGCTAATGTAACACACCAATCCCTATATAAGACAACGTTGCTTAAGGTTCTCGAAACCCTAGCTTCTAGTGAGCCACCTTACATTCTGTTACCTGTACTCTGTATTTTCTTATTCTTTTCTCTGATAAACCCTAGTTCCCAAGTTCTAGCTTATTCCCTCCATCGCCGTCAAGTTCATACGTGCGAGCCTGGTCTTTCGGTCTTTAAATTTTTCCAGTGTAAAACTCTTTGATGCTCTTTGTTCTGGAACCAATTCTGGTTTCTTCAATCATTTTATGGTGCTTGGTTCCATGTTTTCATTTTCATTTTCTCAAATTTCAGTTGCAGGAGGTTCTGAAGCTTCGTAACGATGTCGGACGACGAGAGGGAGGAGAAGGAGTTGGATCTCACTTCTCCTGAAGTCGTCACGAAATACAAGAGCGCTGCCGAGATCGTTAACAGTACCACCCTCTCTCCGTCTTTATATATATATATATATATATATAAATATTTCTTGTGTATTTATTATTATAATTATGGCTTATCTTGTTTATAGATTCTTCGATTTTGTTCTTTTATTGTCGTATACACTGATAAAATATTTGGAAATCTGCAGAGGCTTTGCAGCTAGTTGTATTCGAATGCAAACCCAAGGTCAAGATTGTAGACATTTGCGAGAAGGCTGATTCGTATATCAGAGAGTGAGATTATTTTCATTTTTCTGAAATGAAAAGTGTGTTAATTCATTGTGCTTGCGTTTTCAAGTCTGTAATCTTGCCTTCAGTAATTCTGTGTGTGATGATATGTTGGTCCTGGTATGTGTGTATAAAAATGAAGGCAATCTGGCAACATGTACAAGAATGTTAAGAAGAAGATCGAGAGGGGCGTTGCTTTCCCAACTTGCATTTCTGTCAACAACGCTGTCTGTCATTTTTCTCCGCTTGCCAGCGACGAGACTGTGTTGGAAGAGGGTGATATGTTAAAGATGTAAGCTTTCTTTCTCTCTCTATTTCTTTAAAACAAATTATCTCATAAAACATAATAGTTAAAACGTTGTGTACTTGATGCTAAACATAACGAATTAATTACTGGACATTTCTCAGTACGACGGTTCTATTTTTCTGGATACAGTGATATCGGTTGCCATATAGATGGTTTTATTGCTGTGGTGGCACATACTCATGTTCTTCAAGAAGGTCCACTTACTGGGAGGGCAGCTGATGTAATTGCTGCTGCTAATACTGCTGCAGAGGTTGCTTTGAGGCTTGTGAGGCCGGGAAGAAAGGTATCTATAAGTATAATTTATGTTTTGTACTCCTAGGATATGAAATTTGGCTAGAAGTTTTTTTTTATTTGATGCCTATTTCGAATTTGAGATTGTTTATGAGATGCAAGTTTTATTTGTGTTCTTGTTGGTAATCATGTGTAAAACTTTTGCATGCTTTCAGAATCTTACTCTGCATATATATATATATCTATTTTGGATAAGTAAATCTTACTCCGCATATGCTGAACAGATTCTGCTTGATTTCCCAGTGCTCTTATGAGTTGCGTTATCATAGAATTTATGTAAAAAACTTAAACTAAGGCTTTTGTCGTGCTTGTACTTTTGGTTCATCAATTTCTCTGCTTTTATTCACTTATCAAAAAAAAAAAATCTCTGCTTTTAGGCATGTTCTTAGGTTGTTTAATTCATCACTTAGGTCTGTTTTTAGGCATGCAGGTTGTTTAATATTCTGTATGCACAACATGCTTGTTGAATCATGACAGCATTTTTTAGGCAGTTATTGAAGAAGTTACCAATTGAAAGAAAAAAGGAATCCTTAATGATAATTTCATTTAATTTATGGAACTTACAAAAAAAGTTTCATTTAATTTGTGGTACCTCCAAACATTTCTCTCTGTGATGGAGTTGAGAGTTTATAAAATCTTTTGTAAATAACCTTATTTTTTCTTATCTTTATCTTGTGACCAGCTCATTTCATATGCAGTATTAGTCTATCCCAAAACTTGTTTTTGGGTTTAGTCAGAAATTTCTCTCCCATTTTAAAATTGGTAATTGTTTGTTTTAGTTCTTGGTTTCCCCTAAATGATGAACTTCTGTAATAAGCCATGGATATACATCCAGATGGAGCTTTTGTCATAGTTACTCTGATAGGGGAATGCTATGCCTCATGACACTTGTGAAAACCTCCATATATTTTGGGATTGACTTCCTGAAATGGTTTTAGTCTCTCTGCCTTTTTCATACAGTAGTAATCATTGTAATTCTGATGGGTGGGATAATATTTTCGGGATTCTGTCTCTAATGGTGGATCTGAAAGGCTCTGCCTTGGTGAGGTCTGTTCCACATCATAATAAAAGGCTAGTACTCATTGAGCCTAAATGACAAAATTGTTGAATTGTCTTATGACGTTTCCATTATATTTGCGAAAATGCTGTCAAATTGACTTTTTTTAAGGTTCTTGTGTTTTTGAAAGTTCCCATTTGTGGGCATGAGAGAGAGAGAGCGAGAGCACAAGTGGTTAAGATGGGAGTTCTGTTTTTGTATCACATGCAGTTATCATTTTGAATCAAAGCACAACTTCTCTAAGGTTATTCGAAAACATTAAAAACAAGGCAACTTTGCCGAGGTGATCAATGGCTTGTTGATTTCCTCTTTTCCCTGTTGCCTATATTGCGTCTGGCCATGCTTGGGGTGCTTCTGGTGGACACCTTTTTATTGTCAAATTCTATTCCCCCCATGTTGGCTAAATCAGCTTAAAATCATGACAACTTTCATTTGGGTATTGTAGGCCTTATTTGTTACACAAAAAGTTGTCATTTCATTGTGATTGGCATTTATGCCCATTCTTTGTTTAATAAAATTCATTATTACTTATAAAAAAAAGAAGTTATCATTTCATAACTGAAAGAATAAAATCAGAATAACTCTAAGATGATGCCAAAATATTAAAAACTAAAGCAACTTTGCTGAGGTGATCAATGGCTTGTTGATTTTCCTCTTTTTGCGGTACCCTATATTCTGTCTGGCCATGCTTGGGGTGTTTCTGGTGGACGCATTTTTGTTGACAAATTCTATTCCCCCCCATGTTTGCTGAATCTGTTCAAAATCATGAGGACAACTTTGAATTGGGTATTGTAGGCCTTGTTTTGTTACACAAAAAGTTATCATTACATAACTGAAAGAATCAAAGCAAAATAACTGTAAGATGATGCCAAAATATTAAAAATTAAGGCAACTTTGCCGAGGTGATCAATTGGTTATTGATTTCCTCTTTTCCCTGTTGCCTATATTGCCTTTGGCCATGCTTGGGGTGCTTCTGTTGGACATCTTTTTGTCTTCAAATTCTATTCCCCCATGTTGGCTAAATCAGTCCAAAATCATTAGGACCTCTGATTTGGGTATGAATTTTGTTTTCTTGCACTTAGTTGATGTGGGATATTACTTTTCCTCGGGGACAATTTACTCTTTCCGAACTGAAAATTAATCGTATGTTTTGGTGAGGATTCGAAACTGTGAAGCAATGCCTTACTTTTTTCATTTAACCTCTGTATTTGAGGTTTTTCTAATCTTCTGTTTGACATAATCTCTAGATGATGAATAACATGGGCTACGGGTAAACTCCAATGAAGCCTTTATTGTCATAGTTACACTGATAGAGAATAATTTTTTGCCCATTTGATTTGCATAGTATTCTCTTCCTTTGTGAGTGACAATTTTCACTGGGATTTTATCAGCTCCTGTAAGTGCTATTGTGTAGCTTGTAATAGAAAATTTGTGATTGAAAAGAGCTAGTTGAATTATTTTTTCCTTTTGATGCAATATTGAATTCAAGCCACTGAAAAAGTCGTCTGTACCTACCAGAATTGGTTCTTTTTTTTCCTCTTGGAAGTGGTGTAGGGTTCTATTTTCAGAAAGGCTTATAGGACTAGGATCTTCAGTACATGATCTAATCTTCCTATATGATGATTGCCTATGAATGCCATCAAATGATGTCCAAGTGAGGCTCCTGACTGTCAGAATTCCTCTGATAAGGAAACATAATCTATTTTTGAGTTGACATTCTTCCTGAATTACTACCTTGACTGCCATTTGTCTAAAATCCCATCCTCTGCTAACGATCCAAGCATTCAAATCTGTCTTTGGGACTGTATATTTCTTTTTGTTAAATATATTTGATCTCCACTTCGTGTTTGATGTTTTCATTCGTCTAGATAGAATGACGTGTTTCCATTGACTTTTTATTTTTATTTTTTTATTGGTGTGTTTCCATTTTCTTAGGATCTCCAGTGCTCATTATAGATTATGATGGGCAACTTTGTTGAGGATGTTAAAATATGCTGTTGTTATATAGATACTTGCATGGATAGGATCTTCAGTGCTCATTCATGGTTTGTTGAGGATGTTAAAATATACTGTTGTTATATAGATACTTGCATGGATATGTACGCTTATATTAATTGTTCATAACATAGGTACTTTATTGAGGGATACATTTTTTGTTTGTCCGATCCATGAAAGGTTTAGTGCTTATGTTTAATTTAGTACTTGATGCTTATATAAAAATTTAATGGATGATATTAGCTGATGGATGTATGTACTTGTAGTTCTTCTGTCTTTTCTTTTGAGTAATTTAAATCTAGCGATTATTATTAGTATGTTTTTACAAGTAAAGCAGACTTCCCTTCTACTTCTCCTTTAATCAATTTGTTCATTATATCTCTGTTTCCTTTGCAGAACAAAGATGTAACTGATGCTATTCAGAAGGTTGCCGCTGCTTATGACTGCAAAATTGTTGAAGGTGTTCTTAGCCATCAACTGAAGCAGTTTGTGATAGATGGTAACAAGGTTGTACTGAGTGTATCTGCTCCAGATACAAGAGTTGATGATGCAGAATTTGAGGAGAATGAAGTGTATGCTATTGATATTGTAACAAGCACGGGTGAAGGGAAGGTAATTGTGGATATTAATCTAACTCTATTTAGATTCCATTTGTTGAACATTGAATGCTGCACAAGAAATTCGAAAAGAAATATTTTGTGTGGTCCTACTGTGTGCAAGCCCTGCATATTCTCTTCGGAAAAAGTTGAGCAAATTTGGGATCCACATGAAAAATCTTTTTTTTTTTTTTTTAAAGGTTGGCCTCATTTGTTCTTTTCGAAGAAAGTGCTTGTGGACTGTATCCACATTCTCGATTCATAACTATTGTAGAACTCACTTTATGCATCCATCTCTCAAATTTTAGGCCGTAAAGTTTGTATAAGAGTTTTAGGCGATATTTATCCAATCTAAAATGCCATTTTTGCCCACTTTTTTCTATTTTAAGCTGTCAAATCTACTTTATGGAACATGCAGCCTAAGCTCTTGGATGAGAGGCAGACAACTATTTATAAGAGAGCTGTTGACAGGAACTACCACTTGAAGATGAAAGCTTCTAGGTTTATTTTCAGTGAAATAAATCAGAAATTTCCTATCATGCCGTTCACTGCTAGGTATGCTGTGCCTTTATAGAATATCTTCAACGTTATCTTTGTCTTCTATTCTTCGACCTTTTTCATAGTGCATTTGGAGTTTATTTCCAACAGGGCTCTAGAGGAGAAGAGAGCTCGGCTGGGTTTGGTGGAATGTGTTAATCATGAACTCTTACAGCCATATCCCGTTCTTCATGAGAAGCCTGGTATGAAACTTCTATCTAGGTTGGAATGATGCGGAGTTGTTAATGAGATGATCTGATAATATACTCCAATGGATTGTTGGTTTTGCAGATGATTTGGTTGCACACATCAAATTCACAGTTCTACTAATGCCAAATGGGTCAGATCGAATTACATCTCATCCTCTGCAGGAACTGCAGCCCACAAAAACGGTAGATGATCCAGAAATCAAGTCCTGGTTAGCCTTGGGCACAAAGACGAAGAAGAAAGGTGGTGGAAAGAAGAAGAAAGGTGCGTTGGAACTTGACTGATCCGTAGACTAGAACTTCAATAATTTTGAGCCATTCTACACTGTTGGTATTATAACCTTGCTTTGTGGATAAAATTTGGTGGATTGTTATTGGGATTTCTTGCATGCTGCAGGTAAAAAAGGAGACAAAACTGATGAGTCAACAGAAGCCGAGCCTATGGATACTGCTACAAATGGTGCTGCTTCCCAAGAATGAGTCTTTTTCACCCCCCTTTTCATTTTTCAACCACCCCCGCGTCAATTTTGGTACTTTGTCCGCTCCCATTGTATCAGGTTGGATATGAGTTGGTCTATTATAGTGTTTTAGACATGAATCCTACATGTGATTTCCTGCATATACGCCCTTTGTGTATCTTTTCAATTACTCTTAATTTTCTTAGACAATTTAGTAGCACAGATTGTAGCTTCGGTCAGCACAAAAAAAAAAGAAAAAAAGAAAAGAAAAAGTTCACTCAGTGAGTAAAAGTGATAATCGGAGGCTCAAAATGAATATTTGGTAATTCGTGTCCCCATTCTGTGGTGGGGATTACGTTGAACCTTGACTTTAAGATGTGATAGACATTAATCATTTAAGATGCCTTCTAACATGGGGCAGTAATAGGGATGTGTGCAGGTCTAGGAATTAGTCTATTATGGACAATTTATGCCTATGTTGTCTCAAGTGGCAAGGATATTGGCCTTGGCGATAAGGTCATTCCAGGTTGAAGGCTTGAAGCTTCCTACTTTCTTGGGTCATTGGAGGAATCTTTAGGATCTACAATCAAGAAACCATGTTCATATTTTTAAGAAGAGATTATACCATTATTACTTAAGAGTACTGTTATATCTACAAACATGTTATACAAAAGTAATCTGATAAATTGATGTGATTTTATCTAATTTATTATATTTATTTATTATAAAAGTCACTTTATAATATGATGAATAACATTAAGTGACATCAGTTTGTGAAAAATACTGAACGTAAGTGTCACCATGCAATCGCTGTACATCTAGCTCCATGTCAGTAAATGAAACGATCGTGTTTTATTTAAAATACATTTCTCTTCTTCCTACCTCAATTTTCCTTTATGACAAAACCGTTAATCCCCCCTTCTCCTTTACTAAAAACTTCAAAATCTATAGAACATAGATTGCTATTCTTCACTACATTTCTCTCTGCGTTGAGATGAGATAATAGTTAGGCCCTTAGGGGTCGGGAAAACACGGATCCTCTAAACTTTGTTCGTACGCGTGGGGTTATTCGAATTTGTGCTCGTCATCGATTTTTTTTGGGCTTCCGTTTCATGCTTTGCTTCTTTTTCCTCCATCCTTCTGATTGGGCTGCTTCTAATGATCGCTCGCAAAACAACTTGATTTTTCCAGAAAAGATTAATCGAAGGAACCTTCGAAATTAGTCGACTTTGCATTACATTTGAATAAGATTCGTTCCTTTCCCAATTCTTTATGTGAGAAGAAGTCTTTGCGCTGGTTGAATGCTCACTTCAATGAGCTAATCCATGGCCTTCCTCTTGTGACTGGAAGATTAACTAATTAGCACTAATTTTAATGACTTAAAGGAACTCCTTGACACATTTGGTGATTTGACAAACCTCAAGGAACTTGATCTCGACAATAATCAAATCCATGCTCTTCCTGATACATTTGGTCGGCTTGACAATTTGACCAAACTCAACTTGGAATAAGATCCTCTTGTAATTTCGCCAGCTGAAGTTGTGAGTGAAGGAGTTGAAGCTGTCAAAGTTTTTATGGCTAAATGGTGGCTTGAGATATTGGCGGAGGAAGAAAGGAAGGGCGTGCTAGAAATGCAAGTACATGCCCAGACCAGATGGTTGACTCGCAGTGCCTCATGGGTGAAAAATTATGGTTCCAAGTGTTATTTTCTGTGTTCTTCTGAAAACTTCATACGAACTTAAGTTTGAGCAAACAACACTTAATCTATTGTCAAGGAAATACAATGTAGATGGTTTACAGATGAAAGAAACATTTGCCGATGGTTTATAGATGGATATCTTGTGTTTTCCAATTAGATGGTAATTCGGATTTTCCAGTCGAAATGTTGCAGTCGTCTTCTCAGTTTACAGATGGGTTTTGAAGTGGATTTGGAGTTTGGGCATTTCTTTCTTCTTAGATGGCTTCTTCCCGCTCAATCGTCTAAGCATTCATTTTTTTTTTCATTTCTAATAGACGCTGACTTGGTAAACTCGATTACCTGGCAGTTGCACATAACCGGTTGTACATAGCATAATCGTATACCATTATTAATTAGAATACTGCTATATCTACAATCGTATTACACAATAGTAATCTTACAATTTAATGTGATTTCATATGATATTGTTAAATTTACTTTACAATAAATGTGTCTTTATAATCTGATGAACAACATTGAATCACATTGATGTATAATTATTTTTGTATAATTTCTTTATAATAGAGTATTTTCTTATTACTTTAGTAATTTCTTTGTAATTTGTATAATTGCAATCACTTTTGCATACTCTGTATGCACTCCACTAATACGGTTGGTTACGTTACTTTTTAAAATATAAAATAATTAATTATCTTAACCAATTACATCGCTAGAGACTTAAGAGTGCACAAAAATATGTAACAAAACTCGTTCAGATTTCATTATTTTCTACTACGGGATTTTGATTTGCATTCTGAATTAGGTTAGAGGGAAGCTGATTGAGATTCGAGAGATGGTGAAAGAACTGACTTGCAATTTCTTTCCTTCATTTTCTGTAAACAAAAACGGAATTTCATTTCATTTGTTGCACTCCTCTCAACTCACAACAGCCATCCTCAACACCCCCCGTATACAACACGTACAGCTTTGCAACCTATTTACAAAGTCTCATGTTGTTAACTTTGGACATACAAATGAATTTCAAAATACAGCCTTCAACATCGCAAGCAACAGCAAAGAAAAGAAAGGATGTAGAACTCGCACATCCAATCCCAGAAGCTTCAATATCATCTGGAGGAACCTGTTAGATGAGCACAGTCCCATACGTAACAATATAACAATTTGATCTATGTTGGAAAAGTGAAGTTTAAATGTGCATGCATCAACAATCCCCTTTTAAGAGGACAATACCAGTTGGAGGAAGCGTTATTTTTTGTGTGTTTTGTTTAAAAATTGGAGAAAATTGTATTGATTAGATGAAAAAATTGAAAATCTTGAAATTCAAAAATGTGTTTTGGTGATGTTGGCAAAGGAAATTATGAGATGAGATGGTTTGTGTTCCCAAAAAAGGCTAAATACCCAAACAGAAAAATAAGAAAAACTCTACTTATCATTCTCGCACCACATACCACGCTTATTTTTTCTTCTCCAATAAGTATGTGGTGTATAGATGATGAGTAGAAGAAATCAATTAATTTAGGAAGAATAAAAAAAAAAACAAAAAATAAGTGTGATATGTGGTATGTGGTGATGATCAATAGTAAAGCTGGAAAAATAAATACGTTGGGTTGAAAAACTCACCAACCATATCTCTAGATCTATGGAACAACGGAAGACTTGAAGAGCCTCGGATAAAAAGGGCACCAATCGATAAGAAAAATTGCTTCACGCACTATGGCATCTTCAATGCCTGTTTCAATTGTTCTAATGATGCTGGATGCATGCTACCAATGGCTGTATTAAAAGATTCACCATGAAGAGTGGCACACGTTTGAAGATTTTCTCTAACTGAAGTCTCTAATGATATCTGATTTATTGGGTCAGAATACTTGATCTACATAGGGAAGAACAAATCCATCAGGTTTCAAAAAAAAAAAAAAAAAAATCCATAATATAACTTTACTAATCTGAATTCAACACTTTCAGGAATATCACCTGTCTTCTCCTTAGCTCTATACTCGGAGTGCTTCCCTCACCATGGGACCTGCTGGAGCTCAGATTCTCACCACTGCCATTCACAAGACTAGGAAATAAGGGCAAAAAATACAAATCAAAATTCTAGAATGACCACATCTTATCTCGATAACAACATACCTGGAGTCTTCCTCAGTCAAGTCATCGGTTCCACTCAAAATTACAGTTGTACATACACTGCATGAATAAAAAAGTATCAATAATAAGGCTCATTATTTACCAAATACTCAGATTGCAAATGATTTTACGAAATACTAAATGAACCCATACGTCAGAATCTGATCAAGCATATCGATGACTTGAGGCAGTCTCAATGTGAGAATTATCGAAAGGGCTAAGCCAAATGCCTTCTTTTGTATGGAAGATACATTGTCTACCTGTGACCAAATAAAAAATATATATAATAAACAAATGAAGCAAGAACTCAAAGCAGTCAGATCAAAGCTTGAGCTACCATGTCATATTCATTTGATCAAATTATATTCATTTGATTAAAATCATTCTATTGTAATCATTTTCCAATTCCAAGAATGTTGCTATTAGACAGACCTCGGAAATTCCCAAAAAGCACCAGACAGTGCCTTAGATTATCTTGAAATTACAGTACCTTTTTATGTACATGAATGAAATGTGGTACTTTTAGTTCTTTAAAATTATCCTCCTTTGTCAATGTCCTTGGTTAAGCCCTTTTTTTTTTTTGAGCGGTTATGCCTATTGATATTAATATATTTTTACTTACAAAAAAAAAATCCTCCTGAAGTCAAATTAAAGCCGGACAATATCTTATAAGTTTGAAAAATATTATATTTCCCCGTAAGGTCTAAGTAACTAAGTTAACTGTAACAAATGTTGCAGTAAGTTTTCTTACTTCCCAAACCAAGGGAAGTTGGGAAGTAAAATCATATGCCCAGTATAGATATGGCGATGCAACCTAGGTAGCAAAAAAACACTTTAACCATAAGCAAAAGTGTCCTCATAATGGAAATGCAAGCTGTGCTGACCTTGTCAAGCCAGACATCAACCAGACAAAGAAGTATATTGTCTTTGATTGGAATACCCGCCTCCTGGAGCAGTAAAAAAGTTGATTGCTCTGATGTTAACTGGGCAAGGTAATTGGTATTCATCACCAAAAGCCTTGCCAGGATGGCAGCAGAAGATGCTTTAACAGCTGTCTTAGAAGGATCACCATCATCTCCTCCTCTCAAACATACAGTAATCAATTTCTAGCAACATTAAACAAAAGGTACGAACTCTATAAGAAATTTATTGATCGAAATCAGCATAATCACACAGGCATACAACCATACTTACTTGTAAACTGCTGCTGATCAACGGAGGCACTTCTGCAGGGAAACACTGCAAAGTAATATAAACAAATAAAAAAGTGAACCATTGAACAATTAATATCAATTTATGCTATCACAGTTCTAAAGCCTCAATGAGCACATGCCACATACTTTGGAAAACGAATCAAATACATTTTGTTCGATAGTGCAATTCCCTTAATGTATCATAAAATGGAACCATTACCACGTATTCTACTGAAAGTGAATAAAACATCATTCAGTTAAATCCTAAAAAGCTAGGATGCACAAATACTGGCAAGGGGTTTGGATCCAGTAGCACCTTGGAAAAATTAGGATTTGATATGGCAGGGACATGTTAATTAATTAAACTTTACTTTTTATGTTCGAAGGAAAGGAATGAGCAGTGTTTTAACAAGGAGCGTACTTTGGAGCAATTTTGGAATTTCTTTGTGCACTCTTTGCTGTTTTGGTTTTCTGCTTTTGTAATTAATGGATCTTCCATTCATGATTTTCTGATGTCGCTTTCCTTTTCCTAGAGAATGTACTTAATGTGGTTTTTTGTATATTTTCTGTGTACATGGGCTTCGCCTATACATTCGTTTCTTATAAAACTTCTTCTTATAAATATATATATATATGAAGGAAAAATAAGCATAAAAAGTTTGGAAGAAACACTAATTATGTAATAACTTATTCTTTATATATTAAAAAAAAATTGTTTCCTTCGAACTGTCAGGCTGCATGGTAAATTTATTAGAGGTACAGGAAGGAGGTAGCATTTTAAGGGGGCAAAAGTTCATCAATCATCTTGCAATACTAAACAAAAGAATATCAATGCCTTTCACACTACCGACAACCAAATATCTACTTGCAAATATTAAATTAATGTACCTGTATTAGAGTATCAATGACTGGAAGAGTTGAAAGAATCCCTTTGTCATTGACATTTCCAACAATCAGATCAAGAATTCTAGCTACACTAGAAGCATGCATCTGTAGAAACTCAGTTCCACCCAAAATAATGTAATCCTCAATTACGGTGACAGCAACCTGAAAAAAAAACAATGTTAAATACAATACAAACAACAGATTCTTAATTTTAAAAGTACAGTACTAATAAGAATATATAAAGGGTCTGAGAGAGAGAGAGAAAACCCAAAGGAGAGAAACCCTACGAAAATCCCGCCTAACCCAAACCCACCGCCACCCCCAGCCGGCGAGTGACACCTCACTGCCATCACAGGCAAGGTCGACAGGCCCTAGCGGCTTCGCCTAGGGACGTCCGCTGTTGGTCCTTTCTCTGGTGACCCTGCTCCAACCACCAACAGTTTCGGCATTCTCTATGGTAAGAAACCTGCAACCTTATCCTAGTTGGCAAGTGACACCTCACCACCGTCACAAACAAGGTCAACAGCCCTGGCGACTTCACCTAGGGCTGTCCAGCGTCGTTCCTTTCACTGGCTTCCCTGTTCTAGCCACCAACAATTTCTGTTTTTTCTACGGTTCTGCATCCTCATCCTACGCGGCAAGTGACTTCTCACTGCCGTCACAGACTAGGTCAACGAGCCTTGGCGACTTCGCCGAGGGCCGTCCAGCATCAGTTCTTCCTCCGACGACCTGGACTATAGAGATCTTTCACTGTCATCTCTTTTTGGTCGTTCAGTCGATACAGAGAGAGTTGCCGACTTCAGCGAGTCTAGTGAGACTAATCCGGTGCCATTTGGTTGTGTTGTCGATGCAGAAAGAGTCCCCGGATCCCAGAGAGTCTGCTGGGAGTACTGCGACAGTCTGTCCTGTAGTTTTTTTTACAGTCGTTCCTTCAGTGCACCAGTCTGCATTTGTTTGTGCTTGCCCTCAACATGACCATCCATTAGAAATGAAGATTGGGAAGATCTGATACGAAACTTTGAAATCAATATGGGGCAGGTGGTGCGATTTTGGGAGGAATCTAAGACTTTTGAGTTTTTACCAGAATCATAGAGGTTCTCATTGAGAATGGCTGGTTGCTACGGTGGAAGCAGTTCTACAGGCAGGAAAAAATTCAGAATTCTCTAAACATTTGCGTGAAAGGAACCGAACATTCGTGGCTCAACAATGCTCATGTTCATGATAGGTATCTAACTGTCACCAAACATGGTGTGGAGGAGGCCAACAGAGTGTTGTAGTCATTCTTGAAAGGCATGAAAGTCAAGGTTGGGAGAAGAGAGTGTGGTAGTCTTCTCTCTCTCTCCCCCCCTCTCTCTCTGAACAAATTATATAGCTAGGCAATACCTGACTTTTCGACAAATAAGTTATTTGAAAGTAGGTATACGCCCTCATATCTATAAACAAACCTGGATCTCTCACCCAAATCAACTAGTCAGCTGTACCAGTTCCCTTAAATCACATCTCCATCCTAGTTTGAACATTTATTCATGCAATGGATTTGTTGCATCGCCATGACTTTATTGTTTGAGATGTTGCAGTTCAAAACCAGAGTTGTTGGAAGTGTTAGGAATGCTAAAGCACAAAACACTGCCTGGAACCTAAGCATACAGTGGCACCATGTGCGAGGAGTATATAATAACATAGTATTCCAAAAATACAATAAAAAAGGTTGAAAAAGTGATAAGAGTAATATATTTGGCCTATTAACTTGATTTGTTAATCATGCAACATGACAATCAAGATCAACTAAGTACATGCTATTTAAACATAACATTTTATACAGTTCTCTCGTGCTTTAGATCATCACAATACCATTCTACTAGATGGCCATTATAACAAAAAAGTACACGCTTGAGTCAGAATATACCCAAAAGGCAATGACCAAAGATGCGCAAGAATTGTAGGTTTGACTCTATGCTAATATGAGCTATAAAATGCAATCCTCAAGTAATAATATCCTGATCATTAAGCATGGGACCATTATCATTGCCATCTAATGATTTGTACATTATCTTCCATATCTACTTCCTCTAAATTAATGGTCTATACAAGCAGTAATAGTTAATACACACTCATGCACGTGCATACATTTGTGCCCTGCTCCCTAAATAGCACCAAAAAATTCTTAAAAGTGTTATTTTGCAAATGCACTTAGCTTTTTCGTAAATGAAGCACTCCGGCCCTGATACTTAGAGCTCAAGCACGCTTTTACTAATATTTGCTTGAAACAAGAAATACATTGTAAGACCGTAGATTGAGTATTGGAAGGTGGTTAATGGGATCACAGATTGCCTGAAAGAGAGAAGCTCTTCCCCTTTATAATGATTCTAAGAGACTCCAATTGAGACCTCGATTAGTTCTTTTGAAGTATAAGCCCATGTCAAAGGAGTCCACAATTCTTTACTTTTTTTCTCTATTCCTTATTTTGTACAATTAGCAAACCTTATTTGATAGATTATAATTTACATGTATAGTACTAGAATCATGCGGGAATTTATTTACTTTCCATGTATAGCATTCTTGTAAAGTCTATACAAAATTGATTCGGCTATTCACAAAATACCTACTACTTGGTGCAACAAATGCTAATTTTGGCATGGGGTTCCAAGGTAATATTCTACTAAACTCTGGTATGTGGACTTGGGGGCCTCCAATCACACGACAAATAATCCCAAAGCTTTGTGTTATGTTCAGCCATACGCTAGAAAATCCGCTATTCAAATCGCCAATGGCAGCTCCTTGCCAATAGCTGCTGTCGGAAATGTTTCCTTCAAATTCACTGATGTGTTTCTTGCTCCTCAACTTTCCACGAATCTTATCACTATTGTTTAATTAGTTGATAACCATTGTGTTATTAATTTTTCTGGTGATGGTTGTGTTGTGCAGGACCAAATAATAGGGAAGCCGGTCGCGAAGGGACCTAAAGTGGGGCACTTGTTTCCACTATTTTTGCCTGTTTCAGCTTTTTCTTCTGTTTCTCCTAATTTTTCTTTTGCTTGTAATAATGTTCCAAATCTGAGTATGGTGTGGCATCGTCATTTAAGCCATCCCAATACTTAGATCTTATCCCATGTATTGAACTCTAGTTTCCTTGATAATAAAAAATATTCTTCCTCTCTTGAGTGTGCTTCTTGCAAAGCTTGAAAAAGCAAAACTCTTCCCTTTCCTTTGCATGCGAGTTGAGCTTCTCATCATTTTGATCTTATCCATAGTGATGTTTGGGAACCTTCCCTGGTTAGTTCACATGAAAAAATTAAATATTATGTGACGTTCATTGATGATCATAACAAATTTACTTGGATCTATTTTTTCACTCTAAATCCGAGGTTTTTGTACTTTCTCTCTGCTTTTAGCATATGCTGAAAATTAATTTTCTGCCTCTATCAAAACATTATGCATAGATTTCGCTGGTGAATATTTGTCTAATGAATTTCAGGAATTCTTGGCCTCTAAAATATTATTCATCTACTTTTGTGTCTAGCTACTCCACAACAAAATGAAGCGGCTGAACGCAAGAATCTCATCTTCTAAATGTGTTACATACTCTCTTGTTAGAATCCTCTGTTCCATCCATGTTCTAGGTTGAGGCTATGAAAACTGCTATTTGATTAATCGTTTACCTTCTCAAGTTTTACACATGGAGTCTCCCTATTTTCACTTGTTTGCTAAGCAATCTAGTTACGATAATCTCTGTATCTTTGCTTGTGTATGCTTTGTCCATTTACATCCTCATAAGTGACATAAATTATCTGCTCAATTTGTTCGATGTGCGTTCTTGGAATATAATGTGTCAAAAAGGATTTGTTTGCTACAATCCTATGTTACATCATACACGTATTTCTTATAATGTTATTTTCTTCGAAAATCAATATTTCTTTCTTGTGTCTTCTTTGTTCTCCTCTACTACTGCGGTCTTCCCTTCCTTTGAGCAGCAGTTCTTGGAACTTTCTCTAAGCTCTCGCTTTAAATCAGGCATGGTGTATACATGAGATGTTCTCGCCCACATTCCCTTCCGATGGCTCATCCAATATCTAATCCTACCACGCTCCAGATACAATCAGTTGCAGCACCTTCAGTGCCATTGGCACGCCGCTCTCCTCAAGTGTCTGTACCCCTGGATAGGTATGAGTTTCCTTCTTCCAGTTCTGACACTTCCATTTTAGCTCTTACTGCTACATTGTTCAATTTTGATATTTCCACATCCTACTTACAAGCAGACAAGCATAAATGTTGGCGACAAGCTATACAGAAAGAAATTGCCGCTCTAGAGGCCAATCACACTTGGGAGATTGAGTTTTGTTCTCCCACCATTACTCCTCTGGGTTGTAAATGGGTCTACTCAGTCAACGTTCGATCTGATGGCAGTTTGGACTGTTACAAAGCTCGACTTGTTGCCTTTAAGAATAATTAAGAATATGGTGTCAATTATGAAGAAACCTTTATTCATGTGGCTAAGATGATACTGTCAGTATTATTCTAGTTCTTGCTGCTTCTAAGGATTGGCCACTACATCAGATAAATGTCAAGAATGCTTTTCTTCATGGGAATCTTTTTTTTTTTTTTGATAAGTAAAAATTTTATTCAGATAGGCAAAAGCCGTTTACAAAGGAAAATATGGCCTACTAGGAGACCATGTTGGATACAAGGAAATCGTGAAGGTCCATGCCTTTAAATCTTCATAGGAATCTTAAAGAGCATTTATATGAAGTCACCCTCAGGATTTTTTTTTTTTTTATAAGCATGAAGTCACCCCCAGGATTGTTTTCCTCTCCAAATTCACAGGTGTGTAAGCTTCGTCGCTCCCTTTATGGTCTTAAGCAAGCATCGAAGGTCTAATTTGATAAATTTCGAACCATTTTATTACAATTTTCATTCAAGTAGAGCAAGTATGACACTTTATTGTTTCTTCGAAAAACAGACATGGGTATTGTTGTTCTTTTGGTTTATGTTGACGATATTGTGATTATTGATTCCAATTCTACTTGGCCAGCTCAAGACTCACTTCTCAGATCCTTTCATATGAAAGATCTTGGGTCTCACACTTATTTTCTTGATCTTGAGGTGCGTCGTAATCCATCTGGTATTTCGCTCAATAAACATAAGCATGGCAGGACTTGGTGGCTACGGCTGGCCTACAGGAGGCCACTTGTGTTGATACTCCCATGGAATTAAATGTCAAGTTTCACAAAGAGGAGGGTGACTTGCTGATCCCATTTTATACTAGAAGTTAGTGGGTAGTCTTGTCTTCCTCACCATTGCTAGGCTGGCCATTTCCTTTGTTATACAGTAAGTCATCTAGTTTCTTCAAACTCCTCGTCATCTTCATTTAGCTACTATCCATAGGATTATACGCTATGTTCAGGGCACTTCTGCCCATGACTTATTCTTTCCTGCAGGCTCCACTCGTCTTGTTGTTTATAGCGACACTAATTGGGCTAGTTATGCTTATACACGTCGCTCAATCATTGGTTGGTGTATTCTTAGGTGATGCACTAATCTCCTGGAAGAGTAAGAAGCAAGATCGAGTTTCTAAGTCATATACAGAATCTAAATACTGGACAATGTCTCTTGCTTGTTCCAAAATTATTTAGTTTTGAGGTTTGCTTGCTGAGTTAGACTTCTCTGAGACCGATCCAACACCTTTACATGCCGATAATACAAGTGTTATTCAGATCATGACCAATTTTATCCATCATGAGCGCACAAAGCATATTAAAGTTGACTACCACTTTATCCGTGAAGCCTTCGAAGCATGTGTTATCACTCTTCCACATATTTCTACTGAACTACAAATTGCTAATATCTTCACCAAAGCTCTTATTCACCATCGACATTACTTCTTAAGTAGCAAATTGATGCTTGTTGATCAACCTGGATCAATTGAGGGGGGCTGTCAACGGAGTCCACACTTCTTTCCTCAATTATTTCCTTAGTTCTCCATTCATTATTTTGTACAATTAACATACATTATTTGACAGATTATAGTTTATATGTATCTGGCTAGACTCATGCGGGAATTTATTTGCTTTCTATGTATAGCATTCTTGTAAAGTCTATATATAATATACAAAACTCAAGGCCAAATTGATTTGAGCATTCACAAAATACCTACTTAAAAGCCCAAATGTGACTTGGGTTTCCATTGGGCTGTTACATATATAGAAGAGAGCAAAATCACAAAGAAATTCTAATCCACCAGGTAGTAGTATGTGTAAATGACGAATATAACATCTCCTTCTACGTTGTGAGATAGCAAGGGCACTATGGAATTTAGTGTTTAGTACATTGGAGTTAGCTTGGGTTATGCCGAAGACTGTGGTGGTGGTGATGGCTAGTTGGACAAGTATTAGAGGCATGCAACAGATCAAAGCAATCTAGAAGATAATCCCTCTATGCATCATGTAGTGCTTGTGTCAGAAATGTAACGAGCAGATGTTCGAGGATAGAGACATCGTTGGAGGAGTTTAAAGTTTTATTTTTTAGAACCTTTTGTACTTGGGTCATGCTGTAGTTTTAATGACATGAACCTACATGCTTTTCTTTCCTCTAATGTGCCTACATAGTTAGGGCAGAAGAGTTTTGTATTTGGCTATGCCTATTCTTTGATTAATAAAACTTTGCTTACTTCTAAAAAAAAATAATAATAATGACAGCACACCATACAGGATATCATGCTATCAGACATCCACTGGGTCCAACCTGCAAGTGATCAAAACTTCTATCCATGATTTGCACAAGATATGGGAAACATGCCAATAGTTGAGGCACCAATGAAGGGGCATAAGAAAGTGTGGCTTCCCATAACTGCACAAAAACAACTGATTGAACTTAGCATGATATGCTACATGGTAGATAACCACTTGAATAACTAAGATCAACTGTCAGACTAACCAGCATGCTGTCCTCTAGAAGTTCATCTGGGCTGTTTACATCAATTCCCTTATGCAAAATGGGCAGTAGCATGTTGTAGCAAACGGGTGATTGACCACCAAGAGCAACCACAAAGTTCCGCAAAGCAATAAGAAGCTGAATTAGTAGCAAGCTTTCACCAGAAGATTCCTCCCAAACCTTTTTGAAATAAGAAATAAATAAATAAATAAGTGAATTCTAAGAAGTGCAAAGCCCATTAATTTCAACCGAAACCAAAGATTAATATGATGAACAAGTTACCAACCCATTGTTTATTTAGCATGACAAATTCAATAATTCAACATCTCTATTGAGATACATAGGAATAGTGAACCCAGCCAGAAAATCGGAATCAAAATCCCTAGGAGTTGGCTCAAGTGGTAAAGGCCTTGGGCTTAGGGTATGCTCCCCCTAGGTCTACGTTTCAAATCCTCTTGGGTGCAAACAATTTCTAGGGGCCATCGGATTGGAGGGTTTTCCCCTTGAATTAACCGAGATGCACTTGCAAAAAACTTTTTGCCAAGGGCCTGTGCACTCCCAAGATTAGTCAAGACGTTGTTCCAGACACCCAGTGCCAATAAGAAAAAACTCAGAATCATAACCCTTATATCTGTCATTAAGTTTGTAGTTCAAGCATTAAGTGACTAAAGACATAAAAGTGCATACCTTTTGAAAAAATTGAACCAAGTTCTCTGCAAATGGAATGACTCCACTAACATGCGCAATAAGAACAGAAATCAAATTCAAAACCTGAACCTGAAATAAATGGAAGGATAACAAGAATGTCAGTTGGATTACCAGGAAAACATCATCAAAATTCGAGTTACAAATTTCAATAATTTTAATAATTGTTTATAAGTTTTGAATATAAATCCCAAAGTCAATTTTGCCAATGCAAAACCTTAACCACTGTTTGATATGAAAATTTAAAGACTTGTAGAACATTTGGACAGGAGCACTGCTCTGCAAACACACAGATGCATTCTTGTATCAAAGAAAATAAAAACGATTGAACACCCAAATCTTAATACTTTCACCACTTGTAGACATGATCAAATTATGCAGGAGGTCAATAAAAAAAGGGAAACATCATTAATCTCAATGTACAAAGGGTCTTGCAGTGGTACACACAAAAGTGATACAAAATCCCTGTTTTACCTTTGAGTCAAACTCCTGAACTTCTTCAACCAACTTAAAGCACGAAACCCAACATACTGGAAGGAGATCAATAAATTCTTGTTCTGAAAAGTTTGCATCTTCAACATGTAAGCACAAAGATCGACAGGCTGCCAGCTTTACAAGGAATGCAGAACTTCAATAGGTGAAAGAGGACATAAAGATACAGATTCAGGAGGCAGGAATATGTTTGCAACCATTCAGATAAAGCAGGAGAGTTAATGCACACAAGAAATTGAACCAATGGGGCATACCCTGACAGAAAGATTTTTGTCTTGAAACAATTTGATCAAAGCACAGTATACTGGTCTTTTTGTGTCATCTTTAATCTGTCAAAAGTGCAAAAATCAGAAGCCCATCATCAAATACTCTCTCAAATTATTTTTTGAAGTATCAAAGACTCAATTTAAATTGTGAGTTAAGTATGCAAAAAGAAAAGAAAAAGACGGAGAGAAGAAAAGGTAGTCCAAAAAAAAAAAAAAAAGCATTATTTGCTATCATAGGATTGAGTTTCCACGACAATTCTCAAATCAGCTGGATGGAGCATCATAATTTCATTGACCATTGCAAGACTCAAAAAAGGAGCATCGTAGCATCCAATGGCACCATAAGAGAACCCTATCTCTCATTTCTGGCATATCTTATGGGAGGAACAGGCTTAGAACTTCAGCCCGGGGCACAAGTAGCCTTGCAGAGGACACATGCTAGTAATTGATGTAACAGATCAAAACATTGAGAGTCTAATGTTTATCAGGACTTCCACTTTTTTCCCTTCATAGCAATTACATTTTTCTACCTCAGTTTCATCACTTGGAGAAACATATTTATCATTATTGTTTCTAACAGCAGTTAGAAACAACCACCTTGGACTCTACAAGGAGGTCAATATTGCATAATTGTATGTTTCACAGACTATTTTGTGTTGCATCACCACATAGAGGGGAATCCCATGCAAGCACGAACCCTCTTGACAAAATTGCAAGTGTAAAAATCACTACTACTAATGCACTACACAGCATGGAAATTATTTTACCTCAGAAACCCACTGTCCCAATATAAGCGCAACTTTCCGATGGATGATATACATATTTGGATGATCATTTGAGAGTTCTAGGGATAATGCTCCATTATACCTGCAACCGATAGTTTCAGGGAAAAAGTCACAAACCCATGATTTCCCAATAGACTATAAATGTGTGACTAATGAAAGACGAGCCTATTTGGTAATTTGAGTACAATGCTATCTAATAACCTCATAGTACGGAGACGGATAATATAAAAAAGCAATTAATCTTACAATCAGAATATACTGATCAAAGCTCTTAAATCAAAATATAATCTTCTTCCTTGTACAGAGTAAATGGTAAAGCAAAATGTAACTCCATAACGGGAGTCGAGTCACAGTAAACTATAGCAAAGTTTTAATACTTCCGAACCACATTTTGCACTATTTTAAGTTACACTGGCAGCTAGAAGTCCACAAAATCTCCCTCCTGCTTCCAGTCATGGGTACCAAGTAATCACAGACAGAAGTCATTTTATTTTATTTTTATTTGCACCGGGTGTTCGGGACAGCGTCCCGACTAATCTCGGGGGTGCACAGGCCTTCAACAAGGAGTTCTCCTCAAATGCACAATGCGTAATTCAATGGAAAAATCCTCCAGTTCGTTGGCCCCTAGAGATTGTTTGCACCCAATGGGATTTGAACCTTGGACCTTGGAATGAGCATAAATAAGTCATTTTTTTAAGTACAGAAAGATTCTATTCATACTAACAGAAAAATGAGCGACGCCCAAACGCACAGGACGCATGCATGAGAAAACACCTAGTTAGATCTAGAAATTATATACAAGGAAATTGAGGAAATTGATCCCATTAAAGGCTGATCCAATAGCCAATAGAAACAAAGTATTAAATAAAAGACTTCTATGTTGTTCAAGGGCACAAACAACAGTCATTTGAAATGCTGCATCAGTTAAAACAACTTCAAAGTTTGGATAGGTTATGCAAGATATAATAATTGCCAAAAACACCATATATATAGTGGGGAGTGGACACACCAATCTTTGAAGCTCAGGTAGTTTGAGAGCTCATAATAAACATAAGCAGCAGCACCATAAGTAGCGTCCTTTAGAAGCAACCCTGGCGTGATCTCAGTCACCGAAGTTGGACAACCCTTCATTGCCTCTTGAAGAAGGGAGACCACAACAGGACCAAGTAGCTAAAGCCAAAAAAAAAAAAAAAATCACAAGAGCGCACATACTGCTTATCCAAAATAATTGAAGTGCTTAAGCCCTAGAAAACAACACTATGTTATAGAAGGTAATCTGGAAAACAAATGAATGCCACCTACTTGGCTATGTTTTTCAAACAATACAATGTATAAAGCTTCAGCACACGGCCTCAATTTTTCAGTCCACTGAACCATATCCTGCTCATGATGAAAAGATTCAGGGTTCTGGTATAACTCCTCCAAATCACTTGCATTCAGAACAAAGTACCTACCAACCGTCAACACACAGTTTTTGAGAAACAATTATCTGAAAAGCACACACGTATAACCAGAGGGACCAAATATTTTATACTTTTTTCTGCATCAAATTCTTGTGGAATAATAGCACCCAAAATTTACCACCAGACAACAAATCCTAGTACAGTTATTTATTTTAAAATTAATTCACCATACCACCATGATTACAATCAAATGGGTGCAAAGCTTGCGCTAGCTCACTACATGCATTTCAGAAGCCATAAACTTTTCTTACAAAGATTTTTCAATAGATAAATGATTGATCTTTGGTGGAATAATTGAGGCATGACATCAAGCAGCATGGCTTGTTTAAAATGCATTTTCTCCACCTACAAGGCCCCTTCCTTTCTGGGCTCAACAGCCCAAAAATGGGTAGGAATTTATCAAGCAAAATACTCTGTAGGCCAACCAATATGTCAGTCAGAGGTCACAGTGTGAATACCTTCTTATCAATACATTACATAGAAGAACTATCCTTTCGTCAGGCAAAACTGAAGTCAAAACAACACCAACAGCATTTGAAATGTTTTTCTTGATCTGCTCTTGTGTAATCCCATTTTCATCCATTACCCGACCAGTGGGACTACGCTTGTATTCTTTACATTCCAGTACACACTTCACCATCACCATACATTGAATCAAGAATTGCTCAAATAAAAACAAAGCTGGCCCAGGCTCTGTTATCTTGTTTAAGCAGAACTCCATAACAGGAAGGACCACACATTTATCCCCAAATGAAAAAGGATGCCTTCCCTGCAGTTCTACCAAGACTTTCATCAATTTAGTGCATGCTCTCTTTGTGAACTCCCAAAATTTAGGATGCATCTTCTGAAAAGATGAATCTGCAAAATAAAGAACATATGTAACAAGAAAAACTAAGAAAAAAAAAATTGCCGCCCAAGAGGGTGGAGGGGTGATTGAGATGGATTTAGTTTTCTTTCTCAAAAGGTTTGGAAATGAAATGAAACTTATGGGGGAAAATGAAACTTGCCCTTGCAAATGAAATGGAAAGATTTCATCCACGGCACATATAATACATTGCTTGTGTACAGCCATACACATTAGACCCATAACTTTCCCTCGACCCTTGCTTTTTGGGACGGGCAAAGATGCCAAAACCATTTGGTACAGGCCATTTGCAGGTCAGATCCTACGTCATTGAATAGTTCTAAATGACTGAATGAGGGAATTGCACAAACCACAAATGAACTCAAATGCTATATCGAACTTTCAGACATCATTTCATGGGAGGCCAAAACTGAAGAACTTTTTAATAAAGAGTAAAGATGCTTAATGCTCCATAGCGGGTGGTAATTTCATACGCTGGATACTGATTCATATTTCAATTCATTTTTTTGTAAGTAAACTAAGATTTATTAAAAGCTCAATATTAATCCATAAACAATTATGGAAGTTTGTGGGTGATTTATCAAATATGACAGTGATTAATCGCAGCTTTTAATAAGTCAATTGTTTATATTTAAGATCAGTACACATCTTGGGAAGTTCAGACAACAAAGAGCCGAAGATCCATGTATAAGTGAGAGAGAGCTTATTAAGCTCCGGACAGGCCATATGTAAGGGCATACATGAAAGTAGATCTCTTTTTAGTAACACATGATAAAGTATATCTAGTTTGCTAAGCCTTTATCAGTCATTCTCCCAAGTGCTCATCTCCATTATCATTAGGTCCAAGAAGACTTATCATAAAGGGCAATCAACGCTGATTTGAGATGTCATATTTTTCACCAAATTAGAAAGCTCAATATATGCTGTATATAAAAGTATGGGTCTCCATAAGTTTGCATTTGTTGAAGTTATTATCAGTTATGTGAGGAATAAATCAATTGCTAATTATGGCAACATGTAAGAAAGGCACGGGCAGAGAGAGAGAGAGAGAGAGAGAGAGATCTCACAGTATGGAAGAAAGGACTGAATCGCATTCAAGAGAACAGGAGAGACCTCCTTGACTGGTCGGACTTCCTAAAAGATAGAGCTAAGTCAGCAAAAACGCTCCCTTAACTTCATCGGGAAAAGAATGTGCAGGTTAAGTGCACCAAATCCTGAAATAAAAAATAAGTTTACAAAATTTTGCAAGGGAAATATAACCTACCTGTACACATTTTGCATCACTTGGAAACCCTGAAATTATAAGCTGTCGTATTGTCTTTGAGCACAACAACCACCTCTCGCATATTAGATAAAGTTCATCATGATATTGGTTTGGATCAGTCGAATTATAGCTTTGAGAGAGGGTAGAGAAACCATTTAATATGGTCTGCACATCTCTCTGCCAAACATGCCAGCTATAATCAAAGAAATGGGTTGATATCTGTAAAACAAAGTACATAAGCATGATCAGCCCACAAAAAAAAAACATGGTTATGTAAATTTCATTTCTATACAGGTTACGAAAGAGTAATTACTTGTCCTTCTATTACCATAGAATAGGTGCATAAACTTTTTTGGCTTCTGTGGGGGAGAAGTCTTTTGATAATGGAAAATAGAAAAAAAAAATTATGCAGTATTAAGAAAGTACAGCAGCCTATACCTCTGCAAAGGTCTTTTGGTCTGAAGTAAGACGTTTACTGGACAATTCCTTCAAGGTACGAAAAATAGTCATAAAAATCCGGTGGGAAGTAAGAACATCTGCTGATTGAAGCTGATGTGCCAAAACAGAAAAGAGCTCTGGCCTGGATAAGTTATTGAATTGACAGATCAGAACAGATGGTCAGCTTCATGAGGGAACATTCAAAATAACTGATAGGAAGATCATGTGCATATCACAACTATAATAGCCGCCACCTATGCTTAAGCAAAAATTTAACACATATTGCTCCAGCTGACCACAGAGGAAAAAGAAAATGCCGATAGAAAAAGAGCATCTTTATATAAGAACCAAAATAAGACAAGTTTTCACTTTTGGATGAAGCCAAAGTTCATTCCATGCAGTTTGGATCATGGTCAACTTACCACCCTCTGATTTGGAAACAGTTATTCTGCTCCCATGAAGTTTATTTGGATATGTTTTATTGTGGGAATAGATGGATCATGCATATGAAAGGCACAGTTTCAGAAGGCACAACTGGAATAGCTATCATAATGACAAAATATCATAATGACAAAATGTAAACAGAAACAACTCAGGATTACTAGGTTACACTTTCTAAATGAGATACAATAATTATAAGTGGGCCAGAATGCAATGAGGCAAAGTATCAAATCCTTATTTATCTTTTTTCCAATGTATGGAAAGCGTCACTACTTAGTACTCATAAATATAATTATATATCTGATGATTAATTTAGCTTACAAGAAGTTTTTTTATAAGTAATAAATTTTATCTTACAAGAAGTTAAAAGGTTTTTTTTATAAGTGTCTTAAAAGAATTTAAAACATTTCTACCCAAGAATGCATCCCTAAAAACATATGCTCATCCCAGCCATGCATCTGTTTTGGCTACACACAAGTCTTCAAGACCAGGCTCATACACTTTAGGAAAGTATAAATAACTGTACTTGGGAATTTCATAAACATTCTATGTTTTTTCTATGAAGGGGGAGACTAGCACAACAACCCACCACCATGGCCTCCCACTTAAATCCCAGTTTGATCCAAGGGGAATCAAACTTGTGACATGGGGCTCATGCACACAAGTTCACCCTTACCATTTGGTCTATCCATGGGTGGGTTCATAAACATTCTATGTTAGAGCAGCCTTTACAATTCCAAGAGATTTGAGAATATTAAAGGAGAAATAAGTCAAAATGTGTACCATTCTTTGGGGTAATCAATACGAGCAATTTTGGATATGAGCACAGCCAACATTAGAGCAATCTGTGTAGGGACAAACATGGAAAGTACAGGGAATTAGGAAATATAATCACAAATAGAGAAGATTCTGAGGCATTTTAGAGTGTGAGGGGGTGTGTGTGGGTGAGAGAGAGAGTAGTATTTATCTTCGAAATCCTGTGTACTAGAGATAATATGAAGACGGATCTTTTTTGTTTTTATATAAGTTAATATGAAGACGAATCTTAATTTCCCAAACTGCTGGTTGGTAAAGTCATTATCATAGTCATGTAATAAGGCTCTTTTGGGTGTCCTACAAGGATTTAATTGCCCCCAATCGTTTCGCATTGGATTCTACGTGTTGAATTTATCACCTTCAATGGACCACTTCTAAAATGGTAGCCATTGACCTTTTTTTTTTTTATAATAATCAAATATTTTATTAAAGAACACAAAACCATGGCACATGTACAAAGAAAACTTACAAGATGAACACCTAATAAGAAGTATAAATATATACAAATATAAGAAAAGCATGAGAACTCGACCCGTTAATATCATAACAATAGATGAAAGAAACAAGGAACTGACAAAGAAAGTTTAAGCTCCTCTTGCCTGCACATAATAATCAAGATTCTATAGTTGTTTCCTCCTATATACACTATAATAGACAGACAGGGACATCTTCAACAATGCTGCAATTTATGGATTGCCGTGTAACCCTTTCCAACTCCTCCTTGACATAACCCAAACCAGCCCAACTCTACCAAAAGACTAGTTCCACGAGGCTTTAGCAGTCATATAGTGGACTACTGATTCTCCATTCTTTTTGCACATACAGTACAAATACATCACAATCAGCAGTAAGTGCTCTTAAGTGCATAAGCCACCTAGAGCCTAGGCACAAGGGCGTGCCTGAGCTAAGTAAAGTGCACATTTTTAAAAAATGATCAAATACGATTAAAAAACGCAATATAATAATACATATACATAGCATATTAAGGTCTTGTTTATTTTCACAAGCACTCTCATATCATCTAATCATTACAACTTTCTCAAATTCCCATACAAAATAAAAAATAATAATTCAACTTTTTCAAATCTCAAAATAAAAATAATATTTAAAAAAATATATTATAACAATATTTTATTCAATTTTCAACTTTTATCTCAACTCATCTCATCTCATTTCATCTCTGAAAACAAATGAGGCCTCACTCTTGTTACAGTATTATGCAAAATGACAACTAAGTGATCAACTAATTATATAAAATCTGAACATAAAATTTAACTTCTTGGGGCTAAATATACACAACCATGATTTTTTTTTTTTGATAAGTAAGAGATAAATTTTATTAATGAGAATGAAAGAGGCATAGCCCGTGTACACAGGGAGTATACAACAAAAACATCTACTTACATTTTATGAACGGTAAAGAAAGACAAAAAATCATGAACATCGTTTCCATTAAGAACAATAGCTGAAAACCACAACAGTAAAGTATGCACAAAAAAAGTTTGTAGCTCCGCCGTTGAACGCTCCTTGTATTCAAAGCAGCAATCATTCTGTTCCGACCAGATACACCACATGAGGCACAACGAAATCATCTTCAACACTACCGCCACCTGAGGACAACCTTGTAGTTTCTTCCAACAACCTAATAGATCCACAACCGTCGCTGGCATTACCCAAGAAACATCTACCCTTCGAAAGATCTCATTCCACAACCTCCTGGCCACCTCACAATGCAAGAGAAGATAGTCTACTGATTCTCCATTTTTCTTGCACATGCAGCACCAATCTAACACTACACATTTCCTCCTTCTCAAGTTGTCTGTGGTCAAAATCTTCTCAAATACCGCCGTCCAAATAAAGAAAGCTACTTTAGAAGGCACCCAGAACCTCCAAATATTCTTCCAAGGGAATGGAAAATTAGCTTGAATTGTTAGAATTTTATAATAGGCCTTGACTATGCATTTTTTTTGGACATTAAATCGCCACTGCAATCTGTCCCTCTATGCCATAGGACTTCCCATGGCACATAACAAATTGAAAAAATCTGAAACAATGGATAGTTCCCAATCATGAAAGTCCCTAGCAAACAAGATATTCCACTGATGGGAACCGTGAGAAAAAATCATCAGATCTGCCACTGAAGCCTCTTTATTGGTTGCAATGCGATAGAGAGCTAGAAAAACCTATCCAAAGCATAATCGCCACACCACACATCCCTCCAAAAACTGACTCTAGTACCCTCACCAACCACAAATCGGGTATGTTCCACAAAACAAGGCCAACCCCTCCTAACTCCTTATAAACTTCCATAGACCCACCCCATACCATGATATTTGATAGCCACAACCAAAATAAAGTATATAGATGAATAAAAAAATTCACAATACATCTAAAAGGCAATGCCCAAAACAACACAAAAAATGGAGTGTACTAAAAAATAATACAATGCAATCCTAAAGTATATAATCATCTGGACTATTTAATTAATTCACTAAAAGTAACAAAGCATGCTTTTTGTGCTTCAAACTCACCTCTAAAAGTGCAAAAAAGCATGCTTAAATAGCATTTTTAGAAATGCACTTCTCTTTAGTAAGCAAAGCGCTTAACCCTTGGGGTTTTGCGCTTAAGAGTGCTTTTTTTTTTTGTAAGTAAGAATCTTTATTAAATTGAATGAAACTAGGCAATGTCCAAGTACATAGGAAGTATACAAAGTGAAACTAATTGTATTCTAGTAAGCACTTGAGTGCTTTTGACAACATTGGTCACAACCAAATGAAGTTTCCTTAGATCATCCATGGTGAGAATCTTCTCTAAAGAGGATGTCCTAACAAAAAGAAAAAGAAAAAGAAATGTGCTTGCAGAGGTTCCTTAAACTACCAAATACTCCTCCAAGGAAAAGAGTAAGTAGCTTGAGGCATATGGACCTGATAGAAAACAAGAACAGAGAACTTCCTAGGGGATCCAAAGAGTCTTTTATGCACCTCCAAAGAACATATATGTACAGCACCACATGTTGTAATTATTTATGCACATGCTTTGAACTTGATATGATAGTCCAAGTTGGCTTTCTGGATGGATTGATATTTGATTGTGTACGTTAGCATATAAGTCAATACCAATAATTCTTGAGCTTCTTTGGTCATGGGCTTCTTAGCATATTTTGTTTGAACTATATATTTTGGTTGGAAAATTCTATACACCCCACTACCACTTCACTATGTAAGATGTGTCACATTTATCACCATTGGATCAATCACCATTGGATCATCCAATGGTGATCAATGTGCCACATCTTACATAGTGGGATGAAAGTGTGGTATATAGCATTGCTCGTTTTGATTTGATTATGGCTATCAAATATCATTGATGTGGATATTTAGTAAAGCACAAGGGAAGTATATAAAATGTTAAGTTTATGTAATTAAATATTACTTGATTTTCACATTGCAAAATACTCTAACAAGTTGAGTTTTTTTTCTCTAAGTACTCTAACGAATGAGTTGATACACTAAATAGCTTAACATCTTGCTTGTAAACCTATATATTGTTTTTAAGGATTTTTTGTTATTATATATCATCTTTAAAAATGTGCACTTTTTTTTCTTTCAATTAGGCATGCCTTAACGTTTTACGATGCTTGGGCTTAAGTGCACCTTAACACTTTTACCAATGTTGAGAGCTCGATTGAACAAAAACTTTTTTCAAACTCACAAACTTCCCTAAAATAGAAGAGCAAACGCTGGCCCAATTTATTAAGAGAAATTCGAACTCTTTACTTAGCCAGCTCCATGAGAAACCTTGACATGGCTTCTCAATCATATTGGTCACATAGGTAGGAGCAAAAAAAAAAGACAAGAAATATAAAAACTTGGAGAGAGCATTCTTGATCAAAATGATCCTACCACATTTAGATAGATTTATCCTCTTCCAACTAGCAAATCGGTGCTCAATCTTTTGTGATACCCCCATAGGGCCATACTCAGTGAAAATTATAGGTGGTATATGGGATTCCATATTGATAGGGATGAAAAAATTCTTGATCTTTAAAATGATTTCAATGGATCTCCAATTGTACCATTGGCCAGTCCTTTTAGAGTATAGACACGAATGTAGCTTGGGTCTTCCCTTGGAGGGTACAAATAGTATTAGAGCTTATCCCAACTAGGAGTATGGGACTTGAGTCATGCCACATTTGACAGAATGACTCAACGAGAAAGTTGGGAATTTACGGAGGATTGTGATACCTCTTACTAATGAGTATAAGTGATTTATGGGCTCCCACATTGCTTTAGAGGTAAAAGTTATTGCTCTTTATAATGATTCCAATAGAAACTCTAACAATAACTAGTCATTTTGGAGCATGGGCCTAGATGTGGTTTTGGCCTTCCCTTGAAGCATTACATCTTCTCTATCACACCATCCCAAACATCCTAAATGCCAATCTGCTACCTAAACCATCCACATTATATACATTACCCCTAGGAACTAGCTCTGACTTGGCCAAATCCATTTTTGACCTAAAAATCATTTTTTGATCGGTAAATAATATTTTATTAGAATAGGCAAGAGTCCAAGTACATAGGATATTTTTGACCTGAAAATCATAAATATTCATTTGAACTTAAAATTGGTAGCATTCTAATAAATCAAAAGAAACTATTCATATAATAGATTATGGAAGGAGTACTGACCTTCCGAGAAAAATGTACAACACATTCCATGAATTCAAATGATTTCCATAAAACAACAAACATTGGCCTAAATGTTGTTCTAATCTAAGATATACATTGTCACAGTTCCAATCACACACACACACACACACACACACACACACACACATATATATCAGAATATACCTAAAAACACAAAAAAGCAGGAAATGTAGGCATGAGAATGAGAACTGGAACAACCTTATAATTCTCCTCTCTCAAGTGCGAGAGCAGTTTTTGTCTCAGGTGTGATTTTTCCTCGCTGCTGATTCCCCTGCATAGAAATGAATAGAAATCATTTCCACATTACAATCCTTCTTTCCTACAGCAGAAAAGTACATGTTTCATACACAACTAAATAAATATAGCAGTAAGAGACACAAAGCAGCACCGTCATCATTACATTCCAGTGTATCAATTATAAATTTAAAAAACTATTTCTCAATTTCAGTTTTGGACGGAAAGCACATTTACACGTTTCCCACTGAAATAGACTTAACAAGAAACGTAAGCAGACACACCGATCCTTGCATTCCACCACATCATATGGCACTTTTGAAGACAATCTATAAACAACAATTTCGGTGCCTACCGCAATAAGCATTGCTAGTACATGACCTTTCGACACAATTGCAGAAACAGTCGAGATAGAACACTTTCAAAATGAAAATAGAAAATAAGATGGATGACTTACGAAGAATCGCGCTTATTCCTCCAGTACCGATTAACACTATTCTTGAAGTACACCGAAGCCATCAACCGGATATCCACTTGAGATACTAAATCTTTTGCCATAATTACTTCCTGCATTTACATAAATAATACGAACGCAAATTTGAAACATTGAGCTCGGTCTTAAAGAATTATATCGAAACAAAAACCATAAAAGAACCCTAGAACGGAAGATTGAAAGGGTTAAGAGTACCAAGAGACAAGAGCAGAAGCCAGGCCTGCTCTCTGACTGAGAGAGCGCAGCCTCGGCCGGTTTGCGGACGCTCTCTTCGCCGCTCATTGAATTAGCGAGTAACGAGTACATCGCCGGTACGTCAGAGGCCGAGAGCGCCATCGCTGTCAGTGCGAATCGAACCGGGTTGGAAAATGGTGATCCGAATCGAGTAACCTCGGAAACAATAGGAAAGGGTTTTGGAAAATGGTAAAAATGGCTTTATTAGAATATTGAGGTTTGCACAGGAATTCCAGAAGATAGAAACGGCGATGGAAGTGTTATCTTCCAGGCCAAGAAACGGAAGTGAAAAAACTAAAAAGTGATTGGGATGCAGGTCGTGATGGTAGTCATTTGCCGACTTTATATGCTGCTCCAAAGCTGGTCGCAAAGAAAGCCTTAACATCTGGCCAAAGTTCCACACCAATGCCCCGAGTTATTAATATCATTAGCAATACTCTTCCTAAAATTTTTTTTTAGAAACTATAATGTTGCATACTTTAAAAAAAAAAATAGTTATATTTAATTATTAGTAGAAAGTAGTATGGTAAATAAATCAGTTCGCTCGATTGCTCGTCCGATATTCGTTCGACTAAACTCAAATCGAGCCCAACTCGTAAAAAAAAAAAAAAAACTCGATCGTGAAAGCAGAAATCCGCTCAATTAGTAAATGACACATACTCGGTTAAACTCGACTCGACTCGATTAATGCTCGTTAAGGCTTGCTTGTTCATTCTCGACTCGGTTCGTTAGCTCGACTAGATTAGAGTGTCTATAAATCATGAATATATATAATTTTTTCTATATATTAGTCTTTTTACACACACACATATATACTTCTATGCATATTAAATTTAATAACATAAACATAATTATGGTAAAAATTAAATATGTAGTGTATAATTTACCTACTTATACCCAGTCATTTATACTTATATGTTGAATATAATTTATAATGATATATTAGTTAATTAAGTACTTAAGTGAATAATTATAGTATATGTATAATATGTAATAGTTAGTATATAAGATTTGGTGGTTTCATTATATACTATAATGTGTAACCATATAAAAAATGTATTCATAAAAATGCTATAATTTTATAGTTCAATATAAGGTTTATATATTAATTAATTTTTTATTAAATTTGATATTTTATTCTATAATTTGATATTTTTAATTTTTTAATTTATTCAAAAAATATATATGTGTATAAACAAAACTCGAGTAATAATTCGACTCGACTCGACTTAAGTTCGTTAAATAGTAAAAATCAAGATCGATAAATAATTCGACTCGACTCGAAATCGTGTTTGATTCGCTCGAACTTGGCTTGGCTTGGCAAACTTTCAACTCGAGCTCGAGCTATTTGAGTCCAGTTCGACTCGATAACCTAAAAGTTCGACTCGGGTCAGATCGATTATAACCCTAATGGAAAGAAAAATGTGGAGAAAATGAAATATTTTTCCACTTGTAAATAGTAATTTTTTAAAACTCTCCAAATTACTATTCACAAATGGAAAAATATTCATCTCTCTCCACCTTTTTTTTCATACTAATAATCAAATATGATCAATTTTTTTACAAAAAAAGTGTGTAAAGTTATACTTTTTGAAGGAAAATTTTAGTAAAACCTTTGCTAATGCTTAAGAGCATTAGTATTGGTCTCACCAAAATAAATCATCAAATTTGTACTTTTTACACACTTTCCAAAAAAATATTGTCATATTTGATCAAAAGTGGGAAGAAAAATTGTGGGAAAATGTGAAAAAGTGTTTTTTGTCTTCAAAAGTGAGTAGACTCATCAAAATTTCTTTTACCTTTTTCCACAATTCTTCTTTCCACTTTTGATTAAATATGATCACATTTTTTTAGGAAGTGTATAAAAAGTATAAATTTGATTATCTATTTTAGTGAGACCAATATCAATGCTCTAAGGTCTCATTTTCATCTCAACTCAACTCAGCTCTATTTTATTATTATATTTTTTTAATTTTTCATATAAAACAAGAATTTTAATATATTTTTAAAAAAATTTCAATACACATTTTTCAAATCTCAATTCAATTTTTTCAGATTTTACAATAAGAATAATAATAATAAATAAAATAAAATCATCTCAACTCATCACATTGCTCAATCCAAACGGATCTTAATGCTAACATCCGTTAATAATGGTAAAAGATTGGTGAAAAAAGCGAAATAGTATGAGTTAAAAAGATTATTTCTATGTGTTATAAAAAAAGATGATTTATATCTGTAAAAAAATATATATGATTTATATAATTTTAAAAAATAATATTAAAATTTTGAAAAAATAGTATTAAAATATATTTAGAATATAAATTTTTAATATTATTTTTTATTTTAAAATTTGAAAGTTTTTAATTATTTTTTATAGTTTGTTTAAAATTTTAAAAAATTATAATGATTAGATAATATTAGACAAAAAAAAATAAAAATAAAAATAAAAAATATTTATATTTAAGTGGCTTAAGCTGTCAATGGGAGAGAGGCAACTGTATAAGTATAATTTTATCATATTCAATCACCATATAATCTTTATTTGAGGTTTTTTTTATCCGTGAAGAAATTTCTTTTAGACCTCATATTGGGTGAGCCATTTTTTCTATATTATTAAAAGAATAATTTTTTTTAGAGTCCATTAAATGTGGACTACATTGCAATCCACATAAAAACGCTTCAATTTTATGATTAAATAAAATTAATTTTTCAGATTTTAAAGATTTCTATTCGTAAATAAATTTATGTTAATTAATTTTATTCTAAAATAGAGATTTCTCTATTTGTTTATTACTTGGACTCAGGGACAGAACCACCATTTGGCTTGAGGGGCCAGTTTTTAAAACTTGATAAAAATCAAATTTTGAAAGGTATTTTTATTAAATAGATTATATAAAAAATTAATATTTATCTCTTCCTAAATTTTGTTTTGTAAATTGACTTCTCTAAATTAGATTTTCTAGTTTTGTTCTTATTTGAACTGCAAAAGAGTCTAATTTTTTAGACTGTATGTAGTATTGCCCTTTTTAAAAAATCATGTCATTAATCAAAATACTTGAAGAGAGAGAGAGAGAGGAAATAAAATTAAAAATTGAAGATGTATATGTTGAGTTACTTATTTAAAAATTAAAATACTTTTGAACATTAGAACCAATGTTACAGAGAGGCTAGATTAGAAAGGTTAGATCCAAGCTGAATCATATTCAATTACAGAACTCCTTTGAACTGAACAATGTTAATTAAGCACAATAAGGCACGAAAGGAGTTGTAAAATTGGACGGAGAAAGAAGAAGTAATATGGCGACAGAGATCCAAAACTTTATGACTCAAGAAAGGTGATATGAATACGATTTTTTTTTTTTATTATTATAAAAGAGCCTCCAATAGACATAAAAAGAATTATATTATGGGAGAATGATTCAAATGGGAGATGGCAAGTAAAGGAGGCAAGGGACCAAGTTTTTCTACAGTATTTCAAAGACATGATTGCTGGATCTAATATTAATGGGGACTTGGAATTTTTGAGTGGAGTGAAAGGTCGAGTGACTACTCAGATGAGTCATGAGCTACTGCACAATTTCACAGAAGTAGAAGTGTATGAGGCTTTACAACGAATGGATCCTCCAAAGGCTTTAGGGTCCGATTGTATGACTCCTTTGTTTTACCAAAAAATATTGGTATATTGTGGGCAAATCACTGCTGTGTTGCAAGCACTTCATTCTCGTCGGCTTCCTCGTTCTATAAATCATACTTATATCACTTTCATTCCTAAGAAAAAAAATTTAGTGAATGTTGCTAATTTGAAACTTATTAGCTTGTATAATGCGATTAACAAGCCGATTTCTTAAATTCTTGCTAATAAGCTAAAATGTGTTCTTTCTCATGTCACTTCAAGTTCTCAAAGTACTTTTGTCCAGGATAGGCTTATTATTGATAATATACTTGTTGCTTATGAATTTTTTCATTTCTTGAGAATGAAGAGGGGTGGGAAAAAGGGGTACATGTCACTTAATTTGGACATGAGTAAAGTATATGATAGAGTGAGTTGACCTTTTTTAGAACATATTATGCTTAGAATAGGGTTTGAGCAGAAATGTGTGAATCTTGTGATGATGTGTGTTAAAACAATTTCAATTTCTATTCTTATTAATGACTCACCAAAAGGTCATATCTTTCCATATATATGATTGAGATAAGGTAATCTTCTATCTTTTTATCTTTTTTTCATGTGTACTGAGGGTCTTATTTGTCTCCTACAACAAGTTGTTATCCTTAATCATATTCAAGATATTCAGATTTCTAGATGTGCTCTTAGGATCAATCATTTGCTTTTTTAAGATGATGGTATCATGTTTTGAAAAGCTGAGATGGGTGTTAATATGAACATCCAAAGTATGCTGCAAATTTTTTAACAAGTCTCGAGTCAACAGATCAACAGAACAAAAACTGCAATAATTTTCAGTAGAAATGTCACAAGAACCCAACAAGAAGAGTTATTGGCATTATGGGGAGTTCAATAGTTTTAGCAATATGATAGATATATGGGGCTTCCACTAGTGGTTGGGCGTGAGAAAAATTAAGTCTTCTCAGAGAAAGTATAAGGTTTGGCAGAAATCAAAGAATTAGAAGAAAAAGTTCTTTCTCAAGGAGGTAAAGAATTCTTGATTAAGGATGTTGCCTTGTCCATACTTACTTATTCCATGAGTTACTTCAAGCTGCCAAATGGGCTTTGTAGAGATTTGGAGAGAATGATGGCTAAGTTTTGGTAGGGCCAAAAGAAAGATGAGAATAGAATCCATTGGGTGATTGGAGCAAAATGTGTGATTCCAAGAAGAAGGGTGGGTTGGGTGTCAAAGATCTAAAGTTGTTTAATCTTGCTTTTCTTACTAAATAAGGATGCAAGGTCATGTGTGAAGAGAATACTTAGTTACATAAGCTATATAAGGGTAGACATTTTCGAACTTTATAATTTTTTAAAGCAAAATTGGGTTCTAACCCGTCCCATGCATGGAGAGGTATTTGGAGTACTATAAGAGAGTTAATGCTGGGGCGTTGATGGACGGTGGGAAATAGCGCTTTAATAAATCTGTGGCTTGATTATTGGATGCCAAACTTTAGACAGTTACTTCCTTTTGCTCCTGTGCATTGGAGTTTTCTAATTATAATATTGAATATATTATAGATAAGAACACCTTTTGGTGGGATGTAGAAAATAATTAATCAGCTTCTACCTTCTCATATGGTAGCAAAGGTGTTTAAAATACTCTTTTAAGTTCTAGAAGGAGTATTGATAAATTGGTATGGGAACATGAGCAACATGAACACTTCATTGTGAAGAGTGCTTATAAACTGTTTTAGTCTCTTCAACAAAGGAATATAAGTGTTGAAACTTCTACTATTAATGATAAGCATAGATTATGGCAGGGCCTTTGGAAACTACAGATTCCCCATAAGGTGAAGATATTTGGATGGAGGGCATGCAAAAATGGTGTGCTTACTAAGGATAATCTAAGAAAACGTAATGTGGTGGTTGATGATAGGCGTGCTTTTTGTGGAACAGAGGTGGAGGACATCATGCATGCAATTTATAATTGCAAGACAATTAATCAAAGTTGGTTAGAGGTGAGTCTCAAGCTGAATTAAGGTTCAAAATATACAAACAGAATCTATGCATCATGCTTTATTACTATGGTCTGATCAAAACTTGTCAAGTTTGGTGGGAAGAATGAACTAGGAGATGGAATGCTCCTAAGATTGGTCTTCTGAAGTTAAATGTGGATGAGACCATTTTCTATAATCAACAAATAACAAGTGTTGGGGCATTATTAAGAGATGAGAAGGTAGAGGTGCTGCTTGCAGCTAGCAAGAAGGAAATGTTTGTTAATGACCCGCTTGAAATAGAACCGGTGGCTATTCTTCAAGCCTGCAATTATGTTTGCAGAGAAGTATTTCAAACCTGGAAGTGGAGACAAATTCTTTAATTTTGGCTACTAGCATTTAAAATACAAATGTATTATCAAATTCTTTGATGGAAAATATGATTAAAGATTTCAAAGAGATTATGTTGCGGTTTAACCAGTGTACCATTAAGCATGTCTACCATAGCTCTAACGAGTGTGCATACAAGTTAATCAAGATATGCTTGGAATATTGATAATTTATGTATTTGGGAAGGGTTTATCCCACAGTTTATTGAGTCAGTTGTTTGAATTGAAAGAAGTATTTGTAATGTTTATTGATGAATGATATGCTTGTTATAAAACAAAAAAAATTAAAATACTTAAGAGACTGTTTGGAGAATGGGATAAGATGATAATTTTACAAATAGTAGTAAGATGATTGTGAATAGTATTGAGATAGTTTGAGTTAAATATTTAATGAGCTTTGGAAAATGAGAACAAAAATTGAACAAAAAATTATAAAATTAAAATATTGTTATAATATAATTTTTGTTTTGAGATTTAAAAAAATTGAAATTATTTTTTGTTTATATTTGAAAGTTCAGAAAAGTTGTAATGATTAATTTGACAAAGTTATAATTATTAGTTTGAAAATTTGTGTATTTGAATAATATTTGAGAAAAAAAAAAGGTGGAATGAGATGAGACGAAATCAAGGCTTTAAATCCTTATTGTTCTATTATATATATCATTCAAAATTTTAAAAAAAAACAACAAAATGCATATATACACAATTACAACAGATGAATGATAGAAAAAAAAAATTATATCCATCTAAAACTTGGTAAATTTGCTCTGTCAAGTATTGCTAAAATACCATTAAAACTTTTTAACAAGATGAGAAGAAAGTCCACTAGCTGCTCCATCTCTCAAAAGACGAGAGTTGCTAGTTCAAGGATACCCCCAAATTTTTTTTGGGGTTATGAAGTAGCATAATAGTCATTTCATAAGTCTTAATGACTTATTCTTAATGGTCAGCGAGAGTTATGCTTAGAGAATTTATGTAAATAGCCCATTTCATTTAGATGAGAACTTGTAGCACAAAATAGAAGATCTTTCTATAGTATAGTTTTATGTAGTCCTAACATTTAGGCTATGGAATATATGTGTTACTTTGGTCTTATCTCGTAGTACTCTCTACTATCGATGCGTGAATATTTTGGACGAACAACAATGATGAAAAATTCATAGAATAACTGAACAAGATCTAAAATATTTCTAACGAGATAAATCACTTCTACTGTATATTCTGATTTAGTATTTCTAACACCTTCCTATCTTAATGTGAGTTTCGAGCTAGCCACTTATTGACGAATTAAGCAAGATGTTAATTTTGAAAGTAGCTGTAATTGTGCAAGAATTAAGCAGGGTCTCAGAGTGGAATCTAGATGATGATATCAGCATAATTTAAAAGTGAAGATCATTTATTATGAATTCTCAAATACAACAATTAATTATATTTCTTCATATATATTGAGAAGAGATTTACTGGGAGTCCATCGGGCCAACCCCCTCACTAAAAGCAGTCTGCCGCCTCCGGTGGCAATGGACGACACCGCCCACCCCATCGAGAATGGAGGGCTCCGGCGAGCTTACCCTTTCAACGGCGAGCTCCGGCGACCTCTAGTGAGCCTCATGGAGGCTAAATCCGAAATGGGGCACATCGGAGATCGCCGGAACTTGCTGTCAAAGGGGTAAACTCGCCGGAGCCCGTTGATTCCAATGGGGTGGGAGGCGGGTTGCAGCCTAAGGCCGAATGCCCTTAAAATTCATTTCTATTTTATTTTTTATTGTGTTTTTTTATTAAGTTTTTATTTTTTATTGTATTTTTTATTATGTTTTATTTATTTTATTTTTTATTGTGTTTATTTTATTTTTTATTATATTATATTATATTTTATTGTATTTGTTGAGTATGGCTTGTGAATACACACCTCAGACCTGTTTCGCTCGACCCTCGCTCGAGCGTCGCTTGAGCGAGGCATCCAGACTTCCAGACTTACTTCAACCTGAGAGTTCGCTCGACCCTCGCTTGACCTCCAGCTCGAGCGAGGAAGGCAGTGACTTCGCTCGACAGTCGCTCGAGCGAACCAGGTGTCCGTTTGCAAGTTGAGCGAGTTTGACCTAGAAGTCCTTGCTCGAGCGAGTTTAAGTTTCACTCAAGCGAGATTGCATATTATAAATATCGCGAAGTCATTTCGCACGGATGCAGACGACGAAGTGCAGAGCCCCTGTTTTGGACGCCGAAGAACAGAGCTCCCCTATTGATAATTTCTTCTCCATTTCTCCACTATATTGAGTGAAACTTGTGAGGATTGAGTGTATACACGTGAGATGAGTGTTTCCTTTTGTAAGAATCTTTTGATTCTCTCTCTGTAACCTCCATTTGATCTAGTGAAGTTTTGAAACCAACCTCACAGTGGATGTAAGCTCATTTTGAGCTGAACCACTTAAATCGCTGTGTTCTTTCTTTGTTTACTGTTTTATTTCTCATTGTTGCATTCGCTGCAGTTTATTTCATATACTTGTTGTTTGTTTTATTGGCTATTTCCCAACAAACTGGTATCGGAGCTTTTAGGCTTTGTGAATATTTGAAGGGATGGCCACAACAAGATTTGAAGTTGAGAAATTTGACGGTCAGAACAGTTTCAGCTTATGGCGCCTGAAAATGAAAGCATTGTTGCGCCAGCAGGGGTTATTCAAAGTTTTAGAGGAAAGGACGGCAGATTCTCCTGTACCGTCTAAGGACGATGAATAAAATGTACATAGTACTATTTTATTGTCATTGTCTGATGGAGTGTTGAGAGAGCTAGCGGAGGAGGAGATCGCTGAGGGTCTCTGGAACAAGCTTGAGAGCTTGTATATTAAGAAGTCTCTCACTAACTGTTTGTATTTAAAACAACGGTTGTATACGCTCAAAATGACTGAGGGTTCGTCAGTTACTGAACACCTAGATGAGTTTAACAAGATTGTTATGGATCTTAGAAATGTTCACATCAAACTTGATGATGAAGATCCAGCTTTAATTGTATTGTATTCATTACCTGCCTCATTTGATAATTTTGTAAATTCTATACTTTATGATAGAGATATTATCTCCTTAGCAGATGTGAAGTCAGCTTTGAACTCGAAGGAGTTGAGGAGTAAGTATGATAAGGGTGGTGAAGCACAAGCCAGTGGTTTTTTGTCAAAGATACATCCGACAGAGGAAAATCCAGTGAGAAGGGTTTAGAGAAGGGCAGAGGAAAGTCCCGGAGGAAATCGAATTCCAAGTCCAACAAGAAAAATGTAAAATGCTATTACTGTCAGAAGTTTGGACACTACAAGAGTGAGTGTACGAAGTTGAAGAAGAAGGAGGAATCCACGAGTTCCTCTAATGCCGTTAGTGCTGCTGATGAATCTGATGGCTCTGATGTGGTTCTTGCAATCAGTGATTCGAATAGTCGGTTCAGTGATAAGTGGGTTATGGACTCAGCTTGCACGTTCCATATGTGTTCCAGAAGGAACTGGTTCATGTCTTATGAACTAGTCAATAGTGGTTCTGTTTTGTTAGGGAATGACACAGCTTGCAAGATTGCGGGAATGGGTTCTGTGAAGATCAAGATATTTGATGGGATAGTTAGGACATTGACTAATGTCCGGCACATTCCAGACTTGAAAAAGAATCTTATCTCCATGGGGGCTATTGATTCTTTGGGTTTGAAGTACACGGGACAAGGTGGAATTCTGAAGGTCAGCAAAGGCTCCATGATTATTATGAAGGGAGACTTGAAAGATGGTCTCTATTTCCTCCAGGGCAGTACTGTCAGCAGTGAAGCTGCAGTTTCAGTATCTGATCAGTCAGAGTCAAATATTACTCGTCTATGGCACATGAGATTGGGCCATATGAGTGAGAAAGAGATGTCTATCCTCAGTAAGCAAGGGTTGTTAGGGAATCAGAATCTGGGCAAACTAGACCTGTGCGAGCATTGTGTATTTGGCAAGCAGAGCAAAGTTCAGTTTGCAACAAGGGTCCACAGAATAAAAGGTACAGTGGACTATACTCATTCCGACCTTTGGGGTCCGTCTTCAGTTCCATCGAAAGGTGGAGCTAATTACTTGCTTACGTTTATTGATGATTACTCACGGAAAGTGTAGATTTATTTTTTGAAATAGGAAAGTTCTGATAGAGAATCAGACCGGTAAAAAGGTTAAACGGCTCCGAACTGACAACGGGATGGAATTTTGCGGCAGTGACTTTGATGAGTTCTGCAAGAATGAAGGAATTGCCAGACACCGTACAGTCAGGTACACTCCACAGCAAAATGGAGTGGCTGAACGGATGAACCGAACCCTCCTAGAACGAGCACGTAGAATGCTCTCCAATGCCGGCCTGTCTAAGGACTTTTGGGCGGAAGCAGTCAATACAGCCTGTTTTCTGGTGAATCGCTCTCCAGCCACAACTATTGGGTTGAAGACACCTAATCAGGTATGGTCCGATGAACCTATTGATTATTTGAATTTGAAGATATTGGGTTGTCCTGCTTACTTTCATGTGAATGATGGTAAGCTAGAACCTAGGGCAAAGAAGTGAATATTCATGGGATATGCTTCTGGGGTGAAGGGATATAGATTGTGGTGTACTGATCCCAAGTCACCCAAGTTCGTGATAAGCAGAGATGTAGTATTTGATGAAAAATCTATGTTTAATCCTAGAAATCAGATTCCCGTGTTTACAGGGAAGCAAGTGGAGTTGCAAGCTTCACTTGAGACACCACCTGAGATTCAGGATCATGCTATAGCTGATGAGCATGATTCTGAATCAGAGACTGAGACACTAGTTGAGGAGCAATACAGTATAGCTACTGGTAGACAGAGGAGGCAGATCAGACCACCTCAAAGATATGCTCATGCAGACATGGTCAGTTATGCACTCACTACAGCAGAAGAAATTGTTGGGAAGGAGCCCTCCAGTTACTCAGAGGCTGTTAAGAGTACTGAGTCTGCACAGTGGTGTTCAGCGATGATAGAAGAGATTGAGTCTCTTCATAAGAACCAAACCTGGGATTTGGTTAAGTTACCAGCGAAGACCAGAGTTGTGGGTTGCAAGTGGGTTTTCAAGAGAAAAGAGGGAATCCAGTCTGATGCAAGATACAAAGCTCGTCTAGTTGCTAAAGGCTATAGTCAGAGAGAGGGGATCGACTTCAATGAAGTGTTCTCTCCAGTGGTAAAATACAGTTCAATCAGAGTTTTACTAGCCATCACGGTTTTGTATGATCTGGAGTTTCAGCAGCTTGATGTGAAGACAACGTTCTTACATGGTGAGCTTGAAGAGACTATCTATATGCGTCAGCCAGAAGGGCTTACAGTTGAAGGTAAAGAAGATCGTGTATGCAGACTGAAGAGGTCTTTGTATGAGTTGAAGCAGTCGCCTAGGCAATGGTATAAACGTTTTGGTTTGTTTATGAATGATCGTGGTTATTTGAGAACTAATTATGACTGTTGTGTATATCATAAACAATTGCCTGATAAGTCTTTCATTCACTTATTACTTTATGTTAATGACATGCTTATAACTGCTAAAAGCATGGTTGATGTTGATTTGTTGAAAACTCAACTTAAAGATGAGTTTGAGATGAAAGATTTAGGTGATGCTAGGAAAATATTGGAGATGGATATCCATAGGGATAGGAAAGCTGGGAAGTTATACTTGTCTCAGAGAAAGTATATAGAGAAGGTTCTAGACAGGTTTGGAATGTCTAACTCCAAACCTGTCAGCACGCTGCTGGCGTTGCATTTTAAACTTTCAGCTTCCCTATCTCCCTAGACAGATGAAGAGGAACAGTCTATGACAAATGTTCCTTACTCTAATGTTGTAGGTAGCATTATGTATGCCATGGTGTGTACCCGTCCAGATATTTCACAGGCAGTGAGTGTGGTTAGCAGATATATGGCTAAACCTGGTAGAACTCACTAGCAAGCAGTGAAATTGATTTTGAGGTACTTGAAGGGAATCTCGCATGTAGGCTTGATATTTGATAAAGATGTAGATCTCAGTTCTGTTGTTGTTGGTTTTGTTGATTCTGACTATGCTGGGGATTTAGACAAGAGAAGATCATTGACAGGCTATATTTTCACATTGTGTGGTTTTGCTATTAGTTGGAAAGCAACACTTCAATCAACTGTTGCTTTATCAATTACAGAGGCAGAATACATGGCAGCAGCAGAGACTGTTAAGAAGGCCATTTGGGTGAAGGGGCTGATCAGTGACTTGGGTCTTCAGCAAACAGAGATGATAGTGTTTTGTGACAGCTAGAGTGCCATACATTTGACTAAAAATCAAATGTATCATGAGAGGATGAAGCACATTGATGCCAGGTATCATTTTATCAGAGGAGTAGTTGCAAATGGTACAATTAGTATTCAGAAGATTGCTACTTTTGAGAATCCAGCAGATATAATGACCAAGTCAGTTGCAGTATACAAGTTCAAATTTTGTTTGAACTTGATAGGGATTTGGGGTTTCCAAGTTCCTTAGAGAACTCAGATGGGGTTGGTTTCTTCAGTTGCTGCATTTTACATTCTTGGGTTGATCTGGATTTTATGAGGCTTTTAGGTATTCAAGCCAAGGTGGAGATTTGTTGAGTATGGCTTGTGAATACACGCCTTAGACCTGTTTCGCTCGACTCTCGCTCGAGCGCTGCTCGACCCTTGCTCGAGCGCCGCTCGAGCGAGGCATCCAGACTTCTAGACTTACTTCAACCCGAGTGTTCGCTCGACCCTCGCTCGACCTCCAGCTCGAGCGAGGATCAGGCAGTGACTTCGCTCGACAATCGCTCGACCTCCCGCTCGAGCGAACCAGGTGCCCGTTTGCTAGTTGAGCGAGTTTGATCTAGAAGTCCTCGCTCGAGCGAGATTGCATATTATAAATATCGCGAAATTATTTCGCGCGGATGCAGCCGACGAAGTGTAGAGCCCCTGTTTTGGACGCCGAAAAACAGAGCTCCCCTATTGATAATTTCTTCTCCATTTCTCCACTATATTGAGTGAAACTTGTGAGGATTGAGTATAAATACGTGAGACGACTGTTTCCTTTTATAAGAATCTTCTGATTCTCTCTCTGTAACCTCCATTTAATCTAGTGAAGTTTTGAAACCAACCTCACAGTGGATGTAAGCTCATTTTGAGCTGACCCACTTAAATCGTTGTGTTCTTTTTTTGTTTACTGTTTTATTTCTCATTGTTGCATCCGCTGTGGTTTATTTCATATACTTGTTGTTTGTTTTATTGGCTATTTCCCAACAGTATTTATCATTAAAAAGCAACTTGACGCTAGGAGCAACCTGACCGGCCCCAGCATCTCTTTGTCGAGAAAAGTACTACTCGATTTATAAACAAGAAGAAAATTTCTCTGTCTTGATTGAAGTTTTTTCTTAAAAATTTCTAAAACTGCTAACAATGTTTTTATTTAGGAGTTGAGTTTTGCGGTTTGTGAAAATAATGGAATGCTTGCCAAATATGTTCGATAGGATCTTTGAGATATATTTTTATTAGGCTTGTAAAAGTAGTGGAACTGTTTATAGTGTATATATGTGTTTCGGATTTTTTTGAAATTGGCTATGAATTTTATATATATATATATATATATATTGAATTATATATTGAGGCAACTGATTGCAAGAAAAAAAAATTGCTATCTTTAAAAAGAGTTATAGATTGAGGGTAAAGAAATATAATTATATTATTTATAAGTAGCGTGTAAATACACTACTTACAATAAAATTTATAATTATAAAAGATTTAAAACAAAAATATTTTTTATACAGTGTGTCAATAATCAGGTTGAAAACTAAAAGTTTTAGAAAAAATGTGGTAAAAAATTTCTATAATTGTTTCAAAATCAAACATTATATATAAAATATAATATATTTTTAAGTCGGTGTGTAGAGTATACCATCCACATTATCCACATTATGTAATGATAAGATAATTTGTAAAATTAAAATTTTAGAATTTTATCTTCAAACTAAATTATAATGTTTATAAATTTTAATAGCGTGACACATAAAATTAATAAAAATAATTGATATAACATAAAACTAATCTTATATATCTTAATATAACATTTGATAATGAATAACATAAATTAATCTTATAATTTTTAATATAACATTTGAATTTTGATATAATATGTAAATTTTAATTTTATAACATAAAATTATATAACATTAATATAATATAAAATGAGGGATATGGTTTAATCGCTTGTTAAAGTTTGATTGAAATATAATTTTGTTTATCCATACAACTAGAAAAATGGGATCAAGCCAAAAATCGAAAATTAGTATATAGTGAATCGATCCTATGACAATCTTGAAATTTTTAAGACTCAATAGTATGTAGTAATTTAATTTTTAAAAATGTTTAAAACTGGATCTGTACCCCCTTACTAATTAGCACATGGAACTCCAGTCCGCAGTGGATAATCAGCCAGTGGTTTGGACTTGGACGTGAGATAATTATGTTGGAACAGGTGTAGCTCAACTGAGAAGGCTATTTTATTTTATTTTATTTTTTTTAATGCATTCTTATTATTCTTTTAACTTTTATTAAAAAATATATAATATTATTTAAAATTTATTTACTTTAATCATTAAAAAAATAAAAATAAAATTGCCGGTATCCATTGCGAAAATGTTTGTTGCTATCGCGGGACACTGATGACTGAACCCAACTTCAACGTCCCTCAAATAAAGTGTGAGCATTGTAATTAGATTGTTCATTCCAATCTTCAAATTTTGAAAAATATATAATTTTTTATTTTTTAACTATCACTCAAAATTTAAAGTTTATATTAGATTAATTATTATTCTTTTATTATTTCTATTTCTTTAATTAAATTTTATTTTTTAAATACTTTTTATTTTATTTTCAGAATCTCCAATAATATGCGCTGTCCATCCTATACTCGTACAAATCAAACCATGTGGTGTCCATCCTATAATTTGATGCGGACTAGGTAAAAATCATGTACAAAACAAGCAAAAAAACAACATATAGTTGTTGCCCACATTCACAACCTACTGTTTACAAGGCAAAATCAAGCCATCACGCCCTATTAGCATCAGCACGAACAAGCCCAAATAAATAAATAAATAAATAATTTCACCAACATATTCTAGCCCAAAATATTTACAGACTCCAACATATGCATCATCAAAACAGCAGATACAGTTCCTGCCTACAGTCACAAACACTCGTATTTAAAGACCAAAATAACAACATAAAGTTTCATCACTGCCTGCCTTAATCCAACACTGTCTACAGTACAACGTTCACATATAGTTATTGCCCACATTCACAACCTACTGTTAAACAATTCACATATTGTTTTTCATCCCAACAATGCTGTTAACAACCTGCTTATTAACTTTACTATTTAATCAAATACATCGTCTACTTTTATCAACTCATTTAATTTGCAACCTATCAACTCTTTTATCATCCACAATTTCAGTACAAAATTTTGCAAATTAGCTTTATGACAAACTTATATTGGTCCATATCCAACCAAAGAATTTGCTAGTATCCAAACTGATAGATCTATGAGCAAATTCGCATCTCTTCAACCACATGTGATCCAAAATAACAAAAACCTACAAAAAAATATAAATAGGCAATAGTTGCTGCCTTGCCACATGCATTTGAAGAAATGATTATAAGCGTTGTTTGGTGCTTCATGCTTTCAATGATCACTTAACAAGGCAAAAGAACATAGTAAATGTTCATACAAAGATGATAAGTAATATCTCAACATTCATACTTTTGTGTAAAGTCATTAGATTAAATAAAAGGTCTAGAAAATGGCTTTAATGAAGATGTAGAAATAGGTTGAGTCTATTGCAAAGATTAACACAATAAAGAACAACCTGGCTAAAAAGTACTATGAATATTATGTTCTTCTTAAGCAACCTAATTACAGAAACTGAAGACCAGTTGAAGTTCACATGAAGCTTCCAGAAATACATATCAAGCTCAATTCTATACGGTAAGCATTCATATGAAACCGAGCACCCTTGTAATTTTTCATCATTGTTTAAGGTAACACAAGATTTTGCTTATATGTAAATTATGTTGCAGAATTCAACACAAGGAAGGGATGGAGGTAAGATCCCTGGACATTGGATCAACTACTTCCACTCCATTAAAAAGGAAGAGCAAGAAAAAGTTAGAAACACCTTTTGCTCAAACCACAATAGCAGGTGTCGGGTCTATCAAAATTACTACAAAAGTTTCAAATTTTTTCAGAGACCCTATTCAATGTCTCATCCAAAATTAATACAAAAAGCTTTAAATTTGACACAAGCGCATTTAAACCAAGCAAAAAGAACACACTAGACTAAAACGGGAAACCACAGAATGTGTATTTGGTCGTAACCCCAATTTGTCAACCAAATCAAAGCTTTTAGATTGAAAAAAATCTAAGCTTTCAGACTAAAAAAATTAAAGCTTTCATGCATCTAAATCAGTCTAACTTGGGTGGAGAAAATGGCAAAACTGTTAGGATCTTGTGAGTAGAACTCAACTATGAATGGCGATAACCATTGGTTACTCAATGTAATGTAAAATGGGCAGAGAAATACAAACGGATGATGGCAATAGAGATTATGGATGAACACAACAGGTGTTTGATGATATTCCTCAAATGGATAATGATAACCATGTTGAGAAGATTCAATGTCTTCTCTTCCTCCAGAGATCCAGGAACAAGGATGTAACGTCCTAACCCCAACTTTTAGACTAATTTTTTTTTAATTGTAACACCCTCTTTAGGCTAAGGGATGCCACTTAAATTTTTTAAAACTTTTAATCTGGTACAAGATTCTTGGTTTAATAATAAAATAAATAGCATTTATTTAATAAAAAAGAAGTTCTAAAAAATTAACTAAAATAACTGAAATTAAGTTTGTGTCATAAAGACTATTATTTATATAAATGCTGAAAATTTAAATAACTATTCAATCTACTCCTGGTCTGTCTGCTCGCACTAGTCATCTTCTTCACCTAGGTAGTTTTAAAAATAGGAAATAAATTAAAATGAGTCGATGACTCAGTAAGAAATCCATCACAGCGTAAGATACTACAATGAGAAATTTTCATAAAATTTTCATGATGAAATCTGAAATATGACTCATTATACTGATGCTTATGCTATGCATGATTGATCTATCTGTATTAACTGACCAACTTGTTTACATTGACCAATTAATTTAGTGATTGGTCTGAACTAACTGACTGATCTGACTAAACTTACTAACTAATCTGACTGACTTAACTGAACTAGTTTAACTGGACTGATTGACCAACACACTTAACCCTGTGTGTAAGATTATGCACCGGCCCCACATCCAGTTGCAGTAATGGGAGCCACTGATAGTACTCTAGTGTACTATGGTAGACCACGCTTAGATCCATGGATTGCACATCAACCCTGATGTGATATGCATTGGTATCATGCATCTGAATAACCATTTGAATTAACTGATTTACTGAACTAATTAACTAGCTAGCTGATTTGTTGGTTTCTGATCTGGTCTACTTTTATGCCTGAGTTTAACCTAACTTATATGATCCATGTAACATAAGATGCATATCATAAATATATATATATATATATTGATGTAATTAACTAATCTCATTGAAACTGAACATGATGCTGAATAACATGATCATGTATTGTGTTGTGCTATGCTGTGTTATGCTAAATGACACGCTTGCATGACATGAAGGGTATATAAAAAAGGCTATCAAAAAACTGACTCTACTAATAATATAAGCTAAATATGAGAATCATAATTTTGTGATCAAATTTTCTTACCTCGTAACATTGCTTCTTAAATTCTCATTCATAATTCGATGATACCTATACGAAATATGAATTGTCACTAACGTTTCTAGAACAGCGTATCATAAAATTCTATTTAAACAATAATATCATGTATAATCTTTCAAATACAATCTAGTAATTACTATATCTTTATCTACATCTATAAAATAATAGTTGAAATACTTCAAACTATATTCACTTTTATCAAAATAAGTAGTGAAAACAGCAATTCTTGAAATTGGTTGACTTTCTTCTAGTTAGCATGATTATTAGACTTACAATAAATCTGAAAGTAAGTAATATCATTAAAACATCCTTAATTTATTATTTCTTTATTTTTGAGTTACGACTTTTATACGCCAACTATATAAAAGAACCTATTTAGGTAACCAACGAAATCCTTTTCATAAAATATATTTTTAAATTGGATATTAAAGTGTTCCAAAATTAAAAGCTTATTATTTACTACAAAATCTATTTGTAAGAAAATAATATGATTTAAACCTTTACTATATTCTATAGGGAAAATATAGTTTATGTAACAAATAAAATTCTGGTATAACGTATTTCTCTAATTAAAAATTAAGCCCATCTTTAACATATTATTTTAAATATAAGATTTTAATAGCATAAAAACATCAAAACTTACTATAATAAAAAGTAAAAATGATCTTCATACGATAGACAGATGAGCTTGAAAGTGTTTAAAATAAAGATTAAATACTTATTATTTACTATTAATAAAATATCTAATCTTTTCAATATTATTTAATATATATATATATATATATATATACATATATGTATCTAAGTTATATAAAAACACAACAAAAGCATAACAGACTAACAGTGAATTCGGGTTCTAGGAAATAAAAGCAATTAGCGTATTATCATCTATTGAGGGGCGAAAGAGAGAGCAAAATGTGTGGGAGAAACTCACCGTGAGATGTGGTGGACAACTCTTGGCGTGCAGTTTAGTGGCCGAGGGTGGAAGATACACAGCTGTCCATTCGAGCTTGTTGCATGGAGTTGCTCTATTTTGGTTGTATAAAAGTAGAGGATACGTGGGCTGGTTTTTGGAGCTGCTAAAGGCGATCCGTGGCAGTGAAGGGTAAAGGAAGAAGTGGCTTCGTGGTGGCAGCAAGGATGCGTACGACGAGTTAGTATCTTGCAGTGGGGAAAAACTTCCCCTGTTTCGGAGTGGGAAAACAGAGCACACCCTAGTGGGTTTTCGGTGGCTAGCAATAGTTGTGAAGGGAGCGACAAGGAGGGGCTGAGCAGAGTGAGAGGAGGTGGCTTTGAGGGAGGAGGTGTAGTGGTCTCGTGCGGCTTGCGACGTTGGTTGGTGGCTCCTAATGGAGGTTTGCACTGGGCGTGCATGGGACACGACATCGTTGGTTTGCAATGGTCATGAATGGGACCTTCTCCTGGTGGCATCATGGAGGTGATGGGCAGACGGCTAGGTGAAGGCTGCGGCAACTTGGGTTAAACTTTGAAGGTCACAGGTGCTTTTATAGTTGGGGAAATGAGGTAATGAGCATGGGTGGGACGGATGAATGAAATCCTAGTTTGAAATGAAAACAAGAATCCTATCTAATATGCTACCTGTTTGCCAAATGTATAGAGGAAAGATACCTGGTTGAAGCGTGCATGGCGTGGGTTTTAAGAGAATTATGTAGAGTTTGAGTTATAACTTGTTCAACTATGGATAATGACCAAGATGTTATTGGTTTGCTTAGAAAATTCGATCAAATCTAATGGAGAAAAATATGGCTAGAAGAGGATCAATTTAAAATCATTAGCTTAAAACTTAATTTAAAATACATTTTAAAATAATAATAATGATAATAATAAAAAAAAATAGTCCAAAAATTGGGGTTGTGATGTTACAAAGGATGATTCTTCAGTCTCCATTACAGACGCACCCCCTGCCTATATTCCCATTCCCATAACTAACACTGGTGTTTGCTTATTGCTATACCGACTTTGCATATAATGAAAATAACAGTACAATGAAAATAACAGTCTAAGCACACACCATTTATGACAGCTCCCCAATGATGTGTTTTACATTAATATTAAACAACAACATCTAAATAAGCAACGACAGGTAGTCTTCAACTCCCCAAAACGGTGAGCTTCGGCCTCCTTTTATTTCTTTCTCCTCGACGTCATCGCTTCACTTCAGGTTCATAACAATCTCCTCCCCTTAAAAAAAATCTTGTCCTCAAGGTTTAGAGTAAGGGTGCATTTGTTGAGCAACTTCCATACTCGATAAACCAAATAGCAACAAGGAATGACAGCCATGGTAAATGAAAATAGATATGACAGTAGCAACTCTTGTGGAGGGACATGGCAATGGAGTTTAATCATACTGGAGAGTTTTGTGATAAGCGAAAATGAACCCCAACTATGTCAAGTTCCTTTAAAGACAATAATGGCAGCCCATAATGGTATCATGAGATACCATTCGCCACTTGAAAATATTATGTAATCAAAGTTCTTGTCAAATTTGTCAAGATGCAGCTCAACTTTAGATGTTGAAACACCATTTAAGTCTTTAAAAATAGCAGCTTCCACAAGGAAAGGGGACCCAATTACCGAGATATTCAAATTGTATGAGGGAAAGTGCCATCGTTTGGACCTACATTCTTCATTTTGGTAAACTTGAACGGGTTGTTCCACCTTTGAGAGCATGTAGAGCAACAATTGCACATAGTTTCGAGATATTGAATCACAAAGTAGTGCCCATGTTTTGTGCCTTATCGTCTCAAGGAACCTCTCTAGATCAAAAAGGGGTAGCTCGCAATCTCTTGGATTCCATCTCCAATATAGGTACCCCATATTAGGCCACCCAATATTCATATAACTCTGATGACTTTCAATTAATGAGCAGCTTTGATTAGTGTAAATTAGACTTGATGAATTTTGTATCCAATCCTTGGTAAAAAGATCATACTTTTCTTCAACATTTTCTCTAGCGCCAACTCCGATAGAACTGACGCCTCGTAGGCCTAAATTATCGAACATATTGAGTGCATTACTAGTATAGAAGCGAGCAGCATTTCCCATTGTATATCCAACTTCACCTAGCCATAGAAGCGGAACAATGAAAAATCTCAGATATATTACATTATCTGAACTGCTAGCCAAATGTGGATCTTTTCCGTCAACATCGCAAACTGTAAACTCAAGGTCAAAGTCACAGAACGTAGTACGTACTACCAAAAGGATCTCGCACTTCAGATTTTATAAAGGAGATTGGGGGTTTATGGTTATGGTAGTAATCATCAAATCCAATTGCCTTCTCCAAGCTAATATCGGTAAAAACTACCACTTGAAAATTGGGAAGTTGCTGCTTAGTCAATTCTGTCGTTAAAGTAGAAATGACCATAGAGTTATTTAGCTCTTGCAATTTCTGGACAGAAGCGAGGGTCCAATTTCTCCTAGTCTCATGTACAAGACCATTTGAAAGTGACAAAATTTGTTTCTTGCAAAGCAACTATGGATGTAAAAAAAAAAATTGAAAAACCGGCCCGGATCAGTCTAAACTGGACCGGTTTTGAAACTATCTGATCTGGGATCGGTTTCTATAAATATAAAATTGGTAAGTATCGATTTGGTTTTAGTTCTACAAATTTGGATCAAACCGGACCGAACCGGACCGGTCGTATTACATATATATTTAAGATTACTTTTTTAAATATTATATATGATATGTTTTTATATTATATATAATTTTTATATATAATAATATATATTATAATTATGTATAAATAATGATATAATATTTATAAAATAAAATTTTAATTTTAAACATGAAAATTTAATTAATCATATGTTTTAAACAATTTTATAACAATTTTTTAAACCAAATTTTTATTGCAGTTTTTTTATATATAATAGTTTTTATTTTATAATAATCTTTTATTGTAGATTTTTTTGTATAGCAATTTTTTTAGTAAAACAGATTTTTACAATAAACTACAATTTTTTTAATAAAATAAATTTTTAAACCAATTTTTATTATAGTTTTTTTATATATAATAGTTTTTATTTTATAACAATTTGTTATTGTAAATTTTTTTATATAGCAGTTTTTTTAGTAAAACAAATTTTTACAAGGATGTAAAGGCTTTTGGGAACGCTTAAAAATGCTCCCATATTTCCGACAAGTCTCACCGACGGTTGGAGTGTCGACAACTGGAAGTAGTTCTTCAATATTATCAATTAGGAGCTTGTAAAACTTGTAGATGTCATCTACATGTTTGACTGCTGCCAAATCATTATTCACATCTCCTGCTTCAATATTTACCATTAGGCTTCCCGGCTTAAGCACAATTTCACAAGTAGCCTTGTTTCGAGTATTGAAGATTGCGGTAAGAGTCTTGATTTCCTTCCTTGAAGACCTTTCTCTTGACTTTCTTCCAGTGAGAGGGTTAACTTTTTCATCTTTATGAAGACTAACCACAACTTTAGTCTTAGATTTGGGCTTATCACATCTTATTTGCACAAGGGTTCTTTCCCTTTCTCTATCAAAAGGCTCAAAAATCATTTAAAGTAGCAATACATCAAACAAATAGTAAGAAGAAAATTTCTTACTAATTAATCTTGTCATATCGCTAACTTCCAGCATGTCTTCAAGGTGCTTCACAAACATCAAAATTCCACCATAACTCTGACCCAAGACTGTCCAAGGCGAAGCATCAGGAACGAGGTGCACTTGTATAAACTCAGCGTTATTCACTATGTTGTCGATCCGAAAATATATCCCGTAATATGCCAAATCCTTTGCAGACTTAGATAGTGGCATGGATGGTGTTCCATTTTTCTTGTAGGTGCTCAAATCCCTTGAGTTGTATGTATCATGGGAATAACAAGATTTACAGAACGAGCACTTGATTGACGGCCCTTGGGTTTTTTGGGAGACTTTGGGAGTAAGTTCCGTGGCCATCGCTACATTTTCCTCCATTGTTGGTGCTTTTCTACTGATTCCTCCACGAGTGCATCTTCATCTTTTGGTCCATTTTTCTCATTTTTTTCATTTTGCCATTCCCTGATAGTAGGGATGTAACGGATCTGATTTTATAGTACTATTTATATATGATTATGTTAATTTGTATTATATATAAAAAATATTAAAATTTATGATATATATAATATTAAAAAAATAATTTAAAATATATAGTTACTAGGACTGGTTTGGTTCAACTTGTCTCCAAAATGAAAAGGATTGGAACCAGACTAGATCTTACTGATTTTGTATTTTTAAAAATCGATTCCTGACTAAACCGGTTCAAACATGGTTTAATCGGTGCGGTTTGGATTGGTTTGGGACGGTTTACCAATTTTTCAATTTTTTTTACACCCATACCTGAGAGTCTGTTTCATCTCCACACAAGTTTGTTATATTCTCGACGCTTATACAAGTGACGCTTATACAAGTGACTTCCATTCCTTTCACTAATTCTTTCACCTCCAACAACTTATCCAAAATTTTAAAAAAGAACTTGGTTTGCTCTTCGTTGTATTGTACCCCATCTACAAGGATTGACTACTATTTTCTAGGTTGCTAATTTCTGGATTTTCTAGGATGTAAGAAGTTGTTTGGTTGTATATGGTTGTCTGGGTTGGTAATTTCTGGATTTTCTAGTTTGTAAGTAGCTATTTGGGTGGATATGGTTTTCTGGTTTTGGGTAATTTATGGGTTGATAGCTTGCGGAAGATGAGTCAGGTCTTCTCTTCCTCCAAAGGTCTAGAAACAAGAATGATTCTTCTGTCCTCATTATAGACACACCCCTATGCCTATAGTCCTATTCTCATAACTAACACTAGTGTTTGCTATAAACACCGACTTTACACACAATGAAAATAATAGTCTAAGCACACATCGTTTAGGACATCTCCCTAATGATGCATTATATATTAGTATTAAACGACAACATCTAAATGAGCAACAACATGTAGTCTTCAACTCCTTAAAACGGTAGCTTCGGCCTCCTTTTATTTGTTTCTTCTTGACGTCATCGCTTCACTTCACTTCAGTTCCATAACAAAAACAAAGGTGTTACTTGAAGAGAAAAAACACTGCTTGGAGTGGAGAAGACGATGGAAGCCTCACTAGCGACAGAGAGGAGCTGGTGATGGAGACGTGCTGCCGACGCGGTAGAGGGAAGAAGAAGAAGAGAATGAAAGAAATATGTTAAGAGAGAAAGAGTTGTGGGAGAAATGGGGCTGAAATTAATAAACAAAGTAATTGACTTGTTTACAGTATTTTTCATATTTGAAAAGAAATATGGATTTATTGTAGATCAAAGTTGGTATAAAATGGATTTGACTAATCTAATGTGAGCCAATTATTGATAAAAGTAGTTAAATTTGAAGATGAAAAGGGTTTTAAAGAAGGAAAATGATATCCTTATCACTTCACTATTATTTATTTACTACTTTTTTTTTCTAATTTTTAAAAAAATTTCTTTTACTTAATAACCAAGAAAGTGATTATTAGTGAAGTTGTATAATTTATAATTTTTTTTTCTTAATGATTAAAAATGTTAAAAAATTATTTAAAGAAAATGATAAAAAATATATTAAAAATAATAAACAAATATTAATAAAATAGTAAATATATCACTACCTTTAAAGAATCCAATGCCAACTTAGAGATACTATTATGTCGGAAAGGTGTAGTCCAACTGAGAAGGCTATTTGATTTTTTTTTAATGCATTCTTATTATTCTTTTCATTTTTTAAAAAAAATTATAATATTATTTAAAAATTATTTACTTTAATCATTAAAAAAAAATAAAAATAAAATTACCGGTATCCATTGTGAAGACACTGGACCCATTTCAACGCTCCTCAAATAAAGCGTGTGAGCGGTGCTTTGTTTCACAAGATGAAGAAACTCTCTGATTGGTCAGCTCGCGTGGGATCATACCTGACCGCCACGTACACCTAACTGCCTAAACCCTCGAACCATCTGGATTCCTCGAACCTATATAATTGGACCCCTTCTTTTCAATCTCCCACTATTGCGTTTCAAGTTTCAGCCCTACCCTTGTATACATATTCAAATTTCCGACGAGTCGCGACTCGCGCCCCCTTACTCCGGAATATTTGGGTCCGCAAGTCACATTTCGTATCCCATTATGGATACCCGTTTACCGTTGTGGATTATTCTCTCGGTTTCGCTATTCGTTTTAATCTTAGAAGCGAAAACCATCGACCCCTACAAGGTAAGGATGTCTATCCGGATTTCCAGTTCGTATTTTCTCCGGTCCTGGTTTTTCCCCTAAATTTCTTGGTAGCCCTAGAATCATGTTAGTTAAACCTGGTTTTCGTATTTTGGTCTTTAAGCATAATTTTTTGCTCTTGGTAGATTAATAGAACAATTAACCAAATAAATATATCACTTTTCTGTGCCCTAATTGCCACGAGATAGAAAAGTAGGAGTATGTTGATACAAATGTAGGTAAAATTAGGGAAATAACAAAAGGTTAGTTATCGGTTGAAATAGCATTTTGTCATAATTTATTGCTCAATGCCGCATGCGTATCAAGTTTTGCTGTAATTTTAATTGTTTCTAAGTTTTTTTTATTGGTAAACTACGTTTTATTGATCTAGAGCAATGCCTAAGCGTGTTAGCTTAGTGATATTAGGAATTTATGATAAGTCATGCTGCGAAAATGAATTACAGTCGACCAATGGAGTAAAGTATTGAAAAGTAATGGAGTAAAGTAATGAAACGTAAAGTTTCTAAACTCATCCATTAACCGCTCTTGATCTTCAAAATTTATATCATTACTCTCCCTCCAAATATACCACCATAAACATGTTGGAATCATCTTCCATATTGATGCAATTTGAGAGTTGCCCCAAATGCCTCTCCAATAAGCTAATAAGTCAACTACCCTTATTGGCATCACCCAAGCTAATCCCATCTGAGCAAAGGCTTCATTCCACAATGTCATGGAAATCTCGCAACACCAATCTATGACTATGATGCGACGTTTCCTTAAGTTATCTAGAGTGAGAGTTTGCCCCAAGGAAGCATTCCATACAAAAAAATGTTGCTTTTAGGGTGTCTTTGTCTTTCATATACTCGTTCATGGGAATGGATTTGTATTGTACATTGTCATGGATTGATAGAAAGAGCAGATTGTGGACTTCCCTTTATTAGAATGGTACTAAAAAATTGTCTTCAACTCCTCCCAATGAATGGGTGGAGGACACAGGTCATAGAACTCTGAAAAAGCTTCTTGGAGGAATGTAACATTCCATTGGGGAATAGGTTTGCAATCGAGACTTCTTTCATTCTTGCTTTACCATAAACTTGTGGATAAGTTTTCTTGAGTGCTACTTATCTAAAAAAAGTTTCCTTGAGTGTCCTATTGCCACACCATACATCGTGTTAAAGCTTAATTTTGGATACATCACCCAATGTAAAGCTTATATTTCTTAAATATTTGTCCCAGTCTCTTCTTATATGCTTCCATAGCCCCAGTCTATAAGGCCTCCTCACCTCACTGGAGCACCGTCCTTCCCATGGTTCCGTTTGCTTCAATTTGATGACAACTCTCCACAAGGCACTCCGTTTATTATGGTATCTCCATAGCCATTTGCAAAGCAAGGCTTTTTGAAAGACTGCAGGTTCCAACTGTCCAATCCTTCTTCTAACTTTCTTAAAAAAAAAAAAAAAATCCTTCTTCTAATTGCTTAAAGTTGGTTAAATTGATAAAATAGAACTTAGGGTAAAAAAGCCCACTTAAATTAATTTGATGTTCTTGATACCAATGATAACATAACATGTACCTGGGAGATTAAAAAAAAACTGTAAAAAAGATGTCTCTGAAATAAAGTAATTGTATAAAAATAGACAATCAAGTTCCAAGTACAGTTCCTACTTCTTGTTCGCTTTCATTCTTTACTGCTTAGGCTGGCACTAAGTTTTTTTTTTTAATATGATTTTTATTTCTTAACAGATTCTTGGGGTTGAGCGAAATGCAAGCCAACGTGAAATTCAGAAAGCTTTCCACAAGTATGTTTTCCTTTTAATTCTTGTAGCTTATTACAGAGATTTTCCTTTCCTTTTATATTTGATTACTATTCAGTGATAAGGGTCAGTCGGCAATTTCCAATAAAGAAAATAACTGTTCAGTGATTGACCATGCCTTTTTCATGAACTACGAGTAGCAAGAATATTAAATATTACTTAGTGCAGCACTGGCATGAAAAAATGACTTAAGAGACTGAAAGATAGCATGTCGATAGTCATGTCCAGCAATGAAAGTTTAGTTTAAAGATTATGGTGAGCACTTCAGTGGACAGTGTTACTTGGAAGAGCACAAACCATATTTTACAGAGTATTAGCTTCATAAGCAATGTTAATTATTAGAACAGGTTAAACTTTTTCCTGCATTGCCTATATGTCAATGAGAACTTATTTGTCATCCATTTGAAAATGCGTTTTTGAGTTTTGTGAAGAATGAGTTCGACACAAATGGATCCTACAAAGGGATCTCACATAAGTTTTTTTTTTTGTCCCCGCCGGTTTGGACAAAATTTGTTTAGTTCCTTTCCCTTCAGTCCTCTCAAGTCCATCCTTTGAGCATCATTGACCCTTCTTTTCCTAGTTCCTTTGAGCTTCATTGTCCCCTTTTTTCCTATATCTTCCTTTAGTTTTTTTTTTTTTTTCCTCTTCATCAGGTGCTTTTCCCTGTCTTTTCCACTTGGCATTTATTTTCTTCATTATTCTTTTTGCTAATTGTAGTCGCTGCTAGCATCATCCCTAACTTCATCACTTTCCACCATAACATTCAAATCCCAATCCCATCTTGCTATTATCACAACCTCAAAAATAAGAAGGAGATAATGGCTAAAAGGAAAGTGACCCATCAAACCAAAGAACACAAAGAAGCATCCCCTCAATCTGAGACAGAAGCCAAAACCAATAAGCCAAACCTACAGAGAAGCTCCAGGGCCTCAAGTCTCTCCTTCTCAAAGATACCTATAAGTGTAGACAGCAGATCAAGTCTTTGAAACAAGCCAATGAGTCCTTGGAGCTGTGAGAGAGAAGAGCAAGATTGATAGGTGGGTGAGAGACAAGGGCAAAATTGTGTGGTATGTTTTTTTTCGGAGACCCAGATTGGTGAAATGAGTGTTGGGCATGGTGGGATGGTGAGAGAGAAGTGCGAGATTGAGGAAATAAGTCGTGAGAGAGAGAGAGAGAGTCTGATATTGGGTTTTTGAAGAAAGTGGGCTGTCGGCAATGGGACTGGGTGAAGAGGAACTGGCTTTAAGTTTGTGTCTGGACTCTGGAGGGCTTTGGGAAGGGGAGGGAGAGAGGGATGAGTACAGAGAAGGAAAACAGAATTAACTGATGTGGCATGGAATAGACGGGCTATGGTAGTTTGTGGGATCCTTTTGTTTCTTTAGTATTTTACGCGAAGAATATGTGTTATCTTTAATACCCTGAAGTATACAGTTGGTATGAAATAATCCACTTAACATTGCATCATTTGAAATTCTGTGACTAGGGCTTTGCCTCGTCTGGCTTAAATGGATGAATATTGTTGTGTTTGTGTGCATGATTGCAATACCATACCATACCATTACCATTACCATAACATATACCCGTACGCACACATTGACTGTGCCATACATGAATATGTAGATATGTTGTAGTTTCCTATCTCTCATGGTTGGTCCCTTTTTTTCTTCTAGGCTTTCTCTTCAATATCATCCAGACAAGAATAAAAATAAGGGCGCACAAGAGAAGTTTGCTGAAATTAATAATGGTATGATGATTTCTTATTCCTTTCTCCTTGTTGGTAGAGGTATCTATTCACTAAATAGTTTTATTAATTTTATTTTCACATCCCCTTGTATTGCTTTCAGTGTATAGAATATTTGGATTTGGAGATGAGTAACCTTGTTGTCATCATTTGATTGTTTAGGATCTTTATTATCTTTAAATTAATGATTTTAAGCAAGTGGCTACAATGTCAAGTCATTGTGGTTCTGGTTCTAGATATATTGTAGTAATCATTGTTTATTTATTTGTTAGATGAACAATTCTCTTGCATTTTGTTTTTGGGTCTATCTCAATGACCATTCAAATTGACTTTTACCTTGTTTTCATCAGCTTACGAAATTTTATCCGATGAAGAAAAGAGAAAAAACTATGATATGTATGGTGATGCAAAGGGTAGTCCTGGATTTGATGCTGGCCATTCTGGGGACAATGGTGGATATACTTATTTCAAGAGTGGTGGACCAGGGCATGATCGGTTTAATTTCAGACCTGGTGAACAGCAGAGTACGGATGGCCAGGGAGGTTCCAAGTCATTCTCTTTTTCTTTTGGTGGCTCTGGTGGTCCAGGATCATTTGATTTCGGTATTGATGATATTTTTGCCAACTTTTTTGGCGGTGAAAGCAAAGGTGGGGGTTGGTTTGGTGGTTTTGGTGGTTCAACTGGGTCTCAGTCTACCACTAAGAGTTCCCCAAAGAGCATTAGGACCATCAATTCACAGGTCTTTCAGAAAGAAATTGCTGACCAGGGGATCACATGGCTTTTGTTATCTTACACACCTTCATTCAAGGAGAATCAACACTTTGAATCAATCATAGAGGAGGTTGCCAGTTCACTTGGGGGAGCTTTAAAGGTAGTTTTGTGTTTTCATGTTTGTCTATAAGTGTATCAATTGAATTTTATCTGATCATGTGTATGATTGCATTGTTCACTCTGACAGGTTGGAAGTATAAATTGTGACACCGAATTGTCTTTCTGTAAGGACCTAGGCATATATCCCCGCAGGGCAGCCAGAGTGTTTGTGTATTCTTATATAGCAAGTGACAGGGGTTCCTTGGTGGAGTACAGTGGTGATTTGACCGTAAAGAGTTTGAAATCTTTTTGCCAAGAACACTTGCCAAGATTTTCAAAAAGAGTTGACCTGAGTCATTTTGACTTTTCCTCTGCAACGGTTGAAAAATTGCCTAGGGTCATGCTTGTTTCTAAAAAAAAGGATACACCTGTTATTTGGCGAGTTCTCAGTGGGTTGTATCGCAAACGGTTTGTCTTCTATGATTCAGAGGTATGTTAGTGCTGCTATTGGCTTGCTAAATGTTATCCTTTGTCGAGCTTTCAGTTAAGAAGGAGATACTGTTGATTTGGTCTAGCTTTGTGTTAGTCTGGCCTGTAATCACAAGGAATTGGATAGAAGTCTGGTGTCTAAATTTATTGGAAAAGAAACAGGAGACTATACATTTAGAAGGATGGTGGATGTTTTTTTATTTGCATATACGTAGGTTGAACTCAATTATGTTGAAACCATGGTTAGGCTTGCGAGGTTAACTTCCATAGCAAAGTAACTGCCTTAAAATGAAAAAGATTCTTAGGTTGTTTACATACACAAACAAGAAAAAAATGTAGAGAAAACCATGTAATTTTTTATTGTTTGTGTAGGTTCGTGATGTTACTGATCCAGCTGTGAAAAGATTAGGAGTTGATGCACTTCCTGCTATTGTTGGTTGGCTATCAAATGGGGAGAAGCATATTCTTAAAACGGGGATCTCTGTGAAAGACCTGAAATCTGCAGTTCATGATCTTAGTAATTTACTTGATAGTTTTGAGAAAAAGAACAAGAAGGCAGGAGCCAAGAAAGCACAAACTACTACGGTGGAGAAACATATACCTCTGCTTACAGGGTCAAGTTTTGATGCTCTATGCGGTGAGTCAACTCCGGTTTGCATTATTGGTGCTTACAGATCTTCCAGAGCAAGGGAAAAGCTGGAATCAGTCCTGTCCATGGTTAGTATTATTTCCTTGTCCTAGGATATACTTTTCTCGATTGGGTGTAGGAAATGTATTCTCATTTTGATTGGAGAGGGAACTTACTAGGCATCCATTGTCCTTGTCAGGATTGGAAAGTTACATTTTTAAGATTGTAACGTGGCTTATTTGACGAATGTTTGTGTTTTCAGGTGTCTCAGAAATCACTATCAAGGCGGCAAAATTCAGCCTTTGGATCGAGGGATTCCATTTCCTACACCCTCTTAGATGCCACGAAGCAGGCAGCATTCCTAAATGCATTTGACAAAGGAGGATTTAAATCAGCAGATAAGCTGTTAGTGGCTTATAAACCAAGGAAGAGGAAGTTTGCAGCTTATGTTGGTGAAATGACGACAGAAGAAGTAGAGGGGTTTATCGGCTCTGTACTTAACGGGGACATACAGTTTAAGGAGACACGACAGAAGCCAATCCTCAAGTGAGAAAGCGAATTTCAACAAGCAAGCCTGGACATTTTGGTTTCTGGTTACATGTACATAGGCTCATAGCAGAGTGATATATAGCGTCATTAACATTAGTAAAGTAAATATACAAAATCAAAGGGGCTATAGCAGTATTAGCAAAGAGAACTTGGTTCTTATTTAACCTCGACATGCCTCTAGTCGCCACTTAAGTAGACTAGAGAGTCGCCTCTATAATCGTGTAAAAGCGCTAATCCAAGAGGTTTGGAAGATCCTGTATTTATATAAAATTTTGAAATAAGGAAATTTTTGGGATTAACTGTTTATCAAAAGTAAGTCAAAGTAAAATAGTAAAACGTCAAGATTTAAGTGGTTTTTGCTTAATATAAGCCTATTTCTATTGGTGGAGTCGGTTTTAATGATTTTACTACTAATAAAGTTGGAGTATAAGAAATCAATTTCAAAATCTTCATGTATCTGGTGAGCTATCATAATTGTTTACAAAATAATTCTATGTGATGAGATAATATAAGGGAGACGTTGGGGTGCGGTCGGGTTGTATTTTAACGTCTTTGCAGCCTATTATTTTTCCATCTTTAAATTCTTATAATTATTATAAAAACACAATAAAAAATATAATAAAAAATATAAAAAATAAAATAAAATATAAAAAACACAATAAAAATATAAAATATAATAAAATAAAGAAAATATAATAAAAAATATAATAAAAAATACTATAAAAAAATATAATGAAGATTAATTTTTAAAGGAAATTCAGTCTTATTCAGCCCTCTCTATAGCGGGAGGGGGGGAACCGAACCCCAGGTTAACTCATAATATAATTGTTGAAAAGTTATACACGACACATATTTATGGTCCACGATTGAGATGTTTTAAATTCGAATATTTTCTTGAGTGCTTATTGAGAGTGTTGAACCTAAAGTTTTAAATCTCGTATCTACGTATAGATTTTGATGATAACAAATAAATTCAAAACTCAAGTTCCAGTTATCTACGCTTGAATGAAGTTAAACACATCAAGAAATCAGGCATGAACAATAAAGAGAACAAGTCTACAAATGAAACTCATAAAATAATTTTGTACATCTTTTGATAAAATTTGAAATTAGATTAAGGTTCAAAATTAATCTTTTCTCATAAAATATCAAATTATTTTTTTCACATATGCATGACATCATTAAAAGTTTTAATTTTGAAAATTACATTTTTCACATGTGCATGACATCATTAAAATTTTAATTTCGAAAATTATATTTTACATGTGCATGACATATACAATAATGACTTCATCAAAATGTTTAAATTCAAAAATTATATTTCACATGTGCTTGACATATGCAATAACATCATCAAAATCTAAATTTTCAATTTAGAATATGATTGAGTGTCATCTTTTGACATGTGCATGTGTTGTTTGAATATTTTGAAATATACATAATGTTTTCACATTTGTTAAGATTTGAAATTGAAGACTCATTTGCCTATAAATAGCTCACTTAAATTTTGTAAAATCACAACAAACAAGAGCCTATACATCAATTGCAAAGTTTTGCATAATTCTTTCAAAACCTTCATTCTGTTTTTTCTAAATTTTGCACCTTAATCATTGTTCATTTTGAGAGATATATAGGTTGCGCTGTATTGTTCTTATTTCACTCATTGAGGAGTGTACTCTGATAATTTACCCACTATCTCTTGTAACAATAAGAGGGTGCGTATAACCCTTGTGTGTATAGAAGGTGTTCTACACAGGGAATAGTTGAATCATCAAATGTATGGTGATTGTAAGTGTAGATGGTGTTCTACACGGATTCTTTGTAGCGATGTTGCTCAAAGGTGTAATATGTTTCTATCTCTACCTGAAGGAGATTAAATAGTGAATTTGGAAATCCTCAAGAGGTAGCTTGAGGTGAAGATGTATACAGTGTGACTGAATCTCGTTAAAATATTGAGTTTGCTTCTTCTTACCCTTACTTTTTGTATTTCCTGTTATTTTGTATTTTGTTTGTATTTTATATTATATATTTGGTTTATAAGTGTTAATTTTTAATATAATCTAATTTATGCCCCCTCTTGTGTTAGTCATCTAGGTAACAATTGGTATTAGGGTAAGGACTCAGTTATAAGATTAATTATTTGTCGAGTGAGTTAAGATCATATGACTAACATTGCAGCTACTTTAGCTGAACGTCAATTCAGTAGTTGGTCTCAACTATTTTGTGGAGATAATTAAACTTTTTGAAAAACTAAAATGAGAATATTTCTTCAGTTTCAATGTCGAGAAATCTGAAAATATATTGTAAATGAGTTTTATATTCCAACAAAAATTGTTGATAGAGTAAAAGTCAATAAAAAAGAAGAAGAATTTGATCATGAATATGATAGACTTTATATAGTGAATGTAATGACTATGAATTTTCTGTATAATACTTTCAATGATAATGAATTCAACATAATAATGAATTGCAGGACAACAAAGAAAATCTGGAATAACTTGAAAGTAACTTATGAAGTAATTTCGCAAGTTAAAGAATAAAAAATTTATATTCTTACGGATGAATATGAAATGTTTAAAATAAATGATGATGAATCTATTTCTTCTATGTAAACTCGTTTCACTAATATTATAAATAACTTGACAGCTCTTGGTAAAATTTATTCCAGCTTGGAGATAGTAAGGAAAATTCTCAACGTTTTGCCAAAACGTTGGGAATCAAAAGTGATAACAATTCTTGAAGTTAGGGATCTTAAAAAACTCGAAGTAAATGAACTCATTGAGTCACTTAGTACTCATAAGTACACATTGAAAAGAGGAGAAAAAGAAGAAAAAAAAAGAAGAAGTGCTTGACACTCAAAACTATTCCCCATGAAAGTAAAAGCGATGAAGATAAGGAAAGCGATAACAAAGATGAATAAATTGCAATGATTATAAGAAAATTTAAGAAATTCTTAAAAAATAAAACTTCTTCAAGGAAATCTTTCAAAAAATTTTTCAACAAAAATACAGATAAAAACAATTCAGTAATTTGTTATAAATGTAAAAAGTCTTGACATATCATAGCAGATTGTCCATTGCTAAAGAAAGATCGCTACAAAAACAAGAAAGCAATGAAAGCTAAGTAGAATGATGATTCAAGTAGCTCAGACAGCGATGCAAATTTTTTTTGATAAGGTAGGCTTTTGATAAGGTAGGCAACCAATGAAGAATCTGCAAATTTTTTTCTTATGGCTAAAACTGATCTTGAGGTAACAAATTTTGAAAATATTGAAAATCCTTCTTATGAAAAATTGTAAAATATTTTGGAAGAGGTATATGAGGAACTTGAAAAATTGGGTATCAAGTATACCGTTTTGAAAAAAAAAATTCTTTAACAAATGAAATTGATGTTTTATGAAAATAAAATATAGTTTCAAAAGATGAAAATGATGAGCTGAAAAAGAAAGTAACTAATTTAAAAAAGATTGTGAAAACTTTACATATGGAAAAAGAAATTTTGAAAGATTTCTTGGTAGTAAAAAATGTATTTTTGATAAGGTAGGCTTGTGATACATGCCAAAAGAAAAATTCAAACCCTATAAAAATTGCTTTAATAAATCGACAAAATCAAAATCAGATTTTCACAATTCTTTTCATAAAAATAAATTTTCTAAAGAAAAACATTATTACAATCACTCAAGTTTTTTAAATATGTCACATGTTATTTGTAATTTTTGCAATAAAAATGATCATAATTATCATACTTGTCCTATTAAAAGAAAACATACAATTACTATTAAAGCTATATAGGTACTAAAGAATCTTATTTCTTCTAATATTAATAAATAAAGGACCCAAAAAACTTGAATACCAAGAAAAATATATTAATTATTTTTGTAGGTATGCATGAAGTTCTCCATGGGTAAAAGTAAATGGTTTTTAGATAGCGGATGTTCAAGACATATGACAGGAGACAAAACTAAGTTTATTGACCTCACATCTAAAGAAGAAAGACATGTGACATTTGGAGACAATTCAAAAGGGAAGATCATGAGAATATGTAAAGTTGTTAAGGAGTCTTCACTCATAATTGAAGATGTTCTACTAGTTAATGGTTTAAAGGATAATCTTTTGAGTATAAGTCAATTATGCGATAAATGATTTACAGTTACTTTAAAAAAGGAAAAGTGCATTATTTTGAATAATCATGATTGCAATGTTTGTTTTATTACTCTTAGAAACAATAATATTTATACAATCGAATTTGAAAAAATTACTTCACAAGATGCTATTTGTTTATCAGCTCAACATGAAAATAGTTAGTTATGGCATGGAAGATTAGGTCATGCAAATATGAAATTTATTTCCAAACTTTCAAAAAATGATATGGTGAGAGATTTGTCAAAAGTAAACTTTTTTAAGAACAAAATCTGTGATGCATGCCAATTTGGTAAATAAACAATATTTTTTTTTTAAAACCAAGAAACATATTTTCACTATTAGACCTTTGCAACTAACACACATGGACATTTTTGGACCAAACAGAGTTGTGGGTCTGGGAGGAAAATATTATGCATTTGTTATTGTTGATGATTTCTCTAGATATACTTGGGTCATCTTTTTTGCTCACAAAGATAAGGTACATAATGCCTTTACCAAGTTATGCAAGAGAATTCAAAATGAAAATGACTATACTATTTCAAACATCCGAAGTGACAAAGAAGAAAGAGTTTGTCAATAAAGATATTGAATTTTTTTGTGACGAAAATATTTTTACGCATGATTTCTCTACTCCTCAAACTCCTCAACAATATTTAGGTACTAGAGAGAGAATATATTTTTTCATAAAATAACAAGAATAATATTTAATGAGAATAATTTACCTAATTGTTTTTGGGTCAAATCAGTAAGTACTGCATGTTATGTTATAAATAGAATTATATTAAGGTTTAAATTAGATAAAACCCCTTATGAGCTTTGGAATGAGAAAAAGTCCAACATTAGTTACTTTCATGTATTTGGATATAAATATTTTATTCTCAATGACATAGATAATTTAGGAAAGTTTGATGCAAAATCTGATAAAGGTATATTTCTTGGGTATTCTACAAATAGTATAACTTATAGAGTATTCAATAAAAAAATTTTGACTGTACAAAAATCTATGCATGTAGTATTTGATGAATCTAACCCTCTACTCTCTAAGAAATCTATTGATGAAAAAATATAAGGTACAAATAACACAAATAGTATCAATCTCAACAAAGAGAATATAATGGAAGAAATCCAACATGGAGACATCAGGAAAGATCATCAAGACTTAGTACAAGATGCAACCAAACAGTGGAAACATGTGAAAGATCATCTAATAAAACAAATTTTAGGAGAACCTTCATGAGGTGTAAGTACTCGATCATCTTTTAGAAATATTTACTCCATCCATATTAACAACAATCAACCTATCACTCTTCAAATATGACCCTTTCAGTGATCTAACTCTCTATTGCAGTACAGTTGGCTCCCTCCGATATCTCTAATTCACAAAACCGGACCTTGCATTTGTCGTGAGCAAAGTGTGCCATTATATGCATTGTCCCACAACAAAACACTAGTCCACTATCAAGAGAATCCTTCGTAACCTTCAACAAACAATCCATCATGGCTTACTCATTTGTCGCAACTTCTCCACGGAAATACATGCAATCTTCGATGTTGACTGAGCTGGTTGTCCTGACAACCACAGATCTGTTAGTGGTTATTGTGTATACCTTGGTTCTAACCTCATATCATGGAGCACTTGCAAACAACCAACGGTATCCTGCTCAAGTATAGAAGCAGAGTATTGCACAGTTTCCAATACCGCTGCTAAAGTTATTTGGCTCCAGTCTATCCTCACTGAACTCGGCATCTCAAGTTCAAGCCCTCCAACACTCTGGTGCAACAATGTTGGTTTCACGTATCTCATGGCCAACACTCTCTATCACTCACGCACCAAGCATATTGAACTTGACATCCATTTTGTCCATGATCAAGTCACCCAACGTCAACTACAAGTGCGATTTATCTCAAGTAAAGATCAAATTGCCAACTCATTCACCAAAGCACTTCCTACTGCACGCTTTTGCAATCTTCGCGACAATCTCAATGTCCATGAGCTCCTATTGCGATTGAGGGGGCGTAATGCAACAATCGAATCTCAAGTATTTCAACAACCAGATCAAGCTGATAACCACATGAACAAATTTCAACAAGATCAAAATAAACATGAAGATGAAGATCAAGCTCAAAGGAGAAAATCTAGGAAATAACAACTTTGGAAATTTGAAATGTCTATTTTAAAATATTTGTAATAGCTTTTACTTATCTGAAAACGTCTATAAATAAAGTATGAGATCCTCTTAAGAAAGCAAGAGAGGAAAACATTTTCCTATCTATCTTTGTCTAACTCTTTATTTTCTCTTCTAGTTTTTCATTAGATTAAGATAAATCGATTGAAGCAAATGATTTGCTAATAAATAAACTATTATTCAGAAGAACACCCAAACTAATACTCTTGTGTTTGCCTAATAATAGATGTCTTGAACAGAGATAACCAAACATTATCGACTCACCATGTTTTCAACAATTAGCTTCAACTGGGTTCCCTTGATAGTTTGATTAACCCTTCAAAGAAGCTAGGCCTCTGAACTATTCTCCTTGCACTACGAATCTGAGGGGCTAGAGCTCCATACATAAATAAAATTAAAAAATAAAAAACTATTTATTGGCAAATGAAATATGGTTCTTGATGGCATCTGATATGCATGCCAATGGCAAATTGAGATAAAAACTTTAGAGGGCCCATCTTCCTTGTTGAATTATCATCTAAAAAATTAGCAACGGTGGCATACATTTCCACTATTTACAGATTTCCACCATATCGTCACAAAAACCTTGTGACGCATACATTTCTAGATTTCTTGATGTGGCAATCATTCTTGAAAGAGAAAAGCTGGGGATCGGTCGGACTCTTAAACAACAAATAGCAACCCCCAATAAAGGGGCGCTGCGTAAGCGTTAAACCAACCCATCCAAATTGCCGCAACACATACGATTAGAAGAAGCCGTATACACACTCGAAAATATCTCCCCATGACCCTCTTTAGTTTGTAACCTAACCCTAGAGAAACCGCACCCCTACTCGCCCTCCCCCTAAACTCCCTTCTGTGACGGTAGACCTCTCTCACGCGATGGTCGTGGTGAAATGTCCGGTTGTTGACCCTCTCAACCCTGACCCCCAACAATACTCTAGGGATTTTGCTTCGCGACAGGATAGAAATGGTGAGATGTCCTTCTTCCATTTTCGTCTTCCTGCAACTTTCAATGCGCACTCTCTCTCTCTCTGTGGTTGTTGTCTATCTGGCTATCTATTGACGAATTATTTTATGGATGTTGATAAATGTTGATAATCAATTTATTCTACTTTGGTGTTATTTCGATGGTGTTGTTTTGATGTTGATAAATGTTGATAATCAATTTATTCTACTTTGGTGTTGCCTCGAATTTTTTTTTTCCCAAAAAAGGGTTAGGCTTTGTTGAGTGTTTAGCTAATCAAGGGCTTGGTTTTATTTCTCTTTATGATGTTCTTATGATTCTCTTCGTTAGGTTACAAATGGTGTCAATAGATTTTGGTTACTTTAGGTTCAATTTGATTGCTACTTGTTAGTTTTGCTGAATCTTGGATTTGTTGGCATACAGTGTGTAATTTTTGTAGCCGTCTCCCTGTTCTCTTCCCCTTAAAACCCAACTATCGTTTGGGGATCAGTTGCATCTTTCATGGAGTACAAAGTTTATATACTTCATTTAGAATGGGGAAAAGTTCAATCTAACAATAACAATATTTGACATATGTGGGTAAGGTTTGGGATCCTGAGAAATTCCACTAATTTAGATTTTCTTTTTTATAAGTGACTAGCTTTGAGTCATTTATTATATGTGATCCTTCCAAACGTCTTTTTATGACCTTATTTGGGTTAACAAGTTTAAACACAAAATTATAATACCATAAGCCAGTTTAGTTTACCCTGGAGAATTATTGCCTGTTGTTAATCAATATATCTATGTTCTGTACATTTGTTTTGTTTTTTCTCTCGACTTTCATCTAACGTTCACAATTGCGATGCATATTCTTATGGGTTCTTTAGACCCTGTAGGCTAAATTAAAAATTTTACTAGCCTGTGGTTTAACACCTCACCAACATGCAATTCTGTAGTGTTCCTTCTGTTACATCTCTCCTTACAGTAATTATTTACTGCTCGTCTGTCTTGTTCTATAACCAGACGCCCCCAATTAAGAACTCCACCAGAGACCAAGCCAGAAGCCACAACAAAGAAGGAAGATGATGAAGATAATTGGGATATGCCTGAAGAGGGAGACATCATTTATTTTTTATGTTGCCAAATAATGACAATGTAATGATGAAAATGCTACAAGTAATGTATTAAATATGTGGTTAATGTATTGGTAATTTTTGGACATGTATTGACTGTTCAGAATGTATTGGTAGCCTATTTGTGTTGAATGTTTAGAATATTGAATTAATTGGTAACCTATTTTTGAAGAATGTGTTACTATAAGCAACATATATAAGTGGAAGCTGGTTTTCAGACATGCATGAGATCATGCAGGCCAAGATCATGACTATAGTTTGGAAGCTGGTTTACATTTATAGGAAATTTGTTTACATCTTGATCAAATTATTTATCTGAACACCATTATAGAACTGGAGCACTCATGAAACAATAATAACTTATAAATTGTTTGTAGAAACCAATCAATTTGGATGAAAATTATGCAGCATCTTCCTCTTATAACAAAAAGTGGATTAATGGGATATCTAAAGTATATACCCTTAAAAAACATATTCAAAATTACATAACCATGAAGATGCAACACATTCTTCACAAGTACATCACTGCATGACCAGAATCACTACATCTCTACATACAGAATCATTACATCACTACATTCGTTAGAATTACAAAACAAATAACCACATAAACAATGACAAAGCTTCAATTCCAATCAACTGCTCAAAGCTCAAAATCTATTGCGTTATTCTCTATCACAAAAAATAATAAACACGGGTTAAATTGACACATGCTAAAATATAACATAAGAAAATATAAAGTCACATAAATAAATCACATATATAGTATAAGAGAGAGCTAATTAATTTAATGACTTGATTTGTCGTTCATGTAACCTTAAGTATTAGAGAAAATGAAGGTAAACCCATTTGTCTACACCAAAACCTGCACCCTTAAAGTCCATTAAGATAGAGAAATGAAGGTAAGTGAAGCTACCTATGCAATGATTCACCATATTTCGAAGACTTGTACAGAAAACAATATTGAATTTTTTGGAATAAGAAATGGAGATATTCGGGAATTTGGAGGCATCGAGAAGAAAGAGCACGACTTTAGTACTGCTGGCTACTGCTCAATGGATTACTATATTGTAAGAATGTATTGAACAGAAACGCTTCTAAAGAAATACTCGCATAAAAAATCCCATAAATGAATAAAGTGGGTAGCTTTTCACTACAATCACATAAAAACATCTTCTGCAACTAGATTTTTGAAAAATGCACGAATCAAATAACAAATCAATTAAGATCAAATATAGAGTGAAAAATTTAAAAACTTTTGATAAATCGCTTACATTTCCTTCCTAGGTTTTGTCCAACCGAGTTGGCATGAGAAATTGCACGATTTTAGGGATGGGAGGGTTTTAGGGATCAGAACGGTTCGTCGGAAAGATACTGGCGTGGAGGTGGGCATCAAAAGTTGGACAAATGGTGGCGTCGAAATAGTTACGAGAGTGCGTCGGAATATGCTTGGACTGAACGAAATGGAGGTAAGAGAGGGTTTGTAATTCGAATGGTAGAGCTATACTAGAGAATTGAGTGTGAGTAGGTGTATTGGTTAATATGAGTAACAGTTGACATGGTGCCCAATGACTGGAGGGCTATATTTCACAGCTTAACAGTTGGACCAGTTGTAAGCGTTACCCTTCTTGAAAAATTATCAACATAGATGACTCTTGCAAAAAGTCAGTGGAATGAGAAAGGGTTAGGTTCAGGGTTTGAGAGAGCAGTTCGAAAAGTGTAGGAATGAGAGTATTCCTTACTTCTCAATCCACATAGCCTTCTCATTATTCCTACGTGACATGTTTCTATTAGTTTACGATAAGTTAAGTTTGAAGGTGTCATCTGTTACAATTTTTTTTCTTAATTTTTTATAACTATATTATTGATAGCGATAGTGTTAGTAGTATATTAATAGTATTAGTATTACTATATTATTATTTCATATATAATTTTGTAGTACAATAATTTATATATAGACTTAACGTTTATCACTAATAGTAATATAGTATTAGACAATTAGTATTAGGCTATAAAATATAAATAATATCAATTTTAATAAATTTACATTATATACAAAAGTATAAAATGTTATATATAATATAAAAAGATATTATTTAATAGTACATATAATATTAAAAAAATTAATTCAAAATATATATTATATTGAACTGATTCGGTTCCAAAAAACTTAGAATCGGAATCGGATCGGTATCGATCTGTTTTGACATTACGGGAACCGATTTCGAACTAGTACGGATCTAAAACAGGATTGATTCCATTGGTTTGGACTAATTTAGTCTAGTTTTCTGATTTTTTTTGTACACTCCTAGGTTGGATCTTGCTCGAGTTGAATTTCAGTTGAGTGTTGAGTAAACTTACACATTAAGTCCTATTCAAACTAAGTGTTAAGTAGGTAATGCATGAACATTTTGTTCTAAAGCTTCGTACGAGTGGTAAAGACATTATTTAACTAACAATTTATGATGGCGATTTTTCAACTAGAATCAAGTCACCTCTTAACAGAAATAATATGAACGTATAACATAGATCTGATTTGATTTACGATTTGTTTGAAATGGATAACAATTTGAAAAGGAGTTGTTGGAAAGATTAAGGCTCGATTTGAATTCAAAGTTAAGATGAGATATTCATTATTATATTTTTTTTAAATTTTCACATAAAATATAATAAATAATTTAATTTTTTTAAAATTTTAATTTAATTTTTTTAAATCTTAAAATAATAATAATATTAAAAAATTATATTTTATTTAATATTCTAAATTTACCTCAACTCCCATCTCAATTTAAACGAAGCCTAAATCAGCCGCTTTCAATATAGGGAAAAAGATATGAAAACGTATCTATAATATTAAAATAAAAGCAATGGCACATACTCTAGTGCAACGAGGAAACCACCTCGGATATTCCACCTGAATTTGCGGGTGAAGATTTTTGGCACAAAGAGTAACCATTCTTGTTTTCTTTTAGGAGGGGATACAGCTGTCAAGAGGAGAACAATGGAGGGCAGGTATGTCGAGTAAACCCTGTTCCTTTCTCTGTCGCGTTTGTCGCCAGATTTACTGAGTCAGATGGACACGTTATTGTATAATTCTAAAGTGAGTCTAACCAAGGAAACAATGACTAGGAGTCGGATTTCTTAAGAATTGGAGGACAACCATTTTACATCAAAATTTCCCCAATCAAGGAAAACCAAAACCTTAACTTGAAAAAGGTTTAACTTGTAAAGGCAAATTGATCCCTCAAGTCGTGTACTTTTTTCATTTTATATTTATTTTCTCCCTGTATATTCTTTCTTTGAGCATGATTTAATATGGTTAAGATACTTGTTTAAAAAGAAATGCATTGTTTAACATAAAAGCCTTGACTTGACTTTAAATAATAATAATAAAAAACAAAAAGAAGAAGCAAAAATGACATTCCCAATTTCCAAATTCCAGCGCCTCTTGTGGTTTTCTACAACCAGGGGACTCTTTTCTGCTCACTTTCTCTCTGGCTTCAGTGAATTCGGTAGTTCCAAAAACCAGGGCTCACGGTTTTTGTCAACAAGACGGGTCGTACTCGCCCATTATAAAAAGGTGTAGCTGCAGTATCCACCGCACCGAAGTCCAGAACAAAGGTGTGAACAGAAATACCTTTTCAGAATAGGAATAGGAGAATTGGATTTGATGAGAATTTTAAATATGAAATATTTTTTTTAATTTTATTAAAAAAAATGGAATAAAAATATTATAAAATTTAAATATTATAAAATTATAATTTTATAATAGAATTTTTATTTAAAGATTTGAAAAAATAGAAATGCTTATTATTTTTATTTGAAACTTTAAAAACATTATAATAATTAATTTAAAAATTTTAGACAATGGGTTTTGATACAGATAACATGTCCAATCTCTTTTTTTTTTTTTTTTTTGAGAAAACAATCTCAATTCATTTGGACAATGGGTTTTGATACAGAAAAACATTATTTTTGCCGAAATTTTTTATCCAAAGTTTCAATTGAATTTTATTTTTTTAATTTAATAATTAAGAAAATATTTTGAATTTTTTAAATTTAAAAAAAAAAATTTAAATAGTTGAAATTGTTTAAAAAAATATTTTGACTGATCGGTAAAGATTTTCGATGAGTCTTTTAACTTTATAGCAAGGTCTTTTGATAAAAAAATATTTTTTAGTGGTTAAGAAATTGTTTTTTAATAATATTATAAATTATTTTAAAAATATATTTATTTTTTACCAACCGTACTACATCCACGATGAATGAAGCATTGCTCAAAGGTCAAACTATAATAATTGGTCATCTTTTGATTCTTCTGGAACACTCGTCCCAATCTGTACGTAAGATTTATACTAATTACATAAAAACCTAATGATATTTATTTAAATAACTTTTTTTTTGAATAAATTTATTTAATAACTTAACATGTTATGTTTCCTGGGTAAATAGAACTTTTGTGGGGTAATAACATCCACCATGGCTGTCCTGTCCACTTTTCTTCAAAACAAGAGGGCGACCCGTATACCGCCCCTAGTAACCGCCCCTATTATCCGCCATTTCCAACCTTATAAATTTCCTTCTGCACTCTTCCCTTCCACCATTCCTCCCTGAACAGAGAGACTTTTCACCTACAAACACCAAAAGTAACAACAAAACGTCACTCTTTTGCTCGATCTCTTCGTAAAAGTGTATCAGAGAGCTACTACGTATTAGTGATTCCGTTCACTTTACGGAGTGATCGCATCTTCAATGGACTCCAAGATTGGATCGGTTGACACGTGTAAGCCAGCGTGCAGCGACGTGGGCGGACCACCGTCGAGCGTTGCCGTATCGACCATCCATGACTCGGTCCCCTCCAGCTTCGTCAACTCGTCCGAGGCCACTCTGGGCGGCCACATCGCCCGCCGGCTCGTCCAGATAGGCGTGACTGACGTGTTTACCGTCCCTGGTGACTTCAACCTGACGCTCCTTGATCACCTCATTGCCGAGCCTGGCCTCACTAATGTCGGCTGCTGCAACGAGCTCAACGCCGGATACGCCGCTGACGGATACGCCCGCTCGCGTGGCGTCGGAGCCTGTGTTGTTACCTTCACTGTCGGTGGGCTCAGCGTCCTCAATGCGATCGCCGGCGCGTACAGTGAGAACCTGCCGGTCATTTGCATTGTAGGTGGTCCCAACTCCAATGACTACGGGACAAACCGGATTCTTCACCACACTATTGGCTTGCCTGACTTTAGCCAAGAGCTCAGATGCTTTCAGACTGTCACTTGCTTTCAGGTAATTGGCTTTTCATTTAATAATGGGTGGTGGTATTAAAAAAATAAAAAAAATATGATCAACTAATTTGGTTAAAGTTCTGATTTATTGTTAAAAATTTTGTTTTGATGAATGAACTAACCCGTTTTTCTGCTGGGTATACTATATTGCCTTAGGCTGTGGTGAACAATTTGGAAGATGCACATGAGCTGATCGATACAGCCATTTCAACTTCTTTAAAAGAAAGCAAGCCTGTTTACATTAGCATAAGCTGCAACCTCGCTGGGACTCCTCATCCAACTTTTAGCCGTGAACCTGTTCCATTTTCACTTTCTCCCAAGTAAGTTTGGGCTTTCCGTTTATCTCTAAACCCAAGTATTTAAATTACATGTTAGAATTGACCTTTCACAACGAGATTTATTGGTGCTCTGTTTTTCATGTTATATTTTGTGATACAGATGGAGTAATAAGATGGGTTTGGAGGCTGCAGTGGAGGCAGCCGCGGAGTTCTTGAATAAAGCCGTGAAACCAGTTTTGCTGGGCGGTCCTAAACTGCGAGTTGCAAAGGCATGCGATGCCTTTGTTGAGCTCGCTGATGCTTGCGATTATTCCTTTGCGGTGATGCCATCAGGGAAAGGGCTTGTGCCGGAGCATCACCCCCATTTTATTGGGACTTACTGGGGTGCTGTGAGCACTGCTTTCTGCTCGGAGATTGTGGAGTCCGCGGATGCTTACTTATTTGCTGGACCTATTTTTAATGACTATAGCTCCGTTGGGTATTCACTCCTTCTGAAGAAGGAGAAGGCAATCATCGTGCAGCCGGAGCGGGTAACGGTTGGGAATGGGCCTTCATTTGGGTGTGTTTTAATGAAGGATTTCCTCGGAGCACTCGCCAAGCGGCTCAAGCGAAACTCTACTTCTTATGACAATTATCATAGGATCTATGTTCCCGATGGGCATCCTCTGAAGGCTGCCCCAAAAGAACCTTTGAGGGTTAATGTTTTGTTCCATCATATACAAAAGATGCTCTCTAGTGAGACTGCTGTGATTGCTGAGACCGGAGACTCATGGTTTAACTGTCAGAAACTGAAGTTGCCACGAGGTTGCGGGTAAGTGGTGGAGACCATATCTCGTTTTATGTTTGTTTCCGGGTTGGAGTCGCTAAAAGCTTTGAAAACCTGCTTGCTTGTAGGTATGAGTTCCAAATGCAATATGGATCAATCGGTTGGTCAGTTGGTGCAACTCTTGGATATGCACAGGCTGTACCAGAGAAGCGAGTGATTGCTTGCATTGGTGATGGAAGCTTTCAGGTATGTCTTGTTTGGGCTGTTTTCTGATGTAGGCAAGAACCCTGTGGTAACTGGTTTGTGGAACACCACATGCAAAGTTTTTAGTTTCTTTTTTGGCCTAATTTTTTGGCCTAATTTTGATGTGTTATTCTATGAAGTAAGTAAAATACAAGATCTATATATAAAAAATTAATTTTTAATAATGGATCTCATTATTTTACATAGCGATTATGCGACGTTTATGGAGTCGCAACTCTGCGACTGTATAGAACATTACTTTGATTTGTATATGACATGTTTGGACTGCTTCGCAGGTCACTGCACAAGATGTGTCAACAATGATTCGATGTGGGCAGAAGACCATCATCTTCCTGATAAATAATGGTGGATACACCATTGAAGTTGAAATCCATGATGGTCCTTACAACGTCATTAAGAACTGGAACTACACAGGGTTGATTGATGCAATACACAATGGAGAAGGCAAGTGCTGGACAGTCAAGGTGAGTTTCTTTTTGACATATGTACAAATGCTTCAATGCTAAAAGATGGGAAACAGTCAAAACTGATGTTTCTAAGCGTTTGTTCCTTTTAGATTCATTGTGAGGAGGAACTGATTGAAGCAATCGAGACGGCAACGGGGCCCAAGAAGGATTGCTTGTGCTTCCTTGAGGTGATTGTTCACAAGGATGATACCAGCAAAGAGCTGCTTGAATGGGGTTCGAGGGTCTCTGCTGCCAATAGCCGTCCACCCAATCCGCAGTAAATGATCAATTAAAACAGATTGAGCCTTTTATTTTTATTACCATATTAAAGAGGAAATGTAAGTTCTGTTTCCTGAACGGTCTACCTACCTATTGAACTTTAGATTTCGATGTTTTCTTATATTTGTATCCATCCTGAGTTTGAATTTGTAAGGAAAAATATGTATCGATTTTATTCCATTTTGTGGATGAGATTCTCTTTGTGGGTTAGACCGGTAGATAGAGGGGAAGTTAATGAACGTTTCGTACGATCTTGTTTTGGTCTACGTTTTGAAATGTTGATCACGTGGGAGGGGGTACCCCAGAGCGTCAGCACTTACCAATGTGCCGAGAAATATCCATCTTAGGTTGGCGCATTGAAGTTCAAGCTTTATTGTCCAAATTCAATAATGCACTAGGTGGGGTCTTCGTCTTCGTGATTTCGACTTGGAAAGAAACCTTCGACGCAAACGTAAAAATTGTGAATCTCCTTTCCCCTGGTGAGCAGATTTTTGTTTTTGGGTTTATAATCCTTTGAGGATACTGGATATAAAGTGGCTCATGATGAAAGTAAATATTATTGTCCTCCAAGGGACAAAAACATTTTATGGGATATTTGTGTTGGGTGGGCTCCACCATGTGAATCCTATTTAAGCGGCCACTTAGTTGCAATTTTGTAATGACTAATATCTGGCAGTCTCTACTGTCTGGGTAGTCTTAATATTCTAGGCACATCTAATTATATTTTTACTGTTTATATAAATAATATTTTTATTATTTATGTAAACAATAAAATATTATTTATGTGTCTGGGATGTTCGAACTTCCCCCAAACAGTAGGAGCTGTCAATCACTACTCTTTTGTAATTTCAAAAATTAGGGGTTAGGTGTTATATATAAGTGTGTGCCATGTGTATTGAGTAGGTGAGCGAAGAAAAATAAAAAGAGGGAGCTCTACCATGCATGTGGAAGCTTGAAAATTTGTTTTTTTCTCACTGCCGTTAGAGTTTTGAAGAATCATTGGGATCTCATGTTAATAAATTTTAGTATGTTATTTTCGAGAATGAGGACTACGTTTAGGCTAGTGTTGATTGTTGAAATTTCTCTTTGGTTGTTTTTCTGCAAATATTCATTGGTTGCTCCGGTTGATATCCACATGTATTGTGATGATTATGTGTTGAAAAAGAAAATATAGACATTTTTGACTTATTGACAGTGAAAGCTTTAAATGGTCTTGGTTCCATGGTTTCTTTTAGGGGTGTCCAAGATATCCGGCATAATTGGATTGGCATAATTGGATCCGGATCCAATTTTAAAAAATCGGGCGGATAACCGTCTGGACTATATCCAATTTCGATCTGGGTTGATAACCGGATTAAATTTGGATATTCGATTTTTTTGCTTTTATGGCTTAAAATTCGGATATCCGATAATGTTTAAAATCCGGATATGGATTTGATTAAAATTTGAATTTCTTATATATTTTGTTTTAGAAAAGACTTTGTAACTTTAAAAATAAATTATCACTATTTTTTTTTTTTATAAATAATTTGATAATGTTTAAATTGTCCAGAGTTAAAAAAAAAGTAATTTAAACACTTCTAATTTAAAAAATAATAAATTAAAAAAAAATACAAAATAGATAATATTGTTATTACATCACAATGCAAAATATAAAAAAGAATAAAAGATAAATAATAATACACCACAACTAATTAAACTAATACATAAGAGTACTCTTATTGGATTGTCCAAAACTAAAATACATTTTGAGCCAATCTAACTCCCATTTTGATTTTTGATCATTCTATTCATATAATCCTCATATTGGAATGATTATTTTCTTAAAATATAATAATAAAATAATATAACTAACTTTTAATTTTGATTATTTACATCAAATCTCCATATTGGATTGTCTATTTATGAAGATACATAATAATGAATAATGAATAATCAAATATTTTTTAATTATTTACAATTATTAAATTAATTAATTTTATCATATTTGATTATCTAATTATTATATATTAATTAATAATTATATTTTAATTAAATTATAAGTTTTAAAAAATAATTAGTAATTATATTATATTTAAATTAAATTACTAATCGATATTTGAAAAAATAAAATCTACTTATTTATCAGCCAACTATATTTTTTTACCAACTTCATTTTACTAAACATGGATGGTTTCCTCCATAGCAAAAAATTATCTTTCAATATTGGCTAAAAAAAATAAGATATGACTAAACATGAATATTTTGCTATGAAGGAAGCCATGGTACTTGTGTGTTATTTAAGAAACAGTTCCTGCATGATTCATATAACAAATACTAAACTCATACTTCTTTGCATAAGTATAGCATCACAGATCTGAAATTAAGCCTAGAAAGTACTACAATCTAAACCAGAAAAAATAATAAATCTAAAAAAAAAAGTGTAGAATATTTATACACAAAATGCTACAAGAGAAGCAAGCTAATATGTATATATCCAATAAGGTAATGCAAGAAATAGAGGAAAGCCAACGACTATGCTGAGCATCATATATCCAAGAAAATATAACAAATAACAAAACTCAAAAGTATTAAGCAATAATCAAAAGCAGCCACACTCTGCTATAGAAATAATCAAAATATAACAAATAACAAATTCAAAAAATCCATTCTAAACTAAAACAAATAACCAAAACAATACATTATAGTAAAATCATTCTCAGATATAGATCAAACCAGCAATTTTCACTACTCACATTCTAAACCAAACTAGCTACTAAAATCCACAAAATACAGCTCCAGAAAGCAATATGTTGGTTAACAAAATACATCTCCAAAACATAAGTATGATTAACAAAATACATTTATTAAATAATCACATAGTGGCTGCCAAGTCATGTAATTCCAACATATGTGACTAGGTAGCCACTAAAATCAAGAAGCCATTATTTTCATCAAAGAATTCAAAAGATTATTGTAAAGTCTAAGTTACTTTCTTCCAAAATGTGTGGATGTAGATTTAGTCTTCATTTATTCATAAAGTTCTCTTTGAAGTGTTTGAAAATACTAACGTTGCATCGCATTCATACCAACTAGATCTAATTTCATGATCTCTATATATAGCATCTTTCACACCAAGATAATTTGATTTCTGCCATTGTTGGTTGTTCCTAATAAGTTGTAGCCCAAAAACAAGAAAAAAAAAAAAGAAAACAACAATAGTTAGATACTTGTTGATACAAATGCTTATTAGAAATAATGCAAAAGTGCATCCTTAAAATGGTTCCTATTGCAAGTCCATTTTCTATATCATTTTTATCTCCTTTCAAAAAATTCAATGACCAATAATTAGCATCAATCATATTTATGTGAACTACTTTCAGTCTATCTGCACACTAGAAATATTGCAAACATTGTTGTCTTTATAATGAATGCAATTTCTTGTCCCTCTATTGAGCTATTCAGGCAAACTAGTGATGGGTGCAAGTGACCACGTAGGCCACCAAAAGTAAATAGGTGAGAGGATCTAATCTTTCATGAAATCAGAAAGGGGACAATGCAAATTGGATTAAAAATGAAAAAAAAAGATCCAGTAAAAATAACTCTAATTCAAGGAACAATACTAAAAATTACATTTTGACGTTGATAGTGTGTTTCAGTCTAAGCGATACCCACTTATTTCACATTCTAGACTTTAAATTAGTGAGATGGGACCTTAACATGAAAACAATCAAAAAGAACGGATTGGCCTAAGAATTTATGAAAAATATGGTCTCCTTGTGGATGCCTAGCTACCACATGCAAAACTTGGTTCTGAAGTTTTTGGCTTTAACATCTTTCTCTATCCATCTTCCATCATGTAATAATTGATTCTTTTAAAATCCAAACTACTTTTTTTTTTCTCTGAAGAAAATCCAAACTACTTAATATATAAAGATGGTCCTAAGTTAGAGATAAAGGTTAGAGATAAAGGTTCAAAAATATAAAACTTAGTGCTTTCTTCCAAGAAATAAAAGGCATATATATATAATTTTTTTTTTATCTATACATTACCAATTGAAAAAAAATAAAGATACAGCTCACTTGACTCTATCAACTCATGTCAAATGTAAAAGACTGTTGCCTTTATGTTTTGTATCTCTGATGAATTGGACAAATAAATAATCTTGAGGAGATATATAACGATGGATGATGTCCTATAATCTTGATATAGGTTCAATATTTGCAATAGGAATCACAAAATAAAACAACGAAATGAAAACAGAGAAATGAGAGAAACGGTTTGCAATCCAACTATTTCAAAATGCCTAACAACAGAACAAATAGAAATTTTCCCTATACACACAACTAAGTAAAATAAGGGGGAAAATACACACAAATAAGTTAAATGGTAATCACACAATGGAAATAAGGAGCAAAAATATGAAAAAAAATCAAAACTTTCGAACTATTTAAAGGGCTCGGAATGCATCAAAAAATCCATCCAACAAGAGATTTCTCCAGAGTTCAAGGATTTGATTTATTTGAAGAATCCCTTCCCACATAGAGAAATGGAGTACGAGTAGGGTTTGGAGATAGAGAGTACATGCGAGGAGGGAGGAGATGATCGGCGAGAGAAAGAGGGAAACTGTTACTTTTCGAGGTGGGAGGAGACGATAGGAAACCCTTCACTTGTCGCTGCTACTGCACGAGTTCTTCTTCTTTTTCAATGAAGATAAAGATTTTCGAATGGGAGGAGACGATGGGAGCCTCATCGCTGCAAAGCTTCACGCGGGTTCTATTCTTCTTCAACGTCGAACGAGTGGTTGGAGAAGGAGGGTAATCACGAGGGAAGCAAGTCACGGAAAGTAAATCCGGAAACGAGGAGAGAGGAAAGTAAGAAAAATAGAAGTAAAAAAATATTAAAATAAGAATTGGCCAATCTATAGACCGGCTATATTTGGCTTTAAATTTGACTTTACTATTTACTTGAGTTAAAATATTTGGCTTATAACCAATTTAATGTGGGAATAAAATAAGACTTATTGTCTGAAATATCATTGGATTTGACTTTTACCTAATCTAATGAGAATATTCTAACAATACAAAATAATAACATTCCTAAAATGCACTAGCACAAGATCCCCTTCATCAAATTCTTTCAATCGCTGGTGTTGATTAGCTGTCTCCTTATATATTGTTGAATATTTCCTCAATATTAAATGTTGGGTACTTCTTTCTCGGCACACCAACCTGGATAAAAAGACGAAAGGATGGATAGGTTACAAGCCAAGCCAACTCACCAATAAGCAGAGTACTAAAAACAATTCAAAATAGGAATAACCACGGACAGTAAAAGGAAAATTGATAATAATAATAATTCAATTAAAGATTATCAATTGACCAGGAATATGTTTTGATACAGATCAAGGATTAATTATCTGGAATTAGAATTCATAAATTATTCACAAAATAGGCAAGACATCTCTTGCCATTCGACAACACCCAAATCTTGTTTTTTTCCTGCACCTAAATCAATAGTAACTCAAGCCAACAAAGTCATAGACAAACTATGCTGTCCTAAATTTGTTTTATAAGATAATTATGTCTTTCTAACCATCTGGACCCCATCTGGTGCTGCTCCTAGTCTTAGATCAACACTTTCACAAGCTTTAACACGGTGAAATGTTTCCAAATAAATTGAGGGAAATATTCAAACGTAAGACACTAAAGTATCACAAACAACAGCAAAATCAAAATATGCCAACAAGTCTAAATAAAAGTGAAATCAGAACATATTCCACAATCGTACCTTAGAAAGAAACCCATCATTAGAAAGTTTATAATTACTGTCTTCATGATCCTTTGGTACTACTCTTTCATCTAGCCAGAAGACATGCCATTTCGACCATTCAATTGAATCAATGTATGGGGGTTCCAATAGCTTCCTGAAATATCAATGTCAAGCAATTACCAAAACGATTCCTTATTTATTAAGAAGTTCATACAACTGATCTATTATCCTGCAATTGGCTACTAATGAAACCATGTAACAGGAAAGTAGAGATCATTTTAACTTATGTATAGAATACTGTTTAAGAAAAACCCAAAATACAAAAAACACACCTCAACAGAAAATAATTCACTTGAGACTTGACAATTTATCCAGAAAAAAAAAAAACCAAGCATGAATAATTTTCAAGAAAGATCTCAGCACAGGTGAGTGAGTTGGGCAGTTTGAAATTAACTCATTTAATAGAGATTGTCCATTTATATATATATATATATATGTGTGTGTGTGTGTGTGTGTGTGTGTGTGTGTGTATAAATAAATAAGAAAAAGCGAATATATGAGTAAAAATCTTGACATCAAATTATTGACGCTCAAAGATATACTTTATACACCATTTAAGAGGAATAATTTGATGTCAAGTTTTTTACTCAACAATGTTGGCTTCAAACAAACTATGAAATCCGATCAATATGTACTTTAGAAAAGGGTTTTTGTCGGCGAGGACTATACCTATGAAATGTTTAGATTGAACGTTGACACTAAAACATCGAATGTTTCTATTTATATGTTTAAATCCTTGGTGCGCATGTTTATGTTATATCAATAGTAGATATGTTGCATGTTATAATTGAAACAAAATACATGCTTAGTAATCTTTTTTATATGAAAGATCTTGGTGAAGCTAATTTTATCTTGGTTATGAAAACTATTATAAAATCTTGTGATGTTATTTTTCTTGATCAGTCGCACTATATTGACAAGATATTAAAAAGATATAATTATGATGGATGCAAGCATGTGCTTACTGCTTTTGATTCTAATACTCATTTGTTTTATGCTGAAAATGAAAATAATGTAATTAATAAAAAAGAATATGCTAGCATGATCACTACAAGAAATATGAGCTGTTGTGACCAATAAATAGCGAAGAAAATACTATTTGTGATTAATTTTAGCTGTAAATAATCATTTGACTGAAATTAACTAGATACAAAAAACCAATTTTCTTGTAGTGGATTGGCAGTGGAAGTTATGCAATTAATTTACTAGAACTGATATTGATTATGCATTAGAAATACTTACTAGATTTACTTCAAGCTAGGAAGAGACTATCGGTATGCAATGTATTAAATAATGAAATACTTCTATGGTACAAAATATTATTACTTGTTTTATAGAAAATATCCTACTGACTTGAATGTTTTAATGATGTCGATTGGATTATTTTGTCAAGTGATTTTCTTTCTACTATGGATTATATTTTTACTTTTTTTGGTGGTGCTATATGTTGGAATTATAAAAAATAAATAATTGTTGCTAACTCAACTATGGAAGCCAAACTTATAATAGTTTTGGCTTCAGTAAGTGGAGAGAGAGATTTATTACAAGAAATCTCCTTATAGGAAAAATTAGTTCCACTCATATTAATTCATTTTGATAATTGATAGTGCTTGTTAATAATGTTATACATACTTACAATTTACCACTTCATATCAGCTAAACTTTTGAGATGAATAGTAATTTTATATGGTATTAGAGCAGAATTTCTAAGTTTGAACTTTGACTCTATACTATATTCTATTTAATTAAATATTTCACACGTTGAACCTACTTATTGAGGTGGAGCTTAACTTACACGGGAGGGGAGTGTTAAAAATATAATACAAATAACTAAATCTCCATTCTTCTCACTAGTTTAAGTTTTTGAAATTAGAGGTGATTTCATAGTACTGTTAATTTTGATAGAGTACAAAATTAATATTACATTAATGGTACATCCAGACCAATAAGAAGAAAGCACAATAATGTTATATACTATTTGTGTAGTGGTATCGTCAACATGGATTATGTGCAATCATGTGATAATCTATCAAATCCACCGACCAAGGCCTTGATCACAAGAGAAAGAGTCGGACTATATCGAAGAGAATGAGAATAAAGTTCATACAATCATGACATGACTCGGGGTGTTTGAAAGAAATTCTATATAGCTGCTAATCAGCATACTGGTTAATATGATTTTTGGTATCGATTTTATGGTATTTTTACCTGGTGCTATATTTTCTACATGAGAGTCGTTGTGCATGTTTTTACTTGAAAAATACAGGTCGTCCACGAGCTGAAATTTGACTTCAAAGTTATGGTGCTAAAATTATGGAGTTGCTAGAACATGGTCCATGAGGATGAGAAGTGTACTAGAAAGAAGGAATTGATATGGTCCACACCTTTTTTGTTGAGATTTGTTATATATCTGGATTTGAGAGTCGATGAAAAGAGTGTATCTATTTCTATATATAAAGTTAAACCTCGGAGCTGAGCCAATTCTGTTGACTCATCGCGAGTTGATTGGTATTTGGCTAACCTCTATCATGATATATAATAAAAATTACTTTCACGAAAACTTATAACTAAACAAATGGTTGCAACTCAGTCATGATATCCCTGCTAAACTAATTGTAAAGGGCGCGCATTTTGTTGTAAAAAAAAAAAATATACTGAGGAGGTTTAATTACTGTCGCTCCGCTAATTGGGATACTTTCGGAAGACTCATTAAATTAGACTCATTAAATTAAGTCCGGTTTATTTTTAGAGATAAAATAAAATAAGATAAAAATAAAAAAAATAATAAAATATTATTATAAGATAATTTTTTAATATTAATTTTATATTAAAATTTTAAAAAATAATATGAAATTTTAAAAAAATTGAATTTTTTATTATATTTTATATGAAAATTTAAAAAAATATAATAATAAATTTAAAATATATTTTAAATTTTCGATCTCATCTCTCAAAATAATCAAGGCTAAACTAAAACATGCATAATAACAATTAGTGAGCTTAGAATTAACAACATAAATCTCGGGTATCATCATCTTTGGAAAGAAAAAAACAAGGAACTGAAAATCCGAAATGCTTTCAACTTTTGTCGTTCAACAAATTAGAGATGTAGGATTTAGGAAGATCACTTCATGTGGAATGGAAATGCTTTAGGTTAGAATATTGGAAACGCGTCTAGTTTTTCTCCGTCCACCAAGAAACTTTAAGAAGACTCAGTAAACTATAAAGCGAAGTAGCAAAATGTTTGCTTCCCATAACTTTAGAAAAATACAAGGGGATCGAGAAATGAGTAATTATTATAAGGTATTTCTAGAGTATGGATATGTATAAGTGATATTCACATCCTATTAAGGATGCTAGCTATCATGTTAATCAAAATTGATTTAATGACATAATATGGGGAATACTAGAAATTGATTTGTTTCAAAGAATTGGCAGCACACATCTCTTTTTATAGAAGAGAAATGATATTTTACATGTTGAGTTTTGTCATTTTCAGTCGGAAAAGGTTTTAGTTGTAAAAGAAAAATGACTTATAAATTAATATAGTTCGAAATAGTATGTTAGGTTGTAAATTTATTTTTATTATAAAATAGATTTAATGAATGTTAAGAAATTACATTAATTTATGAATTTTTTTTATATAATTTTTATATATTTTTAATAGTTATTTTTTAAGTGAAACTTCATCTAAGTGACTAATCCATGAAATTATTTAAAAAATGTCTCATCAACGTATACGTTTAAGAAATCGTGTGGAAAAGGGCCGGGGCTCGAGTTTTGCTAGCTAATATGATCAATGGCAACACAGTTCTGTAGATAACAGGCTTTCATAATCTATTAATTTTGCTTAATTTATTATGGTTGCTGGCGTCCTCAACTACATAATCTACTGAATATATATAATTCTAATTTGCATTTACCCCAAGAATGACTTTTTGCAGCCGTGTCATGAAAAAAAAAAAAAAAAAAAAAAATTAAGAAGCTGAGATGTTCAATCTTCGACTCGGATTCCTTTAACTTGGGGTTGATGACGGAAATCAGTACTTGGAATTTTTATTGCTATTTTTCATGCATTTAAGTCATCTTTAATTTTAAAGATGAGATAAAATAAATTTTAAAAAATAAATAAAGTATTATTTTTTTAATATTATTATTATTTTAAAATTTAAAATAGTTGAATTAAAATTTGATATAGTTGAATTATTTATTATTTTTGAATAAAAATTTAAAAATATTATAATAATAAAATTGAGATTAATTAAGCTCAACTTCAAATTTAAACGTAACCTTAAATCTATGTATTTTAAAAAGACTCGTAGGTAAGTTCTCAGATTTAACCTTCCCCAATCATATTTCCAACAGCGTATTTTTCTAGTTTTAATAATTTTGAATTTTAAGATTTCTAATCTAGTGTGGGTGAGTTTGTCGTGCCTTTCAATGAAGAATTAATATTAGAGTGTTTAAAGGAATTAGCTAGGCTATGTTTAGATGTCAAATTCATTTTGGGCTCCATTTGTTTTCAAAAATAAGATTGAAATGAGATGTGATTAAAGTAAAAATTTTAATAAAATATTATTATAAAATAATTTTTTAATATTATTTTTGTATTGAGATTTGAAAAAATTAAATTATTTATATTATTTTATATTAAAATTTAAAAAAAGTATAATGATAAAATGAGATGAAATAATTTTTGTAAACAAACGGAGCTTATTTATTTCAAATGAATTATTAATACAACTATTATTTTTTTAATTTTTCATAAAAAGTTAAACACATCTTAATCTATTTTATACATCTAAACATATATTTCAACTTATTTTATACATTTAAATACATTTCAATGAGACTCATAAAATACTATTATTAATTACATATCAACTTAAATAATCTGAAAATGTCACCCTTACAAACAAACTCAACCTTAATCTCTACAAGGTTCCAATTGAAGTTCTCTTCCCCCACTTATATGTGCACTCTACGTACTGATGTATCCTTGGTCTTTTTGCTGAATCCATGCCTGCAGAAGTATCATGATTCATGAGTGTAGCATCCCTTAATTTTTAACTTTTTTTTTTTTTTCAATAAAAATGTTTTGATCGGGGATACGATACCGTTCTTCAATCACCAGTACGCGCGATCGGGGATATGACGACGAATCACCGGCCCGTGTTTGTTTTTTAAAAGAATCTCAGTTCATTTTATTTTATTTAATTATTATAATTTTTTTAATTTTCTAAATAAAATATAATAAATAATTTATTTTTTTCAGATTTTAAAATAAAAATAATAGTAAAATTAATATTTTAATATTCTAATATTTTCATTCAACTTTCATCTCAATCCATTATTCATAACAAGTCTAAATTGATCAAATTTTTAAGCTAATGGACAGAATTTGATTTAGAGCAAGTGATTTGCTTTTCTCAAAAGAGAAGTGATATATATATATATATATATATATATATATAATATTTTACAACACTTACATAATAAGAATATTTTTATAAACTGTTTTATAAAATTAACTGCTTGGGACAAGTTTTTTCTTTTTTGAAGCCATAATGCTTGGGCTCTTGGGGCAAATGGCGTGGTTATTGAGGCCAGAACCGGAAAGCTTTCGACTTTTTGTCGTCCACAAAGGGATGCAAAAAGAATTTTAAAACGAAGGAAAGCAAGACATTGACATTTTTCTCGGTTATAATGGAAATACGTTCACATTTTCTGCTTGCACTTTAGGAAGACTCACATTATTAAAGCAAGAGACTTTGAGAAGACTCATTAAACTAAGCAAAGTTCCAAACGGTAATTGCACTTGTTTTGTTCGATAAATAAACCAAATCACAAACCACAGTTCAACTATCATCGTTCTTCCAATTTGAGCAAAATGTTTGCTGCTTAAACATCTTCAACCTCCCATTCTCCACCTACATTAATAGAATCTTCAATTCCTTATCGTCAGTTATCTCTCGTTACAACTCCTAATGGGAACTCCTGCTCCACTCTTTTCATGGCTCTTCTTGATGACATTGCATTCAGTACTTTTCCCAAGTTTCTGTGTTTATATGGCTTTTGGCCAGTGTCTTGGAGATCAACAATCCTTGTTGCTCCAACTGAAGAACAATCTCGTATTCAACGAAGATTTGTCAAGAACTGGTGCACTGGAATGAAAGTACTGATTGTTGTTTGTGGGAAGGTGTAACCTGCAGTGAGGGACATGTTATTGGTCTCGACTTGTCTGGAAGGCCTAACCTTTCAGGGGTATTGCCAAATTCTTTCGGTAAGCTTGCAATGTTATCGAAAATAGATCTTCGTGGTTGTCATTTCAGTGGATCAATCCCAATGTCAATGGGAAACCTCACTCAATTAGTTTATTTGGACCTCTCAAACAACCATTTCGGCGGACCAATTCCATCATTCAGCATGGCCAAGAATTTGAACCAAATAGATCTTTCTTATAATAATCTTAGTGGCCACATTACTTCCACTGATTGGGCCAAGTTTCATAATCTAGAAATCCTCCGTTTGGAGAACAACTTGCTTACTGGCAATATTCCGGTTTCTCTGTTTTCCCTTCCATTACTTTGGATTTTAGATCTTTCAAACAATGGTTTTTCAGGTCAACTCAATGAGCTTTCCATTGTTTCTTCTAATCAACTGCTTGATATTGATTTGAGTAGGAACAAGTTGGAAGGGCCCATTCCCACGTCTGTCTTTGAACTTCGAGGTCTTGACTCCCTTTCACTTGCTTCAAACAACTTCAATGGTTCCTTGCAACTTGATGATATTATTCGACAATTGAAATCTCTCTTTGTTCTTGATCTTTCGTACAACAACTTGTCGCTTGAATATAAGGAGATTAATTCTTCGATACCCTTCCTTCCCCGACTGAACACCTTAAGATTGGCTTCGTGTAAGTTAACAATTTTTCCTGATTTCTTGAGAAGCGAATCTGCTTTATACCACCTAGATCTTTCAGACAACCGAATTCACGGAGAGATTCCCAACTGGATTTGGGATCTTCCTAATCTTGCTATATTAAATCTCTCTTATAACCACTTAGTCAGTCTACAAGAACCTTTCCCCAGTGAATATTTCTTGTTAGCTCTGTACCTTCAGTCTAACCATCTCCAAGGGCCATTTCCAGCTTTTGTAACGACCAGTGTTTTGTATCTTTCAAGAAATAAATTCAGTGGAAGTATCCCTGAAAAAATATGCAGTTCCAGCTGGCTCACCGTCCTCGATATGTCGTACAATTCCTTTAGTGGAACTATCCCCGAATGCTTGATTGATGACAATGCGAGTCGGTCTCTGCAGGTGCTGAATCTAGATGGCAACAAACTTGGTGGAAAAATTCCCGATACATTTCCAGACAAGTGTATTATGCATACCTTAACTCTCAATGGTAATCAACTAGAAGGAGGGCTACCAAAATCTTTGGAAAATTGCAAATTCTTGGAAGTTTTAGACCTTGGGAACAACCACATCGAAGATATCTTTCCTTGTTACTTGAAGAGCATGTTCTTGTTGCGTGTTCTTGTTTTACGATCGAACAAGTTCTACGGGTCCATTAGTTGTCCAGGTTCGGAAGCAACCTGGCCATTACTTCAAATTGTAGACTTAGCTTCTAACAATTTTAGCGGCAATTTTCCGAAAAGTTCATTGGCCAAATGGAAGGCAATGATGGCTGATGAAGATGGGGCACGGTTAAAGCTCAATCCCCTGGAAGTTCAAGGTACTCTCCTAGATTATTATCAAGATACGGTAACAGTTACCATGAAAGGCCTTGTGCTGAAGCTGGAGAGGATCCTAACTATCTTTACCGCCATTGACTTTTCGTGCAACAATTTCGATGGGCATATACCTGAAGAACTCGGAGGACTCAAATCCCTACATATTCTCAATTTGTCACATAATGCTTTCACCGGCCAAATTCCATCAACTCTGGGAAAATTGAGTAATCTCGAGTCATTAGACCTATCAAGTAACGAGCTCACAGGAGAGATTCCTACGCAACTTGCAGATGGTCTTATTTTCCTCCAAGTCCTCAACCTGTCATTCAATCACCTGGTGGGAAAGATTCCAGTGGTCAAGCAATTTGCTACATTTTTGACACTCTCTTATGAAGGAAACGAAGGATTATGTGGCTTTCCTTTGAAAGAAAATTGCAACAGCGATGGAGCGCCAACATCTTCACCTCCAATATTTAAAGAAACTCTTTCCCATTCAGGGATTTTGGTTGACTGGAACATCCTAAGTGTTGAATTGGGGTTTGTTTTCGGTTTTGGGATTGTCATTGGGCAGTTGATGTTTTGGAAGCGGTGGGGGTTTTGGTATTCTAAACAAATTGATGACATTCTTTTCAAGTTCTTTCCCATGCTGTATCTTGGAAGAGAATACCGTCGCCGGACAGCACGCAGAAATTGAAGGCAGAGACATGAAGGATAATAAGGTGGAGCAATGAACCAGGTCTATCAAACTCTATTCTCTGGCTCAATGGAAAATTGAAATGCTAGCATCCATACTGTTATTTGAGTGTCGTAGAAAGGTATGTTGTTTTTTTTTTTTTTTGCCTTAAGCAAGTATGTATGATGTTTTCTTATGCTACTAGTAGGCTGTATCATTAAAAGTAGTTCTCTGAGATTACATTTTGCTTTGTTGGGACTTGCTGTGGTGACTGGCTGTGTTTGTAGAATTGCTTTGTGTTTATATTGTTTTCCCTTTTAAGTGTTATTTAGAAATAGTTTATTATTATTGATTCTTTTTCATTACTATTTATAGATCATTTGAGATCAACTCAACTTCTAAAAGAGACATGCATGTGCTCTCTCTTATCACTATTGTTTATTCAATTTTTTCTCTAATTTTTCTAAAAGGTAATACTATATATAGTCATAGAATTGCAAACGGCGTGCAGTCACTTTAACTTTTTTAATAGTGGACCATACTTTTTTCTAAAACGACTGTACGCCGTTTGTAATTTCACAACTGCATCTATCATTTCTCTTTTCTAAAACTCAATAAATACTTAACTCAACTGTTTCAACAAATAAATAAACAGTTAACTCAAGTTATCTCACTATTATTTACAAAATTCTCATCTCATTTCTAGAATATTCCTTAGTTGCAGTACTAGATAGATCGGTAGTGCCTTATTTGTTTTTGTAGATAAAATAAAATAAAATAAGATAAAAGTTAAAAATTGAATAAAATATTAATAATATATATTTTTAATATTATTTTTATTTTAAAATTTGAAAAAACTTAAATTATTTAAATTATTTTGTATAAAATTTAAAGTAATTATAATTATTAAATGAGATGAGATGAGTTAAAAATTTTCATGAAAACAAACAAGGCTTAAATTTAAAAAAAATAATTATGTAATTAAATTAGTATATATTTTAACCCAGTATACAGTAAGCAAAATATTTAAAACACCATCAACGTCAACATCTTCATTTCTAAAATTTGGTTAATTGAACATCTTTTATCTTTTCTAATTTGCCCCTCCTCTTGTTAATTTGTTTATGTACTAGCGATGAAAACTGATAAAAATATGAATAAAGCTCCCTCTAGAGAACAGAAGTAGATCATGGTTTTGTTTGGTTTGGTTTGGCTAAATATGAATAAACTCTCTCTAGAGAACAAAAAACTGATAAAAATATATTTTATTTTTAAAAATGTACAAAAAAGTGAGAGTTATTCTTAACTGGATTGGATCGAGAATCAAAGTCTTTTTCCGTTCGGTAAATGACTGCCAGCTTTAAAATTTTTTAAATTGTATTAAGATTAAAATATAAAATTTACAAGGAACAATGGATGTGATTACGTGACTCAACATGAATAGTTAAACCTCATTTCTCGAAAGCTAAATAGGTTATAGATTAGAGTACTCATTTTTTGGTTATTATAAATTAGACTCATTAATATCACGAATATCCCTCTCATATCTTTGATTATTAAGGCTTGTTTAGATGTCAAGTTAAGTTGAATTAAATTGAATTGAATCAAATAAAATATTATTAGAATATTATTTTTTAATATTATGAATATTTTAAAATTTAAAAAAGTTAAATTATTTATTATATTTTGTATGAAAATTTTAAAAAAATATATAAAATTTTTAAAAAATTATAATAATAAGATGAAGTGAGTTAGAAAGGATTAAGCATCTAATAAGGGCTAAATGTGCATTATATATTTTAATCTCTATATCAAGAAATATATTAATAATATTTTTTTTTTCTTTGTATCTAGCTATAATTATTTTTATAATCTTTGTATTATACAAATATACTAAAATGTACATTCTGGAAAAATATAAAAAAAAAATTAATTACTTCAATGTAGATTTTCCCTCCGAAAATAAACTCCTAGATCCGCCCGGTACACAAATGCTATTTCCCAGTGTCGTTACGCTAACCAGGACACTTTTCCATGGTTAAGCCGTTAGGAGAATGGCATAGTGAGGTTAGAACTGAAATGCTTTAGGTCTGCTTGGATTCAGAGATGAGATGAAATTAGTTATGAATAATAATAAAATGAGTAATTGAGATGAATTAAAATTTAAAATAAGTGGTTGAGATGAATTGAAAATACAAAATAAATTGTGAATAATAAAATCCAATTTATAAAATAAATCGGGCCTTAATTATCTTTGTCTCGTCTAGCAAAAATGTACGTAGGAAGACTTTTAAGCAAAGCAAAATAATAATATATCATAGTAACTAGAATGGAAATGTTTTCCATCTAAGAATTGATAATCGTTTGGTCATTGCCAAATCCAAAATTGGATTAACATTAGAGATTTTGGCTAAATTCAAAGCTATTAAAGATAGAGTGATGCTGGGGATTGATTGAGCTGTCTCTAACATCAAAAGCAATGCAATTATCTTGGGCTGCTTTTTGACAATAAACACAATAAAATAAATAATAAAATAAAAAAAACAGAATAAAAAATATAATAAAAAAATAAAATGAAGAAAATACAATAAAAAATATAATAAAAAATACAATAAAAAAATAATAAAATAATAAAAAACACAATAAAAGAATAAAATGAATATGAATATTAAGGAAATTCGGCCCTCAACCGAATGGGACTGCCGGAGGCGGCGGTGGCCGACACTAACGGACCCATTTCGGGTTTAAGGTTGCTGGAGCTTCGTCGAAGGTCGTTGTGGATCACCGTCGTAGAGGTGAACTCGTCGGAACCCGCCGGTCCTGATGGGGTGGGCGATGTCTGCTATCGTCGCCTCTAGCGACGGGCTACTTTTCTCCAGGGGGTCGGTCGGACCGATCCCCATCTTCTCTCTTAAAGATATTACTCCAACTTGGACTATCCTTTCCAAAGCCATAATTTGGCTAAAATTAGAGATTTTGGATAAACCCAAAACTATTCAAAATATCAATCCACATTAGATTATATATCCTAAAGCCAAAATAATATTAATATTACACATTTTCATAAGAGTAATGCTACATGTATACGACTCTGTATATCTTTTACGAAATTGATGACGTGATAATAATGTCATATCAGCCAAAATATTAAAAAAAGATGATAAAACATGATGAGAGAAATAAAAATAAAAAATACGAATAGTTAAATCAAGGAAAGCGTACAAATAGCATTTTTGTACTGCGTATACGCAAAAAGTACCCATTCGAATAGCATTTTTGTTTTAATAATAATTTTTTTTCTACTTCACATTCTACAAATACAATCCAATGTTAATTAATATCCATATTTTGCAAAAATGGACATTAATTTATTTTGAATAATGCTATACACTGTACTCATTCTATTTTCATCTTATTAAATAAGATGTGGCACCTTTATCACTATTAAATGATAAAGAAGCATGCAATAAATATTCATTCAATGGTGATAAATGTGCCACGTCATATTTAGTGGGATGGAAGTAGGATTGTAGTATAGAGTATAGAATTTTCCATTTATTTTTTACCTAAAACTACTATTGAAAACACTAGAATTATCTTCACAATCCTGTCTAATACAAGCACAAAATTGATCAATGGGATTTTTTTAAGATTATATCTAAACTGGCATGGTTTCCACATTAGATTTCCTAGAGAAATCTGAAGACAATTCAGCCACATTGTGCAAAATTAGAACAAAAACAAAGCCTCATAGTTTTGGTGAAAACACAAAATGCAGACACTTCAAGATAATATATATCTTCCGTTCTATCAGATGAAGTCCACATTATAATTGAGATCTTATGTTGCAGTTAGGGCTACAAACGAACAGAGCTGCTCGTGAACAATTTGAGCTCGACTCGTATAAACTCGATTCGAACTCAATTCGTTTAATAAATGAGTTGTTCGTGAGCACTAATATTGGTTCGAATATTAAACGAGCTAAACTCGTATAATCTCGACTCAACTCGTATAAACTCGGTTTGTATTCGTGAACAAGATTCGTATAAACTCGATTGGACTCGTTTTGAGCTCGTAACAATACTCGTAATATTTCTATATACATATATATAATCTTGCATATATTCTTTTATTATATATATTTTTTGTGTTATATATATTATTTTTGATATTTTGTATAAGTAATATATTTTGTTACTTTATATAGAAGTAGCATTTTATTTATTTATAATAATAATGTATTAAGTTCACAAAAAAATTATTGAGTCAAATATTTATAAAGAGTAAGAAACTCGAGTAATTACTCGACTAAGTTCGGCTCGTTCGTTAGAGAGTAAAAACAAAGATCGATAAATAACTCGATTCGACTCGAGCTCGTCTTTGATCGGCTCGAATTCGACTCGACTCGGCAAACTCTCAGCTCGACTCGAACTCGAACTTGAGTTATTTGAGTCCAGCTTGACTCGACTCAACTCGAACTCGTCTTTGATCGGATTGTTTGTAGCCCTAGTTGCAGTCCTTAGTGCATAAAGCTTCTTATGCCACATACCAAATACCAGAGCAATACAGATCACAAATTGTAAGCAAAAATCATAAATCAGATCACCTACCAAAACACCAATTTTACAGACCAAAGCACAAACCAAAGCACATACCAGACCACAGAGCAAGCACCAATTAAAACATTATGCTCCCCAACAAAGATCACAAAATTTTTTTTACAGACAAAGCACAAATCAAACCACAAAGCAAGCACCTATTTAAACGTTATGCATCGCAAGCACAACATATAATGAGTTCTGAAATAAAAATCAGAAAATACAAATAGAAATCGAAAAACAAGGTAAAGCAGTAATTTTTTCCCTTGCCATACAATAGAAATTAAAATACAGCGACTCGAAGAGGTAGTCTAGAGCAAAAATCTCAAGTCCCAACCCAACGATGCAACTAGAGATATTTGATATCGAGATTCTGTCCCAAATCGAGTCCCTGCTGACTGCTCCTGACCTAAGCCAAGAGAGAGGAATTGACAACCTTTAGACAAGGAAAGAAGCAACGAAACTGGGAAAAAAATGGAAAGGAGGGGAGAGGGAGTGTCGGGCCAATTTAGAGGAAAAAAGAAAGGAAGAGAAAGAGAAAGAGAAAGAGAAAGAGAAAGAGAGAGAAAGGGAAGAGACAAAATGAAAGGGGTGTTCAAAGCTAGAGCGGAGGGAGAAAGGGAGAGGATTTAATAGGGGTGTCAAATCGTGTTAACGGGTCATGTTAGTGTCATGTCAAGACATGTATATTATACTATATAGGTCAACCCTAACCCGACCTGTTAAACTTATCGTGTCAAAATCTCAAACCCTAACACGACCCGTTAACATAACGTGTCATGTCGTGTCAACCCGTTATGATCCATTAGTGAATATTATGAAATAAATTAACACGACAAAATATGATACGTTTCAACCTGTTTATGTAAATATGTTGAATATGTCCAAAATTAATCTGTTTGGCTTAATTAAACTTAGAATAATTTTATACAAATGTTAAAATCACAATATCTATAAAAATTATAATACTAATTACAAGTATGAATTATAATATAAATAATAAAAATATTGAAATTAAGTATCTAATAATTTTACCTTTAAATGTAAGGGTATACTTGTAATTTTAACTTTCTTAACGTGTCATAGCGGGTCAAAACAGGTTGACCCGCTATCAACCCGTTAAGCAATCGTATCATAACGGGTTAACCAGTTTTGATCCAAAACCCTTTAAGACCAAACTCTAACCTGCTATTATCGTGTCATGTTCGTGTTGAGTTAACGGGTCATTTGACATATTACCACCCCTAGAGAGGAAGAGAAAGCGGGTTGGGAGAAGTGAACAGATTCTAGAGGGTAAAGTTAGAGAAGTTGGAACTTGAACGTGATTTTTCGTCCATGTTACATAAATCATCTCGTTTTATTTAGATCATTTTTAAATTTTATATAAAATAATAATAAATAATTCATTTTTTTAATTTTTAAAATAATAATATTAAAAAATAATTTAATAATAATTTATTTAATTTTTGACTTTTATCTAAAATAATATATCTCATCTTAATATCCAATCGTTGTATAACTAGTATTAATTCTTTAGATTTTAAAATCTATGTATAGATTTTAGAAGATATATTTTATTTATAGTATGCACTTGAGGGATTTATTCTTGTATTTCATTAAAGAATGTAGGGCTTTGCGAAAATTCTGAATCTCGACTTTCGACTGACTTCTGCTCCAATTTTGACTCCGATTGGAGTTTGAAGTCGAAGTTGGAGTTCAGAGTCGAAACCGAAACCCACGAGAGTTCCGACTTCCGACTTCGAACTCCTACTTAAAAAAAAAAGATACAAAATGGCGTTGTGTTTTTAAAAAAAAAAAAAATCAAAACGACGCCGTTCCAATTAAATAGGAAAGACGCTGTTTTGGTTCAAACTCGCCCTCATCTCCCTTTCTATTCTTCTTTCTTCTTCTTCGGTCTTTCCCACTCCCCAGTTCTCCTTTTCTTCTTTCGTCTTCAATTTCTAGTTTTGGCACTTCTCCAGCTGTGAGCTCTCACTCCATCGTCGGTTGCTGCTCAAGTCATGCCGTCGTCCCCACCAACCTTTCGTCCAAAAACTCCCTATCTTTAATTGGTAATGCTCTAAAATTTTATTTAAAATAGAAATTTTAATTTTAATGCTTCGAAATTGAGCTTGGATTGTGTTAATTGGAATTTGGAAATGTTGTGTGTATTTTGTATTGAGGAAATAAGCCACTGTTTTTTGGGTTGGATTTCATGTTGTATTTTAGTGTGTGCAAGGTATTTGTATAAATGTTTCACTGATTAGGACTCATCCATGGATTTCTTGTGTCAATAGTCAGAATGCGTAGGTGTTGAGTATCAATTTCATCAATAAATTCTTTTGTTTGCTGATGAAGAAAACAGATTTTCATGATTATTAGGGCTGAACAAATAAGCTGTCCAATCGACCTGACCCGATTACCCGATAGGTCCCGACCCGATTACTCGACCTAATAACTCGAAAAGTCGGAAACGGAATTACCTGTTATCGACACTCTTCGCATTTTAGCAAAATTAATCCCCCTATCTCTCTCTCTCTCTCTCTCTCTGTGTCTCTCTCTCTCTCACTCTCAATTGTGAATCCCCTCTCTCTCTTCTCTTTACTCTCTCCCCACCCTTGCCGCCACCTCAAATCGCCGACATTGACCTCCAGAGATGCCTGACCAAGCCACCCGTCGTCTGCAACTTTCAAAAGATCGGAAGAGGATGTGCGAGGGTCCATCCTTGGCAAGGCTTGTGAGTCACGCTTTTCTTGGGGTACACGAGGAGGCTTTGATTGATCCATCATCGTCCTCATCTTTGTTGGTGGATGCCATCGTAGCCGCCAACCTCCACAAAGCCCTAGCCATTTGCACACAGCGGAGAACTCCCTCCATGACTTGTGAAGCGGCAGGGTCAGAAGCGAACCAAAGCTTCCATCGCCGTTGATCTCATGAAATTGCTCAGAAATTAGGGTTTGTGCTATACATTTTTTGGGTGTTTTTGTATTGATTTGATATTTTTATTTTAGTTCTGAAAATGGCATCTGTTGAATTAATAACAAGTGAGGTTTGGATTCTGGAAATGGTGTTTGTTTGAATTTTGGAAATGATGTTTGTTGAAGAGGAGGATGAGGAGATCGGGTAATCGGGCTAAATGGGTAATTGGAAGTGTGTCTTATCGAGTCGAGTCAGAAGAGTATCTCGTCGGATCGGGTCGGGTCGGGCCGACGAACAGCTCTAATGATTATAGTTTCCTTATGTTCCCTTGTTCGGTGGATTACATTGTTACCATTCAAGAAATATACCTCGATTTAGCGTCTTGAATAAGACCATGCGAGTTCTAGGATCAATGGCCTGGATGAAGAAGACGTTAGCTAGATATTCCATGTCAAATAGTTTTTGATGCAGTCCAAGCAAAAACATTAATACAATCAATCCTCAAAAAGATGTTATAAAAGATTAAAGTGAAACGTGCACTGCTCAGAATAATAATTAAGTCCCTAGCACAGCCAAGGTAAAGGTATGATAACAACTACAAAAAAAATATTTCTTTCAAAATAGAAAACGGGTTAGATTATTCTTCATCATTGCTGATTACACAGAAGCACTACAAGAGAAACTATACACCAACAAAGATCATGTAAATAATAGCCCTAAAAATTGTCTAATATCTTCTTCGTTGCATCAGGTCCAATGCATCCCAACAATGAATAGCAAATTGAAGGAAAGAGAACTCCAGAATCTTGTAAAAAAAAAAAAAAGATGAATTAAAACAGCCTACTATTTACTCTCATTTATTTTCTATAGTTATAAATTGTAATCCTTATTCCTAACAAGTTAATGACATCGATAGCACGTGCCATACTATCAACATATTCGCAAGTCTATGTTTGAGAACAAAAAAAAAAAACTCTTTTATCAATACCCTTATGAAAGAGATCATTCCGTTTCTTATAAGCACATATGGATCTCTCATATAGTGCTAGTGAGATTCTGACTCCACACGAGATTCCGGATGCCACAACTCCGTCCCAAGCGATAGCACTAAGTTAAAGTCGGAGTCGGCTACCCACTTCCAGAGCACAAACTTCGTGTGCTAGCAGTGAATTTTCACTTCCAATTAACATAAAATTGGAAATGAAAGACCTCGATCAATTTAATGAGGAGGAGGAGATGGGTATTAGGGACGATCCAGTTCAGGATCCGGATGTACCTCTACTATTTTCAGCTGCGAGGCCACCACGTCCACTATCAAATAAAAAAATATTTTAGACATGGAAACATTTCACTAAAGTTGAGGGTGGGGATCCCCAACAACCGCGGGCTGAGTGTAATCATTGTGGGACCCGAGTTAGGTGTTATTCAAAAAGGCAAGACACTACTTGTTTGTCATTACATCTGAACAGTTGCCAGCGGTACCAAATAGCGAAGGGGTTGACTCAAGAGGTTAGTATTAGACTAATCTCATATCTATGCTACTTGATATATTCATTTAATCTCATTTAATTTCTATTTAAAATTAATGTTGATAATAAACTATTAAATGCAGCCATAGGCCAGTCTCAGACTAATTTTAGCTACGAGACTTCTACACCAAGACTTCTAGATAAATTCTTATCAACTTGCCACATGTTCCCTCACATGTCAGACCTCAGAAAGTTTGATAGCAAATTACAATTTTCGTCACATGGCCAAACATAAGACAACTCATCTAAGTCGGTTACTAGTTGACTCCTATTCATGTCCGTCCACTTCACACCCGATTTCGTTTTTGATCATTTCCTTATCTTCACAAACCTAAAATATAAACGTTCTAAATCTACTTCTTAATATTCTATAGGAACTGAAATCACTTCATTTTGAGTTCATATGACCAATGTATGATTTTTCTCCTGAAAGTCGATAGAAAAACCCGAGAGCACCAATCCGGGCACACCAAGTGTTTGATAAATGATCCCTCTTGTTAATGGAATAAGAACACAGACGAGGAATCTAGTCATTCCTCAATACAGTGAGAATATGTATCGTGAAACACTTGTAGAGATGGTTATAGAGAATGAGATGCATTTTATTACGGTAGACAATAGAGGGTTTTGAAAGTTTGTGAAGTTGCTTAAGCTAAAATTTTTATTACCATCACGGTATACATTGATGCAGGATTGTATGAAGAGGCATATGAGGGAGAAGACAGAGATAAAGAAGATGTTTATCATCACTAGTTATAAAGTGTCATTTACGACTGATACATGAACGTCCGTATAGAATACTTCGTACATGTGTATCATAACACATCACATTGACAGTGAGTGAAATTTTAAAAAGATGATTATTGGGTTCAAAAAAATAATTGGTCATGAAAGTGCATTGATAGAGGCAGAGATGCATGATTGGCTGATGGATTGGGCATCCAAAAAATGTTATACATTACAGTTGACAATGTCGGTGTCAAGGAGACCGTAATTGAATGGTTTATGCAAAATATGAGGGTAAGAGAAGATTTTATTAAAAACTACCAGTATATTCACGTTTGATGCACCGCTCACATAATCAACCTTATTGTTGGTAAACCTTTTGATTTTGATTTTTGGTTTTATATTTTAATATTTATATGATTACAATCTTAAAAAATTAGGATATTTTTTTATATCTTTACTAATTGGGTATTTTTCAATGATCAAACATGTGAGTAGTTGAAATATGTGCAAGATTCCATCACCAAAGTCTGCAATATTGTGTGGTACGTGAAGGCTTCTCCCTAAAGGCTGCGGAAGTTCGAGGTAATAACAGCATAGGTTGAGATTGAGTGTTCTTGTACACTGTGCCTGAATGTTCTGATTCGATTGAATTCTATATATATGATGTTGGATGTGGTACAGTAGTACCAAAATGTGTTCAAGCGGTTGGAGGTTAAGGATGAGGGTTATGAGGTATGCCTTACCAGAGCCTACAAGAAGGGGGCTCGATTCACCAGACAGTATGGAATGACAGCATGTGGGGAAATTTGTCAGTTTTTTATAGATCTTCTATGACATCACTATGCGAGTATCTGAATTCGCATATGCGATGGCAAACATGTGGTTCAACGAGGTTTCGATGTTACACCACCACTTGAAAGTAGGTTGTGATGACCCGAACGAACTGTTATCTGGTATGACATTATAGATGCAGTCTAGATATGATAAATATTAGGGGCAAGTTGAGAAGATAAATAGATTATTGTTCATAGCGCCGATTTTTAACCCCGATTGAAGTTGGCAGTGATAGAATGGTGGGCAATTGAGATTCTCGGGGTAGTGAAAGCTGTAGCGTTTATCATACAGCTTAAGGCAGATCTGGGTGACTTATACACCCACTACATCATTACTAACTAGGCTTCATCCTCAGCAGCCATAGGTACCTTACACATGAGCTCGAGCTCGAGACCTCCTTTCAATGTCCGTAGTCGTTTGGCCCGTGTAACCAATCGATCCCAAAACTTCAATGTTATGATGTTGTTTCATTAATGGTCGACGAGAAATGTATTGTAGTGTACGAATAAAGTTGAGCGGTAACTACTTGCAGAGGTTGAGAAACCTAGTGATAAGTTTCAAATTGATTTGGTGGAGAGTTAATTCGATCAAGTATCCGATCCTCTCTTGTATTGCACTGGAGGTCGAGTATGATGCTTATCGAAATTCATTGTCACCATCAATTGTTGAGGCCCTCATTTGCACACAGAACGAGATTAGTGATATGCCTTCTGGATTAGAGAGCATTGACATTGATACTGAGAATTATAAGTTTGAGTCAGGTAAAATTCAATTAATTTATTTAATTTTTTTTTAATGATTAAAGTAACAAAATTTATATAATTATATAATTATTTCAATGATTTTTTTATGATTTCATAAATCTATTTAACTTATACCGTCTATAATTTCATAGATGTAGTTATCAACCTTAGCATAGTTGTCGATGATTGATGAAGCAATTTACGATTGTGCATATTTTTTTTCTTTAATTTATGATTACTTGTTTGGTTCATTTAAATTTTTATTGATAATAATATTTTTTAGTTTTATTTTAATATTAGATATGACCAACGACAAAGTTACAACTTACAAATCACTTTAGTAAAACATCTTTTTTTTAGTAACCTCGGGTCTTAAATTCTAATTAATGGTTTAATTAGTACTATTTTTTGTATTATTCAGTCTAGACCAATTTTTGTATTAGGCTATTAGCATTGTAATTCACTAATATGTATTATTTTTTTAGTTGTTTAAAACTGATTTACTACTTTATATGTAAAACATTGAAATTTGAAAGTTGGGAGAGTTTTCATATGAAAATAGGCTCAATTGGACCCATTTAAAATTAGACTGGCCTAATTAGACTCATTTGATTTTGAAATGGGGATTTGGATCGGAAATCGGTGTTTCGGACTCCGACGAAGTACGTCCAGTGCTCCTTGCTCTACTGGGAGCTACCATTAGTTATATATAACGTGCATTTATATATATATTTTTTTAAATCATAATATTATTAAAAAAATATTTCCTTAATTATTAAATAAAAAAATTTTAAATAAAAATAAAAAATTCTAGCTGAGCGATAAATATCAATAGTAAGATTAAATAAAAAAAAAAATATTTTTAAAGATAAATTATTATAATTTTAAAAGAAGTTTAAAAATAAAATTATTTGTCTAATCTGAATAAGAATTATGCGTAGACTAACTTAATTTAAAATGAGATCAAGATTGAACCCAACCGACGATACTATTTGCATTGTCTCATTTGTTTTTATAGATGAGAAATTGAGATAAAAATTAAAAATTAAAAAATTTATTTTTAGAATGTATATTTTTTTAATATTATTTTTATTTTAAGATATTAAAAATTGATTTATTTATCTTATTTTATATAAAAATTTTAAAAAATAATAATAATTACATGAAACGGATATAGTTCACGCGAAAGTGAAAAGGCGACTATTCTTGCGTTCTCATATTCTCCTAGAAAAACCCAAAACCCTTCCAGCCTAGGAGGCCTTCTCCCACTGACCCACCGACCCACCGACCCACCCACCCGCCGCCTCTCTCTCTCTACTCCCAGCGTGCGGCCGCCCGTCGACTCCCCCTGGCCGTCCGGCCTCACTGCGTTCCTCACTCTCATCGACGTTCCTTACACTCATCGACGTTCCTTACTCTCATCGAGTAATCGTCGTGCGACTGCCCATCAAACCATCGACGTCGGTCCCATCACCGTGATCCGTAAGTGCCTCTTCCGTTCACTCACTCTCTTCCGTTCCGTTGATTTTGATTTCTTGGTTGATTTTTTTGTATGTTGATTTCCAGATTCTTCTTGGTTGATTTTTGTTATGCTTATTTCTAGATTTTTTGGTTGATTTCGTAACTTTGTTGGTTGATGTTTTGGCGTCTGCTAGGGTTTCTAACTTCAGTGAAAAAATGAACTGGGATCCAACTATCCTGTAACTGTAAGGGTTTCTAACTTATGTGAAGCACATGCAGACTATGGAACACAAAACTAGGAATGTATAGTCAAAATTTTCAATATATAGTCTGTTCCGTCAAACTTTAAGGACACTTCTGCTTTTTATCCAATAATCGCTGGTTACTGTATGGATGTCATATCCTCTTGGACTGTTATGGTTATCAGCTATTATGTTTTGGCTGCCTAGAAGATTTCACTCGTGAACGGAGAAAGTTTGTGACTGCTGTGTTTAGGCTCTTTTTTTACGCACATATATATAAATATATATATATATAAAATAATTGGACCTATCGGTTTAGGTTTTACAGAATGCATAGTTGAAATTAGACTTCTTGTTTTCCTTTAACTTTCCTGTATTTTCTGAGAAGCCAAACTGAGGAACTTATTCGTTGCCATCTTTTTCACAGTTTTTTCCCTTCCTACCTGATCATGAAGTTGGTGATTTGGGTTACACATTAAGGCGAGGTTTGGATATTGAGTTTAGATGAGATGAGTTGGAAAAAAAGTTGAATTGTTGATTATATTTTGTTTGGGGATTTTCTTGTGAGCCGCTTCCCAAACTTGCTTCTCTTAACCAGACCATTCTCCAGTTATAAGAGTTGTGATCTAGTTTTTTTTTTTTTTTTAAGTAGATTCACCTTTACTAGTTCTCAATATATTTTTTCCTGTAAATTTTTCATTTGAAACCCGGTTCAATTGCCAAGAAAGAGGAAAAAAAACCTCCCCTTAGCTGAAGCAAATTTGTGTCTGAGTCTTGAGCTTTGATTTTGGTTCCAAGTTTACACTCTTTTTTTTTTTAAAATAATTTCCATGATTTTTCTTTGTATTCTGAGGGAGGCTGTCAGTAAGTGTTCTTCAAATTTGATGGAACTGACTACATGTTGAAAGTTTTTTGTTTGGTTGCCTGGGCTTTGAGATCTTATTAATTGGTTTTAAGTTGTAATTGGGCTTGTGTGATCGGTTTCTATTTCTTAAGTTGCCGTACTGCTCTATTGAACAAACAATGTTGGATAAATGCGAAGCCAATAGTAGTATAATTAATCCTGAATACATCTGGAATTATTTGCTTTTAATTCCTTTGCTAACTATGTGCTGTAGTTTGTTGGGGAAACCCAGTGCCTCCCGTTGTATTTCGCTTTTATTAAGGCTGTGTTTGTGTCAGCCGAAATTATTTTTTGGGAAAAGACATTCATCTCTTGACCTGTTTGAGTAGGGGAAAAAGAGAGGTGAACGGAAAAGGATCCTTGGACATCAATCATCTTCATACTTTGTTTTCTCCATTGCCCAACATCAAAGCTAACTATTTTTCTGCAAACGGACGACAGCCATTAACTCAAACTTTATACAAGGGTCGGTTTAGGTTTATCATCGATGGGTTTTTTCTGTTTGAATTATCATATAAGACACCAATTGTATCTGTTATAGTTGATGTTGTTTTGTGCATTTCTAAGTTTAATGGTTTTTTTTTTTGTGTTATATTGTATCAGCCATGGCTGAAGAATCAGGCATGTTTGTGGTTCCCCAAACAGTTGGAAGCGTTCTTTGTTGCAGATGTGGCATTCCCATGGCACCAAATGCTGCCAATATGTGCGTGAAGTGTCTGCGCTCCGAAGTTGACATCACGGAAGGTCTTCAGAAGCATGTAATCATAATTCATTGCCCCGAGTGTGACAGCTACTTGCAGCCACCAAGAACTTGGCTCAAAGCCCAATTGGAGTCGAAGGAGCTGTTGACATTTTGTGTAAAGAGGCTGAAGAATTTGAATAAAGTAAGATTGGTGCATGCAGAGTTCATTTGGACTGAACCCCATTCCAAGAGGATCAAGGTCAGATTGAAAGTTCAGAAAGAGGTTCTTAATGGAGCAATACTTGAACAATCATACGTGGTCGAGTATGTTCAACAAGAACATATGTGTGAATCCTGTTCAAGGATTCAGGCCAATCCGGACCAGTGGGTTGCAGCTGTGCAACTGCGCCAACATGTTCCTCACAGGCGTACTTTCTTTTACTTGGAGCAGCTGATTCTGAAGCACAATGCTGCTGCCTCTGCCATAAAGATCACACAGATGGATCAAGGGATCGACTTCTTTTTCTCGAACCGGAGTCATGGTGTGAAGTTTGTGGAGTTTGTTGGTAAAGTTGCTCCAGTTAGGAGTCGCAATGACAAACAACTTGTTTCCCATGATACTAAGAGCAATAACTACAATTACAAATACACTTTCTCTGTTGAGATCTGCCCAATATGTCGTGAGGATTTGATCTGTTTGCCTCCAAAGGTCGCTGCTAGTTTGGGAAATCTAGGTCCTCTTGTGATTTGTACCAAAGTCACCAACAGCATTGCTTTACTTGATCCTTTCACCTTAAGGATATGTTTCTTGGATGCTGATCAGTATTGGAGAGTGCCATTCAAATCTCTATCCACTAGCAGGCAGCTAGTGGAGTATATAGTGTTAGATGTGGAGATTGTTTCTTCTGAAGTTAACGTTGGTGGCTCCAAGTATTTCTTAGCTGATGCACAAGTGGCCCGTGTATCAGATTTTGGGAAAAATGATACAATTTTCTCCATCAGAACACATCTGGGCCATCTTTTGAACCCTGGGGATTATGCTCTTGGTTACGACTTATATGCAGCTAACGGTAATGATGGTGAGCTAGAGAAGCACAAGGGACTGATCCTCCCAGATGCTATTCTGATAAAGAAGAGCTACGAAGAGAAGCGCCAGAAGAAGCGTGGGAAGCCTCGTGCATGGAAGCTTAAATCCCTTGACATGGAAGTTGATGATAGGAAGGGTAGAGCTGAGCAAGAGAAGATGAACTCTGAGTATGAACAGTTCTTGAAAGATCTGGAGGAGAACCCTGAAATGAGATTCAACATATCATTGTACCGTAATAGAGATTACCAGCCATCAGAGATGGCATCTGTGGCTGATGGAGATGACTTGCCTTCTGTTCCACTGGAAGAGTTGCTTGCTGATCTCGAACTAAGTGAAGAGGAAGTTGAGAGTGGTAGCATGATGGAGTGATGAGAAGCTTTTGTTCTTTAAACGTATTTTCCGTACTCTTTAACTTTTATCGTACAAGTAAAGAAATAATATTTTTGCAAAAGATGGTCTTTCTCCCTTTGTTCCCTTCTCTATTGTAATGGCCGTTATGATTTAATGTTGTTAGTTTAGTTATTCTTGATAGTCGTGTTTTTGGATGGTTGGATGTGATGGAAGTATGAATGCAAAGATTTCAATGAAATAAACTATACAAATTGGGGTTTTATAGAAGTTTGCTTTTACATGAAGTACATCAATATTTTGTTGGTAAATTCATCCATATTTCTCAAGAAACCATAGAAAGATCATATCATATCTTATTGTCGACCTGCACAAGATATTAGAAAGAGTGCCTTACCACAAATTCTATACTTTTTAACTCTTCAGTTATTTCTACTTATCTAAAATTCTGAAAAATGTACGTAGATTTTGTTTTCAACCCCAATTCATTCAATTTGTAGGATATGAAGGAAATGTAAATGCACAACATTTTTTAGCCAATTGTACTCATTATTTAGTAACCATTATTTCTTATCACTTAAATTTAGCTATCAAGTTCTTCGACCTAATTACCACTCCCAAAGGAATCAGACTCATGACAGGTAAAAATATCCTAATTAAAGTTGACAATTAATTTGAGATGAGTATGCTTCGAGTTTCATTAAAAAATGACATTAATATGATCATGGGTTAACTGATTAGTATGTTTTTATAAATGGGATAGGAAAATGATATATACACAATATAATTATATAATACATTTTATGGTAATGTATTAAATGAAGGATAATTTTATAAAATATTAAGTGTATAAAATGTTTTATAAAATTATCTTTTATTTAAAATTTATTATAAAATATATTATATAATTATAGTGTATGTATATCACTCTCCAAATGGATAAATCATAAAAATAGCTTGGGAGGAAAGTGAATATTTATAACGGGAACTCGTGGGACATTTCCCTGAAAGATGACTTTTGATCAAAAACTTTTCGAAGCTGTCCAATTATATTCTTTTTAGTTCTGAGGTGTAAATGGTCCGGTTCGGTCCGAAAAATTTGTAGACTAGTTTCATTCGATTAAAAAATTCTTTTACCCTGGACCGGACCGAACAGGAGTTCGGTCCATACCGGTCCGGTTCAATTCGGTTAAGGGGCGGTCCAGTCCGGTCCAGAGGTACTATGAATTATAATATGTTAATATTTTAAGAGAATATATTATATTTTAATATGTTAGTATATATTATATATTAAGTATGTTAATAAATTATAACTAATAACACTATTACATTAGTATATATATATATATATTTATATGTTAGTAAATAGTGATAAATTAGTAATAATATATTAAATAATAATAATATACATATTACTTATAAGTTATTACTAATATTCTATATAAATATATTATAATTTATATTTTTATACTATAACTAGTCAACCAATAAATTATAATATGTTAATATTATAAGAATATATATATTATATATTATATGTTAATATATATTATATATTAATATATTAATATTAATATTATAATTTATATACTATTTTTATATATACATATATAAATATATATTCGTGAGATTCAATCCGGTCCGGACCGGTCCAGGAGGAGAAATCTTTTGGACCGGCATTAATCGATCCATGTAAAATTTGGACCAGACCGGACTAAATTCTATTCGGTCCGGTCCGATCTCAATCCGGGACAATCGATCTGGTCCAATCCATGGTCCGATCCATCGATCCGATTCCATTTTTTTACAACCCTAAGTTCTAGGAGTACTGTGGTAGAATTAGGCAGCCAGCTATCAATTTTTTTTTTAGAAGAAACCTATCAATATTTATGAATACGATAGCTAATGACATAATCTGAAAGGTGATTGAAAAGTCGCGAACACCATTATGAAAACCCGCTCCCTTTTCAGCTTCTTGATCAGCGGCTACGTTATCGAGATTTCTAAATTCTAAGGTTGCCCCAAACTCCAAATCGGCTGAAGAGATCGTGTTCCTCAACTTATCTTTAGTTCTTCACGATCAGCCTACAATGAAAATTCTATCCTTGATTTCATACCTTTCCTTGATACCCCTGTGCTCACTTTTCCTCAAAGTCTGTACGTTAGTGGTGTCTGTTCAATGTCTTGGAGATGAGCAATCCTCGTTGCTTCAGCTGAAGAACAACCTTGCGTTCAACGGTGCCTTGTCGGCAAAATTGGTACGTTGGAATGATAGTGTCGATTGCTGTTCGTGGGAAGGCGTAACCTGCAGCGAGGGTCGTGTTATTGGTCTCGACCTCAGCAATGAATTCATCTCTGGTGTGCTTGACAATTCCAGCAGCCTTTTCAATCTTCACCATCTCCAGAAGCTAAACTTGGCCTACAACGAGTTTGATTCTTCCCAGATTCCATCCCAGTTTACGAAGCTCAGCAATTTGACTTACTTGAATCTGTCAACTGCAGGCTTTGCTGGGCAGGTTCCGGTTGAGATTTCACACCTCAAAAGGTTGGTTACTCTTGATTTATCCATCCTTTCTTACCGGAGTAATTATATGCTTATGCTTCAGAACCCAAATCTGTCTACGTTAGTTAAGAATCTTTCGGGGCTTAGGGAACTTCATCTTGATGGTGTGAATATCTCAGCAGAAGGGTATGAGTGGTGTCAGGCCTTATCATCTTCACTGCCACATTTAAGGGTGTTGAGCATGTCAAGATGTTATCTTTCTGGGCCTTTTGATCTATCCTTGAAGAATCTCCAGTCCCTCTCAGTTATTCATCTGGCTCATAACCAGTTTTTTGCTCCAGTTCCAGAATTTTTTGCAGACTTCAAAAACTTGACATCCTTGAGTTTCACCTCAAGCAAATTGACTGAGAAATTTCCAGAAAAGATCTTCCAAATTCCAACGCTGCAAAGGCTTGAATTATCAGGTAATGGGATGCTGCAAGGTTCTTTTTCAGAATTTCCTTCGAATGGAAATCTTCGAACCCTAGTACTAGAGGAAACTAATTTTTCAGGGACGTTGCCGGATTCTATTGGTAATCTTAAAATGTTGACCAGAGTTGATTTGAATAGTTGCAATTTTAGTGGATCAATCCCAAAGTCAATGGCAACCCTCACACAGTTGGAATTTTTGGATATGTCATACAACAATTTCACAGGACCAATTCCATCATTCAGTATGGCCAAGAGATTGAAAGAAATTTACCTTACCGATAATAATTTAACAGGTAAGATTACTTCCACTCAATGGAAAGAACTTGTGAATTTGGAAAATCTTGACTTGGGATACAATTCGCTTGAAGGTGGTCTTCCGGTTTCTCTGTTTTCCCTTCCGTTATTGCTGGAATTACGTCTTTCCAACAACCAATTTTCTGGCCAGCTTGATGAGTTCTCCAATGTTTCTACTCACCCACTATACTTCCTTGATTTGTCCAACAACAAATTGGAAGGGCCAGTATCGATGTCTGTTTTTGAACTCCGGGGCCTTAAGGACCTCTACCTTTCTTCTAACAAATTTAATGGGTCAATGCAGCTTAATTCCATCCAACAATTGAAAAACCTTTCAAATCTTGATCTTTCATTCAATAACTTGTCGATTGAACACAATGGAATTAATTCTTCGGTGTCCCTATTTCCTCAAATCAGCACACTGAAACTTTCTTCTAACATTTTGAAAACATTTCCTGATTTCTTGAGGAGCCAATCTTTATTATTAGAACTAGACCTTTCAGATAATCAGATTCAAGGAAAGATACCCAGTTGGATCTGGAAACTTCCTAATCTAGATCGATTGAATCTCTCTTTTAACTACCTAGTATCTCTGGAAGGACCATTCCTCAGTTGTCCAACTTTAAAAATGCTAGACCTTCGTTCCAACCATCTCTATGGCCAATTCCCGGTTTCTCTCCCCAATGTTGTGTTCTTGGATTTGTCAAGGAATAATTTCAACTCTTCCATACAAAAAAGCATTGAGAACTTGCCCTATACCACTAGTTTCTTGTCCCTTTCAAGCAACAAATTCAATGGGAATATTCCTGTTTCAATATGCAATGCTACATATCTTCAAGTTTTAGATTTGTCGAACAATTCCTTCAGTGGAATAATTCCCCAGTGCTTGATTAAGATGAGTGAGATGCTAGGAGTGCTAAATCTGGGGAGAAACAACCTCATTGGCTCAATTTCTGATGCATTTCCAAGCAATTGTCGTTTACAAACTCTAGCTCTCAATGAGAACCGACTAGAAGGAGAGTTGCCAAAATCTCTAGCCAATTGCACAGGGTTGAAAGTCTTGCATATTGGGGACAACCACATCGAAGACACCTTCCCTTGTTATTTGAAGAACGGTTTCACTTTGCGTGTTCTTGTTTTGCGATCAAACAAGTTTTATGGGTCGATTGGCTGCCCGGGGCCGAATGCCACTTGGCCGGACCTTCAAATTCTAGATCTAGCTTCCAACAAATTCAGTGGACATCTATCAAAAAGTTCCTTCACAGCATGGAAGACAATGATAGCTGGTGACGATGAAGAACAGACAGAGCTGAATCATCTCCAGTTTGACTTTTATGGATTAGGTCCTTATTATTATTACATAGATACTTTAACGATTGTCAGTAAGCATCTTAAGCTAGAGTTGGTGAGGATCCTAACAATCCTCACTTATATTGACTTTTCATTCAACAATCTCGTTGGGCCAATTCCTGAAGAATTAGGAGCACTCAAATTGTTATATGCTCTAAACTTGTCAAACAATGCCTTCAGTGGCCCAATCCCATCATCTTTGGGAAAGTTGAGCAAACTTGAGTCACTAGACCTGTCAAGAAATGAGCTTACAGGGGAGATCCCTCTGCAACTAGCAGATGGTCTTATTTTTCTGTCAGTCCTCAACCTTTCATTCAACCAACTGTTTGGAAGAATTCCACTGATCAAGCAATTTGCTACATTTTCGGAAACTTCCTATGAAGGGAATCTACGATTATGTGGCTTCCCTTTGAAAGAAAAATGCGAGCCAAAATCTCTACCTCCAACATCTGGAGAAACTTCATCCGACTCTAGGATTGTGATTAATTGGAACCATCTAAGTATTGAATTGGGATACATTTTCGGCTTTGGGATTTTCATTGGGCCGCTTATGTTTTGGAAGAGGTGGAGGATATGGTATTCCAAACAAGTTGATGACATTCTTTTCAAGATCTTTCCCAAACTGTATATTAGAAGGAAAATCCAGCATAGACCAACTCAAAGAAATTGGGGACAGAGACGTTGGGAATAATTTTGAGGAGCAATACAACCAGGTTTATAAAACTTTTTCTTTGTTCCGCTTAGTTTCAATGTAATGCTAAATAAAAATAAAAATAAAAATAAAGATACGATAGATATGCTATTGAATGTCACGACATGTATTACTGTCTTTTATAAATATTTCTTTGTGTTTTATTTTTTTCTCTTATCATTCCAAACGATTGCAAGAATGCAAGACAACTCCAACCAATTTTACCGTATTCTTCAACACTTTTTCCACCCGAATAATTTGGAAAGAACTTTACAAAAATACAACAGTTATGTTCTGTAATATCAACAATGACGAAGAAATAGAACACTAAAATCAAATATTGACCATGACTAACTTAAATGTACTTGGGCTATCTAAAAGAAGAGTATTTTCCTCTCCCCGCTTTTCTCTCTATCCTGACGAATCATCTTCTTCTATCATTGTCAGGACTTATTTCCCTCTATTGAAAGGAGGGGGATAGGAGTTTCGATTCTACCCACTTCCTCTCCTAACCAATGACTAACTTAAATGTACTTGGCCCACGTGATATCGGCCTTGATGAAACTTATCAATAAGAAGTTGACATGTAATTTCATAGCATCACGTCAACAATCTAATTAAAAATAGAAATATTTATAATATTACAGAAAATGTGAAAAACTCAAATAAATAAATATGATATTTTTAAACAAAAGATATAATATATAAAATCAGAAAAACGAAAACCATTTTAAACATTTTAATTTTTAAGTTTATTACTGAGTTTTTCCTTTTTTTTAGTTTTAAATAAATATTTTAAAAAAAATATAGTTACTTAGTTTTAAATTTTAAATTTTAATGTTTTTATTTCTTAGTTATTTGCTGCAATTTTTGGCCTTTCCAATATTAAGTTTTTTTTAATTCATGTGCTAATGAGGTATTTAGTCTTACGTGACATTAATGTCACATTATCTCTATTACGACAAAATTTAACGGGAATTAAATAGTGAATTTAACTGATCTCAAAATCTATAAATCTAAAAAAATAAAAAATAAAAACAATATTTAAAAAATCAAGAAATTTCTTTATCATTGGATGCAAACTCAGGGAATTATTTTACAGGGATGCCTTTATACCAAAAAATTGAAAAAGACGTTGACATCAAAGACTCGGAAGTTGTGAATAAATTATAAATCTGTAGGATCTTTAGTTTTCATTAAAAGCCTTAAAATATTATGCTTTTTCTCATATTGGCATGAAACATTGAAACTTCGTACCATTTAAGGGTCCAATGCTGAGACAGAACGAAATCCTTGCAACCTTGGAAAAATAGAAAAAGTTGAAGAGGCAAACAAAATTAGTTTTGACCAAGATTTATGAAAGCTAAGCTCTATAGCTATAACAAATCGACATCATTTTCTGCGCAGGAGCCACCAAGTTGTGAAGGCAATTTTCTACGCGTCCATGGCTACTCGTAAAGTGTTCATGCAATTGCAAACCGTAAACCCAACGGCGAGGCTTCACATCCATGAACACGGCTACTCAAGTGTACTCACACACTGAAAATTCATCCTATATTAAGGCAGTTCTTTGCTACTTCTGTCCCCAATTCTACACTTTTCTTTCTCTAGAGCTTTCTATTATTTTCACCAACTTTTCATTTCTTTATTGTGTGGGTGTTCTCATTGCAGCCGACAATGAAAATTCCATTCTTTACTTTGCTTTTCTTGATCCCCATAGTCTCTGGTCGGTGTTTGGATGACCAGAAATTCTTGTTGCGCCAATTGCAGAATAGTCTCCAATTCGACCAGGCTTCCTCCACAAAACTGGCGGATTGGAATTCAAGTGTCGATTGCTGTTGGTGGAAAGGTGTGTGTTGTAGCCAGGGACGTGTCATTGGTCTAGACTTGAGCAGTGAATCAATCTCTGCTGGGCTTGACAATTCAAGTACCCTTTTTAAACTTCAGTACCTCCAGAACCTGAATTTGGCATATAACAATTTCACCCATTCTCAGATTCCATCAGAGCTTGAAAGGTTGGCGAATTTGAGATGCTTGAATCTTTCAAATGCTGGCTTCACAGGGCAGATTCCAGTTGCAATTTCGCGCTTAACAAGCTTGGTCGTTCTTGATTTATCTTCCTTTAACTTCTCTGTATTGAAACTTGAGAATCCAACTCTACGCGTGCTGGTTCAAAATCTTTGGGAGCTTAGGGAACTTCATCTTGATGGTGTAAACATGTCAGCACAAAGGAATGAGTGGTGCCAAATTATATCATCTTCATTACCAAATCTTAGAGTGTTGAGTTTGTCAAATTGTCATCTTTCAGACCCTTTTCATTCTTCCTTACTGAAGCTTCAGTCTCTCTCGGTTATTCGCCTGGATTATAACAATTTGTCTACTCCTGTGCCAGAGTTCTTTGCAAAGTTCAAAAATTTGACCTCCTTATCTCTCAGTAATTCTGGGCTGTATGGTACATTTCCAGAAAAGATCTTCCAGGTACCAACACTAGAGATTCTTGATTTGTCTAATAATCCACTACTCCATGGTTCCTTGCCTGATTTTCCTCGTGATAGATCTCTTAGAACCTTGGTGATTAGCAAGACAAACTTTTCAGGGACATTGCCTGATTCTATTGCTAACCTTACTATGTTGTCAAGACTAGATCTTTCAGGCTGCAATTTCCATGGTTCAATTCCACCTTCTCTGCTTTCCCTTCCATCATTGCAGAAACTACAGCTTTCCAACAACCAATTTTCAGGGCAACTGCATTCATTTCCCGACTTCTCTTCTTTGAGAATCGTGGACTTTAGCTCTAATCAACTTCAGGGGAAACTCCCCGTTCTCCCACAATTTGCCACATACTTTAATTTTTCAAGGAACACTTTCAGCGCTGGCATACCAGCTGGTATTGGTAAGTCCCTTAGTTTCGCTTATTACCTGTCTCTTTCTAGCAATAAGTTCCATGGAAAAAACCACAGATTAATATGCAACGCTAAATATCTCAAAGTTTTGGACCTGTTTTATAATTCCTTCAGTGGCATAATTCCCAAATGCTTGATTGAATTGAGTGAGACTCTAGAAGTGCTAAATCTTTGGGAAAAACAACTTCACTGGTACAACTCCAGATATATTTCCAAGCAATTGTGGCCTACAAACTCTCTCTCAATGAAACCCAACTAGAAAGAGGGCTACCGAAATCTGTGGCCAATTGCATGTTATTATACAAAATAAATAATGAAATTTATATCTTTTTATCATTTTAAATTTTTAGAATAAGTGGTGATTTTATATAATATCAGAATAAAAATTTTGAGTTTGAATCCTAACTCTATGTTCAATAATATTTAATTAAATATTTCAGGCTACTTGCCATGTTCCTTGTAGAATATATTTGTGCTGCATCTGCTTGTTCTACGATCTTAACAAATTCCATGTGTCCCTTGGTTGTACAGGCTCTAATGTCAAAGCTACCGAAGAAATAGTGATTGACTTTTCCTACAACAATCTTGAGGGGAGAATCCCCGAAGAAATAGGAGGAATCAATTCCTTAAGAGTTCTCAACTTATCCCATAATGCTCTTACAGGCCAAATCCCACCGTCTCTGGGACTACTGACTCGTCTTACATCACTAGATCTTTCATTTAATCACTTGGTGGGGCAGATTCCACATATGAGATTTTCGGAAACATCCTACGAGGGAAACAAAGGATTATGTGGCTTATCACTGCAAGAAGGATGCGGAGTCTCAGGATCTCGACTTCCAAACCATTCGAATGATGACATTGTGGTTAACTGGAACATCATAGCTCCTGAGTTGGGATTTATTTATGGCTTTGGATTTATCATCTTACCTTATATATTTTCAAAGAGGTGGAGGATATGGTATTCCCGAAAACTTGATGACATTCTTTCAAAAATATTCCCCAAGCTGATTTCTTGAAGAAGAGACGAAGGCATTAGTCTATTTTTTCCTCTGTTTCGATATAATGCAGAATAAAAAAAAAATGTGGTCATGCAATTTGATATGAAGGTTTTCTTGAGGTATTATCTTTGGAATTGCTAATATGTATTATTGAAATACTTCTGTAAGTGATATAGATTTGCTGGTGACTTATGTGATGCAGATGTGATGGTGAAACGAAGCATGCCCCTGTTTTAACGCATTACTCACTATTTCGATTAGGCATTCAACATATAGCAGTAAGGTTTAGCAAATAGCAGGTAAGAAATATTAATGGGGCCATAATAAATTGTCCATCCAACACTTCATTTACAATTAAAACCCAATCTAGGATTTGTCTACTTTTAATAAATGCATTTTACGACTTTGAAATTAACTTTTTCATCATCGAACTTGTTCGCTAATACTTTAGAAAGAATTTTATAAACTCTATTTATAAGGCTAATGGGGCAGTTATCTCTAATATCCATAGACCCTATCTTTTTGGAAATGAGTGCGAAGAATGTAGTGTTTATAAGATTTTTTTCAAATATCATTAGTATGAAAATATTGAAAGACCTACATAAACCCTTAATTACTTCCCAACAAGCTTAGAAGAATCTCATGGTAAAACCAGGTCTAGAGCCTTGACACTAATCATGCCATGGATTACTTTGCACATTTCATGTTCTTTAAAAGGCCAATCTAGTCATCCTAAGTACTGTCGATCTAATGTTGAAAAATTTATAATATCCACTTTTGGTCGTTAGGTGTGTTATTCAGATAGGAGGTGTTAGTAATACTATGTGGTTCTTGATAAGTAGTTGATTAGAGGAAACTGCCCCATCTACCCTCAACGTATCAATAATATTATTCCTCATATGGGAATTAGCTATCCTATGAAAGACTGTTGTATACTTGTCCTCTTCCTTGAGCCATAACGTCCGGTATTCAGGAGATCTCCTCTATTAATATTACTCTTTCAGGTTTTCAGAGAACTTGACTCTTGTGAGTTCTCTTAGATTCAGAGAGTTCTTACCTCCTCCTCACGCTCTAGAACATGTAGCTCATCCAAGAAAGAATTGTTGTTGAATCACATTGTCAAAAACTTGTTCATTCCTTTGTTTCAAATCATGTCTTAGCACTTTTAACTTTCTTACCATGTTGAAGTTTGGATAGCTTTGAAAATTGTAAGACGACCACCAATATTTGACCCTGTCTACAAAACCATAAGATTTAAGTTATATATTCTCAAAGTTAAAATACCTTCAATCTCCTTGGATGCATGCATAATCTAAAATGATGGAGAAGTGATCAAAGCATATTTGAGCTATTCTTTTTTTAATTACATCCTGAAAATGTAACTCCCATTCTGGAGTTAATAAAAACTTATCAATCATTGACTAAGATGAGATTTCTGGATTATTGGACCAAATACTTATAGATATTCCAGTTAATGAAGCATCTATAAACCCTCATTCTAAAATGAAATAAAAAACCTTCCTCATGGCAAGACTTATGTAGGACACATCTAACCATTCACTAAAGAAGCGAGTTACATTAAAGTCATCCCCTATGCAGCTTGTAACTCCCAACCAATATAGCAGTCCTGCCAATTCTCCTCACAATGGCCTTCTCTTTGAATCAATATTCGGGCTATAAAAGAGAAAGTGACTGTGAAATCTTCCACACATTCTTACACCCTTTCTACCACCCTTTTATTGAACATAATTAAGATGCCATTAGTAGGGGTAATAATATGTTACACGACTCAAAATCCAACACGAACACGACACAATAATAGCAGGTTAGTATTTAATCTTAATGGGTTTCGGGTCAAAACAGGTTGACCCGTTATAACACGATTACTTAACGGGTTGATAGCGGGTCAACCTGTTTTAACCCTCTATGATACGTCAAGAAAGTTAAAATTACAAGTATACATTTACATTTAAAAGTAAAATTGTTAGAATCTTAATTTTGATATTTTTCTTGTTTAGATTGTAATTCATACTTATAGTTAGTATTATAAATTTTATAAATATTGTAATTTTAATATTTGTATAAAATTATACTAAGTTTAATTAAGTCAAACGGGTTCATTTCGGACATATTCAACACATTTACATAAATAGGTTGAAATGTATCATACTTTGTCCTGTTAATTTATTTCATAATATTCACTAATGGGTTATAACGAGTTGACACGACACGTTATGTTAACGGGTCGTGTTAGGATTTGAGATTTTGACACAATAAGCTTAACGGGTCGCGTTAGGGTTGACCTATATAATATAATATACATGTCTTGACACGACACGAGCACGACCTGTTGATACGATTTGACACCCCTAGCCACTAGATGCCCCTTTAGATAGCAAGTATGACTAGTGACTACCCTATACGTCGCCCTCTCCATAAACTTCGGACTAGTTTTTTTGTAAGGACTCCCAACTTAGTATCCTGTAAGCAAATAATAGTGAAATAAATTGCTAACTTGGAGCCGTTTATTACGTTAATATGACCCTTTTACATTTCATGATATTATTTTAAGTTTCATAAAACAACCAACTTACCCCTCCCTTAAGACACCTTTGGTTAGAGCTCTTTTCTCCATTATCATCATTCATTGCCTATGTAAACTTCTCTCTCTCTCTCTCTCTCTCTCTCTCTCTCTCTCTCTCTCTCTCTCTCTCTTTTGGCTTTGTATTTACCATGTAGCCTGCTCTTTTTGCATACAGATACAGAATCATTAACCCTAGAAAGGGGGGATGAAAACATAATTTGAACATATAATTGAATGACCCTTTTGATTTATAAGAAATACTCTCCTTGATACCTTATATAAAAACTAGGTGTACTGTTCTATAATATAAGGAAAGAAAGCATGATGGCAGAGTTATGTGTGGATATTCATTCGAGAATCTTATTGAATAGTTGATAAACTCATTGAGCTTCTTGATTAGGGGTATAAGAAACCCGGCCTGGACTTAATGGACCGAACCTGATTGGGGTATGGTCCGATCCAAAACAACTTAGATCGAATAAATTCGGTTCGGTCCCCATCCAGTGATTTTCTCCCTCTAGACTAGACTAGACCGAGTATAATAATAATAATAATAATAATAATAATAATAAGAAATTATTTATATATATCCTTTAATGTATAACTATAATTTATGGTATATTAGTACTAGTATATAATATTTTAATATTAACATATTATAAAAGTTATAATATGAATTATTATATATGTATAACTTTGTAATAGTATTAGTATAGTTAACTTAATATGTTAATATTAAATCACTATAACTTATTAACTACATAGAGTATTAGTAATACGTAATAAGACTAGTATTGCTATTATTTAATATCTATTATTACCAATTTATCACTAACATATAGTATATTAGTAATACTAATAGTATAGTTATAATTAGTTCTATGTATTATTATATTCTTTAATTTATTAGTATAATATATAGTACTAGTATATATTAATATATTAACATATTAACATATTATAGGAGTTATAGTATAAATTATAGTATTTGTATAAATATATAAAATTATGTAAATTAATAATGTAATTTTTATCTAATTTATTATTATTGACTATATAAAATATTTTTTATTGAGTTAATTACATAATCCACATTAATAAATCACTTAATTTTAATTTATTATTTTAAATAAAAACTTATTTATTTATTTTTAGATGAAGAAAAAATATTAAAAAAATTGTTGGACTGAGCAGATCCCCTAGGCTGGACCGGATTGAATTGGACCGGTAATGAATTCGATCCAGTCCAAGGTGAGAAAAATGAGTGATTGAATGACACCGGTCCATCACATCCATTTCGAATCAAACTATTTAGAGCACTCTTATTGACTTATGCAAACGCATATACAAAGTTATATTTGCACAATATAGGCTTAAAATCATCCACATTAAAATATGCATATCCAAATATTTAGATATCTATGAACAGTAACTATGAAAGTTTGAAGAGTTACTATTCAAGTATGAAAAAATATATATATATTTTTTCTCTCATTCCACCTATAAAAAATAGGATTTATAAATATATATATGATTTATATATAAATCATATAAATATATATATTTTATTACGCTTCTCTCTCTGACCAAAATTTAATTCGAAATCATCCTTAAAAAAATAGTCATAAACATATTATCATTTATAATATTCTAAATTTAAGTAAAATATAAAAATTTATTCTACTAAATCACTATTTTAAACATTACCAAACAACACTTCTTGATAAGCTCTTTAACTATTTAAGTATTATTAAATCTTAATCATTTGTATTTTAATTTTTAGATTTAGTAGTATTTTAATTTAAATACTTAGAATTAACTATTTAAGTATTATTAAATCTTAACCATTTGTATTGTAATTTAAAGATTTTGTATTAAGTATTTGTATTTTTATTTAGTTTAAGTATTTTTAAACTATTTTTGAATAATTATTATAGACAACTATCCTTATATATTCTAACTTCTAATTGTAAATACATTGATATATAAGCTACCGTTTGAACAGTGTTAATTTATGTTCGACCTGGACCATACTCGTTCGAACGGTAAGCCTAACCCTTTTGAATGAGAATGTTCTAGATTCTAGTCGTATTTAACAACCGCAAATACTATTAATCCCAAACTCACACCAACACAAACAATAATATCAAGAACAAATAATATACTAACATTGCAAAATAGCATATTTAAACCAAAATGAGAATATAAAAAACGTTTTGGGAAATGAAAAGACAAGGAGATTACCGTATACCCAATGCGATAGAGCTCCTCAAAAAGTAGTAAAAATAACAGATTAATTCGATAATAATTGAGTGAGATGAAAACCAGTAGTATTTTGGGGTTGGATTGAGGGAGAATGGCGCTAGTTCGTGGATATGGTTCTGGTTCGTGAGAGAGTAAGACCCCCGGGGGGGGGGGGGGAGGAGAAGAGGAATGAGATTCTGTTGTGTATTTGCAGAGCATTTACCGTTCGAACGTGAAATTATGAAGCAGAAAAAATTTTCCTCCTAAAGTTTTCCATTCAAACGTATAAATAATACATTCAAACGGTTATTAATACACTTTTGCTTTGCCCCAAAATATAACATAAACATTCGAACGCTTATTAGTAACAGTTCAAACGGTTTGGTAAATGTTTAATAATTTTTTTTTTACACTATACCTTTGAATAAAAGAACAACATTAATATATATAGACATATTAGATGATACTATAGTTTAGTATCATAGTAATATCATATTATAATATATAATCGAGCAGATTATATATTATATTATAGTGAAGTATGTATGAATATATAATATCATACTAATTAAAATTATAAGTAACATATATATAGTATCAATATATTGTCTCTTCTATACAACTAGCATATTATATAGTGTCCTCTAATTGGATTATAACTAAAATATATTATGTTAATATATTAAACTATATATGACATATATATAGTATCATATATAGTGTCATCTAAGTAGACTATAACTATAATATATATGTTAATATATTAGACTATAGATAACATATATATACTATCATATATAGTGTCATCTAATTAGACTATAACCAATATATATAGTATCATTGATATTAGACTATAATATCATATTTATTATAGTATAGTAAAGTAAAATATAAATATAATATATATTATTAACTATATATATCATATAAGTAGTACTATAATATATAGTACTATATGTTATATGTTATATAATATATACTAGTATTAATTATATTAGTACATTACTATATAGATTAATTACAGTTAAATTATATTTATAGCTATTAACTATAGTATATAGTACTAATATATATATTACTACTAATAGTTACTAAATAGTATTAATTACTATATAAATTAGTATTATATATATAATATAATATATTGATATTAAATATAATAAGATATAATATCATATATTATATAATATATAGTATATTCATCTAAGTAGACTATAACTATAATATAATATGTTAATATAGTAGACTATAGATAACATATATATACTATCATATATAGTGTCATCTAATTAGACTATAACTAATATATATAGGATCATTGATATTAGACTATAATATCATATTTATTATATAATAACTAAAATATATTATATATCTTATATTATTGTATCCTTATATATCTTATATTATTATATCCTGGTACATATAGTTTATTATATAATAAATTATTATAATATATTATAATATATTAAATAATGAGATAAAGTATATAAATGTATTGATGTAAACTATTTGAACGTTTTAACTAATCATTTGAACGGTATTGCATATTTAAATTCAAGCCGATGGTCACTTTCATAGACGCCGAATCACTCACTCACGTCGTTTTCTCCTCAATAACCATCCATCTCTGCCATTTAAAGCCCTCGTCACAGCCATAAACAATACCCAGTCAAAGCCTCTTCCTCTAAGCACCTGCATACTCTTTTTCTAATCATTTTATCGTTTAAATTTAGATTTTTAATGGATTATTTATTTAAATTAGGATAAAACAATTTATTCATCAATAATCACCGTAGAATTGCTTAAATTTATTGTAGGAAGGTTTATTTAAGTTTCTATATATTACTTTACTGAAAAATCTATGAAAAATCGAAGGATTACATAGATTTCAATGGCTGAGTCGCTTAGCGTTGTTTCACGCACATATCGTTCGAACGCTTGGTATGACGTTTGAACAGTACGACCCAAATAGATTTCTTTTTTAACCATTTGAATGTTTGGTATAGCGTTTGAATGGTACGACCCAAACAGATTTCTTTTTTAACTGTTCGAACGCTTGGTAGGATGTTCGAACGGTACGAAGCAAACATGTTTTATACCGTTCAAACACTAATTTGAGGATTCGAACGGTATAATTAAATTTGTTATTATTGGTGTTTCGTTATTTTTATTCCATATTATATTTCTATTAAATCTTAACAAGAATATATAGTATATTATATATAAATTAATATGAAAAATTTCTCACATTTGGTTAAATATTGAATTTCTATTAATATTAAATAATGTGATATTATTTTTATAAAATTATGTTGTTCACAATGTCTCACTTTATTAAATTGCTATTCGTATGTAATTTAGTGAATATTTATTTATTATATTTTTATCATTAATGTTGTATTGATAAACTCTTTAATTGTAAATTTCAGGTTGATTAACCATGGCGTCTTCTTCTAGGTCCAGTCGTAAGCGACGCAATCCATCTGAGACTACTATCCGCCGAGTAAGGGAGATGACTGTTTCATTAGAGCGACATGTTATCATTTCTGACTTCTAGAGTCTTGTCTGGGAGGGTCATTCCTTGCCATCAGTCTTCAACGATCGTAGTTGGAGACCTATCTTAGATGAGCGAGAGGAATAATGGGAGACCGTCTCCTATATTGACATTGTTGCTGAGTTCTATAGAGAGCTCAATGGTGCTAGCCCAGATGACAGAGAGGCATGTAGGATCTCTGTCCGAGGAGTTCCAGTTTTATTTTCACCGGACGAACTCGCTAAACATCTCGGTATTCCTAGACTACCAGATGCATATCTGAACGTGGTGCTTAGAGAGTCTGATCCTTCAGCTGAGGCGGAGACAGTTGAGGAAAAGACACCAGTTTATACATATAAGATTGATGCCATAGCTGATTATGAGGTGAGGGATTCGGTTGTTGGTCCAGATGTTCCCTTGTATGACGGGGCGAAGAGCATCAAGCAGGCGTATCTATCTTCTTTCTTCAAAATCCTGAATTTGATAATCGCCAACAATATTGACCCGTGACAGCACAGGACAAAGATTGGCATTGGTCGGATGAAATTTATGATACGGGTCGCTCGTGGCATTCCTATTGACTTGGTGGGGTATATATTCGATAGGATTCGATCAGAGTCTCGGTACATTTCGATAGATGTACTGTCATTCGGGATCCTGATCATCCAATTTCTGCTATATGCTGGTGTCGTGCCTGATGTTACCGAGCGTAAACAGGAGTCGACGGAACTGATCAACAGGACCACTCTCTCACGCAACACGGGACACTCGAGACTGCACCTTCGTGGACATGTTCCATACCTAGTTGATCCTCAGAGAGATGCACAGTCAGGAGATCATAGAGCATCGGCTAATGAGACATCCATAAAGTCCGAGACATCTATACACAACGCTACTTGTGAGGACATGGTCGAGATAGTGCGTGCAGCGATTTGCAGACAGACATCAGCGTTGATTGATGCAGTGCGTATGGAGGTCCGTACTGCTGTGTGAGTTTCGTAGAGAGATTACTGCTAGCATCTCTGAGTTACATACGGAGCTTGATGCCATGTCTGCGACTTAAGTCACCATCTATACTTGACTGATACAGATAGAGGAACGCTTAGCTGCAGTCGAGAAATTGTGCAAAGACTTTGGGATTTAGTACTTTCTATATTTTATTTATTTATTTTTTGTTTTTAGAATAGACAATATTTTATGTTTAGTAAATTCAGTATTTAATTATGAATTAGTATTATTTTATATTTTTTGAATTAATTGTTGATTTATATTATTCCTATTATTTAATTGATAAATGTCTTATAATTACTAGTTAATATAAATATAATTCTATAAAAAAAACATATGAACATCGTTTGAACCCTACAAATTACGTTCGAACAGTACTAATTCACCATTCGAACGGTGAAATTGATACGTTTGAATAGTTGATCAATTTTTTGCTATAATAATTTTATTTAATGCGCCAAATTATACGTTCGAACGGTTAAAAAGTGCTAAAGTGTACGTTCAAACGGTTAAATTTAACCGTTTGAACGTTAAAACATTACATTCCGGTTTCATTATTAGGGACAAAATATTTCATCCCTAACTATACCATTCGAATGCGTTTGAATGGTATACATCTTCCGTCGTTTTGTTGGCACGAAATATGAAATTCGTCCCTAAATCTCACTTTTTGAGACGATTTTTATTTCATTCCAAATTAAAATCGTCCCAAAAAGTCTTTTTTGTTGTAGTGTACATATATATATATATTTATATATGTATATGCATTCTAGTTTATATATATATGTATATATATATGTTAACAAATTAATTAAAATTGGAGTAAAAGAATATTTTATTATTATTTTGTCTCAAATTTGCATGAGTCAATATGGGAGTTTTGCTTGAATGACAAAATAAATGTCTAAAAGGAGTGATTTTGTATATGCATAAGCCAATAAGAATGCTCTAAAGAGAAAATGAAATCATTCGCCTAAAATTCCACGATAGTAGTACTCAAACCATGCACATTAAACTTGGAGTCCATCCATCACACGTTCTCCACAACAACGGCAGTCCTCTATATTGTTCTCCACAAGTTGCATTCCAGACCCTCAAGCACAGTACTGAACTCTCAAGGAGAGCAACAAGTTCTGAATATATATATATATATATATATTTATATATTCATTGAAACTTAAGAAGTTGAAGCCTACAATATGACCAACGGTCAACTAGTTACATACTGACAAACAACTTCTAAATCTCTCAAAAGAGAGAACTATGACTGCCTCCAAAAGGAGGCATTTACTAACTTTCTCTATAATTGAGAAAACTAAACTCCTAACAGACATATGTTCGGGAGACTATTTTTCAAATTAAAATTTTTTTCTATACAAACGAAGAAAATAACAACAACAACAAAACACAATAAAAACCAACAAAACCAACAGCCGGCAGTGGAGGCGCATGTAACACACGCGCCCCTCTAGACATGATAAACAGCAAGGCTGAGTAGCTCGACAGCGTCGGACCCAAACAAACGCTGCTCACAGTGGAAGAGACCTTACCAAAGGCTGGGCGTGTCTGACAACGACCCGCGCGTGTGAGAAACGCGCTGCTTCGTTCAACAAAATCTCCCGGCGACAACAAGATCGGCAGACTGGGGAAGCGGAGACGAGGCGCATGGTGGTCTAAGGCCTCCATAGCTACTCCAACCTGCAATCACTGACTCCCAAAACCCAACACCCGAAAACTGCCCTCAAAATGAAAAACCAGTGGCCGGAAAAATGAAACCCAACACCGCTCCGCCCTCCCCCCTGGAGCAACAGACGGTGAAGAAGCTTTCAGAATGAAAGAAGAGTCTCGAGAGAGAAGAGGGAGAAGCTGGATATATATATTAGAACTGACATATAACTAGTTTGTAAATTTTTTATATAATTTTTGTTAATCATATACTGTTAGTAATTGAGAAAATATGTCTTATTTTTTACACACCCGACTCATTACTTATGCAGAAAGCTATATTAGAGATTTCAGTACTATTAGCATTGTGCTAATTAACACATCGACTTCTATATGATAGAATTTTTAGTGTTTATCATAAACCGGACTAGCTCAAGCGTTAGGCCATAAGGTCTCATCTTGTGTAAGGCTTCCAAAATTAAAAATAATTTTTTTTTAATAATGTTTTTAAAAAAATATATAAAAACCATTTTATTAAGTAATTTTTTATATTTTTCAATGTATTGTAATGGTAAAGATTTTTATGTTTTTTTATTTCTATATCTTCCTCTTAACTAAGTTTAAACTCTTGTACACTCCTTGTGTACTTAGGATATATATATTCTCATTAATAAAAATTTTTATTTATAAAAAAAAAATGTGGAAGGTCCCATGATGCTAAAATTTCATATTTAATTTAGTAAATAATTTATATTTTTAAATAATTTATTTATGATCTTGCTAAATTGAGATACAAAATTTATAATGAGGCCTTATTTTAAATTATTGTATTAAATATAAAGTCAATAATTTTTATTTAAAAATTTTAAATAAAGACTCATTTTTTGAAAATTTTAAAAAATATTTGATATAATAATTTATATTTTATTATATTATAATTAAAATTTATTCACTTAAATCTCGCCTTAGGTTTCAATTTGTATTGAGCCGCACTAATCATAAATTTTATTATTTTCATCACGTGTTGTGATATATTTGCTTCTTTTTATGGGCGTAATATTCTTTAGAATTAAATAATGATTAAAACTGAGAATTTGATTAAATTATAAATTTATTTTTAATCGTTTTTTTTTCTTGGTTCTAAACTCTTCGGGTCAGTGTGAAATGGATGTTCAGATTCTTTTAAAGGTAAAAGAAACAAGATGTAATTCATGAGATTGAGACCCTATGGGGGAACACCCACTTGCCCCCGATCAAAGAAATTAAAGGCAGACATATATTGACATTTCTCGAGTTCAGTCGCCTGATCGGAATGGGCTAAAATAAGTCTTTGGGTATGCCATTTGTCGTGTTTGAAGTACTGTTGCCATGACTCATGGCCTTATATTTACGCAAAAATTTTGCAAAAGACCAAAGCATGAACTACACTTTTTACGTGATGCGTGAAAAATAAGTTGGGCATTTATATTAAAAATAATGAATAAAATTTGAATTGAATTAAAAATAAGTTGCGTTGATGCATGTCTATTTCCACACCTTTTGCAAAGTCTTTATTTCTCATTTTGGACTGATTAATTTAGAATCTATTTATTAACAAGCCAAACATATTACTAGCTTATGTGAAAGTCCGTAACTAATTCAGGTAATAGTACTGAAAAAATTGAATCGATTACAACATTCCTCTGAAAATCTCTAGCTAGATATTGATCTCTTGATGATCTTGATGATGGGTTTTGTCCAATTATTGCTATTGAAAAATTGCAATGATGAAGAACAAGCACATAAGTAGAAAAGGAGAAAAAGAAATGTGAAGAAATTAGAAAGGGATCGAGAAGTGACCATGCCTTAAGCCTAAAAAAGAGAGTAAAAAAGAGGTCAAACTGATTTTAAAACTTCAATTCTTTGAAGTAAATAAAAAGAAACCAAAGTCCCCCAATTGTAAACTCAAAACATTTAGGTAGAAGTTAGCGTGTAAACTGAATGTTAGGCTTTAGCGATGAGAAAAGTGTGTCACTATATATCATCAGCGGTCGGCATTCAATCAAATGTTCCAACTAGTTCATTCACAGTGATCAAAACGGGCATGTGAGTGGACGATTATATTAAAATTAAAGAAAAATGATAATTAGACCGATCAATCTTGTCGAGGATTTGTACTAATTATTTTTCAATAATTAATCAAATATATATGTTTTTAATAAATTTATAATTTTATTTAAGAGAATTTTAAAAATATTAAAAAAAAATTACACTATCCATATAAACCCTTTGTGGGGACAAAGGGTTTCTTGATACACGTCCGTAGCGTCCTAAAATTAAAGAGGCAATTGATGAAAATATATGATCGTAAATAAATCTTCATGTGGTTATATTGAAGAGTAATATATATAAGAGGCCGTATATATGAGTTTTACTAGCGCCAAGGCTTCGTAAACTAATAAAGTAGTAATATTAAGACTTATTAATTCATGTAACTCTTATTAAAAGTTATTTATATTATTTAAATCGTAAAACTTAAATTTTAAAATTTTATCTTTTAAAGTACTACGCCCACGTGTCGGTATCATTTATACCAAATTTTGAAAGTTGTTCACACCAAAATTGGTTATAAATTTTGAATTTTCTTATATTCATATAATCACAATCCAAGGAGAAATTCTATAAACGTGGACTGATCATTAGCTAATTTCCATGCATATAGCCAGCAGTGCTACAATATATATGAACTGCAAATATTACTACAATAATATGCTATATCCCTCGAAAGTAATACTCTGATCAACAGCTAGCCCGGCCCATATTAATATATATAGCATGCAGCGACTCATTTTCTGCAGAACAGCAGATGGATTTCTTTCTTACACCACAGATTATAACACGCAGTACGTACCCCACCCACCCACCCACCCACAGGGACAAGAAAGACAGTGACAGACAGAGAGAAACCAGACCAAATCTAGTATTTCACGTAAGGGTCCAAACAAACGGTTTCCTCGGACTGAAAGTAAGAATTCGGCAATGGTAACGGTGGTGATGACGGCTGAACTTGTTCAACTAAACTGTTTTCTGCATAAAAGTTGTGCTGATGATGATCATCATGAGAAGGAAAGGAAGATGCAAGAAAGCAAGATGGGTCCTCGTCCACAAAGTTGATCATGGTTTGGTGAAACCAAATTTGTGCTTTTAGGAACTTCACGTAATGAATGGCTTCTTCTAACATGGACACTGTGTCCATCTTACTCCCACCGGGAACTAAGCTCTGTAGGATTTTGAACCGGTCACTGATCCGGTGCCTTCTCTCTCTAGCAGCCACGCTTTGAGGGTCAGTCGAGAGCTTAACTCCCTTGTTTTTCTTCCCACCTTTGATCTTCTTCTCCTTGCTGCTGTTTGGCGCGGAAGAAAACTCAGAGGAGCTAGGGTTTGCAGTGGAAAAGTAGTCCATATATAAGCAGAAATAAGTTGAGAAGGAAGAATTAACACTTATATCAAACTCTCAGAGTCTTTTTCTAAATTGTGACTGAGAAGTGGTTTTCCGTGGGACATATTTATAGGGAGAGCACATCACAACACAAGGGAATGTTGATTTGATGTGTTGAATGAATGGATGAGATTTCGTCATGTGAGTCAGCCAATCTTTGGCCAGGATACGGGTGTCTAACCGTAGGGTCCTAGCACAGCAGGGGCCTCGGCCTTTAGCATACGCAAAGGTTTTTGCTTTGGCTTGTTAAAGCCATAAAGGCATGTTTGCTTAGCTTTAATGGACTTGGATCGTCTACAAAAATTTGTGACCAAATAGGGACCCCTACGACTGGAATGAGGAATCAGTGTTCTTTTAATGTTGGATTCAATTTGTTCTTTATGTGGGTCAGAGCATGAGTGAAAGAAGAAGGATCAAGAGGGGGTCCTTCCTCTGAAATCGAAGCGGATTTATAATTATTATAACAAGTGTGCCTAAAATCAAAAGACCAAGTCGTTGCGGGTCTTTTTAAGTGTGTACGGTTTCAAGCTGCTTTTTTTAAAAAAAAAAAACTTGGGTTGCACTGTTTGCTGAAAGAGATCGATCGATGAGTATTTGTGTTCCGGTTGCATCTTTTTAAGAGGAAAAGAAATTAAAGAGGTTACTAATATGTCTCCCCCAGCTCTTCTTTTAAAGGGTTTTTTGGATCAAAGTTGTTTAATTCCACTGTTGCTAAATTCAAGCTAGATCCACTACAAAGTATAGCTGAAAAACCCCACTCTTTAAAGAAAACAAAGGTATGCTTTGTCTTTTTGTCGGAGAATAAAAACACAGCGGAATTTAAAAAAGAATCGATAAACGGGAGTTAACAGTTGCAATACCATGGTTTCGTCGGCTTAAAAAAATGGTCTGTGTTAAGGCTGCTGATCACGAGGGACGTGTCATCCTCGCATCCGCAGTGAATGGAATACAACACTAGTTCCCTCTTTTCCGATTAAAATAAACTTGAGCTCTTGTCAGCATGGAAAAGTTAAAACTGGAGAACACATATATAAATTAATGGAGTCTATGATATTTATTATTACTGGCATAGATATATATTTTTTTAAAGGAAAACTTTCCATTGCAAATTAACTAGATATTTTAAATAGTGTTGAAAAAAGCAATATAATTAATAAATATGATAAGATTTTGTTATATATATATTTATTACTCCTTAATTTACTTAAAATTCACAAATCTTGAATCAAACCTCAAAAGATTAACGTCCAAGATATGAACAATACAAGCCGGAGCTCAGGCAGAGTACTCACGAAGGATGTGTTGAAGGTGATTGTCGTGTCCTAAATAGCCATACATGGGTTAATATGGAGACTAATTTAGAAGATGACAATCGAGAAATATAGAGAGTTGACTCGACATTTTGTTCAATATTCCGTTCAAGTAAAGTCTGCTCGACATTTTAAAAATTAGAATTTTTAGTGTCATTTTATTATAAATATGTTATATTTGATTTATTTTATCCGATTTTTAGCATATTTTAAGAAATAATATTATCAATTAATTACATATTGTATAAGAGAGTAAAAAATCCTAAAGAGAGTTAAGATTGAGTGATAGTAATCTTTACTAATTAATAAAATTTCTGTAGATCTATAAACCTAAATAATTTACTGAATCATATATTGTGCAATATTTTGATCATATATTTTCTTTCATTCTTCCCGTATTTACTTTTACTTTAACATCATCGTTTTAATCTCACAATAATACAAACAGAAAGAAAGGCCAAAAGTTTTGGTAGAGTGGCGCATTCAAGTTAATTGTGAACCGAAACGTACAAGAAGTCAATGATTTGGCTCCTTTCAACAAATTTGAAGGAAATTGGCCAAATACACATATATAACTTGGCAGGTGGAGAAAATTGATTTAACTGGAAGCCATATATATAATATATATACGTATGTGTGTGTGTTGATTGGGAGGCCATGTATGAATAGCATGAAACATGTTGTGAACGGGGAGATTGTGGTTCGTTCCAATACAAACATTATAGTACTTCCACATTGTTTCATTTAATTCAGCAACATAAACGATGAAAATAGAAATTTGCTGGAAAGAAAGAGTGAAAGCTGGGAAAAATAAAAATAGAAAACAGTAGTACTTAAGATAGGGATCGGAAAAGACGGAGAGACAAGTGCAAAGCAAAGAGCACATGCAGCTCCGGTTTTCCCGTTGGGAGTGGGTAGAAACTTCATTATTTTTACTTGTTTCAGATGAAAATCACCTGCTTTCCCTGTCTTCTCAAATCTAGCTTCATCAACCACCAATGTTGCCACATCAGTCTCTGATAAAATATATATATATATATCAAAACATTAACCAAATATATATATATCTGTACACATTAATGATCACATCAGTCGCAAGCATTTTCAAGTGCATATGATGGCAATGGTAGAAGACTTCTACAGTGAATAAAAGATCAGTTCCATTAGGGCTTTTTGACAAGACCATTTAACAAAACATATCAAAAGAAGATACTAACAAAAACAAAAACAAAAAAAAAAAACATAGATCGAACATGAGGTCGTCAGCAGTACTGCTACTGGGTCGACACGATTCACAGGATCAATTCCTAGACCAGTAGCTAAGGCTATATTTAAGTTTGGATGAAAAAATTCATCATCATTTCTGAATCGTAGGTAATAATGAAATATATATATATATATATATATATTTAAAGAAAGATTTCAATTTATTAAAAAAAATATAATTGTGACCTGAAAAATATAAAAAAAATTTACATTGTATACTAAATTATTCAACTATTTAGAGCATCTTCGTACACAAATTTCTTTATGACGAACAATGTCCTAACTTCTATAATACTCTTTCAACTAATAAAATTTTCAAAGAATTTAATATCAGTTTGTATGGAGTATGATATTTTGTAAATAGAGATAAACAACTCTCACTTTTCAAAAATGAGAGAGAATCAATAACACCATCTTTTAAAAGATGAGAAAAAATCAACATCACTATCATCAAACAAAAGAACGAGATAGCCTAAGGAAATTATTTTTTCTTTTTTATAATTAACTAATTCAAACAACCATACAAACAAACACGAAATGAAAAAAGAAGATAAAAACTGAAAACACAAAAAACATTAAGGCCTAGTTTATTTTGAGAGACCAAATCAAAAAATTTCAAACTCTTATCAAATTCATTATTACACTTTTTCAGATTTGCATACAAAATATAATAAAAAATTCAACTTTTTCAAATTTCAAAACTATTTTTTCAAATCCCAAAACAAAATTAATATTAAAAAAATATATTACAACAATATTTTATTCTTTTTTTTTAACTTTTATTGCATCTCATCTCTAAATCAAACCAAGCCTAAAATGCAAAGCAAGACATAGCAGTAATAGCACATGCAGAACATGCACCACGTTAAGAGTGTCTGGACAAGAGATCTTGAAACCACCAAAATTATGGAGCCCAAAAATGCCACACGTGGCGAGAGCATTATCCTCTGTGAGGAGGCGTGTGAATTATACGCGTGCAAGACGACTCGTGCATGTGGAGCACACACCGCTCTTTATGGTGAAACCTTCGATCAGCTCGTAGATTAGCACCTAACGAAACCCTAGATGGAGCGTATGGTTGACGTTGGTCACTAAAAAACACCAAACTCCACTACCTCGTATTTAAAATGAAAAACCAATACAAAAAAAAAACAACCCAAAATAGACAATTGAAATGAAAGGGCGGGAGGAGGGAGTGAGGAAGGAAGAGAGGAAGGGAGGAGCCTAAACTCTCTTCCCACTACTGATATATCTCTTTGGCGCACGAGAGAGATACAATTAAGAAATTGCCTATGAAATCGTTGGAGAGTTTGCCTTTTTGTACTTTGAAATTAAAACGATGAATTCGCAAAGCGATATTTATTTGTTGGCGGCCTAAAAAAAGAAGAAAATCCAGTTTTCTGGTAATGAAATCATTTTAAATAATAATAATATAGTATCAATGAATAATTTATAAATAATAAACTTATAAATAATAGTAACGTACGTAATATGAAAACAATTCAATTACCAGACTGCCTAGACATAGGTGGTTATTCTTAAGCCCGTTTTGATATAGAAATCTCATCTCATTTTATCTTATTTTAATTAATAATAATAATCTTATTATTCACAAATCATTTTAATTCATTTAATCTATTTTACTACCTCAACAGGCCCAGTGTGTAACATAGGTATATACCATGACAAACTCGTTGAGTCCATATGCATGCATGTGTAAAAGTGATTTGGAGGAACTTCACGTGTACAACATGTGTACACGTGTTGTACACATGTTTATATATATTTATATATATATATATATATATGTATATATGGTATATATAGAAGACAAACATGTTCTTCAACCCTAGTATTTTAGGTGCATATTATATAGAGGTGATAGTTTATTTATTTATGATTTTAGCAATTATTGGGTGACAAAAATGTTACAAACGATCTATAGCCCAATTACACTAGTTGTGAAACTTCCTCCCAAAAAGAATTAGGCCTCTAGCATTGGGATGGGATATCCCACCTCTAAAATGCAAGGGAAGGGTCTGGGGGTGAGAACCTCACCTCTCGGTGGAGAAGGGGCTATCTTGCACTGTATGGCACTACAAGAAATTTGAGTTTTTACCACCAATTTCTTTTTTCGCGATATACGTTCATGACAAAAAGTCTTATTGGGACCAAAAATGCTTGTGGCTATAAAATTCTACTTGTTGCCACAATTTTTTTGTGGTGGATAAAAAGTGGTAAGAAAAAATAATTTGTCACGAGAAAAGAAGCTATTGCCACAAGATTAATTTTTGCTACAACCATTATCACTTTTTATCACAAATTCTTTTCCCACGATATGAGCTCATGAAGAATACTTCTTATTGTGACAAATTTCATCCGTGTAAAAAGTTATTTAATTTTGCCATGACTTCACATCCGGATAAAACAACCATTTGCAACGAGTTGAAGTTGCGACAAATACAACTAACCTTTAAACTTACTTTTTGCATTGACGTCTTCTCATGGCAAATAAGTATTCTACATTACTACACATTTTATTTTAGTTTTTAATAATAATATAATTATAAAATATTATTTTAATTTTATCACTTATTTAATAATAAAAGATAACTACTTTTATAAATTAAAGTTAATTTTTTATGATATGATATTGATATTTTAAATTATTTATTTTAATTAGTTTAATTTAATATTTAATGATTACCGTTGGATTAGACTTGAAGATGTAAGGGTTGACATTAAAAATAAAAACCCTAAACACCCAAACCAACCCTCCCCTTCTCTCTCTCGAGCCCCGTATCCCCCCCTCCCATCTCTCTCTCTCTCTTTTGGTTCTAGGGTTCTCACGCCGGCCAAATCGCTGTATAATCTTCTTCTTCTTCTTCTACACACGCCGGCCACACCCACGCACGACAGCATACCCTTCCTCTCCTTTCTCTTCCCATGATTTTCCTCCTCCCTTAGCCAAGTATCATCCACCGCACATGAGCTCAACGATGCCGTCTCAGGTGAGAATACTTCTCTCTCCCTCTCCGTCGCCTCTCTCCTGTACTAACTCTCTCTATCTCTCTCTCACTCGCTCTCTGTCTCCGTCTGTCTTTATGTTTAGGGTTTCAGCGATTTAGGTAAGATAATAGAGGTGTTACCGCTACACACAGCCGCCTGAGACGCCTCTATTGAGCCTCCAGGTAAGCTCCACAATTTTCCTCTGATTTTTTACTATTTGGGATGATCCATTTTTGTTTCAGTGTTTGGGCTTTGTTCATGCTTATTCCAATTTGTAAAAATTTTTGGTTTCCTTGCACCGGGTTGATTAGTTTAGTGCCTTATTGAAACAGTTTAACGAAATTAATTTCTGTTTTAATTTAAACATTTGTAGACAATGTTTAGTTTCAAATGTGTCTTTCCAATAATTTGGATAATCTGAATTGTCTAAAACCCTAGCAAAAGTTTTAAATGCATATTGATCTTAGTTGTCGAAAACTCTTATGTATCCTCATGTGATTCTAAGTATTTTCTTCTCTAACAGTATTATATTTTCCTTTTAACATAACTAATAAGGGAGACGCTGGGGACCGGTCCGGCTGTCCCCAGCGTCTAAAGCAGCCCAACATTGCAAAGGACTTGGGTGAGAGATATGCCTACACTTGAATGGCTTTGGGTGAGAGATCTGCCTACTTGTAAATTTAAAATAACATTACTACATTTCACGTTCATTTTTTCTGGTTCTAAATAGCATAACAATGTTAGTTTCATTACTTTTATAGTCATAGTTTTCCATGATTGTTTTAAAAGAAGGATGGAAGAACTGTTGGGAAAAGCACATGAGTGCCTTAAGGTATGTTACACATGTAAGTATTTGGTTAAAATTGGCTGCTTTTTATATGAGTTTTTTGAGCCCATATTTGGACTCATTGGCACAAAATTTCACAAGTAGAGTGAAAGAATCGTTCTCAAGAACTCCTATCATTGATCCATTTTTATGCTTACCTATCATCAAAAGACTCGAGAAGCAGGCACCAATTATTGAAAATCTCCCTTCATTTCCATGCATGTCATTAATTTGTTATTTGAATGATATTTTGATAGTTGCTTTCACTTTTGTGGTGTCAAGGATTTTGATTTGGAAGGCCTTAACAAACAATTTATGAAGGTTTGGATCCCGAAAAGCTACTTGGATGTTGCGCCTCGATAAAGGTATGGAAATTTCAGTTATTGTACAGATTTGGATGGTGGATTTTTCTCTAAATTCAGTTACAATGATATTGTTTTGTTTCAACATGATGGAACAAAGTTGATTATATTTAGATGGAAAGTACATAGAAGGAATCATGTGTACTGTATCTCCCAATTATGTATATATAATATGATGCATTAGCTATATGATTTTAAGTGCTAGGTTCATGGTGTTGCCAGCTGGGTTATAGCTGTATGATGCATTAGCTATTATAAAGTGCTAATTCGTATAATAATACAATTATTATGAGGAGTACTATATTATATATATATATCAATATGATTTTATTCATTAACGGGTATTCATGACTGGTAAATGAAAATTGGATAGTGACAGATTTTTCATGAGGTTGTATGTCATGGTAGATATTTTTCTGGGCATAAAGAAAAAAGATGTTTTTTGATGATGTATTACTTTTTGGTTGGATTAAAAGAAGGTTCTTGGGGTGTTCAACTTAAACTACCAATTATATTTTGAATAAATTTCATTGCATAGGAAGGCTTTGCTTTTGATCATGCAAGCCTTCTCCGCAGTATAAAAAGAAATTAATACTTATATATTTACAAGTCATTTTGATATGATAAGATTTGATTTGTAAGATAACTTAATTTTTAATATAAAACCCAAATAGGCCGCATCGGATTCTTGGGGAATTTCTGTTAGCTTCATCAGCATAATTTTGCTACCAATCGTTGGAAATGCTGCAGAACATGCTAGATCGATCATCTTCGCATTCAATAACAAGTTGGTATGAAATATACAAGATTTATTTCTACCTATATTGCCCTTATTTTTAGAAAAAAATTATGCTAATTTGATTTTTTTTAAAGTATATTTGAGAATTCTGGATACCATGCAGGACATATCTCTGGGTGTGGCTCTGGGATCTGCAACTCAAATTTCCATGTTTGTGGTAAGATTTCCTTTTACTAGATATATATACCAAAACCCACCAAATAAATATTAATAAAACAAACAAATAAATAAATGCTTCACCAAATTTATTACCCAAATAATTAACAAATCCATTAATTTATCTATCCATTTTTTTTAGGTTCCTCTAAGCGTAATTGTTGCTTGGATAATGGGAATCTGCATGGATCTTGATTTCAGTCTCCTTGAAACTGGTTCTCTTGCTTTTTCGATCATTGTCAAGCCTTCACTTTACAGGTCTTTCTTGTTATTTATTTATCAATTCTCTATATAGATGTGATCTTTAATCGCCTGTTAAGTGGGCATGAAGTTTTTAACGTTAATAACATTACTAACACATGATATATGAAAGGATAGTTAGCGACAAGCCAAAGCCCGATAGGAATTGGGCTCGAAGCCCATGGTCCAAACCCGGAAGCACGTGTCTGGGTCAACTGGAGATACAGAAATCAAAGACAACTCGAATCACAAACCACCACGACTAAAGAAGAAGAGAACAAGGCAATTTCGATCATACGCTAATGTCAGAAACGAGATTGTGTTTACTAACGCAATTTACGGACCCATCTCACATTAGAGTCACACTCGCATTTATGGATGACCGGACTATCGTTATTCTGACAGATTTCCTCTCTTAAATGCACAAATACTATGAACACACCGCATTAATTACTGAACTGGATAAAGATAAGGCCGCATTTAATGTTCCCCTTCAGAAGAATCTAATTAAGCATTGATCGAAGGAAAAATTTGATTCAAAGGATGTACAGGCAGGATTAGATTTTTCCTTCCTTGGGATGACGGTTGAATGATGTCCCAACTAGCAGATCTTTTTCCCCAAACCGCCTCCTAGGAAAATGCACAAGTGACTACCTATAAATAGGACTTGATAAAATCCGAAAAAAGGTACATTCTAACATTTCTTTCTACAAACTTCACAATTCATATTCCCTATACTAACTTAATCATCGGAGTGATCTCGGACCTCGATCATCCTTCTTCTTACATTTACAGGTCTCGGTTGATTGGGAATTGGAAAGGTTAAACTGCAAAATACGTTCTTAACAATATATATATGATGTTGGCCTATATATGCCATTATTGTACTTTTCAAGATGGAACTTCTCATTACATGTAAGGAGTCGTACTTTTTCTATGCTACCTTGTCATTGGTGCTTGCTTTATTGTCGATAACATCCCCATGAGTAAGTTCATGCCTATGTACCCATGCAGAAGCAACTTCCTAACTTCTTGTCATCATTAGGATTAAATTCATCTACATTGATCATTAGTTCTTAATTCAGTAGTAATTATAATGAGTACTACTAGTACATCTACAAAAGAATTATCAAAAAGTAATCTCATAAATTGATATATCTTTATTTGATTTATTAGATCTATTTTATAAGAAGAATAATTTTTTAATCTGATAAATCACATCAAGCCATCAGTTTGTATGATAGTTCTTGTATAATTTCTTTGTAACTATAGTATTTTTCCATTATAACATGATTAACACTTGTCACTTTTATTCTAATTTCCTATTCAAGTTAGATATTCCATGTTGTAGTGAGAGATACACCATAATAAATTGTTTTTGTGGGACCTACTTAATTTATCTGGAGATCCTATCCAAACAATATCAAAAGTTGTATAATGATTCACCTTATATAGTGCTTCTATCTACGATGTGATCTATACAATAAGGCTTTATTTCTAAATTCTAGTTCATAAATGGTGGTGGCAAATGCCAAGCAGCAGTGCCTTCTCTTAATTTACCACACACCCACCTCTCTTCTTTTTTGTTTTCAAAATTTTAAGTTTCTATCATTTTGCATATTTTATTTAAGCTGATTATCGACTCTGCTTTTGTTTTTATTCTAGCTCATGCTTTTGTGTTATATCTGTTTCTTCTATTTTACAGGATGTCCCTCACTCTATTTTATTTTTCTGCTTTGATGTTTTGCAGCCTATATTTTATTATGTCTCTAACATACATGTTTTTGTTTTTCTATTAAATTCTGGTTTGAAATGATAATTAAGCAAGTTGAATGCTCTTAACTAGTGCTTGCACACTTGGGCTTATATTATTGTAGCTTGTAATGCATACAGTAAGAGTATATTATGCTCAGGATCTATACTAAATAGTTCATTATTATTGCTTTTATCATAGGATACTGCTAGCATTTTTACTGGTATATTGATGGTTGTGTTAGCTACTTGGTTTGTAAAAGAACGTTCCCTACCAATAACCCAGTTATGGAGTATAAAATTGCAAAGTGTCTTGAGCATATGTTGAAGAGACCAACTATTATTTATTCTTATGTATATAGGGTTCAGAGCTGATTGATTTGTGGTTTATATATATAGGCTCATATGTTACCATCATTGTCAATGCAGTGTTCTTTGGGTAGAAACTTAAAGACAACAATCGTGCTTGCTTAATTATCATTTCAAACCAGAATTTAATAGAAGAAAAAAAGAAAGAATGCATGTTAGACTCATAGGTTCAGCTTTTGGTGAAGGGGAGTATACTCCATTTTGTGTTTTTCTGATAGATCTTTATTGGTAAATTCATCAGACTATCTATCAATTGATGACTAATATGTTTACTCGTTTTGCATTCAGGTCCTGGCAAGGATGAGACAAGGAGTAATATATAGCTGTGGGGGCTGTTAAGGAAGTCTGTTTATACCCATAAGGCATGCATGGTCCTACTACCAACCCAGAGACATTTTTTCATGTCTAAGTACTAACATTTCAAGATCTATATGTTTAAATGATATGTCAATGTATGATCAAGTACCTTAAATTAATGAATTATAATTTATAGCAGTAATATGGATGACTCTATTTTGTTTGTTAACGTGGAATAGTTGATCAATGTGTTTAATCTTCATATTGATATCAATTCTGTTTGTTAGGAAATTGCCTTGGAGTAAGATATATGAAATTATGAATGATTATTTGCATATATTCGTGTGTCAAAATATATGTTGTACTTGAGTTCTCATTGAGAGTTTCTCTTATAAACATGTTGACATAATTTTAGTTATTGATTTGAAATTGTTATTAGTATCAATTTGAATCTCCAAGTTTTATATATAATTTTTTAGCTTATATTATGAAGTTGTTTTATGATTTTTACAATTAATTAATTTTTTTTTTGAAATCTTTTAGTATTTGCCGTGAACACAACTCGTGGAAATTACTTTTGCCCACAAAAGGCTACTTTTTGCTATGAAACTTCCCCGCGGGCATATAGAAGTGCATACGATCAGACTTGGTGATAAAAGAGAACACGGTGCTAAATGTTTTTTTACCATGATCTGTCTCATAGTGCAAACTTATTAGCCACGACAAAATTTTGTAGAAAATGGATAATAGCCACAAGGTTATAACATTTTTAAATTTTATTTCCATGAGCAAAATTGGCTATTACCACGAAAAATGTTGTGGAAAAAAACACTCTATTTGCCATGGAAGTATATGGCCGGTGACAAATGCTCTTTTACCGCGAGTTATATGCCATGGACATCCCACGAGTCAAATTGGTGGGAAAAACACTTTATCCACGAAAATCCTAATTTTAACCTTAAGAACCTTCTTGGTAAAAAGTCGAAAATCTTATAGTGTGGTGTAGGAAACACCGCCACTTACAATATAGATGCAACGAGTAATACAATAGTTAGTTAGAAACCACTTCTTATGATTATCTATAAACTTAACTGAGATGCTATTATTGATAAGACTCGATGCAAGATTGGAATATGTATTATTGCTAGAGATTGGGAAGGGAAGGTTATAGTTTACGAGCTGAATCATTTGAAGCACTTCAAGCAACTATATTTGGACTAGAGTTAGATATGAGTAAAGTGATTCTTGAGTGATTCCATTCAGGTTAGGAAAGCCATTAAAAAAATAAAAATGTTATTTGTACCCAACTCATATACCTTTTGCATTTAGGCCATAAAAAATAGGACCCATTTTTATGCATTAGATCTAATTATTCATATTTTTTAAAAAATAGGACCCATTTCAGGTTTAAGGCTGCCGGGGCTTTGTCAGAGGTCGCCGTAGGTCGCCGTCGCAGGGGTGGAGTCGCCGGATCCAGCCAGTCCCGATGGTACCGGCGGTGTCGCCCACTGCCGCCTCCGGCAGCTCCGTTCGGCTGAGGGCCGAATCTCCCTAAAATTCATCTTCATTTTATTTTTTTATTATGTTTTTTATTATATTTTTATATTTTTATTGTATTTTTCATTGTATTTTCTTCATTTTATTTTTTATTATATTTTTTATTGTATTTTTTATTATATTATTTATTATATTATTATGTTTATTGTCAAAAAGCAACCCAATTATTATTTTACTGTTTTTGATGCTGGGGACAGTCCGATCGATTCCCAATGTCACTCAAGAAAATATTAAGGAATTATCACAAATAGGAAGTGAGTCGTGTTAGAAGGGATACAAATGTTATTGTCCATGTTTGCCATTGGCAAAAAAATCTTTAACCATCCAAGAGGCAATTTTTACCTGGCCTGAGGAGCATTCAGGCATTCCATCCTTGTTATAAAGGAGTGATCAATAAAATTGATTTTCTTTAATTTAATTTAATTTTTATTTAATGTGAAATTAAATAATTTATAAATAAAATATTTATAAATTAATATAAATAAAATATAAATATAAATGATTATTAAAATAAATATATTTCGAAAAAAGAATAATATTTTTGATAATTGAAAGGTCTCAAATTGACACGGGCTCCACGTTGTCTTAGGAATTGATCATTCTTGTGCGTGGGTTTGAATTTCTGCCCAAACTCAGTTTTGGGTTTATGTGTTGTTATACTCGTGAGTTTGTTTTAGATGGAAAATTATTCTCAATCTCTCTCTCTCTCCTTCACGATCAGTAAAATTGGGAAGAAATCAATAACCAAAATAAAAAATTATTGCAGCCCCTATTGTACAATTACTCAAAGGGAAAACTTGGTGATGGTCTGACCAACCGATCTCCATTAAAAAATAGTCGTCGGCAGCTCCGGCCACTGGTAGAAGCAAACCTATTTCAGATTTAAGGTTGTCGGGGGAATGTAGGAAGTTACCGAGAGTCGCCGTTGTAGGGATGAGGTCGCTAGAGGAAAGCGGTTCCAATAACATGGGCGGTGACGCCACCGGTGGCCGGCGGAGGCTCCATTGGTCTGAGGGCCGAACGCTCCTTAAGATTCATCTTTATTTTATTTTTTTATTGTATTTTCTTCATTTTATTTTTTATTGCGTTTTTTTCATTTTATTATATTTTTTATTGTATTTTATAGGGGCTGTTTTTGTAGGGGGTTCAGTTCAACCGACTTCCAACTTCTCTCTTATTCAAATCTATTTAGGTTACGTTGGGATGTTAAGAAATTTTGAAAATATTTGAGAATATCTGTGAATAGTATTAGTAGAGAGTGAAAGAGTTTTGTGGGTCCCATTGAAAATATTTTAAATTGTTTGGATGTGTAAAATATTTTGAAAGTATTTTAAATATATAATATTATAAAAACTGTGGATCCCATTAATAGATGATATTTTAAAATATTAATATTTTATTCCAAAATTTTTTTAAAAAAAAAGTTTGGATGAATCCTGTTGGAAGTCACTGTAGCCAAAGCTGTGCAAGTGCGCATGGGAGGTGGGGCCAGCCTTTCCGGAGATGAAATTTTAGGGGGTTGGTCGCCGGCGTGAGTAGAGTCCGGTGATGCCAGCGGTGTCATTATCGGTGGCCGGCGGTGGGTCGAAGAAACCAACCAATGCCAAAACTCATTTTCGGCATTGGATCACGCATGGGAGATAACGACAATGGTGGCCGATGGGGGGATCGTCAGGAGTGGTTTGCCAGCGCGAGAGGATGCCGGTAGTGTCGTCATTGGTGGTCGATGGTGGGTCAAACTCGAGGTCACCGACGCTTTCGTTGAAGACTACTGTAGCAGAAATGTGAGAAATAATAATAAAATTTTATTTGAAATTATTTTTATTTTAAATAAGAAAAAAAGTGGGAAATATATGAATTTTTTGTGTTTGAAATACTTAAATGTGTTTGGGAGTAAAGTATTTTGGGCTGTACGAAAAATGTTGAGAATTCCTTAGGGGATTTTGACATCCAAACTTGGGCTTAGGTTTGAAAATAAACCATTCTTAAATACTTTCAAATATTTTTTATTATTATTTATTATTTTATTATTATTTTTTATCTATTTTTATTATTGTTCATTACTTTTTTATTACTATTCAATATTTTATTACTATTTTATTACTTATTTTTTAATACTATTCACTAATACTCTTAACATCCAGATATAGTTACGTAAGTCTCTCCAACAGATTATTCATGGCTAAGAAAACCGCATCTAGAAAATCTTTTTCTTTCTTCCCTCCCCTAACCGACAACCTCGGCAGCACAGACCCACCCTTTTCTAACTTCACGAGCACCCGTTCTCTTCCAGCCCCACTTTCTCAGAGCCTACAAACTTCCCTCATTGAACGCTTGTCGATGACGATGAACTAGATACATTTTGCCGAGAACTACAAATGCCGAGGACCCACCACCTCCATTAATGTTCGTGTCTCTGTGATTTTGCATTTGATCATGCTCCTTGTCTCCGTGAAGGAATGAGAGGGAAAGGGAGAGAGGTTTGGGTAGAGAGAGATAGGGGTGGGAAAGAGAGTTGGGTCTCGAATGCAAATTCCTTCAATCTGCAAACTTCCTCTACAGCGCAACCCATTATCCATAACATGAATCCTGTATGTGGCACTATTTTATTAATCTCCATCATTCTATACTTATTGGATGGCACCAACTAGAAGCGTTTTTTTTTTTGAAAAGGGAAGTAATCCCAACTTTCATTAGAAAGAAGATAAGAAGGGAGTTTACAATACTGGATTAACAACCAGTTCTAACTCACCTTCAACTAGCAACCTTGACATTCTTGCTAGACAATGGGCCTCATAATTCCCATTTCTACAAATAAAATATGCTTTCTAGTATTTACAAGATAACAAAAATCTAAAATCAGAGATTACAAGTCCAATCCCATCTCCCCTAACAGATTTTCCTTGAAGAAGATAAATAACCTGCAAGCAGTCTCCTTGAATAATCACCTTCGGTAAATTCAGCTCTACTGCCAGCTTTGCTGCTTCAAGTGCACCTATTGCCTCTGCCATCAAAGGTTCCATGTGGGCTGCTTAAGAGACCTTCTTTGTTGCCATCACAGCTGCATCACGATTCCTTACTATTAAACCAACTCCGATTCTGTTTATGTCTTCAAATAATGCTGAATCCCAATTTATCATCACAGTATCCCTTGGAGGGGGACACCAAAATTCCTGTTGAACATGACCATTGATTTGGGGTGGTCTGAAATAATTAACTGATTGAGCAGCTTTAAATTCTTCAAGAGAACATAGAGTCGATTTGGCCACCTGATTAGGAATTAAAAAAGTTTCTTCAAATAACCACTTGTTCCTTCTCACCCAAATGGCTCTAGCAAAAACTGAAAAGCTTTCAATAATCTCAGTGTTGCATTCAGTAGAAATATACTCAAATAAATCTCTAAATGTACCTTCTGAGCAAGGTATTTTCTGAAGTTTTAAAGGACTATAACTCCATACATCCCCAGCCGAACTACAGCTCCATAAGATATGATTGACTGATTCATCTACATTTTCATAGATAGGACATAATGGAGAGTCTACAACATTTCTCTTAAACAGATTAAGTTTAGTAGGCAGAGATTCTAAGCAAGCCCTCCAAACAAAAACTTTAGTTACATTTGGAATATTTAGGTTCCACAACTTTCTCCACATCTTGTTACTCTGGTTTCCCGAAGAGGACTGACCCTTTATACTTTCCAGAATTTTCAATTGTTTATGATATGCTGATTTAACAGTGAAAGTGCCATTTTTATTCCCAATCCACATCAATTTATCTTTTTCTCCCTGCAAACTTATTGGAATCCTGGAAATTAATTTGCATTCTTCTTCATTAAAAATAGATTGTAGCAGCTCAAGTCTCTACTGCTTTGTTTCCATATGAATTAGCTCCTGTACCCGAGCATTTTCTGGTAACACCCTCCTAGGCGACTAAACTCTGAAAGTAGAAAGTTTAGGGATCCATTTACTACTCCACACATTTATTTTTTTCCCATTCCCTACCCTCCACATTGATCCTTCCACTATGAGTTCCCTGGCAGCACATAATCCCCTCCAAATCATTGAAGGTCTAGAACCAATCTTAGCCAACAGAAACTCAGATGTAGGAAAATACTTAAATTTTAGAACCTGGGCCACCATAGATTCAGGATTTTGAAGAATCCTCCAACCCTGTTTGGCTAGCAAAGCCAAATTAAAGCTCTCCACATCCCTGAACCCTAGCCCCCCTTCCCCTTTAGCTTTTCCTATCTTCTTCCAGCTCACCCAATTTATCCTCTTTTCCTTTTCCATGAAGTTCCACCAAAAATCCTTCATTAGTCTATTAATCTCCTTGATTAAATTTTTGGGTAGCTTAACAACCCCCATGCAATAGGTGGGGATGGACTGGATTACAGCTTTTAAGAGAATTTCCTTACCGGCATAAGATAAGAACTTAGTTTTCCAGTTACTCATTCTACCCCTTATCCTATCCAGGATCCCTTTAAAAGCTCTAGATTTATTTCTACCAACTAAGGCAGGTAGGCCCAGATAGTTTTCATAACAGACAGTGGCCCTAGTGCCGGCTATGCTCAAGATATAATCTCTAGTAACTTTTTTGGTGTTAGGGCTAAAAAAAATAGAAGATTTTTCTCTGTTCACTTTTTGCCCAGAAGCCATCTCATATAAACTCAACAGCTTGTTTATAGCAGCCCATTCATCAACATTTGCTCTACAAAAAATTAGACTGTCATCGGCAAAGAAAATGTTATTTACACTAGGGCAACCTCTACTTATTTGGAACCCATGAATATCTCCAGAATGTTCAGCTTTGTTTATCAGAGAAGAAAGTACCTCAGCCACCACTATGAATAGATAAGGAGAAATGGGATCTCCTTGACGAATACCCCTAGATGGAATTAACTGAGCTTGAGGGACACCATTAATGAGCAGGGAGTAATTGACCATTGTCACACAATCCATCACTAAATTAATCCATTTTACACTAAATTCCATTCTTTCCAAAACTTTCCTGAGAAAAGACCATTCAACCCGGTCATAAGCCTTACTCATGTCGAGTTTAATGGCCATATGCCCTTGTTTACCTTTTTTCTTCACATTCATAATGTGTAAAGCTTCAAAGGCAATAATTACATTATCCTGAATAAGCCTCTCGAGTACAAAGGCACATTGATTTGGGGAGATAAGCTGTGGAATGATCAATTTTAATCTATTTGCAATAGTCTTGGAAATTACTTTATAAATCACATTGCAAAGCGAGATAAGTCTAAAATCCGAGACCTTACTAGGCTTATTTACCTTTGGAATAAAAACAATGTACGTATTATTTATCTTATCAACACTTTCCCCATGATTCAGCACCTCCAAAGCTGCTTTTATGAAATCTTTTCCTACTATTTTCCACTGGGATTGATAGAAAATAGGAGGGAAACTATCAGGTCCTGGGGAACCCAATAGTTTCATTTGGAATAAAGCTTCCCTAATCTCCTCTTCAGAATAATTACTAATGAGAAAATTGTTCATATCATCAGTCACACAATGATTAATGTTGCACAGACATTCATCCACATAATGACTATGCTGAGAAGAAAAAAGTTCAGAATAAAATAAATTAAATACCTCAGCCACCTCTTGTTGATCTGTCACCTCTGTCCCATCCTCTTTTTTGATCATCTTTATCTCATTTTGCTTCCTTATCTGATTTGCAAACTTGTGAAAAAAACTTGTATTCCTATCGCCACAATTTCTCCAGGCTTGCTTAGCTCTCTGCTCCCATCTTGAATTCTCACTTGATAAAAATCTATTAATATCTCTCTTGAGATTCATCTCTTCCTCTCTTCTGCTCCCAGTGTCCTCTTTCTATAATTTTTCCAGCTTCTCCATTTTCTTCTGAATTTCCTTTGCATCTCTTTTCAGGAAATGTTTCTTCCAATGACTAATGAATTTTCTACAATTTTCCAGCTTTCCTTAGACCTGCTAGACGCTGTTCCCTCACCCCTCCATCTGACTATTCCAGCTTGATTTAATCACATCTTTACAGCTCTCTTGATAATTCCAACTCGCTTCAAATCTAAATATTTTTTTCGGGGGATTGGAACCAAAGCTCTTCTGTTTGCTCATTCTTTTCTTGATCCAGCTCATAATAATAGGGCTATGGTCCGATGAGACCACTGCCCCGTTGTTAAAGCTATATTCTTCATAGATATTCAACCATTCCAAATTTCCCAAAACTCGATCCAGTCTCTCTTTAATAAAGTGTTTACCCTTCCTTTTATTACTCCAGGTAAACTTCAAACCCTTAAAACCAAGATCTTTAAGTCCACAATAGTCAATACATTGTCTAAACTGCTCCATAAATCTGTTAGACTTGTCAACAATACCAAACTTTTCATCTTGTCTTAAGATCTCATTAAAATCTCCAAAGCACAACCATGGCACCTTTTCTTTAGGCTTCATTCTCCTCAAAAGATCCCAACTAAGATGTTTTAAACCATTTTCTGAATACCCATAAAAACCAGAAATCAAAACAACATCTTTCTGGGATTCATCAAAATATCTCAAAGAAATGTGGTGTTGAGAATAGGTATCCAAAGAAAAATTATACCTACTGTCCCACAAAAAGGCTAATCTACCACTTAAGCCAACACTATCTACCACAAAGCTGGCATCAAAACCTAGTTTATTCCTGATTTTTTCAACTCTATTATGGCCACACTTTGTTTCAATAAGAATGACAAAAGCGGGAGATTTTGAATTAATAATCATTTTAAGCTCCATAACTATAAGGGGACTCCCAAGCCCTCTACAGTTCCACCATTGCTCTAGGTGGGGCTGCCAAGCAGCCTCCACCAATTCAATATCTTCAAATGATTTACCTCCTATCTCTTCTCCTTTTAATTTCTTCATCAAACCACTATCAGCTTCTGTTACTTCTAGAGTTCTTTTTCTAGTTCATTGCCCCCCTTGATCTAGGCACGAGTTATTGGGACTACTCACACTTCTTGCTCTCCTCTTCCATGTGGCTAACTTCTTGCCAATCTCTTCAACTTCATCAATCGTTGTCTTGGCTATTACCATCTCATCTTCCACCCTCTCCACCTTTTGTAAATTCTCTTCTTTCACTACCCTCCTTTCGTTGACCAGCTCTTGGCTCTGTTCCTCCACTAACTTATCCCCTTTGTCTTGTCCAACATTTTCAGATTTTATCATTACACCCCTCTGTTTTCCTTTTAACTTCTCAATTGGAGTTTTCGAAGAGAACTGACTTCCTAGACCTTCCCCATGCCCTTCTGATTTCTTCATTGTACTGCTTTCCTTTTCATCCTCTTTCCCCCCATACTTCTTGACCCCAAACAACTTGGAGTTTCCTGGTTGTGCTCTTAACCACACCCCGAATTGGTTAGTGGTTTCATCCTCATCCGAGTCCGCATCTCTCAAATTACCACAGCTCTTGCCCTTATGGCTAGGACCCCACACTTAAAGCAAAAACTTTGCAAACATTCATATTTAACATCCATCCAATATCTTTTTTTTTTCCAATTGCACCCATTTGCCCCTTAACAAAGGCTTTGTCATATCCATCGCAACCCTCACTCGCAGACAACTTCCCCACGCTAGGCCATCTGCGTCCGCTTCTACCCTAATAAAACTGCCGTGGCTAAATCCCTACCTATTTTCTCAGTTATTATAGCTAAAGGTAACCCATAAAGCTGGACCCAGAAAGGCTTATATTGGAAAACCATCTCTTTTAGAGAAATCGATTCATCCACTTCTTGTAACGAAATAAGATTTCTATCAAAAAATCAGGGGCGACCGCCCAACACCCTATCCTTGTCCACTAGAAATTGAAACTCAATCATGAATTTTTGATCTCCCAATCATCTAAACTTAACTCAACCCATTAAGTTCCATACCTGGGTCATCATAGCTCTGAACGCCTCACTGTTAATATTCTTACCTGACATCACACTTCCAACCAGGCAGAAGCTCCTCCGATGTCCTCTATCTTTCAGGTCTTCATTTCGAATCACAAATATTTCACTCTCTTCAGACGATAATTTTAATTTCTCCCATCTACGTGCTAAATCCTCCTCTATCTCTGTCGGACTTTCGAAACAAACTCCTTTCGAATTTAGATTCCTCTGTAGAGTAGAGGAAACTAAGGTTTCTTTGTAAAAAACAAAGGAAACTTTACCTTACTCTGTCTCGAGAGAGAGAAAGAGAATGACCATAACCTTTAACTAGAAGCAGCGTATCTATATAAAAAATAGAATTGATATAACTAATTATATTAATAAAGTATATAAAAAAGTACATAAAATTAATTATATATAAAAAAATTTAAGACTTATATAATAAGTGTAAGTATATATTTTGATTTTGATTTTAATTATTTTTTATATTTTTTAAAAAATATTTTAAAAAAATACAGTTTTAGTAATTAAATAAAAAAATAGTTTTTTAATGGATAAAAGTAATTTATATATTTTATTTAATTAATAAAACAATATTTTAAAAAATATATATTTTAAAATAGTTAGTTTTTAAATAAAAAATAAAAAATAAAAAATAAAAAATAAAAATTTCAATCAATTATTTTTATAATTGCTTTGAGTGATGATACAGTACGACGGTTTCTACAATTATTTTACAACTTACCACTGTAACAGTGTTTTTTAATTTTTTATCATTTTCTTTCAAGCATTTTTTTAATATTTTTAATCATTAAAAAAAATTTTAAAAAAATATAATTTTATTAATATTCATATTTTAATCATTAAGTAAAATTAGAAATTAAATAAAAAATTAAATAAATTTTTTTTTTAAAATAATTATAAATTAGTAGTATAAGTATCATTTTTTAATTACTTTTATCCGTTTAAATAGTATTTTTCGTAAAAAATGGTTATTTAATATCATATTTTCCCCACGTCAGCTATGGCGAAATATAATTTTCTTTCTCCAATAATTCATCTGCCCTAAGAATTGAATCCCCTCTCTCTGCAGCCCCCGTCTCCGCTAGTCGTCGCTCCGGCTAGCCCTACCACCGCCGTCCAGTCGGTATGCCGTCGAATCAATCTCTATATCTCACTCTCTCTTTTCTTTTTTTGCAATCCGTGTAGGTTTGGGTTGTTAGTCGATATCGACTTGTGTTTTTTTTTTTTTTGCTATCTATTTTTCTTGCTGTAGGTTTGTTGCTGCACAATCGGTTGCCTTGTTGTCTAGTTTTTATTTATTTTTCCAAATTTCGATGAAGTATTCTCGGTAGCTCAGTTGGACTTTCCTGTTTATGAGGATTTTGGGTTTATCTATGCAAGTGGCAGTGTTATAGTTCAAGTAAGATGAGAAATGAGGTTCTGTGGTTGCCGCTAATTCGTTACTTCTGCCCAAATGGTTTTACACGAAATAAAAAATAACATAGGGCCGCCAATTTTTTTCCTTCTTTTGTCTATTAATATGGCACCGGGTATCAAGAACAAAGTCCTGACTAATCGAAGGGGTGCACGTGTCCTCAACAAGGGGTTTTCCATAATTACAGCTCAGGTAATTCAATGAAAGTTTCGGTAGTCCGATGACCCTTAGAAATTGACCAAAGAAGATTTATAACTTAGACTTGGAGGAAGCCAACACTTTTTCTTGTAATTCATGTAATTAACTGGTTGAATGCAAATCCTTAGGAGTTGGCTCAAGTGGTAAATGCCTTGGGCTCAGGGGTATGCTCCCCTAGGTCTAAGGTTTAAATCTCCTTGAGTGCAAACAATCTCTAAGGGCTATCGGACTGGAATATTTTTTCCATTGAATTATCTGAGGTGCATTTGCATAAAACTTCTTACGAAGAGCCTGTGCACCCCTGAGATTAGTCAGGACGTTCCCAGACACCCGGCGCTAAAAAAAAAAAAGCTGGTTGAATGCCAGGTGACATAAAACAAATGCTAGAACTGTTAATCTTTTTTCTTTTTTCAACTTCATTGGTGTGGGTGGTTAAACCAGTTTTGGGAACTGCGGTTTCATTATTTTTTGATGATTTTTCTGATTTTGGGTCCTGCTGCAACCATCCAGATAGATTGGGAATTTAGTCATCGCATATGAACCGGGGTGTACCAAATGATGGATTGTTATAAAATGGATTTTGCAATATCACTGACACATTCCAAGATTTGCAGAATAGGACTTCCAGTCTACCGTTCTTAAGATTTCCCTTTTTATTTTGATTTTTGTCTCAGTTTTGTTGTGATGAGCAAGAACTCTGATCGGCATGCTCCTGATTCAGTGCTGGACGAGAATAACAATGAGATCAAGTGGGAGGTGAAGCCCGACAGCATGCTCGTCCAGAAGCAAGATGATGATGTCGGCAATGACAGCTCTGCCACTAGTCAAGGGCCAATGATCAAACTCATGGTCTCCTACCCCCATGGTCCTTCCCGTCATGAGGTCCATGTCCCTGCCCAATCTACTTTTGGTAAATCTTCTACTCATAGCTCAGCCTGCTCTATAACTGATGCTGGACATAACTATAATTATTATGACGGCTATTTAATAAAAAAGAAAAACTAGGGATTGGGATTGAGGAAAGATGTAAAATAGAGAGACAACTCTGAGAGTAAAGGATATTGATAAAACTCATCATCAATTTCTGAAGCGCCAGCCCAGCTCAAATGGCTTTGGAGGTTTGAGATTATGAGAATTTTGACCAAGAAGACAAAGTCCCAATTATTGCAAAAAAAAAGGACATAATAAAATAAAAGTCTTGCCAAAAATCTGGCCCAAATTGGAATCCAAGTCATATTTAAAAATGAAAGTGAAATATTTCCATAAAAGGTAAAAAAGTAACTTGAATTGACGATTTGAATGGGAAAGCGGCTGCTTTCAGGGTCGAAATGTGGACCCGCCACATGTAGAGCGGTGACCATGATGTGTGGGCCAAAAAGAACTTTCCGAGGAATCTTCACCGTTTATTGCCATTTTTGCACTGATCTGCCTTCTCGAGGTGGTCCAGTGCTGTTAACATAGAATCTGTCAAATCTGCATCATTAGACCTGGATTCCCTTTCATTAGTAACCCTCATAAGAATTACAATTGTTCTCATTTGGCATTGTTGCAGTTCTGATGTACTTAAGATTCAATTTATTTTTTTTATATTTAGAACTAGTATATATGATCATTTTGACTGTCAAGATGAAGATTTATTGTACTGATTAAAGTTTTATGATCATCCTAAGTTTATTTTATTGAATATTAAAAAAAATAAGAAGAAAGCCTTTCTATTGTGGTTAACATGTACTGGTAATTTTGAAGATTTAATAAAATGTTTCTGATAGCATCAGTTAAGAAGGGTGAAAATTGCATTTCTAGGTAACGAGCTCCTTCTTTGAAACGTTAGATGGTGTTATTGCACTCTCTCAGTATTGTTTTCATGTTGCAGGAATGTTTGAGGTGTTGTTGGTTCATGCACCAGTGATTGTATGTAGCATTCATACCTTCTTTGAAACGTCAACATCTATGTTAATGATCATTCTCCTTCAATTGGTTTGGTGTACTCTTCCATCATTTCAAGTATATCTTCTGAAAAAGTTTTTGATCGGTATTATTCTTAAGAGAGAGAGAGAGGGAGAAGGGGGGGGGGGGGTTATAGCTTCCTAGTTAGGTGTCTCATCTTGTATACTCCCTGTGTACATGGGCATTGCCTAGTTTCATTCATTCAATAAAGATTCCTACTTATAAAAAAAAATAATAATAAGTTTTTGATCGGCAATGAACGTTTTGGTTGTCCAAACGATTGATTGCTGATTTGTATTTTTGTATGGTTGATTTTCATCATATCATTTGTGCTTTTAGCAGAGTATTTTTCTTTGATATGGTACTTGTGGGTTTGTGTACAACCATTACTTGAACCTTCTAGGCTACTAGTGTGAATAAATATATATTCTGATCAAAGTTTATATATTTTTTCTTTAAGTGGTTTTTTAATGACAGGGGATGTAAAGAATGCTCTAGCACAGAAAACTGGTTTGGAGCCTAAAGACCAAAGACTTATGTTCAGAGGAAAAGAGAAAGAGGACGAGGAGCACCTGCACATGGCAGGTGTAAAGGATAGGTCAAAGATTTTGCTTTTGGAGGACACTGCAAGCAAAGTGAGGAAGCTTGAGAAGATGAGAAAAAGTGATCAGATAGCAAAAGCATCTGAAGCAGTTGCAGAAGTCAGAGCAGAGGTTGATAAGATCTCAGAAAGGGTAAACTTATCTCCTCAAAAACCACCTCTCTGTGAAGGATACATCCAATGGAGACTTATATCTAGTATCAACAGAGCTGCTCATTTGTGTAGGTGGCTGCCTTGGAGGTGGCTGTGGATGGTGGGACCAAAGTTGAAGAGAAGGAATTTTTAGTATCAATAGAGTTGCTCATGAGACAGTTACTGAAGTTGGATAGCATTGATACTGAAGGAGAAGCGAAACTGCAGCGGAAGGCTGAGGTTAGTATTCTAGGTCATCAATCTTGAAATCTGGATGTTGCATCTGCTCTCTGGTTTCAAATTGTTATTTTCACTCATGGATCCAAAAGCTTTATTGAGATGATATATTGCTTAATTTATTGTGGCAGCATATAACATGATGCCTTATGCATGATTATGCTGGTTATTAAGTTGTTTTTCATTCCATATCCTATATTATGTTGTGCCATGTGTCTAGATATGCTCTTTATGTCTATATTTTGTTCACAACAATGAAGACCAAAGAGAGACCTTCACCAATCTAATGTTTTGGTGTATTTGATGTAATTGTAAATTGGGCTGTCAGAAATTATATTACTTCCAATCTTCTTCCCTCTCTTTATATCTCGCACTTCATGCACTTAAGCTAAACTATATGCATGCCTATTATATGTGTGCTACTAGTAAAGCATATACTTTATTTGCTTTTTTACTTTCGCCCTTTTGCATGATAAGGGTCTCCCAAGAACTAGATGAGACAATTATAGTCATGTCTTCATGTTGTGGTTGTGGTTACTGTCCACGTCTTATTTCAACTTTTTAACTATGATTGATCTCTCAATTTTGCACTAGGAGTTTCCTTGTATTATGACATGCTTCTAGTGGGTGGGGTCGTGTATCCAGGGTTTTTTTGCCCAAGGGTGGGTCCACAGGGCCCTACCTTGGTGAGATTCCACGCCATAAAATAAAACAGCTTACTTGATTGTCATGTTATTTGCTTCCCTCTTGTAGCAGTTTTTATTTTTTATTTTTTAATCTTTGAAAGGAGTGAGTTGTGTGCCAAATAGTCTGTATGTTTGCCCTAGTTTGCATTATCTTCCACTAGTGGTAGACTGAAATATAAAGCTGTTGTGTCTTTGTTTGATGTTATCATGAAACCGTGTGTGGGCATTAATAAGCTTGCATTGAATTATTTGAAGGCTTCTGCATGAGCTGATAACTTCCTTGAACAGGTACGCCGTGTTCAGAACTTGGTGGAGAAACTCGACAAACTGAAGGCTATAAACTCTAATTCGTATAGCAACAGTAGCAATTCTGTCTCAGTAACAACCAAATTGTAGGCCTTCTGTAGAGGAGGGGGGCGGGGAAACAAATTGTAGACCTTTGACACTGAGTGTGAAACCTGAGTGCCCTATCCTCGTCTTCTTCAACAAAAATTACTCCGGATATGGGGAATTTGTTTTATTACAATCGTCTATTGAATGAGAAATTCGATATAAATTTAATAGCATCCAAAATATTCAATTGGAGCTTCAATGATCAAGATTGATCTTTTTGCATTGTGTTATGGAACTCATGCATTTAAACAGAACAATCTTACAAATGAGAATGTATTGAGCTTCTTGGGAGCACTATTTATTTATTACAAATGAGTTTCTTTACATGGTTGGTGTGATTTCCAATGAATGATTGTACAGGGAGTTTATCCAACATCAGACTGCGTTCTGCTCTTCAAGCTGGATGGCACCATTGCTACCATGATGTGTAGGTTCTCTTTGTCCTTGCCCAATAAGAGCGTAGGCTTCCTCTCCATGAGCTGCATCGTCCCCAATCTTGAGCTCTTCCTCGCTCATTCGAAGAGGTATTAAAAGTCTAATGACCAAGAGAATGATGGATGTAACCACTACATTCCAACCAATTATGAACGATGCTCCAACCAACTGCTTCCAAAATTGAACTCCACGTCCACCACCATAGAAGGAGCCTTCTAAATGGGGGACGGTTAGGAACAAGCTTGAGAGGTTCGGATGAGCGAAGAGTCCTGTAAGAGCACCGCCCAAGATTCCTGCGATGCCATGAGTATGCAGCACACCAAGGGTGTCATCAACAACCTGCAGCAAAGGCAGCCTCCTGCTCAAAACCATCATGGTGTACCACGGAATTGTCCCAGAAACTATGCCCATTACCAAGGCAGCCCATCCCTGAACGAGACCTGTAGATAAGGGAAAGGTTGAGGATGGGGAGAAATTCATGAATATGAGGTCTGTGAATAGACAAGGAGGCATATATGCTTAATTAGAAATGTTCTGACCTGCACCAGGAGTGATACAGACCAACCCAGTTATCATTCCCTGGATGGCTCCAATCGCAGAGGGCTTCTTGAAGAAGATGACATCCCAGCATGTCCATACCAGGAGACTTGTGGCCGCACAGATATGAGTGTTGAGGACAGCCATAGATGAATCCACATTAGCTGAAAAAGGGTCTCCACCATTGAAACCACTCCAACCCAGCCAAAGAATTCCAGCCCCAGCAAGTGCTAGCAAGAGATTGTTTGGGGGGAATTCATCTCGGTCTTCTTTCAATCTTGGACCAACCTACAGATCAAAAGACCAATTAAACAAGTCAAACATATTGGAGATTTTGTACTGAAATCATCATTACCTTATCTGGGATTTGAGGAAAAATTGGTATATACTTAATTAATTACCCAGAAAGCTGCTGTGAATCCTGCTGCACCAGAAGCTAAATGAACAACATAACCACCAGAGTAATCCATCACACCCCACTTGAAGAGGAAGCCACCGCCCCATACGCTATAGGCTCCGACAGTGTAGGAGAAAGTGATCCATAATGGTACAAAGAGCATCCAAGCTTTGATGCTCATCCGAGCCAGAACCGCCCCGGCGAGCAGTATCACAGTCACAGCTGCAAAAGCAAACTGGAAGAAGACCATGGTAGCTGTGGGGTAAAAAATTTCTGCTGTAGTTACATTTTTGTAAGTTGCCGAGGGGAGAATGGTTTGGGCAATCAAGAAGTCCTGGGAAACGGCAAGGCCAGCCTTCCCCCAGAATGGAAGAAGCTTATGACCAAAAGACATTTTGTAAGCCCAAAGCACCCAACAAGGCATGACGGCTGCAAAGGCAAACAGTGCCATGAATGCTGAGTTGAGTGCCCATTTCTTCTTGACAAGACCTGCATAAAGAATAACAAGCCCTGGCATGCCTTGCATGCCCACGAGTGTAGCAGATATCATCTGCCATGCGTTGTCTCCCTTGTTCAGCCATTCTGGTGCAGCAGGAATCTGGCCTTGAAAGTATCCAGAAGGAACAACCGAATCATTTGCCATGTTTGAGGTTGAGTTTCAAGCTTGCGACTGCTGGCTATGACCCCAAAATCATCACAAAGGATAGAAACAAAGACAGAACAACTGGTTATAATATAGTCAAACGTCCTAAGCGTAAACTTTCGGAAACTTTCAGAAACGTATTAAGTATTATCGTCGGAAGTATCTCTTTTTGTCACGGTGTTTCAAAATGAAGCAAATAGGATCCACTTTTATTTTTTGTTTTACTTTTTATTTAGTGCTGATCGGCGTGATATCCATCGTGGGTAGCCACTAAACTGGCTGGAGTTAATTAATTTATTGTAACGTTAAATGCAATGAATCTTATCACCCCACATGGAGGCTTCTCTAGGGAAGATTCCACGAGATTCTTGGCAAAAAGTCTGAGATACTGAAGCCACATTAATGGAGGTGGGGTCTCCCTCCTAGGAAGAATCCTGCAAGCTCGTTGGACCTCTTACCTTGGAGTGTGAACGTGGAAATTTTCAGCACAAAAATACAAGGGTAGTACTGCATGATGCGAGCTCCTCTGTCCTTCGATGGAGACTGCGCGCTACATACAATCAAAAAATAATAAAATTACCTTATAAATATTTCACATGCTGCATTAATTGGCAACGGCTTTTGTCCCAACCTACAAAATTGGACCACCATATATGTCCTTTGATCGGAAGGCAACAAATTATGATCCAAGGTGACGATCGCGCGATGCATTTAACTTGTAACTTATAATTAATATTATTAAATCCACATATTAAAATAAAAACAAAATATGAGAATAAAAAACAAAAAAAAGTGCGAGATTCTTGGCACATATAATATGGTTACTGCTAATTAATATTCATTATATCAGTTGATATAATTCTGAACGTACGTAAGATATTATGCTATATATAATATATTCGTATTTACGGATGAAAACGTACGTACCTTATAAATCACATGTATATATGTGATTCGAATCTAGGATTAATGATTTCTTAATATCATTAATTCCTTACCTTTAAGATATATATATCGCACTACAAGGGAAAGGAGTTTTTCTGCCTGTTTTTGTTTTCGGCGGGCAATAAAAACGCCTGAAACAGTCATTTTAATCTTCTAGCTGGAAAATGGAAATCATATGTCCAAAGTTGAAAAGGAGCCAAGAGAAGACTCATTACGGCGACTTTTTGAGCCGTAAAAACAACTGCCTCAATAACATTTTTATTATGGCGACTTTTTAACAATATATAATTCTGAGCTGCCACAAAAAACTTAGTTTGCACCGATTTTTTTAATTTGATTAGTCTTTTAAGTTACAATAAGTTTTTAATCTGATTAAATGTGGGAACAAATCGTTGCCCGCGTTTTATTTCTCCCTTCTTCGCCGATACCCTCTCCATCTCTTCTCCATCGTTCGTTGGTCATTTTTCCGTCGCCATGTCGTCTCGCCTTGTCTCAACACCGGTAAATCTCTCCATTCATCTCTCAATTTTTTCTCTTTAGTTATGGACTTAGCTGATTTATATTATAGAATTTGAAATCGAGCCTAAATGTACAATTTATCTTCTTATACACACAAATGCTTAGATTAAATCTTAACTTTAGGTTTTTGTAATGCATTTGGCTGGTGGGAAAGTCGGAAAAAGGGAGGGGAAAACTAGTGTTTGGCACAACTATAATAGTTTTTCCTATTGTCGTCGTTGTTGTTTGCGTTGAGGTACCTTTTCAAATATTTCATTCATGTGACTTTCCCTATTTTGCCTCTGTTTATCTCATTAGTTATGTTTATTTGGAGAAAAACTAACGAAGGCATAGAAGCAAATATTGGATTTGAGGGGTGAAAGACTGGTTTCAATTACCTGTCAATTAGTTCTCTCTCACATGCGGTAATCATTCTCAATTAATTCTAAATTCCATATTTCCATGTGAAACTACTCGAACATCTAGTTTCTGGACTTGAATATATTTTCCATGTGAAGCTATTCATGGATTAAGATGAGGCTGGAATGCCATAAGAATGTTGGCAGCAAATGCAACCTTCTATCTTCATGAACCCAAAACACCTCAATGGCTAATGCAGCCTAGTGCCTGGTTAGGCAGTCGTGCAATCAGAAAGTATTTTAGTTATGAATACAAATTCTAATTGACTGCAGCAAATAGACAACTCTTGTCAAATTATTCATTAATTGTTCTTGCTCTAGGGACCTACTATTAATAATTAGTATGACTTTATTAATGATTGTGACTTTATTATTAATGGTGACTTTATTATTAATTAATATAGCTAGCTAGCTATGACTTTATTAATAATTATGTTAGTAGTACTGTATTTTTGGAGAAGGCTAATTTTTTGGTTTCCTCTATTAATATAATTCTCGTTACTATGGTACTTTGTACCATCTATTCTGCATCTCTCTACTTGTTTTGGCTGAACAACCCTTCGATGTGCTGCACCTATAATAGCCCCTGCAAAAAGGTTAAGTTTGAGAAATATTGTAGATGAAGACCAGTAATTGAGAAAACTAGCTAGGGGAGAAAATAAAGACAGAAAAAAAAGTAACATGAATCAATAATGATAGGAGACAAGTTGTTACAAGATCAAGTTGCAGAAGTAATAAAGCAGCCAAAGAGATGAGGTGAGGATTAGATTATAATGTCACTAAAAATAGCAGTAATTGTATACATCATAGACTTTGGAATTTTTTACTTCTTCTAGGAATCCAATGTAGTGAATGTTTTTTTTTTTTTTTGTAGTGTCGTAAATGTTTACTTTCTTTTTAAAAACTGGAGTTAATTAAAATAGTTTTTTTTTTGTAAGCATATAATAATAATAATAATAATAATAATAATAAAAGGTAAATGATACAGGAAGCTTATAAGCTATCTGTCGTTCTCGTGGGGCCATATTATATATATATATATGTATATGTATATGTATGTATGCATATAATAATTAATTGATCATTATTTATATGGAGATAGTACCGCCAGCGCGCGAGCTCGTAGATGCACATTCTGGGGATCAATATAAAGTATGAAATTGCTATCTCTCCCGTTCCCATTCATCCCCATCCCCTCCCATCCCATTCCGTTTGATTTTATTTTTATTATTTTCATTCTTTTTTACATAATTTTAAATAAATATTTTTAAATAATATTATGAATTTTTTATATTTTAAAATATTAAAAAATTATAATATTATTTAAAAATACTTATTTAAAAATAACTGAAAAAAAAAAACAAAAAAGTAAAACGGGATGATTGGAATGGATGAGAACGGAGTATGTAACAGTTTCCATATAAGGTAATGCTACATACAGTCGTGGAGTTGCAAACGGCATGCAGTCGCTTTAGAAAAAAAGTTAACTTTTTCACGTGGATCCCATATTTATTCACTTTTTTCTAAAGCGACTGCACGCCGCTTGTAACTCCATGACTGCATCTATCATTTCTCTTCCATATAAAGTATCCAATATCAGATTTGTACTATAAAAAAAATCAGTACTTTTGACGTATTATTTGTTACGAATATAATTATTTATTATAAAAATTAATAAAAAATAATTATTTTAATAAAAAATAATTGATTATAAATATTCAATTTTTTTTTGTAGCGTCGGTAATTCTTTATGCACTTGTACCGAACCATATTATCGGAGAAGCGCCTAGCTAGGATCTTCCTGCCTTTCTAGCAGTTTAATTTTGAAGGCTTAAACATGACACGCGCGTCCATATATGACTACTATATATATATATATATATATATATATATATATATAATCATGATTTGAAGAACGATTCAATTCTGATCCTATGGACGTCATTGTACGTATGTACGTATGCTGTCGTAATATATATATTTCAGTACTCGATCATTTTATTTCGTTAATTCTTGATTTTAATTCATATATACATATAATGAAATGATAAAAAAAATTTACATTCAAGAGTATACATTTACATAAACAGTATTATATTATTGTTTATAATACTATTTATATGGGTGTATGCTCTTAAGTGTAGTTTCACTCTAACATTTCTCATACACATAATCATATAATTATTGCTTTTTGGTTAGGATTAAGTGATGGTGCACTATCAACGAGATACGTACTTCGAGTAATCAAAGTTATACTGATCACGGTAACAATTAGCCGGTATATATATATATATATATTATATTTACAAATATTATTCACAACTCATTTATATTATTTACAACTCATTTCGTACTTTCAACTCATCTCAATCATTGATTTTAAATTTTAACTCATTTCAACAACTTATTTTATTATTATTTATAATTCATCTTATTTTATTTCATCTTTAAATACAAACGAGCTGTTAGGCTTTCAGCATCTTGATTTGGAAGTACTTGCAAATGTTCTTGGTCCAATTGGTTGGATAACATCTCCATTCTTGATATTAAGCTGGTAGGGACATTAATATTGACTGGAAAACTATATATGGTCCAGGTCTTTGGCGATAAACGAGGGGAATATTCCTTTTTTGAGGTACATGATGAACTTAATTCTAGAGATGCGACATTATATCTCTGGGAAATTCGATCCCTACAAAATTTTCTTGGCGAAAGGTGAGATATTGATCTAGTTTGTAATTAACCAGCAAGTGGGATATTGGAGTACATGATGGACCTGGTATATATATAAAGCATCTTCCTCTCAAATATTCTCTATTTTGATCATCACGTAGATCGAAGTAGTATTATCTATGACGTTGGGGTAATTTGCTTATAAATTATTTTGATTCTCAAAATTAACCAACAGCAGCCAGCGCGCTGCACATTATTCCTGATCTTGCTTCTGATTAAATGCAATATTTGTGTGTTTTTCTTGCTCCAGATCATGTGGAGTCTCTGAAATGATAAATGTCTTGTTTTCTGCTCAGTTTGCCACTACTTTTATGTATATGATTATTCAATCTGCACATATATTGACATCAGATCATACTAATTAATCCATTAGTTACGAATAATTCTTTTAATACTAAAAGCCTTACAATGGTTAGAATGAGAAAAAGAGTTAATCTCGAAACCGCTATGATGATCTGAGCCTCGATCAATGATTCAAAAAAAAAAAGAGTTATGTGGCGTTGATCCAGTGGTGTTGCGTGAACATCCATGACAAAATATATATTTATTCTATTATAATAAGTGGCTATCTAATAATCACTTAACGAATTTTTTCATTTTTTCATTAAGTGGCTGTTAAATTTAACACTCACTTATAATATCTAAAATATTATTTTAAAATTTAAAATATCATATATTAATTTAAAATCAAAATCATGATAATCATGAGTACTCTGATATATATTAATTAACTAAAATATAGAATCCAGCTCATGGCTTGGTTTGGAAAATTGAATTAGGTTATCATGATAATTTAAGTAGTTACGTGATTTTAGATTTTCTATTATTTAAATTATATAAAAAAAAATTATATTATAATTTATATTACTATTTTTTCTTATCTTTAGTTTTATACATATATTTAACATTCCTTTGGAGGACTTATACATCGAATCAGCCATAGATAAAAATTACTATATTTAACATTCAACCATAGATAAAAATTAGTCTTTAAATTATTTAATAGATGTTGTTATTCAAGATATTTATGAATATTCAATAAATATTTCAGCTATGATGAATCGAGCCATATTAACACCAAAGAACAAATATGTTGATGATATAAATGCATTACTAATTCATAGGTTTTCTGGTAAGCTTATACGATATTATAGCTTTGATGAAATAATAGATGTATCTAAACAATCAGTTATGGAGGATTTTCTAAATACTTTTAAGTCCAAATGGACTTCCTCATGAATTATTAATGAAGAAAAAATGTCCCCTTATGCTGCTTAGAAATGTTAATCATTCAGAATGGCTATATAACGAAACATGTCTAATTTGTCGAGCTTTTAATCGAAATGTTATTGATGTAAAAATTGCAGTTGAACAACATAACGGAAAAAGAGTTTTTATTTCAAGGATCCCACTCTTACCAAGTGTCGATGAAAATAGTGGCTTCTCATTCAAACGAATTCAATTTCCTATTAGATTAAATTTTGCAATGACTATAAATAAGTCACAAGGGTAGACATTGAATTTTGTTGGCATATATTTACCTCATCCTATTTTTTTCATAGTCAATTATATGTAACTTTATTAAGGGCGAAAACTTCATCTACAATAAAAATTCTAATACGGCTGGTGTCGACTGAAAAATGTGAAAAGAATTGAACAAAAAATATTGTATTTACAGAATTATTAAACTTAGCATATTTAAATTAATGTTGTATATGTAATTAGGTACAATTGTATAGCTTCAATTGAGTGTATATTATAAAATCGCTATATAAATTTTGAATAGGAATCTTTGTCTATTGATCTCCAACCTCATCCTAATATTCATGGATGTCAAATTAGCTTGCTTTCGAGAGGAAGGAAACCAGAGAGATAATGATGGCACAAACCAAGTTTTACGTTTGAGTTATTATTATTTATAAATGCTTGTTAATTTTATTTTATTTTATTATATTATTTTTGTAAAAAAATTATTTTGCTTAATTAGGCAACGTGCTTCACACGATACTCTTGACCTAGTATATATAAATATATATATATATATAATGATACCCTTACTACCAATTTTATAATTTTTTTACAACTTATGGTGTAAATAAGTTTTTTATTATTATTATTTTATTTTAAGTATTTTTTTAACATGCTTAATTATTAAGAAAAAATAAAAAAATATATAATTTATTAATATTTAAATTCTTAATTACTAAGTAAATTTAAAAATTAAATAAAATAAAGTTGTAAAAAAATTATAAATTAGTAGTAATTAGTGTATCATTTTTGATATATTTATAATGTAAAAGAGAGAGACACAAAGATTGACGTAATTTGACATAAAGAGATACCCAGATTTACATCATTAACATAAAATCTAAGTCTATTGATTTTTTTTTTTTTAAAAGAGAGTATCAGATATAATAAGCTTATAGATAGTCATTTATTGCCTTTTCTTTTTAATTGTATGATAAAGATCTCGAATATATTTCTTGAAGAATTTATTCTCGTTGGAGCTCCTTTCGAGAAGTCGAAAAAGAAGTTGTTGAAGAAGCTGAAGCTGAAGAAGAAATCGAAATCTCCTCGAAATCGTCTATCGTCCCATCCTTCTAATCAAATCGGTTTTGTTTTTTCGAAAGTGGGAATCGAAAGTTCTTAATTTATGTAAAAAATTCGAAACTGAAGGGTTGTTTTAAAAAACCATAATTACTAATATTTGTAAGAAATCAAAACTTTCTAATTAAATTATTGCAATAAAACCAATTTGGAGAATTAAGTACATACTTATATGTGGCTTAATGATCAAATTCATATTATCGAATAAAATGTTTGAAAATTATATATAGAGAGAGAGATTAGATCATTCCTGCTAGGATCTCTGATTCTCTGTAATTAAAGATGGATCCAGCCCAGTAATGAAATGTAATCACTAGCTAGTAGTAAGTTTAACGCCATAATTTGTTCTAATTTGTTCTGCAATCCGACCCAGGAAGTTAAAAGGGTTAAAATATCCCAGGCCCAAACCACTTTTTTTTTTGTGGTTTTTATTTTTATTTTTATTTTTATTTTTAATACATTTAGGGGAGCGGGGACAATGACAGAGAGTCAGAGACTAGGAAAACGTCAAAAGAAAAGCCAGGAAAACATAAGAGAAAAAGAAAAATAGGAATGTTAGGAATAAATAAGATAAGTAATGGATAATCGTCAATTGATATAGCAAAATAAATATAATATTTTAGATTAATTTTTTTTAAATTTTAGATCTATTTTTCATTTCTTAACTTATAGATATTATGCAATATATAATAAACACTAAACACTACAAATTATTAATTATCATTTGTTTATAGTTTGTCTTTAACGTTTATTCTTAACATTTTTTTATTATATTATGCAAGTACGTATCATGTAATCATAAAAAAATGAAACTTATTATTAAAAAATTACATTTCTTTTTAATGTAAATGTCATATTTATTTATTTATTTTAAAATAATTACTCACGATCGAATGCAACTAGTATTTTTCCTATGGCTAAAGTGTGAGCTACATTATTGGCATTTCCAGATACATGATACTTAGCTGATCGAATACCATTGGTTCACTTTGCCTAAGATTTTGCCAATTGCCTAATATTTCCTTGGCAAAATCTTAGGCCGGCTTGGATTTGGATCCCAAATTTATTATTATATATATTTTTTAATTTTTATATAAAATATAATAAATAATTTAATTTTTTAAGATTTTAATTTAATTTTTTTAAATTTAAAAATAATAATATTATTATTAAAAATTAATATTTTATTAAATTTTTAAAATTCATTTTAACCCATCTCGTTCATAGCTCCCCATATACATAGCTCCATTTTCCATCAGGCCAGACATGTAAATATTTGCATCGATGGAATTGCTCAAAAAAAATAAAAAAAAATAAAAAATAAAAATTGCAATGATGGAACAGGTTTGTCGCCGTCCATAAAGATCATGTAATTAATGACGACGATCGAGTTTTTGGGGAGACGCTGGGAATCAATTTATTCGATCTTTATTAAAAATAATTCATTAATAAAATATAATAAAAATATAATAAAAATTATAACAAAAAAAAAATTTAAATAAAATAAAATAAATAAAATAAAATAAAATAAAATAAAAATACAATAAAAAACAAAATAAAAAAAAAAAATAAAATGATTTAAATAGATGTTCGTTCTCAACACAGACCGCGTTGGCGCTGTCGGCGGTAAACGACACCGCCCACCCCATTGTGACCGCCGGCATCCGGCGACCCCACCCCTGCAACGGTGATCCCCGACGACCTCTGGTGTACCCCATGCAGCCTTAGATCCGTTTCGTACCCGTACGCGTCTGTTTTTTAAGGGGATCGGACGGACCGATCCCTAGTATTTTCCATTTGTTTAAGAGAGACGTTGAGGGCCGATCGGGCTGCCCCCAGCATCAAAAGCAGCGATGCTTTTGATGATAAATACATTAAAATAAAATAAAATACAATAAAAAATATAACAAAAAAATAAAATAAAAAAATAAAATGAAAAAAACATAATAAAAAATAGAATAAAAAAATAAACACATAATAAAAAATACAATAAAAAAAATATAATATAGATGAATTTTAAGAGCATTCGGCCTTGGGCTGCAGCCCGCTGCCTCCGGTGGCGATGGACGACACTGCCAACCCCATCGGGACCGGTGGGTTGCGGCGAGCTTACCCCCTCAACGACGAGCTCTGGCGTGCCCCACGGAGGCTTAAACCCGTGGGGCACACCAGAGATCGCCGTTGAAGGGATAAGCTAGTCGCAGGTGTCGCCCACCCCATCGGGACCGGCAGGTTGCTTTTAGTGTGAACCGACCCCCAAGAAATCTCTTTATTTAATTACTAGGTAGGTAAGGATCGGGGGCTAGTTTTATTTTTTATTAATGCTATTTTCACTCCTGGGAGATCTCGAATGGGATCCCGCCTAGTGTTAAAAGTTTTTTTTTTTTTAATATTTTTCTTATACATTTTTTTAACATTTTTTAATGATTTTAAAAAATATAAAAAAAATCAAAATATTATAAAATTATATATTTTTAATTATTATATAAAAATAAAAAAAATAAAAAATATATAAATCCCATAATCGAAATTCCCAATCAAAAATCCTGTTTGTGAGAGTATCATTTCTCTTTTCTTTTTCTTTATTTGATATATAGAGTAATTGTAGTAGCTTTTACTCCCTAACGTTATAATTAATTAACTGTATGGAAGTAAAGTTTTTGTCTTTAAAAAAAAAAATTCAAATAAAAACTAAAATATGTGTTTTCTCATTTGTAGATGCCTTGTTCTGCAATCTAGACTAGTCGACAATTTCTTAACGATCCAGTATTACACAAAGGTTGAATGAGAGGGGAGGCGGTGGAACCTTAAAGCCACTCTAATATCAAAATTAATGAGGAAAGTGGAATAAGTAAAGGGAGAAGAATGAAGTAAAAGATTAGGGATCAAGTCATCCACCTGTGATTCGTGGTGTCTCTGACTATTTATAAGCCTTGGTGAACACTAGGCATCCCGGGAGACAAGACGGTTGTCATGTCGGTCCAGGCTATTATTCCCTTTGTTGTGTCTTATGCGATCTTACCTATCGCGTCCTGATTGTGTGAGCAACTTGTTCCCTCTGCGGCATGTATTAGCCTCTACTTTAGCCTTGGTGTATACTAGGACTCCTGACTCGCATTAAACACGGTGAGGGATTTTGGCTACGCATTTAATGTTTCTGGGTTGGCCAGGCGTGCTTTGGGCAGACTTCTGTATTTAATGGGACATGCCTAAGGCAAACTTCTGCATTTAACACGATGTGCTTGAGACAGACTTCTACACTTAATGCGACGTACCAGGGGCAGGCCTTTGCATTTGATACGACATGCCTGGGGCAGGCCTCGACATTAAATGTGGTGTCGTTTGTCAGATGTTTTTATTTTGATGCGGCACAGGTGTTCCCAAGTCCCTTCTAGCTCGGTCTTGTCTCTCGCTTGACAACCACCTCAAACGTGGCTTCCGCTTTATAGTTAGCCTTTGTTCCTCGCCCTCCCAAAAGGGCTGTGTTGGGCCTTCCTCGGGGCTGGGCCCATTCTAGGTTTCCTGCTGGCCCAAAGCTTGTGGTCCCTCTGGTGGGATTTCCCCTCACACCATCCATTCAAATTGATAGTATTATAGAAAGATAATTAGAAGATATTTAGATCTAATAGTAAGATGAGATGAGATAATGTTAGATAAAAATTAAATAAAACATTCTTATAATATTATTTTTTAATATTAATATTATTGTTTTAAAATTTTAAAAAAATTGAATTAGAATTTAAAAAAAATTAAATTATTTATTATATTCCGTATGAAAATTTGAAACAATTATAGGGATAAGATAATTAAATAAATTGAGATAATTTCTACCTTAATGTACAAGGTATTAAGTACCCTAGCTAGTCGCGGTTCAAACACATTAATAGTCCATACTATTATTTCATGAAATATGATCATAAAAGGGTATACTAGAATGGCTCCCTCTTTTCTACACATACATGTCCACGTACGATTTTTAATTTATCATTATATTTTTTTTAATTTTTTATATAAAATATAAATCTCAATATAATTTTTTCAAATTTTAATATACATTTTTCAAATCTCAATTCTACTTTTTCAAATTTTCAAATAATAATAATATTAAAAAATTAATTAAATTCATCTCAACTTATCTTATTTTCGAATCCAAACGAGACCTTAATATCAATCGTTACTAGTACTCTCAGTTTCGTATATATAACGCATACATTGAAGGGTTTATATATATTATACAAAAAAATCAGGGAGAGATCACATCCATGCATGCTCATGTTGTACAAAACTATTTTCCAAGGCATTATATATATAGTATGGAATATTTCTTTCTAACGTAAGTGGCCGGTAATGATATACACTACAAAAAAATAAAATATATATTTGTGATAAATTATTTATGATAAAGATGATTATCTACTATGAAAATAAACTCATTTTGACAAGAAAAAATTATGTTAACAGAAAATAACTGATTACAAATGAACAATCTTCTTGTAGTGACATAATTAATTAAACCGTGGGTTGGCTTACAGATTGATGGTCACACCCCTGGCCCCATTGACATATGGAGATGGTGCAATATCCTGGGCGTAGGATGATGTATTCCAACCATGCTTTGTAGGGTCATATTTTTCTCCATCTCCCCAAAGAGCATAAGCCTCCTCTCCATGCACAGCGTCGTCTCCAATTGCCAGTTCCTCGTCCGGCATCCTTAATGGGATAAACAACCTTATGGCCAGAAGAATTATGGTCGTGGATACTAAGTTCCAACCGGCCACAAACAGGGCTGCCACCAGTTGTTTGGCGAATTGCTTTCCTCCGCTTCCGCCATAGAATGCGCCCCTTGAGTTGCTTATTGGGAGTATGAGTGCGCAAAGCTCTGGCTCAGCGAAAAGCCCAGTTAGAAGCCCTCCCAATAGCCCAGCCACTGCGTGCGTGTGAAATACACCTAAAGTGTCATCCACCTAATTATAAATAATCATCAAATTATTAGAGATATATCAGACCATATATATATATATATGAGAAATATTTTAATTACAAATAAATTATATAATAAAAGCAATCTCACAATTAATATGACTTGTCATATTATAAAATTATTTTTATTATAAAATAAATCTAATACATCACATAAAATTAATTATGCCAATTTTTGATATTATTTTTGTATAATTTTTTTTGTGATTATAACAATCTTCTATACATATATTATTATTTAATAGGCTAGCTAGCTATACATTTGATGCAAAAGAAAATATATAGAAGGGTTGCACCAGTAATTATACACAGATATCATAATCTTTCCACAAAGGACTCCATTAATATATTATTATATAACGATAGAATTGACTTAATCATGTACACCTTTTTGACTTATGTACCATTTGAATGATTTATTATGGAAAAATATCAAAGATAAACGTACTGGGATTGATCTTGATCTTTATGTCCTGCTTTTCGATCTTTCTTTGATTTAAATTAGCTCGAGTGCTAGATCGAGATTGGACCAAATAGAAAAAGAACGATTATTAATACCATTAAATTGTGTGCAATATACGGCCTGCTGGTCAGGAGTTCATCATCACCTAGTCCTAAATAGTGTAGAGGATAAGATCAGAACGAAGAAAATGTGGTTATCTATTATTTGATGGTTGAAAAAGATTGATGGTCTTATAATTAGACTCCTGACTATTATGACTAGAATTAATAGAGTGTTTGCATATTGAAGAATGAAGGAGAAAATATACAGGAAACACCTATCAAGACAAAAAGTCAAAGCTTTAAAAGCCGACACAAGTCCAAGAATTTATTTAGATCCAACGGCTGATCTCATATTAATGGAGATACGAGGCCTTTTTGATTGAATCCCGAAAAAAAATGAAATAAAAATGACCCGGTAAAAAAATTTAATTTTCTAATTTTATCTATCTTTTAACATTCTGGTATCTTGATTTGTGGGTTAACAAAAGAAAAAGAAAAGGTAGAACCCTACTAGCTTCTAAGATCTAATATTGTAAATAGTCATTATATACGGTAAAAAAATTATTTATTTGTGATTAATTATTTTTTATTAAAATAAATTTATTTTAATCACAAATAATTATTTTTATCATAAATAATTTATTATAAATACTTTTTTCTTTTATAGTGAATTAATTTATAATAATAAATTAGATTGAATGATCATGTAATATTAGATTGAAGATAAAGGTAACTAGAAAAAGGAAGATAATACTTCTATCTAAAGTATTTAAATAGTAAGATTAGATTGAACATATTAATAACTACTATCTAAAGTATTTATATATATAAAAGCTAGGAATTATTGTTAGAAATGGTATTTAATTAAGTCGTCGTTGAAAATGATTGATTAATGTTTTGAGTTGCTCTCCGGCCATCACCATATATCGAAGATAAAGGTATTAATTTTTAGAAAAGGAAGATAACAAAGGAAGGTCGAGATCATAAGCTGGCATGGTCGACAAAAAGTGAGACAAGAATATTTATTTAGTACTGAAATTACTATTTTAGATGGAAAAACAAATTAAACGCCTAGCTCTCTGGACGTGGCATTAAAACGTTTTCTAAATAAAAAGAAATTTATAAGCTTAATTCATTTTATAAAATTAATTCAATAAAAAAAATTTATACATTATTTATAAGCATATTTAAGATTTTATTCATAAATAATGTGACATTTATTCCTCAACATCTTTTCTCATGTGTATGTTAGAAATTTTTTTAATCTTTATTATAGAAGTAAGTAGCGTAGGTCCCTATTCATCCTATGGCAGATTCTGATATCATGTAGAAATTCATAAGTCTAACTCATCTCATAAAACTAGTTTAATAAAGATTTATATATTATTTATAAGCATGTCCAAAATTTTGTTCATAAATAATGTGAAATTTATTTTTCAATAAAAAATATAAAGAAATTAGATATAAAGTTATATATATACACACATATTTATACCATTATGAAATTTTATGTAAGATCGTAACAAAATCTCTCCCATCCCAACTAGCTAATTAACACTGAAAAGATCACCAGGACCCTCAGAAAAGATTACTTCTCCTTGATCAAGCTGCAAATAATTAATTATTGTCCAAATAATTATTTTCACACTACAAGAAAATTAACTTTTTGCGACATCAGAAGGATCGAGAAGCTCATGATGATCAATTTGACCTCAAATTTCAGGGAATGAATTTTCGCGGCCATGCATGTTTTCTTAGTTTTCTTCGCCTAGTGATACCATGTGGACCCTAAAAGTCGAACCAGGCCACATAATATATGTAGACTTGGTTGACCTTAATTTTGACGTTAAAATATATCTTTCAAAAGGCATCGTGTAATTAATTGAAATCTTCGTTTCAATATATATTATTTAAATATATACATTTGGGTTTAAGAAATTAATCAGATCAAATTAACCTGCATGCTGGTGGAAACAAGCTTGCACTTGTGTCAACTATGATCTAATACCGAACGCACGCGGTGTATCGCGCCCATCACAAAATTTAAGAAAGAAAAATCAAAGATCAAAAGCACTAGTCATGTGCATGATGTAAAACCCTACATATATTATATATACCGCGTACGTACCTTTTGTAGCAAAGTAGACTTTTTGTGAAGGATCATCATCGACACCCATGGAATGCTACCAGAAAGGATCCCCATCACTATAGCCGCCCACGATTGTACCAACCCTGCGCCCAACATTACCAATATTCATCGATCATAATTAATTAATTAATATATAACTACCTTTTTTTCTTTTTTTTTTTCTTTTTTTGTCTTTTCGTTGGACTTCATGACCACATTATTGCCACTGAGAAATTTAAGTCATCTTTGGGGGCGCTATGAATATAAATTTGACACGTGTGTACCTGCTCCTGGAGTTATGCACACGAGTCCAGTCATCATTCCTTGAACAGCACCTATCACCGAAGGCTTCCCGAAGAAGACGACGTCCAGAGACGTCCAGACAAGAAGACTCGTCGCCGCACATATGTTTGTGTTTAACACTGCTATTGAAGCGTCGATGTTTGCCGCGTATGGGGCTCCACCATTGAAACCCGACCATCCCATCCACAGCAGCCCCGCACCGGCAAGCATAAGCAACACGTTGTTGGGAGGAAACCTCTCCCTGTCACTCTTTAACCTCGGCCCAACCTATATACAGTACCATATGGTCCAGTTCAAAGATTCATATATACCAATAAAATCGATGAAAGGTTAATGAAATAGATATAGTACCCAATAAGCGGCGGTGAAACCGGCGATTCCTGAGGAAAGATGGATGACATAACCGCCGGAGTAATCTATGACACCCCAATGATACAAAAAGCCACCACCCCAAAGACTAAAGGCTCCGACGGTGTAGGAGAAAACAAGCCAAAGAGGGACAAACGCCATCCACGCCTTGATGTTCATCCGTCCCAGAACAGACCCAGCGAGTAAAATCATGGTAATGGCGGCGAAAGTGAATTGGAAGTAAACGAGCGTGGCCATCGGATAAAAGGGCGCAACGGTGTCCGAGCCGCCACCATCAGTAGTGTGCTTACTCTCGGGGACTCTGGCCTGGTTGAGGAGGAACTTTTGGCCAAGAGCGGGTGCGCCCTTTCCCCAGAAGGGGAGGAGTTCGTCACCGAAGGCCATGCGGTAGCAGACGAGGACCCAGCAGATAAGCACAGCGGCGAAGGCGTAGAGAGCCATGAAGGCCGAGTTTACTGCCCATTTCTTCTTGACGATGCTGGCATAGAGGATGACCAGGCCCGGCATGCTCTGGAGGCCGACGAGAGTCGACGCTGTCATTTGCCATGCGTTGTCGCCCTTGTTTAGCCATACTGGCACGGCTGGGCTGACAGCTGCGTAGGCCGGTGTGCTCATATTCTTGTGGCTGATCTAGCCGATCGGGGTAAGCTGCGTACGATCGAGTTCAAGGTTTGGTTCTTTAGCCACTGTAAATCTATATTTATATATAGAAATTAAGCTTTGTCCTCCCTAGCTAGCCTGTCCCTTTGTTGTTGGGTGTGTTCGTGTGTGTATATATATATATAGAGAGAGAGAGAGAGAGAGTTGATGTATAGTCCGTCGGTCTTTTTTTGGCTGCGTGATAGAATTAAATTTCTAGGAGGCTTCGTGTGTAAATTCACTTACTTTTTACATACAGAGTTAAGGTGAGATGAGTTAAGATGAATTAAATTAAATTGAATTTATTTTTTAATATTATTATTATTTTAAAATTAAAAAAAATTTATTTAAGAATTAAAAAAATTATATTGAAATTAAAAAAAATTATATTAAAAATTAAATTTTATATAAAAATATAAAAAATATAATAACAAATTTAAAATAAATTGAGAGAAGCAACTCTCATATTCAAATATAATCGGGGCCTTAATCAAAAAAAGAAAAAAGAAAAGAAAAGAGGAAAGAGAGCGTACTGAGAGAATATATAATGTGTAAAGCCAATGGGATTTCGGACGCGTTGAATATATCCTCTTATTTCCCGAGAAAAAAAAAAAAACATTTGGTTTTTTCCACACCTGTCCAACGTGACCATGAAATTATTGTGATGTTGCAATTGTCGATAACTCGAGGTACGTAACCGCGTGGGATGGGGTACGGTTTCTTTGTCATGAGGGGTACGGTTTCTTTATCCATGACTTTGGGGGCTAACAAGTAACACATGCTTTGACTGAAGAACATTTTTTCTTATAGCAGCTCCTTGGTATTTAATGACGTTGTTCATGAAGTGACAATTACAGTAGGCGGAGTCCATATAAAATCTCTCTCTTTCACTCAGAATTGAATATTTGTTTTCAATAAGAGTGCTTCAAGTTATTCTATATTGATATATGGGAATTCGAATAAGACGACGTTGAACTGTCAGATTGCATATTAATGACGTTGAGATATCATGAATTGGCAAATCAATGCAAAAGTAGAAAGTGATTGTGAATACTTTTCAATTATGACAGTTTTAAGTGTGTTTCAGTCTTTTGGCCATAATTTTTACTATGGGTGTCAGAATCGCACATAAGAACTAAATTCGGAAAACTCTTTTCAGCGCGCACACAGTCCACATTGAGCATGGCTCCATGAATCCTTTTTCCGACCTCAAATTTCGCTATTTTTATTTTCGAATTGTTATTTTTAGTTATTTTTTACTATTTTTAGTAATATTTTGTATGTTTGTTAGGAAGTCATTTTAAATCTGATTTGTTTCAGATTTTTCGCAGATTGCTTATTTTATTTTGAATTTTAATTTTACGTTATTTTTGGGATTTTGCCATTTTTGGTAAAATTCGATTACAGACGAATTTTAGCTATACAGTCCTGCTTGTGGACTGATTTTTGAGAGTTTTTGATTTGGTAATATTCAGTTTTTTTCTCAGAGACGTATTCTCTGTATTTTGGGCGAATTTCTTGTGTTTTTCCTTGTGAAATCATTTATTGAAACTAGCCTGTAGAATAATCGTTATTCTGTCTGGCGTTAGTTGGCATCAGAGCTTCAACATCTTCATGGGCAAAATTTTATCAGTTTCAATGGTTGGTGGTCGTGGTCGTGGTCGTGGTCGTCGTGGGCAGGTTCTGAATGAGGAAGCCCAACATCGTGATCGTAGCGTTCAGGATGCGATGATAGAAGATTTGCAGAGGCAAGTCGCAGAGTTAAGCCAGCGTTTGGTGGCCCGCGATTTTGAGGATCGTGAGGCCTCCGATCATGATTCCAATTCCACGTTCGAAAACCCATATCACAATCGTGCTCTATTCCGAGAGCACCGTGGTCGGTAGGAACGTCATGGAGACCTTGATTTTCGGGTCCATCTGCCCAAGTTTTCTGGTACATTACAGGCCAAGGGATTCATTGATTGGATAAATGAAGTGGAGCGTATTTTTGATTACAAGGAAGTCTCCGATCGTGTGAAAGTAAAACTGGTCGCCATCAAACTCAAAGGCAGAGCATCTGCGTGATGGGTGTAGTTGAAACGCTCACGAGACAGGCAGGACAAAGCCAAGATCACTGATTGGGAGAAGATGAAGAAGAAGATGAAAGGTCACTTCCTTCCTTTCAGCTACACTCAAACCTTGTTTCAGCGACTTCATGCGTTGAGGCAAGGCGCGAGATCAGTCGATGATTACATAGAAGAGTTTTACCAGTTGGTCGCCCGGAACAATTTATCTGAGATGGAGGAGCAGTTGGTGGCGCAATATTTGGGGGGTTTGCGCCAGCCCTTGTAAGATGTTCTCAGCCTTCACTTGTTGTGGACTGTTTCGGAGGCATACCAGCGTGCACTTACTGTTGAAAAACAGCAGAACAGGAGGTCAGTGATCAGGAGCGATCAAAACAGCCGGCCAGTTTGCACTCAGGATTCCCGTCCTGTCCAGCAGCCACCACAGAGTAATTCTAACCCTACTACTAGATGTTTTCATTGTGGGAAACATGGGCATAAAGCGATTGATTGCAGGAAGCCTGCTAATCAAAAGGGCAAAAATTTATTGATTGAGGAAGACGTAGTAGACGAAACTGAGGAGATTGGCGAGCCCGTGTATGACGAAGATGAAGTTGACGATGTGCTGTATGGAGATGGCCATGGGACTCTGGTCGTTCTCAAGAGTCTACTGACTCCCAAGGGCGATTCAGGGGACGATTGGTTGAGAACCAATATTTTCCACACAACCTGCACAGTTGCAAATAAAATCTACAAAATGATCATTGACAGCTGCAATTGCGAGAATGTAGTGTCCGAGAAAGTTGTCCAAAATTTGCAGTTGAAGACAGACCGTCATCCTAAGCCATACAAGTTTTCATGGCTGAATAAAGGCAGTGAGGTAACAATAGATAGGCGATGCCTTGTGTCTTTTTCAATTGGTAGAAAATATTTCGATAATGCCTGGTTTGATATTGTGTCTATAGATGCGTGTCAGGTATTGTTGGGTCGACCTTGACAGTATGATCGCAGTGTCATTCATGATGGACGGAAAAATACTTATTCCCTTAACATCAAGGGAAAAAAGATTGTGTTAGCGCCCCGACGGGAAGGACCCACTCCTACCCCAGTAGCCAATAATACTAACCTGCTTTCTATGTCCAGGTTTTTAGATGACATTGAGCATGAGGACGTGGTCTATGCTCTACTATCTTGCGAGAACAGTGCAGTAGCCGTAAACTCTGATTTTCCAATAGAGGTGTAATAATTGTTGGCAGAGTTCGCTGGCCTGATGCCAGAGGATCTCCCTCTTAGGCTACTGCCTATGAGAGATATCCAGTATCAAATCGACCTTGTTCCAGGGTCGAGTTTGTCAAATTGACCATCGTACCGCCTCAGTCCCAAAGAGGCTGAAGAGTTGCAGCAACAGGTGATGGAGTTATTGGATATGGGTTATATTCGCTAGAGTATGAGCCCATGTGTAGTACCTGCCCTGCTCATACCAAAGAAAGATGGTTCTTGGCGTATGTGCGTTGACAACCGAGCAATCAACAGAATTACCGTGAAATACAGGTTTCCAATTCCTCGCTTGGATGATATGTTGGATCAGTTGTCCGGTTCTAAGGTCTTCTCAAAAATTGACCTTAAGAGCGAATACCATTAGATCAGAATAAGACCTGGAGATGAGTAGAAGACAGCGTTTAAGACGCAACACGGGTTATACGAGTGGATGGTCATGCCTTTTGGGTTATCTAATGCACCCAGCACATTCATGAGATTTATGCACCAGATCTTGTGACCTTTCATGGGAAAGTTCGTTTGTGGTTTACTTCGACGCTATTCTTATTTATAGTCCGACGTGGACTTCACACTTTGATCACCTTCGTGCTGTTTTTGAGATGCTGAAAACAGAGTGCTTATTTGTCAATCAAAAGAAGTGTTCTTTTTTCACCACTTCTGTAACTTTTCTTGGTTTTATTGTGTCTATTGATGGTGTTCATGCAGATTAGTCAAAGATAGATGCAATCTTGGGATGGCCAAAACCAAAGACCTTGCACGATGTCAGGAGTTTCCATAGCTTGGCATCCTTCTACCGCCGATTCATCAGAAATGTCAGCACTCTAATTGCTCCTATCACAGAGTGCCTCAAGAGTCATGATTTCAAGTGGTCTGAGGAGGCAGAGACTAGTTTTCAACTAGTCAAATAGAAGATGACCGAGGCACCAGTTCTGACACTCCCTGACTTTGACAAAGTGTTCGAGTCCCTGAAGCATTGGCATCACTACTTAGTACAGAGGGAGTTCATCCTGTTCACTGATCATGAGGCCCTGAAGTATATCAATGGCCAACACAAGCTGAGTAGACGACATGCCAAGTGGGTGGTGTATTTGCAGGAGTTTACATTTACGTTGAGGCACCAAGCCGGGAGCTTGAACAGTGTCGCAGATGCCCTAAGCCATCTTACTTTACTTCTCACCACCATGAGTACCAGAGTTGCAGGCTTTGAGGCTTTCACAGATATGTATGCAGCTGATCCTTCCTTCAGAAGGATATTTCAGGAGGTAACAGATGGTCACCGTCATGATTTTGTTTTGTATAATGATTATCTGTTTCATGGATTACAGTTGTGCATTCCAGATTGTTCATTGAGACAACAAATTATAAGTGAACTTCATAATGAGGGAAACTTTGGCCGAGACAAGACATTGACCCTTATCTCTTCTGACTTTTATTAGCCTAAGCTGACCAGTGATGTGGCTCATTATGTGGACCGTTGTTATGTGTGCCAGCAGTCTAAGGGAGTTCTCACCAATGCGGGCCTGTACACTCCCTTACCTGTTCCTGAAGCACCTTGGTTAGATGTCAGCATGGATTTTGTATTGGGCTTACCCCGCACCCAATGAGCCTCGGATTTCATCCTTGTTGTGGTTGACAGATTTTTCAAGATGGCCCATTTTGTAGCTTGCAGGAAAACTATGGATGTTACTCGGATTGCCCATCTTTACTTCAAGGAGATAGTGCGCTTACATGGTGTTCCTCGAACCATCACTTTCGATCGTGATTCCAAGTTCATTAGTCATTTTTGAAAGAGTCTGTGGGGGAAATTGGGGACACAGTTGAATTTTAGCAGCGCCTACCACCCTCAGACAGATGGTCAGACCGAGGTGGTAAACTGGAGTTTGAGCAACCTTTTGAGGTGTTTGGCAGGAACTAAGCCGAAGCAGTGGGATTTGGCTTTACCTCAGGCATAATTTGCCTATAACAGATCGAAAAATAGAACCACAAGCCTAAGCCCATTTGAGATCGTCTATGGTCGGAACCCATCTGGGGTGCTGGACTTAGCCCCTATTCCACGTGTAGGACATTTTAGTGCTAAAGCAGATGAGATGGCAGAGCATCTTTGGGGTATCCATGAGCATGTGAAACTGGCCATTCATGAGAGTAATACCAAGTACAAGACTCAGGTTGACAGTCATCGTCGTCAGGTACTTTTTGATGTTGGTGATTTTGTTTGGGCTGTATTAACTCGTGATCGTTTTCCTGTTGGCGAGTATAGTAAGCTTAAGGACTGTAAGATTGGACCTTATGAGGTACTACAAAAGATCAATGATAATACTTACAGGTTGCGCATTCCTAGTTATTTGAAGACTTCTGATGTCTTTAATGTGAAGTACCTAAGTCTTTGTTTTGTGGATTATGATGACACTACTCTGAACTCGAGGACGAGTTCTTTCCAACCCGGGGCGGCTGATACAGGGGGATCAAAGGCGGGAAGTGATTGTGAATACTTTCCAATTTGGACAGTTTTAGTTGCGTTTCAGTCTTTTGGCCATAACTTTGCTACGGGTGTCAGAATCGCACATAAGACCCCAATTCGGAAAGCTCTTTTCGGCGCGCACGCAGTCCACATCGAGCTTAGCTCCATGTGCCATTTTTTCGACCTCAAATTTCGCTGTTTTCATTTCCGAATTGTTATTTTTAGTTATTTTTTACTATTTTTGGTAATATTTTGTATGTTTGTTAGGAAGTCATTTTAAATCCGATTTGTTTCGGATTTTTCGCAGATTGCTTATTTTATTTTGAATTTCAATTTTACGTTATTTTCGGGATTTTGCCATTTTTGATAAAATTCGGTTACAGACGAATTTTAGCTATACAGTCCCGCTTGTGGACTAATTTTCGACAGTCTTTGATTTGGTAATATTCAATTTTTTTCTCAGAGACGTATTCTCTGTATTTTGGACGAATTTTTTGTGTTCTTCCTTGTGAATTCATCTATTGAAACTAGCCTGCAGAATAATCGCTATTCTAACTGGCATCATATAGACTATACCTACATCTCATTTTCATCATACTTTTCTCATTTTTGGATAATCACTTTTAAAGAAAAGTTTAAAGGTTGAGGTATGTTGAATAAGCTGAGTACTGAGGTTAATACGTAGATCAACTTTTTCCCAATAAGCATGTATGTATAGTTTGTTCGATCCTTCCACGCCTGCCTTCCATTCATAATCTTCAATCGGTAGATATTATAATTATACCAAATCCAAGCTAATCAGAATGTTATACATAGAAGTTATACATAATGATTATGTGTGGCGTTTGGTTTGGAGCTGAGTGGTTATAAGATCACTTGAACTTATAATTAACACGCATGCAGTACTGCCGACTGATCCCTACTCTAAATTTCAGTCTGGCCAGGTTAATTTGATCAGAACATGACTACACGAGTTGAGGAGTTACCGCATATATTAACGACATTTATATCGATCGAAACATGTCATATATGATCATATATGTACGTAGATCATCAATGATGTTCAAGTAGTATATTTGCAATTGTTTGGAAGTCAGGGAGATGGGCGTCGAAACACGGCGGAGAAGTACGCTGGTAGATAATAGATGCTGCGCGAATAAGGATGCTTGCTGTTAAACCCCATATGAGGAAAGCACCTTTCTCACATTGGAAATCAAATAGATGAATAATGTACTTCCTACCCATCCACTCCCTTGCTTCACATCTATGATTATCTTCCTACAAAACATAAGACAATAAACTAGCATATATAATAATATTATGAATTCCAATTGAAATATAGTGTTAATTTGGTGCAGTAGTACTAGCTAGTACCTTTAGATCACAATAAACCCCATATGGCAAATAATATCCATGATTTTTGGAGTCATCATCATTTCATTTGACACCAGTACCATATCATGTACTTTTCAAGCATTTTATATTAGAATTTAATGCACTTTCAACCATGCTCTTAAAATGTTTAAAACAAGATAATAATCCGAGTCAATAAGAACAAAAGAATGAAAATAACTAGTGTTGATAAACCAAACGGTCGTTTGGTAAGCCTCCCGGCTGGCAAGACAACTTGCACAGACATTTTTTTATAACATTAAATGATATCAGATAAAAAAAAAAAATACCAAATAATTCTGAACGTGATCTAAAAATAATGGTATATAATGGATCATCAAAACACTCTGCTCAGCAAAGAAGGCAGAATAGTACTCTACTATTTTCATTATTCTATTATTTATTTTCATCTATTTTTCATTTGCTATAGACTATATTGCAGTCTCTTTCCTTGGCCCCTTTCTTACCTGACCTGTATATTAGATGCTTTTCGCAGAGTTAGCTATAGGAGCAGTATATTCAATGTTTTCGCCCCTTTTCTTTTGTGAATAGGTGATCAAAAACTCCTCTAACCCCCGCTTTATACAAAAAACGGAAAGAGAGCCGCAGAAAAATTTCTCCTTCTTCATTGTATTTCAAGGCCAAAGAATCAAGGGTAAGGGGGTAGGAGGTCACTATCATGCATGTGTTGCAAAAATGTGAGACATGGATGTGCTTGGACTTTGCGTTCAAGCGTTTGGTAGAGCTTTTTATTTTTATTTTTCCTGATGATCATTTCCCGATCAATATTTTTCCTTAATTTGTGTCGAACTATTTGATAATAAGAGTTCATAAATAAACCCCAAAACCAGTTGGTATAGAAGTAGTACTTAGAGCTCAAGATTAAGCTTAAGTATGAATAGTGAGGTGATTTTAAATATTTAGTTAATAATAGTGAAAAAGTAATAATAGAATATTTAATAATAGTAAAAAGCTATTAATGAATAGTAATTAATAAAAAATATGTGAAAAGCAATAATAAAATGGTGAATAAGAGTAAAATATATTTCTGATAATACACTACTATCCAAACCAGCTAAATGGGTTAAGAAGTAAAAAACCTTGAGAAACATCTCCAACGGAACATCGAAAATATTATCAACTTCATCTGTATTGAGTGAAGGCCTGAAATCTCCTTTCCTAACAAGAAGGCCTACCACAGGGACAACCTTGAATAGGTGCTGCATGCATGATCATCAAGTGACATAAGATTGATATTCAGCTAGCTAATTTAAAACAATATATCAAATGGAAAATCATCACATATGATATCAACCACATGCAGCACCTGAGAAATAAAAGGCTCTAAAGTGGCAGCAACTCGAACCAGATTAGGTTCCAATCCTATCTCTTCCATGGCTTCTCTTAATGCAGTAGCCGAGTCATCTTCATCTCCTTTCTCAAATTTCCCACCAGGCAAAGCTACATCCCCTAGTGTTTGTCACATGGAAACATAAATGATCTCATCAATTCATGCATTTCTTCAATCATTTCAGTAGTACTATATATATTATCTATATATGTGGTGTATATCTACCTGGGTAAGAGGAAAGTTTCATGGATCTCTTGGTGAGAATAACTCGTAATTCACCTTCTTCGCCTTCAAAGAGACAAATCAGAACCGCCGCTCTTCTCTCCGTCCAATTGACACATGGAGGAGACCGATCATTTTTGACAGCCTCAGACTTGACAACTGATCCAAAATCCGAGCTAATACTACAATATTGATCCTTCACTACTTTTTCATTTTTTAGTCTTGGTAACTGAAGCTGCTTTGCAAGTCTTTGGAATAGTTGGTTTCCAGAAATCTCTTCCCCAAGCTGCTGGCACGGCGGCTGAGATGCAAGATAAGCCATCCAATTATAATAGATTACGTTTTTGGAAAGCCATTCACATGTTCTATGCAACATATATAAAGAAAAATTGTAAAGGCGCTTGGGGTACCAATATTATGGGATAAAAAGTTGCAACTACCAATATTCTATTCTATGGGATCTAAAAAAGATTTGCAATTGTGCATTATTCGACTGGCATACATTGTACTAGTAGTGCATGCGAATAATTTTGAGTAATTTTTTTCTCCCCTAATTATTAATGTATCCCTAATATTATTTTATTTTAATGTAACTCAAATATAAACCATGCTATATAGGGATCGTGTGTAAATATATATAAATATAAATATATATATATATATATATATATATATAATAACGTGGGGTTGAGATCTAGTACACATGAATTGTGAAAAGATTTAACCAAAAATGGTTTGGTTAATTAGAACTCGATCGATCGGTGTAGTGCTATTAAATAGTTAATTTTCATACATATAATAAATATATACTAGAAGTAATTGATATCTTTCCACTAGTAGCAAGCTGGCCTTTTCTCCTTCCCTTTCAAAACATATTGTGGCAGATTGTTCACCATAGCAGGTGATCCTTTGCTAGCTCCCACCCAGCAATAAATTAAGCATATTAAGAACCTAATTAATATAGCATGAGATTGGAGTTTCAGGGGCACAAAGATGACAAAGACGGAATTTCAGTACTACCGATCGTCGACTAATATGTATTGTGCAAGTTGGGTTGAAGTATACATGCCCCGGCCCCGGCCAAACTTTTCTTAAAGTATTATAGCATTACTTCCATTAAAATTTTCCTTCAAAATTTAATAAAAAATATATATTTGATGGAAAGGATATACCTAAAAAAAATTTTATATTAGATTCATTAAAATTTTTTTTTTGTCACATTTGATCAAAAATAAGGAAATAAAAGTTGGGAAAATAAAATAAAGGAAGACGTTGGAGGTCAGACCGGCTGATTATTGTCAAAAAATATCCCACCAATGAGGAAGCGACATGTCAACTGGTGTAGATTATTGGAATAAGATATGCCACACAATAAACCCTCTCATACTAACCAAACAAACCCTAAAAACGTCCCCTTTTCTCTTCGTGTTATAGCCCCTTCCGTCTTTGCAGATCGACTCCCCCCTCCCTTCCGTTTCTGTCACGGCCTCGTTCTATCCCCGTCGCAGCCTCCTTTCGAAGCTGACAACAATCCCCTGTGGTATGTGAATAATCGAACAAACCCTAAAAACAGCCCATTTCGTCTTAGCCCCTTTCATCTTCACAAATTGACTCTCCCTCCCTTTTGTTTTTGTCGCAGCCTCCTTCCATTCCCGTCGCGGCCTCCTTCCGATGCCGACAACAGTCCCCTGTTTCCCAGTACCCTTTCATCGGCGCATTTTCTTCTCTTAGTCGCTGCGACCTCCTTACGGTATGAGTTTCTTAAACATTTACCAGCTTCGTATTTTTTGTTTTTCTTCTAGGTCCTTTTTCCTGTGGCATGCTAAGTGTGTTTGTGATTTCATATATGATTATACTTTTTTCGGAATTTCAGAATTTGTGGAGAATTGGTATTTTGAGGGATTTAGGATGATATTTGACTATGAACTAAAAGGGATTGAATTGGCTGTAATTTTTTATGGGGGAAAGAAAATTGAATTTCAATCCACTTTGCTTGGCTAGGGCACTTTGTTCGATTTGTACATGTGCCTGTATAGAGTATGAAGGCTGGAAATCTGAGGTTGCTTTTATAAAGAATCAAATTCTCAATAATTATAATTGGAATGTTTGTCTCATGAAAACCCAAGCGAATGTGTATAGAAATTCTGTAGGACTTAATTTGCATGATAGTACTCATATAAATATATATACCAAAAAAAAAACTTAATTTGCATGATAATGCTAAGACTGCAAATTGATGAGTCAATAGATGTTGAGAATGAAATGTGATATATAGACTAGAATAGCATCCTTACAAATTGATCAAGGGATAACAACAAATGGCTAAATTTTTAGTAACAATTATCGCTGGAAATTTTCAGTGTAGGAGCTAGAAAGTAATGCCTAGTCTTGTAATTTACAGAATTGATTTTGTTATCTTTTTAATTCCATCTTTTATTGTACGAATTTGGGTCTTATTTTGTATATCATGGTTGTCACACAGAGTGGAATGTAATGGGATTTTTCAATGCATGGATGCTTACTCTCAATTTCTAAGTGTATACATGAACATGAACTGTCCAAGATCTATTTAGTGTTTGAACATGAAGTGTTTGAAAAATTGATATTTCTAAGTGATAGAATGAATGTACATAAACCTGCACAAAGATAGTAATAATTGTTGTGTTGAAGTCGACATTCAAGCTGGCACATAGTTTGGAAACTAAGGAATAGATCCACAACAAGTTGGTAATTCGCCGCACAAAGACTTAAAATCGTGGCAAATAACTTTTTTGTAGCATTTTTGTGGTGCCGAAGTTTCGTCGCAATAGTCGAGTGGCTACACTTCTTTAGCTGCAAAATGGCTAGAATGCCGATCTTGGAAGACTTTTTGCTGCGAATTTATATCGCCGAAAATAGCCTTAACCCTGGTTGCTACCAATGGGATAAGACTTTTTGCGGCGAGTGTAATTTGCCACAAAAAGCTTACTGCGTTTTAAACAAATTTAAACTCGCCGCAAATAATCTTTTCCAAAAATTTTTAAAAAAATACTAGTGAACCAATTTCACTAGTATTTTGTTAAAATATATTATAATAAGCTCTTCTATGATAGCTGATCATTATTTTAAATAATGATTACCAAAACAACATCCAAAAAAACTGTAAATTATCACATAAATATTTCAAAAATTGTTTCAAGCTAATACTTTTTTTCTGGTACTAAAATAAATTGAACTCTAGATCCTAGATATACAAAAAAGTTTAAAAAAATTAAACAAGAACTAAGTCATCATGTAGTGTACAATAACTAAGTCAGCCAAATCAAATCAGTTCATCCAATAAATGGCATTTAATCTGCATGAGAAAATTAAGTAAGAAAAAAAGAACAAAAAGAAAATTAAAAATGAACCCAAGTTCTTGGACAAAAAGAAAATTCAGTAAGAAAACTATTCTTTAACTGCAGAAGCAAGTCCAGATGAGTATGAGGAATTAAATCATGAATCTTTAAATAAACCAAGCACAAACAATCTAGCATACCAACAGTCAGCAGAGTTCTCTAGCATACCAACAATCTATATATGATAACATGTCCGAATTTCTTCTCTTTGGACTGCCTTGACCAGGTTATGAAGGTTTTAAAACGAGTTTCCAAGCAGGAATATTAAATTATCTAGATTAAACAAACTGAACACTTAGAAGTTATATAGAAAGGCAGGGCAGTACTGAAATTTTTCCAACTTAAAAGCTAAAATTGTGAGCTGGAAGGCAATTAAGAAAATAAAAATCCAATACATCCCAAAGATCAACATTAGAGCTTCCCCCTGTTGAACCCAAGGTTTCAAGTTTCGTGTAATTATAAATTTACACATGGATTTTGATGATAACAAATGAATTCAAAGAATAAAGGAGTCTCAAGCTCAAGTTGTCCACACAATAGAATCAAGCACATCAAGGAATCAAGCATGAGCAAGAAGGGAACAAGTTCACATTAAAATCATAGAGTAATGTTGTAAATCTCTTAAAAATTCGAAATTAGGATTAAGGCTCAAAATTAATATTTTATCATAAAGCATTAAAATACATTTTCCACATGTGCATGAATATTTTGAAAATTAAATTTGAAAATTTTGAAAGATGATTGATTGTCATCTTTCACATGTGCATGACATGATTAAAGGTTTGAACTTTGAAAATATTAAGATGATTGATTGTCATCTTTCACATGTGCATGTTTTATTTGAATATTTTCAAAAGTGGTGGATGATTTTCTTGACTTATGCAAAAGGTAGATGTCTTTATTTGAAAATTTTGAAAAGTAAAGTGTGCTCCTTTTGTCACATGCAAAAAGTAAAAAGATTTGATTTGAAATTTTTGAAAAGTGAATGATGATGTCTTTGACATGTGAATCTTTTTAAATTTGAATATGAAGTCTCATATGCCTATAAATAGATCATTTGAGAGCTTCACATTCACAACACCAAGAGCATACAACATTCATTCAAAGCTTTCATTCTCTCTTCTCTAAGCATTGAGCCTTAACCCTTGTTCATTTTGAGAGATATAGTTTGTGCTGTATTGTTCTTATTTCACTCATTGAGGAGTGTTTTCTGATAGCCTACCCACTATCAATTCTTGTATCAGTAAGAGGGTGTGTATAACCCTTGTGTGTGTAGAAGGTGTTCTACACGGGGAATAGTTAAATCACCAAGTGTGAGGTGATTGGAAGTGTAGAGGGTATTCTACACGGATTCTTTGGAGCGGTGCTGCTCAAAAGTGTAATAGGTTTCTATCTCCACCTAAAGGAGATTGACTAGTGAATTCGGGATCCTCAAGGGGTAGCTTGAGGCGAGGACGTAGGCAGTGGGGCTGAACCTCGTAAAAATACTGAGTTTGCTTTCTCTTACCCTACTCTTTACATTTCTTACTGCTTTATATTCTGTTTATATTTTATATTGTATATTTGATTTATAACTGTTATTTTTTTAAATACAACTCAATTCACCCCCCTCTTGTGTTAGTCATCTGGGCAACAATTGGTATCAGAGCTAGAGCTCTGTTATAAGATTAACTATCTTTTGAGTTAAGATCTTATGGCTAACATTGCAGCTTCATTTGGTGAAGGTCAATCTAGCAGTCGGCCTCCACTCTTTTGCGGAGACAATTACTCATTCTGGAAAGTTAGAATGAGAATATTCCTTCAGTCTCAAGGTCGAGAAATCTGGAAATGCATTGTAAATGGACCTTATATTCCAACAAAAGCGGTTGATGGAGTAAAAGTCAAAAAGGAAGAAGAAGAGTTTGATCGTGAAGACGATAGACTTTATACTTTGAATTTAACTGCTATGAATTTATTATATAATGCTCTCAGTGGTAATGAGTTTAATAGAGTAATGACTTGCGCTACAGCAAAGGAAATTTGGGATAACTTGGAAGTTACTTATGAAGGAACTTCTCAAGTCAAGGAATCAAAAATTTATATTTTTACTCTTGAATATGAAATGTTTAAGATGAATGATGATGAATCTATTTCTAGTATGCACACTCGTTTTACTAATATCATAAACAGCTTGACAGCTCTTGGCAAAGTTTATTCCAAAGTGGAGATAGTAAGAAAAATTCTCAACTCTCTACCAAAACGTTGGGAATTAAAAGTGACAGCGATTCTTGAAGCTAGAGACCTCAAGAAGCTCAAAGTGAATGAACTCATCGGGTCACTTATCACCCATGAGTATACATTGAAAAGAGGAGAAGAAGAAGGAAAGCAAAAGAAGAGCTTGGCACTCAAAGCCGTTCCTCATGAAAGTGAAAGCGAAGAAGATGAAGAAAGCGATGACGAAGAGATTGCAATGATCACAAGAAGATTTAAGAGATTCTTAAAAAATAAAGCTCCTCCAAGGAAACCTTTCAAAAAATCTTCCAACAAAGATACAGGTAAAAATGATTCATTAATTTGTTATAAATGTAAAAAGCCAGGACATATCAAGGCAGATTGTCCCTTGCTAAAGAAAGATCGAAACAAAGGCAAAAAAGTAATGAAAGCTACATGGGATGATGATTCAAGTAGCTCAGATAGTGAAGCAAGCAATGGAGAATCAGCAAATCTTTGTCTTATGGCTAAAGATGACATTGAGGTAACAAATCTTGATAATATTGAAGATCCTTCATATGAAGAATTGCAAAATGTTTTAGAAGAGGTATATGAGGAATTTGAAAAATTGGGTATCAAGTATACTGCTTTGAAAAAGAAAAATTCTTCTTTAACAAACGAAATTGATATTTTAAGAAAAGAAAGTATTGTTTTGAAAGATGAAAATCTTGAGTTGAAGAAAAAGAAAATTGATTTAGAAAATATTATTGAAAACTTTACAAATGGAAAAAGAAATTTTAAAAAATTTCTTGGTAGTCAAAGATGTATTTTTGACAAGGCAGGCTTAGGATATATGCCAAAACAAAAATACAAATCTTATAAAAACTTCTTTAATAATCCTTCTACATCAAAGTCCAATATTCAAAATTCTTTTCATAAAAATAATTTTGTTAAAAGAGGATACTATTATAATCACTCAAGTTCTTCATATATGTCACATGCTATTTGCAATTTTTGTAATAGAAATGGTCATAATTATCTTGCTTGTCCTATTAGAAGAAAACATACAATGACTATTAAGGTCATATGGGTACCTAAAAGTCTTATTTCTTCTAATACTAATAAATAAAGGACCCAAAGAACTTGGGTACCAAGAAAAATCATTTTAATTGTTTTTATAGGTGTGCATGAAGTCCTCCACAAACAAAAATAAATGGTTTTTAGATAGTGGATGTTCAAGACACATGACGGGAGACAAGACTAAGTTCTTTGATCTTAAATCAAAAGAAGAAGGACACGTGACATTTGGAGACAACTCAAAAGGGAAGATCGTGGGAATAGGTAAAATTGGTAATGAGTCTTCTCTCATAATTGAAGATGTTCTACTTGTTGAAGGTCTAAAACATAATCTTTTGAGCATAAGTCAATTATGTGATAAATGATTTACAGTTACTTTCAAAATGGATAAGTGTATTATTTTGAATGATCATGATTGTAATATTTGTTTTATTACTTTTAGAAGCAACAATGTTTATACAATCGATTTTGAAGAAATTATCTCACAAGATGCTATTTGTTTTTCAGCTCAAAATGAAACTAATTGGTTATGGCATAGAAGACTAGGTCATGCCAACATGGAACTTATTTCCAAACTTTCAAAAAATGATCTTGTGAGAGGTTTACCAAAGGCAAATTTTCTTAAAGACAAAATTTGTGATGCATGCCAATTTGGTAAACAAACAAAAACTTTTTTTAAAACCAAGAAACATATTTCCACTACCAGACCACTACAATTGATACACATGGATCTTTTTGGACCAAATAGAGTTGCAAGTTTAGGAGGAAAATATTATGCATTTGTTATTGTTGATGATTTCTCTAGATATACTTGGGTCATCTTTCTTGCTCATAAAGATGAGGCACATAATGTCTTTACCAAGTTATGCAAGAGAATTCAAAATGAAAAGGGTTATACTATTTCAAGTATCCGAAGTGATAGGGGAAAAGAATTTGTTAATAAAAATATTGAAATATTTTGTGATGAAAATGGTTTTATGCATAATTTTTCTGCTCCTCGAACTCCTCAACAAAATGGGGTAGTAGAGAGGAAAAATAGATCTCTTCAAGAGATGGCAAGAACAATGCTCAATGAGAACAACTTGCCTAGTTATTTTTGGGCTGAAGCGGTAAGTACTGCATGTTATGTTATAAATAGAGTTATGCTAAGGTCCAAATTAGATAAAACCCCCTATGAGCTTTGGAATGAGAAAAAGCCCAACATTGGTTACTTTCATGTATTTAGATGCAAATGTTTTATTTTAAATGACAGGGATAATTTAGGCAAGTTTGATGCAAAATCTGATGAAGGTATCTTTCTCGGATAATATACTACTAGTAAAGCTTATAGAGTATTCAATAAAAAGATTTTGACTGTACAAGAATCTATGCATGTAGTATTTGATGAATCTAATTCTCTACTCTCCAAGAAATCCATTGATGAAGAAACAGGAGGTATAAATAATACGAAAAGTCTCAATCTCAACAAAGAGAACACAATAGAGGAAGTCCAACATGGAGACATCAGGAAAGATCATCAAAATTTAATACAAGATGCAACCAAACAATGAAAATTTGTAAAAGATCATCTAGTAGAACAAATTATGGGAGAACCTTCACGAGGTGTAAGCACTTGATCATCTTTTAGAAATATTTGCAATCATACTGCTTTTCTATCTCAGATTGAACCTAAAAATATTGATGAAACACTTCTTGATGAATCTTGGATTCTAGCTATGCAAGAAGAGCTTAATCAATTTGAAAGAAATGATGTTTGGACACTTGTTCCTAGACCCAAAAATCATACTATTATTGGAACAAAATGGATTTTTAGAAACAAGAAAGATAAGTCCGGAGTCATTACTAGAAATAAGGCTCGACTTGTAGCCCAAGGTTTCAATCAAGAAGAAGGAATCGATTATGATGAGACATATGCACCAGTCGCAAGATTAGAAACTATTCGAATGCTACTTGCATATGCTTGTTATAAAGATTTCAAACTTTTTCAAATGGATGTTAAAAGTGCTTTCTTAAACGGTTTTATAAATGAAGAGGTATATGTTGAGCAACCTCCAGGTTTTGAAAATAATATTTCTCCAAATCATGTTTTCAAACTCACAAAAGCACTATATGGACTCAAACAAGCTCCTAAAGCGTGGTATGAGAGACTCAGTGGTTTCTTGATTGAAAAAGGCTTTTCAAGAGGAAAAATTGATACAACTCTTTTCATTAAATACGAAAATGATGATATTCTTTTGATTCAGATTTATGTTGATGATATAATATTCGGTGCTACTAATGAAAATATGTGCCAAGTTTTTGCTAAGACTATGCAGGAAGAATTTGAAATGAGCATGATGGGAGAGCTTACATTCTTTCTCGAATTGCAAATTAAGCAAGCAAAAAGTGGGACGTTCATCAATCAATCGAAATATATTAAGGAATTGCTGAAAAAGTTTGGGATGGAAGGTGCTAAGGAAACTGGAACACCAATGAGCCCATCCACTAAACTTGATAAAGATGAATCCGGTAAACCAGTTGACTCGAAGGTATATCGAGGTATGATTGGTAGCTTATTATATTTGACAGCCAGTAGACCAGATATTATGTTTAGTGTGTGCTTATGTGCACGCTTTCAATCATCTCCAAAAGAATCACATTTAATTGCAGTTAAGCGCATTCTTAGATATCTTAGTGGTACAATTAACTTAGGGTTATGGTACCCTAAGCACACATCTTTCGATCTAATTAGCTACACAGATGCAGATTATGCTGGCTGTAAAATAGATCGAAAAAGCACTAGTGGAGCATGTCACTTCTTAGGTCATGCACTAGTTTCCTAATTTAGTAAAAAACAAAATTCTGTTGCACTATCTACTGCTGAGGCAGAATATGTTGCTGCGGGTAGTTGTTGTGCTCAAGTTCTTTACATGAAGCAACAACTTGAGGATTATAAACTTATGTACAATCACATTCCAATCAAATGTGATAATACAAGTGCTATAAATCTTTCAAAGAATCCAATACAACATTCTCGGACTAAACATATTGAAATTAGATATCATTTTCTTAGAGATCATGTGCAGAAGGGCGATATTGTATTAGAATTCACTAGTACACATGATCAATTAGTAGACATTTTCACAAAACCCCTACCAGAAGATAGACTATGCATGATTAGAAGAGAAATAGGAATGATACATGCCATGAATATCTGCTAGATACTTTTATTTCATTATCTTAAATGACCTACAGAAACTTGAGACGTTTAGCCTCATCATTTAAATGCATTTGCTCCTCATAAATCATCATGCCATCCTTGTCTAAAGGATTAGGCAATCGAAATGAAGAGGCAAGCAAGGATTTCAAATCCTTATTCTGTTGCTTTAACTCTACTATTTTTTTGTTTGACTCATAAACAAGTCGTTGAAGTACAGAAACAGTCTCGCTAAGCTTCTCAATTTCGCGAGTTTTAGACTGCAACCGAGTAGAAAACGCGACGATAGATGATGAGTATCGAGTTCCGAGACCCACAAGCTCGTAAATGGCGTCATGATCTGATTTATTAGCTAAATCAGTCTCTTGTTGCTTTATGGCACCCACGACAGATGCAGAAATAGATTGAGACTGAGGTGAAGGATACCTCAAATCTTGATCAAGAAAATCACTGAAGGGAAATCTACGAGCCATTGAAAATTTGTAGAATGAGAATGCAAGCAAATTGCAAAGATGAAAAGAAAGCTTGATGCGAAATAGATAAAACTAAGGATTGCTCTTATAGAAACGGAAATAAGAACAAGACAAGATTACAAATCTTGATAATAGCTCATTTTTCAGCAACATCAAGCGGATCAAATCTCTGCACCGAATTTCCAGAGCTAGCCTTTGCAGGTTTTGTCAGGCACGGGTGGTTTCAATTATTCAGCTCTTTACAAAATCTCCTTCCGCACCGAATTGCCAGAACTAGGCCTCCAGCCTTTGCAGGTTTTGTCGAACACGTGTGGCTACGCACCGAATTCTCTACAGTCTCTACTAACGCAGCGTTTTCTTTGTCTATTGGTTATTGCAGGAATATATCTTATTGATCTAATTATGATTCCTTTTTAATGATGCCAAAAGGGGGAGAAGTTTTAGACTAGAACATTAACATTTTTCTAATTGCTAAACTTGTTATATATGCTTGGAATTATATTTATATTTTTTCTTGAAAAACTAACGCACATTCTCAGGGGGAGCTTAAGTATTAAATACAGGCTTCAGGTTCTATCAAGTATTTGTCATCATAAAAAAGGGGAAGATTGTTGAACCCAAGGTTTCAAGTTTCGTGTAATTATAAATTTATACATGGGTTTTGATGATAACAAATGAATTCAAAGAATAAAGGAGTCTCAAGCTCAAGTTGTCCATACAATAGAATTAAGCACATCAAGGAACCAAGCATGAGTAAGAAGGGAACAAGTTCACATTAAAATCATAGAGTAATGTTGTAAATCTCTTAAAAATTTGAAATTAGGATTAAGGCTCAAAATTAATATTTTATCATAAAGCATTAAAATACATTTTCCACATGTGCATGAATATTTTGAAAATTAAATTTGAAAATTTTGAAAGATGATTGATTGTCATCTTTCACATGTGCATGACATGATTAAAGGTTTGAACTTTGAAAATATTAAGATGATTGATTGTCATCTTTCACATGTGCATGTTTTATTTGAATATTTTAAAAAGTAAAGTGTGCTCCTTTTGTCAGATGCAAAAAGTAAAAGATTAGGTTTGAAATTTTTGAAAAGTAAAGTGTGCTCCTTTTGTCACATGCAAAAAGTAAAAAGATTTGATTTGAAATTTTTGAAAAGTGAATGATGATGTCTTTGACATGTGAATCTTTTTAAATTTGAATATGAAGTCTCATATGCCTATAAATAGATCATTTGAGAGCTTCACATTCACAACACCAAGAGCATACAACATTCATTCAAAGCTTTCATTCTCTCTTCTCTAAGCATTGAGGCTTAACCTTTGTTCATTTTGAGAGATATAGTTTGTGCTGTATTGTTCTTATTTCACTCATTGATGAGTGTTTTCTGATAGCCTACCCACTATCAATTCTTGTATCAGTAAGAGGGTGTGTATAACCCTTGTATGTGTAGAAGGTGTTCTACATGGGGAATAGTTAAATCACCAAGTGTGAGGTGATTGGAAGTGTAGAGGGTGTTCTACACGGATTCTTTGGAGCGGTGCTGCTCAAAAGTGTAATAGGTTTCTATCTCCACCTAAAGGAGATTGACTAGTGAATTCGGGATCCTCAAGGGGTAGCTTGAGGCGAGGACGTAGGCAGTGGGGTTGAACCTCGTAAAAATACTGAGTTTGCTTTCTCTTACCCTACTCTTTACATTTCTTACTGTTTTATATTCTGTTTATATTTTATATTGTATATTTGATTTATAACTGTTATTTTTTTAAATACAATTCAATTCACCCCCCTTTTGTGTTAGTCATCTGGGCAACACCCCCAACCCCTTAAAAAAAAAGCAGAAGTGATAATCAGAGCTCCCCCCACCTATTCCCAGTGATCTGCAATTCTATTAATAAAGTTTCTTTGATTACCTCTCAAAAAAAGAACTAACAATTAAAACATCATAATAATTTGAAACTAATAAAATATCCATTCACTTAAAAAATTAAAATAGAGATCAAGTATAAAGATACAAGATATACAAACTATGCATGATAAGGTTAGCAAACGCATGACAATGACAGCATAAATAACAGGGCAACATATTAACCTAATTAAAACAGAGCCTCTTCATCAATTCCTAAGAACTAATTAACCTATCCAAACAAGATCAATGATTCTAAAAACTAATTAACCTCTTGCCAGGATAATGAGAGAGGAGATCTCCATTCAGTACTAACACCCTCCTTTTAAGAGTCTATGCCAGGACAGTAAGCCTTCACGGCATACTATATTTTTCCATTTCGTATGTTAATCTGCTTGGAAATCTCATAGTCAAGAAAACAATTGCTATATAATTTACAAGAATCAAACTATACGGTAATGATACAACAATATTGGGTACCAGAACTTTGGAATAAAATCTACACTAACAATGAAGCATTCAAGAGTATTATGTATTTTTATTCTACCAAAAGCATTCTAAAAATCTTAACATGTAGTTGTAGTAAGAAGATATTGCGTTTATTATTATATCTTCTTTTCATCCTGGACAGTAAGCCATGCCAGGACAATAAGCCATGCCAGGACAGTAAGCCTTCAATGTTTTTTGCTTCAATATGCATTTATTATTATATCTTCTTGAATCCTTTTTTCGGAGTTAGAAGATATTGCATTACATGCGCCAGTAATATTTTCTGATATCAAGGCATCATGAGTTCAATAATAATTTAGTCCACATGATAACCCATTTCTTCAAAAGCAAACAAATAAATGAGCCATGCATAATTATTGGACAAAAGAAGCAGTAAGCATTTATGCAACAAACCTTTTGGCATTTGAGAGATTGCATTAGTCCCATTTGAAGGGCTAAATTTTGAGAGCACATGTTTTTGGGTGCATCTTTCTATCGATTTTGGAACCAACTATGTACCTAAGACATTATCAAAACAAAGAGGTGGTACCCAAAAAACAAAACAAAAAGAAAACAGGCCTTGATTGCAGCAATCAAATAGTAATAGTCTACAGTAGATGTACATTTCTTTTGTGGGAAGGGAGGGGAATAAAAAATGAAGTAACCTCAGTCCACTTAACAATAGGTTTTCCAGCACGACCAGACGATCGACTGCAGAGAAATAACATGCCAAAGTAAAAGGCTTAGCGCCTATACAAGCAAATTTAGGAAATATAAATATTTGGGAGTAGTTCTTACAAGAGATTCGATCTCTGAGAATCTTGCTGAAGAAACCAAGAACAATTTGATTTCCAATCGCACTAAAAATTTTCCAAACAATTCCTAAGCAAGTCCCTGAATTTCCTAGGTGCTTCCACTGAGAGACAAGTATTTCCCTATCGTATCCACAAAGTATTGATATAAATTCCTAACTATTTGTCAAATGTTCTCCTAAGATTTTCAGAATTTATAGAACCACTTCAGACACGGATTCCACCATTCCAACAATATTAATTAGAAAAACCCACCAGGAGCAAATTGTTTGTCATTTAGGATAAACAAAACAAACATTCTTGTTTTGTTAAAGCTGCTAACATCATTATCAGTTAACAAATATACATCGAGGCTGTAGATCTCATCAAAGGCTAACAGAGTTATAAAGCACTTGAACCTTAAATCAAAGATATGGACATTAGATGAAGAGCACCATATCACTGACCTTTCCCACTTAGTGCCATGGGCTTATGGCTATTTGCGGCGCTTCTGTAACGCCACAAATAGCCATAAATTTTGCCGCAAAAAACCAAACACCATGATTTCATCTCCCTAATGAAAAGTGACGCTTTAAGTGCCCTTTTTCGTCATTTTCAATTACGGCTAAGGGAAAAGCGCCGCTATAGGCGTTATTTCTTGTAGTGAGAAAGCTACCCCAATAAATATTTGAATTATATGGCTGTTGGTCTGTGGCTCTATTATAAATATATAAGACCTGTACCTCTGTGCTAATCCAAAAATGACCAGTGTGCCACCAGTATGAAGCATAACCACTTTACCAGCCCCTTGTGCTTCCTTTTCACTAAGTTGTGCCGTTAGTTCCCAAGTAGTTAAGGTATACACTGGATCAACTAGAATACCAGTACTCTGTGTAAGTTATTGGGCTTAAACCAGTTATTTTTTCTCGTTGAAGTGTTTGGTGGAAGAAAAAAAAAGTGGAATTTGTAAAAAGTTTCTTAGTTTACTCAAGTTCTCAAATTCCTATATATGTTTAATTAGTTGGTGTACAAATTGATAATGATGTAATTATAAATTTAGTTTGATCTCATAAATAGAATATAATCATTTATTATATCTTATTTTAAATTGATAATATCTTATTTATGGATAGTTTTTCAATATGATGATAGGAAATGAGAAGTTTGAGTTGCCATTCTGGTTCAAACTATTGGAGTGCAAGTGGAGGAGACAATCTTGGTTTGGAGAGACCACTTTGCTATTGTGGCAACCAAGCGAAACTTCTAATTTCTATTAAATATCATAGTTTAGGTAGAAAATTTTATAACTATCCCAACTATAAGCAATGTAAGTTTTTTGAGTGGATTGATTTTCAAAGTGCGCAAAATAACTATTGTAAGCAAACATTAGAGTTAGCTGAGCGAAGGTACGGCAGGGTATTACGTATCGACGAATCCAAATTTAAAACAATGGAGAAGAATAAAAGGGAGTCTTAAAAGTGTTATTGTTGTCATGGATTTTTTTTATTATAATTTGTGGTATAATGCATATGTATCTAAAAAATGGTTATGTATTTCAGATAGTGCTTGCCTCATATAATTCATATACTTTTTCTAAGACTTTAATGTTAGGTGATGTACTTTTATTATGATAGTTAAGATGTAATGTGTTTTGGTATAATTTTGATTGGCCACTTCGATCATTATGCAAGTAATGTATGTTATCTCTATGGAAGAGCTAACTTCATTAGGTTTTTGTTTACTAAGTTTGATAAAACTTATCTTTAACTTAAAAAAAAATGTCCTTCGCAACAATAATGCCCACATATGATTATAGTTATATATAATTAATTATATATTATATTATTTATTATATATACTTTTCAATTTTATTTATATTATTTATATATATTATTTAGTATCAAAGTTTTATAGTATTAGTAAAAATTATAATATATTTTCATAGTTAATAAAATTATTAAATACTATTACATTATAATTAAAAATATTAGTACTAGTATAGTTAATAATATATTAAATACTATTATATTTTTATATTAGTTATAAATTTAGTTATAGTTAAATTAACATTATTAGTATCAAAATATTTAATATTTATTAACATTGTTATTAATATATTAAAGACTTTGGTAAATTTTTAATAGTTACTACTATAATAGTATAGTATATGTAATAATATATAGTACTACTATAACATATAGTATAGTAACTATAACATATAGTAATGGTAACATATAGTAGTGGCAAATATATAACATTAATTTATAAAATAATATTTTATAACTATTAATTTATAAAATATATATATATATATTTCTCTCCTTTCTTATAAATTAATAATCTATAATTATTATCTATAATATATAGTACTACTGTACCATATAGTAGTTATAACATATAGTATTAATATAACATATAGTATAGTAACTGTAGCATATAGTAGTGGTAACATATTGGAGTGGCAAATATATAACCATTAATTTATAAAATATATATATTTTTCTTTATTTATAAATTAATAATCTATAACTATTATATATAATATATAGTAGTACTATGACTTATAGTACTACTATAACATATAGTAATGGTAACATATAGGGGCGGCAAATATATAACCATTAATTTATAAAATAATATTTTATAACTATTAATTTATAAAATATATATTTTTCTCAAGTTTTATAAATTAATAATATATAACTATTATCTATAATATATAGTACTACTATAACATATAGTAGTTATAATATATAGTACTATTATAGTCTCTGTATGAATATATAGTAGTGGCAAATATACAAATCGCTCGAACGACAAGTTAAGTAAGTGTCAAGCGAAATCTCTGTATAAATTTCGCTTGAGCACCATGTCGAGCAACTATCGAACGAGATCACTGCCTGCACTTCGCTCGAGCCATTTTGAACTTCATCAGGTTGAGTCACTCCACCATTGGTTACAACTCAATTACATAGGTTTTTCATAAGAAAATGCCAACCACACATTTTTACATAAACAAAGTTATATTCATCACTACAGTTTAATCTGGACATAAGAGTCGAATATATAATATTAAAAAAGGGCTATAAGGGGGCCATATATTAGACCTATGATTACATGACAGAATCTTAACAAAATGTTTAAAAAAATAGTGGTAGAATCATAAACAAAATGGTTTCAATTGCTTTCTTAGGATAAATGCACTGCCAGTATTGGCCATATTTCTACATCATTGTCCCAGTTTGTCATTCCCTCAAAACAACCTTCAAAAGCATCACAAGTTCACAATCCTCCTAAAAAAAATTGATTAGACTATAAGATGTATTTCAAATATATATTTATTAAAAGTACTTTAAAGTTTTGACTTTAGCAAATCTTTATTAGCCGTCCAAGTTAGTACTCAAAATCAAGTGCCTTAGGTGTCGTTGTAGAAGCTACATGTGCTACAAGTGCCTAAGATGTTGTGGGTGTCTCAGGTGTATGCCCATTGTTCCTATATAAATATTGGACAAATACAATAAAAATTTGATTATAGCAAACAAATAAAAATAAAAGTAATAAAATTTACCCAATTATAAAAACAAATAAAACATACAAATTAGAAAAATTAAATAAACAAATCTACAATACCTCACTAAAGAACATTAGTTTCTAGCATGTTCCTCATTTTTACAAATGCCACAATGTCTTTTTTTGGTTGGTTGGCTTTCTTTTGAATTTTTTGCTCTTAAAAACTTTAGACGTCCTTTCGTGGGCACTTTCAGAGGATCCTACACTGTTTGACTAAAATTTAATAGAATTTGAGATCTTGGCAATTGATCATCATTGGCTGACTCCACTCTTTGTGAACATTGGACATACGCATTCATTTCAAGCATGTATTTGTGAACATTCTCCAATACAAGAGTGAAATAGTTGTGTTTTTCTATTGACTATGCTGCATGTTCGACAATTTCATATAATTGAGTCATTGACTTGCTTTTTTCTCATAACCACCTCATCTTGTACTTCCATCACTTGGTCATCGGGACATAGTTCATCAAGAATGGGTCAACTCTTAGCATTAATAATCCATTTATCCAGAACATACTGCTGTGGCAATCTATTTACCTTTGCTTTCTTACCAAACACATACAATATATGCCTATAGAGAATCCCATAAACTCCTACATATGACATATACACCTAGCAGTATCACCATCCAGTGTCAGATGGTAGAGAGGTGTTGCTTTTTTATGAGGTGTCACTCCATATGTCTTGCTCTCACCATTCTGAGCCAATTTTTTTGTTTAGAAAAGTAGACTGCTAAACAACTTACTTTGAAAAATTATGAAAGACTTTCTTGTATAAATCATTGCCGCCTCCATTTCAATTTTATAAGGTGTCTTCATAATTGGCCGTGTAAAACTTATTTGCACATCTCTCTCTTTCTCTTTAAAAAAGCGTGCATCCATGACTTTTTTGTATTGATGCACAAAGTCACTAATCATTGTATTCGGGCAAAGATAATCTTTGAAAAATTTATTCATGCTTTCACTCTTCTGAGTTGTTGACATGCTAGCACAGAATGTCGATTGAAAGAATGTCGGTACCCACTTATCCCATCGGCTGTAAAGGTTTTGCAGCCAACTATTTTTCCCAAGGTCATATTTCTCAACAATCATTGTCCATTCTTACTCGAACTCATCGGTAGTAAGTGTCACATGGATGCAATAATTAAACTTGTCACCAAAGTTTGGAAACTTGTAATATACATGGGCCAAGTGTTCGGAAAACTTTTGTAAGATGTGCCACAAACACAACCTATGAGTTGTATTCGGAAGTACTTTTAAAATTGCCTTCGTGATCGTCTTGTCATCATCAATAATTATTGTTGAGGGGGCACGCCCACACATTGCCTCTAGCCATGTTCTCAACAACCCTATATATGATTCTGCCATTTCATTAATCAGCAAAGCACACCTAAACATTATGGTCTAATGATGATGATGAAATCTAGTGAATGACACAAATGACATCTTATAGATATTAGTCAAATAAATGGCATCAAATGTTACCACGTCCCTAAAATATTGGTATACAGCTCTTGAATTTCTATCAGCCCAAAAACAACTACTCATTCGTCTATCCTTATCAATTTGCATTAAAAACACAAAACATTTCTCCTTACATTGTCGATCTTGAAAATAGGTATATAACCATTGTGCATTCCCCTCTTCTTCAAATACTTTTCTCCTTTCGCTTCACATATAATTTTCTATATCTTTGCCAATGCAACCGATACTAAAGGCACCACCTATCTCTTTTTCCGATACCGACATTATCTTTCTTGTCGGTACACCGAAGTTAGTCAAAGTCATAATCAATTTTTTTTTAGCTTTACTAACCCCCTATTTCCACGAAGGAGCCTAGCGCTTCTCAGACTAAATAAGATATGGTTATACCCAACCACAAATTTGTTCACTATACACTTTTGGCCCTTTTTTTTATTCCCATATTTGTTTTACATTCGATCTTTGTCTCAGCAGATTCAGACATTACTCGATCTTCAAGATTCACTCTTACCTGCTGTCAATTTTCTCTTATGTAAACGTAGAATACTGTACAAAGAGTTTTATCTTCTTTTGATAATCGATTATGATTGGTCCGGATTGCAAATTCTTTTTGCTTTGCATATGCCTTGTAAAAAGTTTGGGCGTCTTCGACCTTCTCAAACTCCATACTAATAAATGGCTCCGGCAGACTGCTACTTCAAACGGGAATCACATTGACTCTATCATCGGCATTGCCCCCATCTTGAACATGTATATCATCCTCAACATTGATCTCATCATCACTATCAAGATTATAAATTGGTACATGTCATAAGAAACAAATCAATGAGAAAACAGTTTGCTTGATGTGGGTTGAAATAATATATATCATAATGCGAAAACAAATTTGTGAAATCATTTATAAATTTAACACTTATGATATCCTTTTAATACTTCAAGATAAGTTAATGTTAGCGGTTCCACAAGTTAGCACGCAGACATTGGTTTGATATTAATGCAAGGTGTGTGGTGAAAATTCATGTCGATGGCTAATGAACTTCCAGGAAAGCCAAACGTGGGAGTTGCACCATAATTTTTTAGCAAGGTTATTTTCGATATGGGCCGAAATGAAATGCTTGAAATTGGTTTATTCTGAGTGAGTATGCTTTTATGATGGAACATGATAGCGAAAGTTATGAAGATTTTCATTGCGGTGGAGCGTGGCTATGGAATCAGTCAAAGTTGCAAGGTGGATATTGTTGGGTTTGCTCCTTTCTAGAGTCCCACATGGGAGAAATAGGAAGATGGGACAAGACTCATGGGCTTATAAAAGGAGACCAACTCTCCTTGGTTTATTACACCAGTCATAAACTTATCTAATAACTTTTGACTTTATAAAATTTCTCTATTATCCTTTTTATATGTAAAAAGGAAAATAAATGAAAGTTAAAATTTTATTAGTGGGAAAGTTTTTGTGAGTGTTGTTGGGGTGATGAGAAAAATTGTGTGATTGTAAAATTTTTTCACATATTAGATTTTCTTCTCTGGTTCTGGTGGCTTTTCTCCTGTTTTTGGAGTTTTTCACGTAAGTTCTTGTGTTGTGTTTATTTCTCTATTTTTCTTAGTATTCTGTCAAAAGTAGATCCTAGTAGAAAAATTTTGAGAGGTCCAAATTCCTAACAATTTCTTTCCTTATCTATGCAGAACAAAAAATAGCTGGGTATCCTAAACATTCTTTCAAATACTTGGAAGACGAACAATACTTGAGGGATATCGGGAGCACTAGAGTCAGTCATGGGAGACCTCGAGTAATACCTGAATCGAAGGTGGAAAAAGGCAAATTGGTGAAGGGAATTACACCAATATCGTGGACTGCGACAGAAATGACGTCGGAAAGCTTTATTGGACTACTTACAGTAGTGAATGGAAAAATAAACACAATGGGACTGTGATGGAAGGGACGCTGGAAGCTCGATGAAAATGATGCCAGAAGTTTGACGGGGAAGAGGGATTTCGTGGGCGATGGAAGTTCTTGGTGGGGGACGATTTCGTGGGGCTGTTTCATTTGTGCGTGGGCGGTTCCTTCGTGGGGTTGTTTTTCTCTTGTTTACAGCTAGATTCTGTGTGACTTGGCTCCTAGCTTACTTCCATATTCTTGTTGACATGTTACGTTACCATTAGTGGGATGTTTTTTAAGCTACAATAGTCCATTCGATTCTCAAGTTTTCTCTAAAATAAAAGTATTTTTTGTTTGGTTTTTAAATAGTAATCCTTCGTAACTTTTTGAAGAATTCAATGTATGATTTTTTTAAGTATGATTTTTTTATCAAATTTATACTTTCTACCAAATTTTAATTTTTTTTTTAATGGAACCTATACTAGTACTTTTATGATCCCTAGCTAGTGAGGATGAAAAATAATTCGGTGCCACGCATGCTCTTTGCAGATCAAAAGGCGAACCATATCAAACTGACTAATATTTAGGGTTTTGCGCTAAGACTTCTTTTAGTACGAATATTTAAGTCTATATAAAAAATAAAAAATTACAATTATTTTCAAAATAAAAACTTTGGCCTCCAAAAAAATTATGACATAAAAATTCTTTAGTCCATAGATATATATGACTTTCCTACAGAATTATTTTCTGCCTCGTTTTCAATTATTCTTTCACTGTTTTCTGCCAACAGCTTCTCTCTTTTTGCCGCAACCTATACCATTTTGAAAGCTAGTAAAAGGCTATCTCTATATTGAAGGCGGAATCCGCGTGTAAATACATGATAATAGTACTCACGTTTTTGTGGTAAGTAAGTTAATAATATTTTTTGTATTGTATCGATCTTGGATTAATTTATATTATTATAAATTAAAAAAAAATATGAGTATTTTAAATTAGTCGGTATATTCGGCCCTCCCAAAGATATTGCACGAGCTTTTTTTTTTTTTTTCAAATAAAGTTCACGAGCTATTAAACTTAAAATCGAAGAAATTAGAGATCGAAAAGGTTCTTTTTCAGTTGGTTGCTCAAAAAAAAAAAGCAACCTAGAGCGCTCTCAATGGAGTAGTTAAATCTTTAATTTTTGTAAAATTTAACTACAATTTAGCTAAATAGTCAAAAAACACACACTAATGGAATAGTTAAAATGAAATTTTTTTTAAAGGATGAACAGTGTTTGTACTACATGTAGCGCAATACTGTTCATCTTTCAAATATTATTTTATTATATTTTTCATTTCAGATTCTACGCGTTCGATAGTGGTTTTGTTCGACAATGGCTTTTGGACATCACTGACTTCAACGCCGGCCACTACCAGAGACACCGCCGGCTTCACGGGCATCGCCTCACGCCGGCGATTATTCCCTAGCGATTCCAACTCTGGCGACGCACCATTCATCCCCCACGCACTGATCAAAATTTGAAAATGGGTTTCGACATCACTGGCATCGTTGGACCCATCGCCAGCCACTATGTGCTGCACCGCCGGCATCACCAGCATCGTCTCACTCCGGCGAACATTTCCTAAAAATTTCATCTCCGGAAAGCAAGCCGTCAGCTCTCAAGCAAGCTCTTCCAGCTACGGCGGTCTATTTTCTAAACAATCTGACTTTTTTTTAATTTGTCAAATAAATTTAATTAAAATAAAATATGAATATTTTAAAAGATGTAAAAAAAAATAATAAAGATGTTGATGGATGATAAAATATAAAAATGAATTATTAAAAAAAAAGAGTTTTTGATAGTTAAATTTAAAAGAGTTTTAAAGTGTCTATTGAAAGTGCTCTTAGGACTTTTACTTGGGCTGGCCGTAAGGTGCTCTTTTCTTTCTCAAATGCATGGGTTTGCAGTACGGCCAGTTGTACTAATTAGGCCAAAAAAAACTTCTATGCATGATTCTCAAGAGTCCAAGATGGCATCCGATCCAAATGGAAGCAGTTATTATATATACAATATTGGAAAATGATACTTATTAATTAATTTGATAATCATAATATTTATTGGCGGAATCAAATAATATTCTCACAATTCTACCAAATCAACAATTACTTGATCTTAGGCAATTAAACATTTAATTGTAATTATTTCCATTTTTTGATAGTTACCATAGACCAGATCGCTAGGCACGTATCTATTTATTTACACATTCTTACATTATAAAATCATACTTTCTAAAATATACAGAATTCGATATTTGACATGGTCTATTTGAGATTAAAGATACAAAATTAACTATAAGAAAAAAAATATTTGCGATTAATTAATTGCGATCAACAGAATTATTTGTGACGAAAATTGTACTGTATTCATAACAAATAGTACTGTTGGTTGTAATTAATTGATCACAAATATATATATATATATATTTTTGTTGAGATTCTATTTATTTGACTCGGTATCTGTTAATTATGCAGATCCCATTGATATGAATTAATATTTAATGGTCCATTAATATGCATGCAATAATTCATATATAAAGCTCTTGAAAGTCCTGAGGATGCAGTACTGCGTGAGCACATGATGGATTATTAATTGTACTGCTATTCCATCACACATGCACTAGTGTGGAATCGCATATAGAAGGTAGCTTCTGCGCACCCATGGCCATCAGGTACTGATCCCCATGAAAATAAAATATCCAGTTGTGGGCCTCAGATTCCTCTGTCCGACCAACCACTACTACCAGCAGCAAATTACGTGAAGTCAGGTTCTATTATTGATTTGAAAATAGCCAGAAAAAGCATGAGATTTTTTTGTGTCATCCTTGGTTTTATTACCTAATATCCTAACCCTTTTCACCGATTTGTAATTCCGGCCCATATATGTTGAACAACTAACGTTAAAGACGTCCTTGAGGTGACGACACTATAATGCATTCATATTATATATAGATATAAGATCGGGCATTCAGGACACGTACGGGAAAGTAATTTGGCTGTGCTTTATAATGCATGGGGCCCCGATAGCCTCACATTTTATAGTCTTATCCCATCAGACAATCTAATCCAAGTCGCATGAGTCGAGAGATCAGCTAGAGTACTGCATGCTTGCAGTCTGCTTTATTCCCAGAATTTCGAGGAAACCGGCTGGCATTTTATAAATAAATCGCTGATCTTTATTCTAAACAGTTGAAGTTGATCAAAAAATAAAGATTTAAATGTGTCTATATTTGTTGTTTATCGTAAAAATCCTCCTAATTAACTGGTAACTCAAACATGTCTAATTATAAAGCGTAATATTTAATTAAATAAAATGCAGTGAATGCGTGCATTTTTTTATACCATCATGTTGACTGATCGTGATCATATTTTGTCGTTATTGATATGGGCTTCTATTTAGTTGCTGTCACTTATTCCCACCAAAAATTTACATACACACGAATTAGAATTACATATGACCTACTACTGCCGCGTACTAAACCATGTTCACAATGATCAAATGTTCATCTTCATAGGTACTTGAGGGAATATTATTGTTATAAATATTAGGAAAAATATATAAAAATCCTGTATTAAAAAAAATATATATTTATTATAAATTATTTGTGATTATAATAATTTTTTTCGATAAAAATAAACTTATTTAACAAAAAATAATTATTTTAATAAATAAATAATTACCTATAAATAAATAATTTTTTTAAGCCGCCACCTCAATTATCACATCCAAACTTTCAATCACTACTCAAGTTATCAATTTTGACAATTATACCCCAAAGAGAAAGTAATTTGTGCATCTATTTAGGAGTGCCGAAGTACATAATAATAAAAAAAAACCGTATTTTGTAGAAAATAATAATTATAACATAATTCCAAAGTAATATAAAAGTATATGATGTCGACTATAAGTTTAAATGTATATACACTACAACAAATAAGATTTTTTGTTACATTGTATTTAGTTGAGAGTTAAATTCTGTCGCAAATAATAGTATTTGCTGCATTTTCTAGTCACAAATAATAATATTGTGACGAGAAATTAGGTATTTGTGACGAAAAATTAGACTTATTGTCATGCCTAAATAGTCGCGGTTAACTCGTGATTTTCAAAATGCGGCAGATGACTTTTTGTCACGATTTTGAAGCATTTGTAACGATTTTGAAGTTTTTTACGGTGATTTTGAAGTTTCTTATGGCGACTTATCAAATGCCGTAAAAAGTCTTATATGTTGTAGTGACATACATTCTTGATTGACGTTATCAAGTACATACAAGCTGTTTGTTAAAAATATAAAAAAGAGTATACGTACATTACCAATCAATACGTACTTATAAATATTAAAAAAAACAAGTATGCGTACAAGTTTATCCATCTGATTGATAAGTTTTAGCCTTTTAGGGCCCATTTGTTTTTCAAGTCGAAAGGAGGCTTTGTTGTGATTTTTTTAGTAGTTTGGAACCACGGGTGGTATTTGCCTAGACTTTTAAGTTTAGGGAGTGATTGTAAATTGGACCGTAATTTGAGAGGATTTTTCGGTATTTTTTCCTAAATATCTAACACGTGGGTCAGATTTTATTAAGGGAAAAACCGACAGAATATTAATGAGGTAGAATACTAAAATATAATTAAAATAATTAAATTTATCCATTCCCATAATTTTAAGTATTTAGAACAATGTTATTAATTTGTGAAGATTTTGTTCAGTTCATTTAAGCAAGACTTCTTTGTAATTAATATCTTGATGAAAAACAATGTGATTTTATATGATTAATTATTACTTGTTTTCATTTGGAATTAAGATAAATTTGGTAATGATTTTCTTCTATGATTATTACCAGCTACAAGAATATTGGCCTTTTCTAATAGCTATTTTTATCGCAAATTATAATGGTCAAGAACACCATAAATAACCATTTATGATGGATTTTGGATCGATGCACATTGTACACAATTATTTGTTTACTCTTGAGCATGAAGTCTGTCGATGTAGAGAAAACGTAGCAAATACATGTTTTTCTCAACAGTAAGTTTTCATCACAAATAGCCTTATAATTCGTCTCTATTGCCAGCTACGCTTGTGAGGTATTTTCCCAACGAGAAATAATAGATGCAGTAGTGAAATTACAAACGGCGTGCAGTCGCTTTAAAAAAAAGTGAAGTCTACTGTTAAAAAAGTTAAAGCGACTGCATATAGCATTACCATTTTCCAACCAACCATCAATTGTTGCAAATGTGACCTTTTGGGGCACCTTCATATTTTTGTAAAAAAGTACTTCCATCGCTGCGACAATTCAATCACAACGACGAACATGAGTTGGTAATACCTAGTTTCAACGAGTTTATTTTTTTCACGTCAACCCCAAATTGTCGCAACAGCTATTTTCCCAACGAGGGCAATGAGAGTAATCTTAGTTGCGGTGAATTAATTTATGAAAAAGATACATTATCAATTATATAATTTAAAAGCCGAGTCTCTTTTTCTCTCTGGTTTCATTCGGCGGTTTTTGACATAACCATCCTACCATTTTGACCCTCCTTCTGGGCGGGGTGGCTTGGAGCCTTGGCGCCGGCCACCTCCTCCCCCTCCCCTCTATTTTCCTACCGTTTTCCTTTACTTTTCTTATCATTTTTCAACGGTTTAGGGGAGAGTATTGGCCGGTCCAGACCAGTCAAACCGACCGAACCAGTCATTTTGGACCGGACTGGACCGGACCGAACCAAGACTGGTCCTGGTCGGTCCCGATCCAAAATTCTTGGATCGGGGAGGTTCGGTCCCGGTCCCGGTCTCGGTCTGAGTCTTTTCCACCCCAGACCGGACCGGACCTACATTATATATATTTTAAATATATTATATATTATTTAATTAACTTACACATTAAGAATAATAATAATATATTAAATTAATTTACTAAATATATCATGTTAATAATTTAGTATATATTGTATTAATTTAATTTATTAATATATTATAAGAATTAATAGTTATAAACTTATAGTATAAATACAGTATATTGTATATGTATATATTTATAATAATATAATGTATTTTGGAATGGACCGACTGGATCGGACTAGACCGAAATGGACCGGTCTGGTCCGGTCCTAGGAGTTCTCGGTCCGGTCCAGAGTGGGAAAACCCTGGACCGAATAGGTCCAGCCCGGTCCGGCAAACTCCCTTAGGACCGACCGAACCGGACCGAGCTCTCCCCTACATCGATTTGTACTTGATTTTTTTGTCGGAGTTGTTCCTAATTGATCTGTTGCTTACTAGCCCTCAACGACCCACACGTGCCACCCCACAAGCTCTTACAGTTGCCGATCTTCAAGTTAGGAGAGAGACTTTGCAGTTTCATTGGGCACGTGCACCACACGCGCATTATGGTGTCCTGGAGTGGCTTTGTGGTTCATGCACCCTCGAGTAGTTTCAGCGGCACCTGTTATCCCAGATCAAACCGCCTACTCTCTGTAAGCGTTTTGCTGCTGCCATAGATCGTCCGTTGGCGATTCAGTATCATGTCTAGTCTCCGTATGTTCTTACTTTCCCTAACCGAAGATCAAGCGAAAGTAGAAATGGAAGTCCCTCACAGTCTGCCTAGACTAATATGGTACAGCATATACCTCACCGCTGCGGCTTTTTGTCACAGTCTAAAACCGTCTGCAAGCAATTCCTCCCTTTATCGGGATTATGGGCAGAGCCATTTTTTAGCTCCACATGACCCTTCTTTTGGAGGCCATTCTTTTGATTTCATTTTTTCGTGTTACATTGTATTTTAACTTTTTGGGACGATTGTAGAGGATTATTATCCCATTGAAACTTGTGTCTTGTAATCCATTAATTTATCTAATATACTTAACTTATTGAGAAAAAAAATATAATTTAAAAGCCTACATGAATATATATATTAATAAATAATCATAAATATAAACATAATGAACATATATGTGAAAAATGCTAGGGACACTGCTATTAGTTTCCGTTATTGCTTACGGCTTGACGTGGGAATTCCACTCTGGTTTTTTAATTTTTCTTTTTGTCTTACTCATTTACTGTTCTTCTCTCACCTCATTTACTGGTTATACTCTTTTTAACACTCAACTTTTCTTTCTTTTCCTTTTTTTTTTCCAACTCTTTTGTTGGGTTTTTGCAGGAACAAGAGAAAGATCGAAATGCTTTGCTCCTATTCATCACAAGTTGTTAGGTAGTGTTTCTGTGTGGTTGAGAAAGAAAATTTACTTGGACAGACAAAAAGACAGAGAGAACACTTCGCTTTCTCAAACCAAAGAAACAATAAGAACTAAACTTGGGGGAGGATTGGTTAGTTTGGTGTGTGAAATTCTTGCACCAACCTATTCTCAACCATGGATGGTTACGAGGCAACAAAAATTATTTTCTCGAGAATCCAAAACTTGGACCCAGAAAATGCAACCAAAATCATGGCCGTCTAGTACTACTTGTTCAAGACCATGGTGAGTAAGAAATGATTAGATTAGCATTTGGTCCATCGCCTTTCCTCTCAAGCAACCAACTTTCTGTCTCCAGGCAGAATTCCTCTCCTACCAGGCTTGTTGGAGGACGATGGTGGGGACGTGTCGGCGTTTCGATCTTGGAGGGAATCTGAAATGGGGTTATTCCAGGAGAGAAGATCTGTAAATCATGAGTAAGACAAAAGGGAAACAAATAAAAAAAAATGCCACAATGGAATTCCCACGTCAAGCGGGAAGCAATATTAGCGGTGGGCCAAGCTTATATACATGATTAATTCATACATATATATATATATATATATATATATATATAGATTCCGACTGTCAAGATGATTAAAAACTATATACCACCAAATTAGTATTATGAAAAAACTTATTAAAAAACAAAAGAGTACTACTTATATATACGGCGGGAACAAAAGCAGTGAATCAACCAATTATAATTGGATTAAAAAAATGAAAATTGGTTACATTATAACCCAATCATGATTGAACTGATACCGGATAATTCAAAGAAAAGAATGAATTTTTTTTTTTTGGGGTCCTTGGAATAATTACAGTTATTAATAATTATAACCAAGAAATAATATGGCCCCACTGAAAATCTGCAGAATCGTGAATTTTGTAGATGTTGGAAAGTCATTAATTGACAGGCTATATATGTCAGAAAATGTCGTCTACTATAAAAGCTTTCATATCTGTTCCCAAAAAAAAAAAAAAAGAAAAGAGAGAAACAACGTAAAAGAAAAGCGTTCAACACACACACACACACACACACACACACATATATATATATATATATATACACGAGAAATACAGTTTTGAATTATAAGGGACCTATAATTATTTTTAAAAAAAAATTATATATAAGATTCATGTAAAAAGAAGTTAATTTTTTTCTAAAGTGATTACATGTTATTTACAACTTTACGACGTAGTATTACTATATATATATATATATATATATGACACATGAAATGTGATAGTCTAAATTGACAAATAAAATGAAATAGGATGGAATAAAATCTTGTTTAAATTTAAAAATAAAATAAGTCGATAGTTTTAGATTAAAGAAAAAAATTAATAAAATATTATTCATTGGAGCGAATTTTTGTCTAATATTCATCCAAAATATCAAGTGAATGTTTAGTAAACTTTTTGTATGAACTGCACTTGAGCATTAACGCGAAGGTTGAGTGAGCTTTTTGTTTGGTGATTCTCGAGCCACAAACAAGGTCAAAGAAGAATTTTCCTTACGAAACCCCACGGGACTTCATGTCCATAATCGCTTCAGCTTGGGCGCCATATACATCAACTCAAACCTCATTGAAATTCTCTTAAAAAATCGTAACGAATCTTTTATCGGGTCGAGTCTCCAAGTAAATGGGAGTCTTGAATTAAAAATATTACATATGTATTTAAGACTATTCCTAATTAAGCGAAAATCTATTATAAGAAAATTGGATATCTGTGACTAATTATTCTCTATCAATATAATTATTTATTGTAAAAATTGACAGAAAATAATTATTTTAACAGAAAATAGTTAGTCACAGATATCAAATTTTCTTATAGGAATCTGACTTACACAAATTAGTGTTAAGGATCAATAATTTAAATAGATTAATGTTAAAGTACAATTTAAATGTATAAATTTAACTTTTAAGACAAAAGTGATAATTAATTTCACACCATCCACTCTTTTTTTTTTATTTGTTTAAACGTATCAAACGTCACAGCTAGCTAGCAATAATTATCATAATAGATGCATGCCGCAATAATTATCATAATAGATGCCATTAGTTTGTTCTCATGCTTCCACTACAAAATTCACGGAATGAATGATTTTGGCGCGTAAACTATTTGAGTTTTGTACGTGGTTAATTATTATTAGACATCGATAATGACTGATTTTGATATAAACTATTTGATTAATGCAACTATTATAGATAATCAAGATCTCTTTGTTGAATGATCTTTAGACAAAATCAAGACTACCGCGTACATGCATGGTTGTATCGAGCTGTCCATTTTCAACCCACCAAATGCAACTAAAAGCAAACATTATAAAAAAATAGATATTTATAATATTTTAATTATAAAAATAAATTATTTACAATAAAAGCAGTCTATTTTATTACAAATAATTATTCTGATTATAATTAAAATATTATAAATATCTATTTTATTTTTAGTAAAAAGAACGTCATGCAATAATGTATTATTTAGGTTGATATCATGGCATATATCATGTATGGTTCTAGCTAGCTTTAACAAGCTGCAAATCAAATCATTGAACCATCTTTTAATTGTAGCCTAAAATCATCTTAAGATTATTCCTCTCATATTTGGGAACTAAGCATGAGTCATTTAATTGGCTCCAAAGCCTTTTGTTAATAGAGGCATTCAGTTGGTTTTTTTTTTCTATGCATTATTGTGTATTAATTTTTTAGAATGACTGTATAAAAAAATTGTCACCCTACTTAAATTTATGTTTTGTAACCCTTTAGTTTTATTTGATAAATTTTAACTTGCTAAAAAAAAAAAACATCTGTAAATCAAATTATTGAACCCGCGGAAGCTTATCTGAACGTACGGCTAGCTAGAAATTAGGAAGCTAGGGAGGATTGTTCCTCACTCCCTCGTCACAATCCCAACAATATTTCCTCTTTCTCTTCGATCTTCATCTATCAGTTTCACACTTGTCACCGCATGCAGCATAAAGACATAAAAGACAGTCTCACTCATCGTCTTATTCACCTGCCCCTAATATTCCGTATCTCTAGCGCCTAGCTCGGCCTTCATTTATATCTCCCTGATTCAAGCACAGTTTTGCCGAGCGATCTTCCACACATTTTGCAAGAGATCCATTGCTAGCGTACGTACAGTATCAAATATCGACGTTCATTTCCTACCCCATTTGTATGGCTAGTAGTGCACAATTATCACCTCTCATTGCTCCTAAACATGATTCAGGAAAGGAGGAGCTTCTCTTCTCAGGTGACCCCAAGTTCGGTCTCCATGGTGAGATAATGATGCTCATATTCGTGCTGGTTTTTGTAATTTTTCTTGTTTTTATTGTCTTCTTTCTGTATGTAAAGCGCACCCATGACCAAACCAAGCTTGCTCAGCGCCCCGAGCTTCCTTGGGCACTTCAACCATGAAGATCATCAGCCATATTATATATATAGATTTAGCAGCAAGCATCGATTGATGAGATCAGGAGTTGATGTGGAGAATTTGCCCACCTGTATAATATATAACACTGTCCGCACTGAACCTAATTTGTCCAATTCTTGAGGTACTACGCGTATTAATATATAGGGATCGATGTGACGATGTGTATTTCTGTTTAAGTTGGTAGCTAGCTGGTATATACATAATTCCCAGCAAGTCATTATTTGTTTGTTGCTTTAAGATTAGTCATATTATTAATTTCTTTTTGAGATAGGAGATATCAGAGTACTTGTATCCAAATGAATGTGAACAATTTAATTTATATATTTTACAATCTCATAATTTATGATACATCTCAAAGTTTCTATAGGAATCTGTACAATATTAATCCTCTCTTTTTCCACGCAATTTTCCGTTATAGAAACAATATTTATTATATATAATTACTTAGAAGCCAATATTAAATTATATATGTTTATGGGGGTTCCACCATTTTTTGCTTCTTCTGTTTTGTTATGCTGCGAGTCTTTTTTTAAGATCTGATTTTGGGTCCTGGCTCTTCACATCTGTAGTACTGTGTCAATGGTACGGTAATTTTTGAGATGCAACACAAACATGCCATCCTCAAAATTTAGAGATGTTTTACTCTCTCTCTCTCTCTCTCTGTGAGATTTATGCAGCTCATCACTGGTATCTTGTTAATTTTGACTTCTGTTTCTGTTTTTCATCGGTTTTTGGCTTGTCGATCTTCTACAGATCTGGTTTGATTCAAACCCCATTATTTAACACGTACACCGTGCCTCAAATCAGTACTGCTCTAGCTCCATGGCCGAATCTTGATCCATCCCTCATGTTCTTTCAATTCGGGCCACGTGCCGCCCCACCGATGATTCTTTTTCAACAGATTTAAACCCTTTGTCTTCCTTTAATTGCATGCACGATTATTTTAGAACTCTGAGCAACTTCCAGTACAATCAGATCTGATTGCAACTAATTCATAAAAACACTCCGTGCATGTGGTTGATCTGTTCTTCACCATATATATAACATTAATTGCCGCTTGTAGTACTACTCATTATCTCTCGCTCAATAGTGTAGTACTTGATCAGTAGTAGGCATCTGACTCATAAGATAATTAAACCCTACATACATTATGATAATTAATTATTGCATTATCAGATCTTGTTATTCCTAAGTATTATTGCATCCCCATTTCTAAGTAGTGACTATGATATATATTGAAATTTCAGAAGCATACAAAATTTGGGTGACAAGGCCGATCGACTATCATCACCTACTCATTTTCTTCTAGCCAATGATTTACATTATTACTGGGCCAAAAAACTATTCTTGGGCCCAAAAGTCAAAAATAACCAAAAACACATTTTGGACCCAAATTGTAAATTAAAATTTATATCACTCTAATTTAAAAACTAATAATATGGTTTTTAAATTTGTTAAGGCATATCATGTGTAACTTAATGTAGCCTAATGTAATCTTTATTTAGAAGGTCAAAGTAATATAAGCGCGCGTCTCATTAAGCAATATGGGACTGATCATGGCATGATTAGGTCATGATTGATTGCATATATATTGAGATTGGGGGCCGAGGATTAATGATCGAGAAGCACCGTCCAGGCCTGAGCGAGAAGCAGATAGAAGAGATTAACGATTAGGTTTTAACGCGGATTTGTTGTTGCCACTGTTAGTTTCAACCCAAATGTGAGAAATATTTCAGCTAGTGCGTGTTTATTGTGAATCTACTTTTAGACATGACCACTTCTCGTCGCAATAGACATTTTTCTTCACCGAATTTCACTTGCCGGACGTGATCTCAATGTAGTAATTTTTTTTTTCTACATGGAAGCGGTTTGTGTCATAAGCTAACTATTTGCGACCATAGTAGGTGTTGAGAAAAAAAATTCGTAGGAAAATTCGGTATTTGTTGTACGAACAAATTCCGAATCTATTTGTTGTACGTATACATAGTATGAGAGGGCACGAATCTAGTCTCGAGAGCTCTAATTAAGGACAACTTGCTCGCGTACGTAGTGGAAGTCAAGGGTGTTGTACAGGTTTAATTAACGGACAGGTGCAGGGAGCTACATTAATGTCATATATAGTAGGGCACAAGTGATTAAGGAAGAGCTAGGGATATGAAGATGATCACGGAAAAGGAAGACACTACAAGAAAAATAGGTAGTTGTGATACTTTAATTACAATCAGAATGATTATTTGCGATTAAAACAGTCTGTTTTGATCGCAAATAGTCAATTTGTAATCAAAACAGTTTTTTTTATTACAAATAATCATTCTAGTTGTAATTAAAGTGTCACAAATATCTTTTTTTTTTTTTTGTAGTGAGATGAGCCACATTATAAGTTCAGTAGCAGTGGACGCCATGGAACAATACTCGGCTTAGGCACTTGATCGAACAGTACCCGTAGATCATTGCACTATAAGAAAATTTCTTATTTGCTATCATTTATTAATCGCAAATAATCCATTTTAATCGCTGCTATTAGTATGTTTTAGTCACAAATAATCAATTTTAATCGTTATTAGTCCGTTTTAATCGTAAATAGTCCTTTTGATCATAAATGTTTTGTCACTAATGTTCATTTTTTCTTGTAGTGTTGCTTTTTTACACTCCATGAGATCTATATATGCACTTGTCATCAATAAATGTGCAGAAGCCAGCATCAACAATCCTAACTACACCCGATTGAAAAAGGGGATATATAGATGTACCGCGTAGAAATTACACAAGAAACAACGTAGAGGCACATATTTAAGGTGGTGCTAGAGCCACCTATATATAATTAGTACTTTTTTTTTTTTTGTAATATATTCAGTCAGTACTTAATTCAATGTCAATAGTGTGATTTTTAAAAAAATAAGAAATAAAGCATATAATACTGAAATATAAAAAATTACTAATTCTAAAAAATTAAAATAGAATCAGTACACTTTGTCGACAGGTGTTGGTCGTGATCACTTTACTTCTATATATCACTATATTTGTGTTGAATTATTTGTGATGAGAAAGATTATTTGCGGTGAAAATATATTGACCATCTTAATAAAAAATAATCATTTCGTTAATAGTAACCGTCCACAAATAAATAATTTTTCAGTATATATTTAAGTCATGTCATTAATATCATTAACTCAAGTACGTACCATTCCATGAACTTCATCGCAAAGTACTCGCGTACTGAAAAAAGGGATTGACACTATGAGGCAGATCTAGCTAGGAATGGAAATTCTTGGACAGTTTTGAAAACGCTCAACGTAATAAGAAAATAGAGTACAGCACAAATAGCTAGCCACGTACCCTGAAACACTTAAAATATTGTATACTCTTGGACCGTTTTGTTCCTGTGCTGAATGTGATCATTTCAACGTACATCAACTCATTGATCTTGTGTTGACAATAATTCGGAATATTTGTTGATTAGCTAGCTTACGGCCTTAACCTATATATATATATATGTATATATACACACACACACACACACAATCACACACACACACACACACACAAAATATTATGGATCGTTAGCTATATATGGCTTTATAATTTGTTAATTTATTAGATCTTGATAGATCGATCTATAATTTATGAGAAGCATGAAAAACTAATTTTATAATGTCGATCTCGAGCTGTATTTGAAGAATAATAATATGCCATTACCTATATATATAATATATTTTCGTCAGCTAGATTCCAGGCGAATGATACCTATCTACTTGCACAATATATAAACATATATAAGAAGAATACCTTAGCCATCATGACTTGGTCAAAGAAAACTGCCTGCTGCAATTGACGCCTGATCTATCTCCTCAGCTCCTTCCATGCAAAAATGAAGTCAAAGAGACTTTTGCTCTTTTTCCAAAATAAACTACTAATTTCAAAGCACCATATGCATACTATAAACAACAAGATCAACGTTGAAATATTAGAAATTAGGCAGCTCTATATATATATGTGTGTGTGTGTGTGGGTGTGTACATGTGTGTATGTATCTCGCAGCTGGCTATGTACTTATGACCAAATATATATAATAATGTAATTAAACTTCTTGGGTTTGACACTTAATTTAGAATATATATATATATATATATATGTATGTATAGTTCGATTAGCTGTGGATCAGCGGCACGTCATCGTGCCAAATATTGAAATTACTAACTTGTTCTTAAAAAACAGTTTGATTTCTATATACATTCGGTTTCGATAGTGTTGTTCTTGTTTTGAGCAGGGAAAAGTTTTTTCTTTTAAAAACAAAATTGAGGGTATAAGACCAGTAGTTGGCATGGCGCATGCAGTTTCAGGGCTGTTCTAAGTAAATTTGTCTTGTGTTTTGAGGGAGAGTACAATTTTTTAGTGGTTATATTTTAAAAGGTTCTCATCATTGATACCCTAAATATCCTTTTCTTTTTATTATTATTGTTACAACTATAATGATTAATGAGGGTTTTATAATTGAGCCCCCCGCCTTTAATTTGGCTCCGCAACATATACAAGGCAAAAGTACACTGATGCATGCATGACAAGTTTAATGTTATTATGTTTCCCAACAGTGAATTTTAGATAACACCGAAAATATTAGGAACATGCACGGGGTTACAGACTCCTAATCATGTACTAAACATAATTATTATTATTTTTTCTTTTTTTAAAAAAAAACACATGATTATTCTTTTACTGTTTACATGGACACGAAAAATGCTATATTGATCATGTGAGGCCGGACCCGTGTGATCCATATATAGCCCGGTATATTATATATATATACACACACATCAAGATTATATATTTATTAATCACATCTTATTGCTAATTAATCTTTCTAGCTAGAACAGATTCTTAATTATTCCCGAACAACTACTAATGCAGGTTAAGGAGTGAAAGGACGTCTGCTGTATTTGAAGTACTATGGATCTCAGATTTAAATTTCCCTACACAATGATCTATACATGATACATATATACACTACAAGAAAAATAGATAATAGTGATCTAATATTAGCGATGAAAATAACTATTAGCCACTAAAATAGATTACTAATGATTAAAATAGACTATTAACGACTAATAAAAATGTAATAAATAAGTAGTTTTCATGTAACGATATATGTATATATATATTTAGAGAGAGAGAGAGATCAGAACACTTTGGTGCTTGCTGAAAAGACCCAGATATTTAGTCCCTTATAGACGTTACCCACGAAGCTACTTAAGTTAAAATCAATATTAAAGTGACTTTAATTTGTTGATATCCAAATTTAGCAAATCTCCGGGAAAATAGAAGAATTGAAAAGGAAATTGAGTGGCGCAGACTAATTATTAATTCGTATGAGGGTACATGAAAGACAACTTCATTTGATCATAAAAGTAATAATGCAATGTTTTGGACAAGTACCTCAAGATCTCACTTAGAATTTCCTCATAATTCACATAGTCAGATCCAGAGTACTTGCCCTTCTTTCTTGCTTCTTATCATCATGATGGGCGCGTTCTTCCTTCAAACTGGTCAAATTCGAGCTCGACGATTGCGAGTACAGAGACAGGGATAGATTACTATCAACTTTGTGATGCCTTGAACTTATTCTCTGGTTCTCATGATCACTCGAAGTCAGCCTAAGTGATAGATCCAGGTCGAGGTCGAAGTCCGAGACCTTCCTTTTCAGCTTACTCCACTGATCTTGAAGAGTGCTTGTATTAATCTTGCTGAAATCTGAAGGAGCATTGATATTACAAAAACTTGTACGCTCTTTTACTTCCGCTTGCAGATGGCCGGTTATGGTCGGGCTAAGATCATCAGTTGGATTCAATCTGGTTTTATGAAATGATTGGAATATTCCATCTTTCACTTCTTGGGTTCTAGAAAAACCTGATTTTTTACTGAAATTGGAAGTTCCCGATGTGAAATTGCAAATAGTCCAATTGCTGTAGCTGTTACTGCCATAGAATCCAGTACTGGAATTACTCATTGAGCTGCAGCCCGCAGAAATACCCATGAAGTTTTCGTGAACGCCCCAAGAAGCATCTCCAAATCTACATCTTGGACTAAGAAGGACTTTCTTATTAGAGAAACCCATTAAAGAAAACTTACAAAAATCAAGACTTTACGGTCTGGAAAAAACAATTAATAGAACTCTTGAAAGGTAGAAATATGGTAATTGATCTTATACCGGAAATGGGAATTGTGGCTCGGGACGTTGTATCCTTGAAGCATGGGAAGTTGGCTGAGGTTATAGATATTTCGATCTCCACTTTCCACAAGATGCCTATGATCCGCTACTGTCATGTGAGGAACGTTTTTTTTATATCATGAATAGATAAAGAAACCCTAATTTTCTTGTTGATGATCAGAAGGGAAAAACAAAACGGATATTTGGGTTTACCTTGGCTCGAATCATCCACCTTCTTGCTTCTGTACATCTAGTGAAAGTGCCAATATATGGAAAGTCATATTAAAATTAAGAGCGAATTATGCCATGCTATAAATTTACAACGACAAATATGTCTAGAAATTATTGCTAAATCAATTGCGCGCGAGTTACCTGTAAATGGCTCTTGACATGTGCAATACTTAATCCTTTCATGTTCATCATCTGAAGAACCATCTTTGGTGTGGCTCCTGCACCAAAAAAGTAAATAAATAAAAGAAATTAAGAATATACGATGCAAAGACTTTGAAATCAATAGATGATGATCAATAGATGACTGATCAATTATTGATAAACTCACTTTCTTGTCCACCAAGTTTTTCAACAGCATGAACAAAACGAAGATGAAGATCAGGCGTCCATCGGAGCCTAGGCATCTTCGATCTAACATAAGGCCGCACCGATGGCTTCTTCTCGCTCTCTTCGACCGTGCTGTGGCTCGAGCTTGCTCCTCTTCTAGGATTACAGTCGTCATCATTCTCCCCGCTTTCGCTTCCATCCTCATTTCGGTTTGAAAGGCTTATCTTTGAACATTCAGAGCCACCTGCACTTTCCTCCATCGATCAATCTTTGTTGCTGCTTCTTCTTTCTCGATTCCTCTTAGTAAGGGAGTTATGAGAAGATGCAAGGCTAAGACAGTGCGGCTTTAATTAGGCTTACAAACACTCCGAGGAAATACTAGGGATTAGGGCCCCGGTATAAGCAACATAAGTTAGAAGGAGATGATGAAACTCATTCATCCCTACCTTTGGTCTTGTTTTTTTCTCCCCCATGCTGGGACCAGATATATTTAGCAAGAAATTAACATACCCATATTTGCAATAGGAACTTAATTATCAGCCAGGCGGAAGATGAGCTGCAGTTCTATGTATACCAGATGGGAATTCAAAACCTATATGATCTTGACTTGGAGGCCGATATAAGTCTCTCTCTCTCTCTCTCTCTCTCTCTCTCTCTCTCTCTCTCTCTCTCTCTCTCTCTCTCTCTCTCTCTCGGTAAACCTTTTTTTACATATATATATATATATATATACACAAATACCAACATGCACACTCATGCATGTATCGTGTATGCATGCATGGATGTCATAATATAATTATAGAAGATATGTATGTACTCGACTACTGGCTCGTGTGAATCCAATTTTTTTATGGGTCAACTTAAGTAGAAGAGCTAGCATCTCTAGTGTAGACAACCCCTTGACCAGAGGGGAAGAAATTTTAAAGGTGTGAACTAATCCGCCCCACACTAAACTATTAACACCTTCATATATATATATATATATATATAATTATATTATTCAAAGAGTGCATTTCTCTATGTCACTGTGTGTGTGTGGTGTTGGATCAGTACCCTTCTCTTGTATGATTTGCTAGCTAGCTAGCAGAGACATGACTTCATCCAATCCATATTCCGATCCATCAATGTATAAATTATACTGATAAACAAAGGAATAATGATTAATGTTAACTTGCACAAACAAATATATATATATATATAGATATAGATATAGATATAATGAATCAAATTACCAGTTTCCTTGAGGATTTATAATCAAGAGTCGGAGTTGCCGCCGGCCTCTTTTTGGCCAAAATAATAATAATAATAAAAAGAATCCAATTACCACATACAGGATATGTGTTTACCCAAATGGAAAGTGTAGGACGATACGTTTCATGACATGACAACTTGATCTTTATAATATCCAATGGTGGAACCTGAAATTTGTTTTAGGAAGAATAAGCAAAATTAATAAAACTATAATAAAATATTTCTTATTTTATTTTTATACATTTTTTCTTGCGGCAGAGAACAACTATATATATAATATGAACTATGGAGCTTATATTATATTTACTTTTACTCGATTATTGATATTTTTCTCATATTATCAATAATATGAACTATATATATAACTAATTCTCTAGACCTCCCTTTCCGAAGAAAAAAGAACTATATAAGGCCGGTTCCAGAATTACTTTAATTTGGATTTGCACGTATTCTTCACATGATCATGTAAGTAGTTGGCCTGGCATGTATGCATGCATGTCTGTTCGAGAAAATATTTATGGGGGCTTCAGACTGATCAATAAGTGCGAAGTCACAAACAGTAGCTCATGATCATGAGCCAGCTGGTTAGATGGTTGAGGCATGTGTAAGTATGTGAGTCTCTGTCAATATTTATGCTTCGGACCCAAAGTACTTTTAAAAAATATAAGAATGAGATTGCCTTTCCTCGGGAATCACGGGGATTGTTCCTCCTCAAGGATTTTTATAGGTTCGGGGCTGCTGGCTCACGAAACGTCATCTTCTTACCTAGGCCGGTTATTAATTACCAAGCTCATGTTCTGGTCTCTCTGTTTTTTGTTTTTTTATTAAAAGAAAAGAAAGAAAAAAATATTCAAAGTTTTTATTGATTGTAGAATAAAATGATGATTAATGCTGTGGAATAATTATAATAAAGTTTCTTAGGGTCTTATGTATTAGCATGCTAAATTAATGGCATAATTTTGAGGTTTCCTATTCTTTAGTATTCTTCTAATATTTATGAGTAGTATATGAAAGGAAAAAAAAAACCAAGTCAATCTTGGGAAAAGAAATTTATTGACAATGGCAAATCATGGGAAAGTTGGCTAAACTCAACCGTCACCTCCTGAGAAAAATGTAAGGGAAACAAATTAGTTAGCTAGAGTTGTCGAATTCACCATGATCATGATCAAGTCTTTCTAGGATCTATTCCATTAATAGGGAAAGAAGGAACTGCTTTCTAAGCAAGTTCAGTTCTGCAAGGGGAGGTTTTTCCAGGGAAGGAGGGCCTAGGCCCAGAAAGAGATAGGCCCAGGCCATCCACAGAAAAGGAGCCAGGAAAAGGATCAAGGCCCCGACCCGAATATGGCATACCAGGCCCGTCATTGAGTGTAATCTACCATTTAGAATTGAGCATCTAACCCGCATGGTGGTCAGCATTGGGAGCGGATAGAGACATCTCGGAGCATAGAGGACAAAAACGGCTCTTGCACACCATATTAAATATGGGTCAGACGAAAAAGCTCACTACATTCAATGCCGATTAGGGCAGCGGCATTTTGTATTTAATGCGAGCCAGAAATCCCGAGCACTTAACAACAGAAACTAGAATTTGGGATCGGCTCAATAAAACACTCATCCTCTAACTTCTCTTGGCAACCCTTCCTGAGTCAGACTTGCACCCTGACACAATTAAACAAATAATGGCTAAGCTGACACAAACGTTATATCTTCATCATTCTTCCCAACTACTACAACTTGGGTAATGTATAAATAGGGTCATACCCCATAAGAACATAGGTTATACTTTATTTCATTTCCAATGAATCGCTAGTTTTATTTCTATCATTCTTATCTGACTTTAGCATCAGAGTGGTCTCATGGCTACCGAGATCCCCCCCGTCTTTCCTCTGTTACATGTTCTTACAGTTTGGATTGCCATGAAATTGCTCGGGCCGCAAAATACGATATCAACAAATTCCATGCACGATCATCAGAAACTTACAACGTATCAATCTGCTTAGGTTAATTAATTTTTTTTTTTGTTATTGAAAAATAAAACAAACATATGTGTCGCAAAGTCATAAATATTTGAAAAAACAAATAAATAAAATATAAATAATATTGAAGCATATATATATATATATATATATATATATATATATAGCAAGAATTACTTAAATTCTTGATCAGCAAGGGATTTAGATCTCCCGATCGAGCTGCTTCCAATATTACTAATGTTGGCGATGTCTCGTATGTACCGGGTCCTAATATTTCTTGAATTGGGCGGTCCCCATGCATGCTTGACACCCCGAAAGGTTCCCTACCCTCATGCACGTTAAACGAGATTTTGAAGTACTTTGAAATTGATAGCAGTCGTGGCTTTTAAGTTAATGCGCGCAACTTTTGCGAGAGAGAGCAACTTTTCATTCCTCCCACGTGGATGGCCCCTTGACTTGTGAATTGTGTCCATGATTTTTATATATATATATATATATATATATATATATGTATAATAGGCCGTGAATTGGGTTCAACTTTTTCCTTTTTAGTCACGAAGATCTTGAGAGGGTTTGTAGTAATTGTGGTCTGCTAGCTGCTACCAAGCTACGACATATACCTCCTTGATCTTAATTAGTTTTGTACTCCTACAGCTAGCTTGGATATTAATGGAATATTCACCCCCATAGTAGTCTACCACTCTGGACTTAAACTCGACCATTCTGTTCAGAATTAAGGCATGTAGATCATCATCAAGCCTTGCTAGCTTGTTCAAAAGAAAAAAGAAGGGCAAAATTATATACACACACACACACATACACACACACACACATTTATATATAATGACATCATGCATTATCCTATATATAAATTAATTAATTAATTTTTCCAGTTTGCTCAAATTATTTGTTTACGAACGAATGATCTCTGAGTACTACGTACGGCCTATTAATATAATCATGGTTAACATTAATTTAATATTAATACCATTTATCAGAAAATTAAGATTAAAAAGTTGATTACTGGTACTTATTACTTGCTCTACGTAAATTAATTAATTTATTTGATTGAAATATGAACCTGATCATCTAGATCTCCTAGGGCAACTTTATGGTTGAGTTCTTAAAAGGTTGATCGTTAGTTTTAGTAAAAAGTCGATTTTATATACTTTTTTCTGTATAAAAGCATCGTTTTTTTAATGAAATGATATTGTCACTTAGCAGTACTACTGCATGTTCATATCTCGAGGATTTAGTTATCTTAAAATTAATTTTCATTAAAGAATCACGATCCGTTTTCATTTCTACATTATCTATATGCGGCATGCATGTGTGCGCAGTCCTCCCCCCCCCCGCCCCGCGGCTCTCTTGCTATATGTTTATTATATATATGCTAGCTATCGATCCCTTGTCTTTTTCGTTAACCTACCAAGATATATATATATATATATTACTGCATCGAGAATATTTTCTCATTTGTTATGATCACAAAAAAATTCATACAGGAAGACGACGTAGACCATGCATCGAAAGACGCCAACATGATTTCCCAATTTAAAATAAAAGTTTGTCTCAAAAGACTCACTTCAGCATCTAGCCTGTAAGGTCAACGCCCAACAGTACTAATACCTCTGCTCCGTTTTTCTTTACACTTTAAAAATGTTTGTTTTTATTTTTTTAAGCTGCATGATAATACGTGAGCCTATTAATGCGGATCTCATGCATTATTTCAGAATGAGTATGTCTGTCGTCTTCTACAAGTCCCTCTAATTATCATAAACAATTCTTCATGAGAGCCGCGAATCATTCAACAGAGCATCTCTATGCATGCATGCGCCATAACGATGTCCATTCATGAGACTAATGACTATCATGCATTCATGTATATGAATATAATATATGTATATATATGTAATATGTTCCCAATCTCGAAAGAAGCTTCACAACTACTGTTTAAGTAGTGCTGCTTAATTGGCCGGTAGACAGAGAAGGTATTCTCATCTATGCAGGCAAATATAATATTGCAAATGAATCAATCATATGTCATGGAAATTTAATTTATAAACTAAGAAAATGGTACGGGCCGGAACAAGCTTAATTATATATATATATATATAATATAGTAGATCGACACATGCTAGCTTTTGTTGTGAAAGTCTATACATATATGCATGCGTTTGAGTGGTACTGAGTATAGACAAACTGGCCAGGTATATTATATCATGTGGCGCACATTTAATAAAACCCAAAGGATCACCAGTACTACTCGAATTAGTACTATATATAATTAATGGCCGCGGGTATGATTAAACAGATAAATTACTGAGTTGAGTAGCAGAAAATCCTATGATCTGTTCTTTTTCATTTTCTGATCGTGATCAGTTTCAACTTTTTAACATGGTTAATTAGTCCCCCGGCCACAGATTTTCCCAGAACGAACTTGCCCTAGCTAGCTAGCTAGCCGCATGCGATCCCTTCTTTCTATCTCTTTCTTAATTAATTTCTTTTCTATCTCTTATATTGTAGCTAGCTTTTTTGACCATTAAAGTTTGATGAGCACCGCAACTAGTATGAAATGTTGGTCCATTGATCGGTCAGATTCTATTATACCTCCAAGGTGGAGGCCGATAAGCATCATCCAAATTTATTTTCAGCTTATCTTAATTCGTATCAACTTAAACTTTTCGAGCAAGAAGTAACAATTATCATTGGTGATTTCCTTTTCTCAATGAATTATGCAATAATCTAGCAAGGGTTACATTTTTCCATCTCAATTATTTGATCATATTGCAGCTCATCAAATTACAATGACACTACTATGCATGGTTATATATATATATATATATATATATATAACTGCAAACTGGAATATCCACTATATAGTACTGGTGATGGTTCCTGTCTCATTAGCTAAATTAATTATAGATCACTTCCCGTGAAAATTAATTGTCTAAGTGATGATTAAAAAATTGAATGCACATTGATCCAAACAAAAAAAGAATTAAAAAAACATAAAAATAAACCAAATGTTTGCCTTGGTAAAATTAAATACTATTATATATATATATATATATATATTTAATCGGACGCGAATATCTTATAAGAATAGATGTGTCAGCTAGCAAATGCATGAGGGTCAAGCGAATTTTCTGCGCTTTTAGTAATTCTATATTGGACAGGTACACATCAAGACGTATGCATGCATAGTTGGCAGATCAGAATGGTTAATTAACTAAATGAATGAACCGAGAAATATTAAAATATTCACGTCAAAGTTGAAAATTGTCTCATCTTGGTACATGCATCTAGCGGGTCCTATAGCTAGATAATGTTTACATCCAGCTACCTACTTATTAATTTTGATGAGTAATGTTACATATAAATAAAGACTAAATTTTGTATTAATACATTTCTATTAATTGTCTTTATATCTTTAATTTTAAATATAAATATTTTGTTGAAATTTATTTTTTCACCTTAATATTATTATGTGAGTGTTAGTGCGCAAATTTACTTATAAGTAGAATTTTTATAATTCATAATCAATTCCTAATTCTTCGTATATATATATTCCAAAATTCTTCCAACGTAACCATTACTATAACTAGTATTATCATTAAAATTTCCTTTTTACCCCTGTATGTTCAAATATTTTTAACAATTTCAATCAAACTTGTTAGATATCAATCGTGTAAATATTCATAAACATGTAATGAATAAATTACTAATTATTAACACGTCGATTGGTTACGAAGGGAAACCCTCTGAAGAACTCTTCAAAGGTAAAACCCTACGGGGCAACCAAACCCAGGAAAGTCCATTTTATTGATTGAACATCAGTTTACAAGTAAGCTATTCAATTACAAAACCTTTGTCAATTGACTTTCTTACTTGACCGGATAAACGACCCGTTTATCCCTACCGCAGTAGCAGCCAGAACCTCTGACGATCTTCAATCTATGTCTTTCCTATTGGAACCTCCAGTGATTGATTATATATTCCAATCAACAATCTTCCTCCGACCTTGAAGCAAAATCACACTTCACAAGTGTATGGATCTTTTCCCTTGAGTTTTCCTCGCCGTTATTCCTTAAAAAGACTCTCCAATGTCTTAAGATAGATGCTCTGGTCGAAAACCTTATCTAGGGTTATGGTATGACTTCATTTAAATAGTCTATCCAAAAAGTGCTGCTGAAACGCGTCTGCTGACAGGTCATCCTTCATCAGAATCCGTCTGCTGACAGGTTGCTAACAGACTTCCGGATTTACTTCTGCTATTTGAATTTCGAATTTGTCTTTTGAGTTTGTCATTCCAGATTTCGAAATTCAAGCCTTCAGCCTTTTTACCAGACTCCAAGACTCCTAGATGGACTTAAAAAGCTATGAATAAACTCCATAGTTTGAATTACACTTATCTAAAAATTACAATTTAAAGATAAGACTCCATCTTATCTTATTTGAATTCAAATTGAATAATACAAAATTTGCAGCTTTATCTCATTTGAATTCCACCTCACTAATCCAAGCCAATTTGCGTTTTCAATCATGATACATAATAAAATATTATCTTTTATAAAAATATCTATTCATGATATTCTTTTACGCTACCATCAATGATCGATATCTAGTTAGGCTCTTCACACTAGTCATGAGCTCATCATCATCATCATCATTAAAATTAATTTAAGTACACCTAACATTAATTCTTTTATTGGGTGGGGAAAGGGCCGCCGGGTTCATGTAAACCACCTACCAATTTAAGAACAATATTGTTGCACTTAAACTATATGCATACGAAGGTGTGAATAATCGTCTGGTCAATTCAACAATATATAAGATCATGGTTAAGCATTTTCTTACCTATAATCACCTCGATCTTATAGCTAGTTTCATGGTCATGATTATAACTTTCGTACACGGTCGTGACCTGCATGCACGGAATATGGTCACAATAATATTGAAAAAGATCTTGGCTTAAGCTTTAGAACAGGAAGACGCATAAGCTAGCTGGCTACACTCTTATCCTACTCAATTAATAAGTGATAATATGATACTACGGCCTATTAATTCTTGAGTTAGTTATTCTAAAAAATAAAAAATTATTTATTGACTGATAAGAATATATATTGCACATCAAAGCAGCATAATTAGAGTACATAATATATATATATATATATATATATATATAAATATATATATATATATAAATATATATATATATATATATATATATATCTCTTTCGCACAAAATATAACTGGTTTGACTAATTATATGTAGTATAACTAGCTAGGACTAATATATATCTAACAGCATATAATAGGTTTAAGGGCCACTAAATATTTAATTAGTGGCAGGTAATACTAGGTAATAATTATATATGTCAATGCACGATTTTGATATAAGAAATTATTAGATTGAAGATAGGCGAGTTTACTAAAATTATTAATTAATTAAACATCAATATTAATGGTAGTTTCGGGCAGGCACTAATATTAATGGGATGATCATCGGCCCTCATCATCATGACCAAGGTAGGTAGGAAGGAATTAACTTATTAATTTGGTTAGTTTCGGACCTGCATGCTGCATCCATGCACAAACTGCATTCTGCTGCGCGCATGGTCATCTGCATTAAGGATATAGCGAACTCCACATGCATAATTAATATATATCCTCGATTCCTATTTAATTGGTCATCAATATCAGTTCATCGATCTAATTATAATTAATTATTTTCTTAATTTTATGGTGGAGTACTTGAATATCTTACTCGGCCCAGATGATCATGACCATGCATGACATGAATTTTTTAGTTTTTTATTTATTCAGCTTGTCTATTAAAATCGATTACATTGACTTAGTAAATGAAATATTTATGCATTATGTAACCTAAGACTAATTATAGTACATATATATATAAAACTCCACATGATATGATGAATTAGTTGATTGCAAATATATAGCTTTCTTATAATTAGTCAAATATCATCAATTAGCTTGAATATTAATATTAATTCTAGTATGTTCCTATATTTTTGTTTTACCTAACTTCTGGATCTCCTTCTTCTTCTAGCTAGCTAGATATATAGTTGCTTTAGGCGGCGGCCACATACTAATTATCCCACTTATTAGATTTATATAAACGGTTCAGATTTTATACATAAGTAGGGGGCACGAGTTTTTATTTTTATTTTTATAAGAAGTCATTCATTCATTTAATTGAGAAAATTATTACAGACATTGATCGAGCCACACAACCTAAGAAAATAAGTCTGGAATATTATCCCACCACATTTGAGTACATTCAACACTCCTAGCATGATGGGCTAAAAGATGAGCAGCCCTAGTATTACCTTCCCTATAAACATGAGTAAAAGAACAAGATACAAAGGTACTCTTTAGCCTCTTAACTTCTGCAAACAGAGAGCTCGATAGAGAATCACTCATATGATCATTTTGAAAAGATCGTATAAGAAGCAGACAATTACTCTCCACAACAATATAAGAGATTCCCATAGTAGAAAAAAGCTGCAACCCTTGAAATATGGCCAATAACTCGATCACTTTAGCATTTTGCATTGCATTTTTTGTCTTGCATGCTGCAATAAGTACTTTGTCATTGGAAAATCTAAGAATAGCCCCCACATCTACACTCCGCCTGTCTTTAAACATGGCTCCATCCATGTTCAGTTTAACCATTGAAGCAGGATGTGGTTTCCAAGAGTAATGTGATCTTAACTGGACATTGTTCTTTACTTTGACTATCTTAAAATTCTGCAAGAGGCTCAGTGCATTGTTTAAATTGCTCTAGGTCGCAAACTGACTTGCTCAAACTCCCCCTTATTTCTTCTATACCAGATGCCCAAGCCAAGTAGAGAAATAGCTCCAATTTGTCAGCCTTGTTATCATCAATTAGGTGCAAGGCTACATCAAAAAATTTTAGATGTGTCTCACAAGGAAACCTAGGGAAATACTCATGCCATTCTTCTTTAATATGAGGACAGCTGATGAGGGCATGATGACTATCTTTAAGTGATAGGGAGCAGAATGTGCACATGCCTTCAGTGATGACCTTTCTTTTTAGCAAATTTTCCTTAGTTGGCAAACTATCATTGCACACTCTCCAAGCAAAGACTTTGATCTTATTTGGCACTTGCATCTTCCATAAGAATTTTTAAGTCTATTTTGCCTACACATATTTGAAGACTCAATAGGAAAACCCCTTCCTTGAGAGCAGATAAATTAGTAGCAGCTTCTCACTGAAAATAACTCAGGCCTCTCAAAACTCCAAACTCTTTTATCTGGTTCATTTACTGAATTTATTATAACTTTAGAAATTTCTGCTACAATTCTTGGATTGAAGAGAGCTTGAATCTTAGACAAGTTCCACCAATCAATATTCTCATCAATAATAGTTGCAACCACATATTCTCTATTTTGGTCGTCAAAATTGACTTCATACATTAACAATTTTTGATCTAGCAGCCATATATTTGTCTGTAGCTGAGTTGTTTTTCCATCACCAATGAGCCATCTGCATCCTTCCTTCACCCACTTCTTTGCCTCACATATACTTCTCCAGGTATAAGATGGACAAAAATCCAAAGAAGCATCCAAAAAGCTAGATTTTGAGAAATACCTAACTTTAAGTAATTTGTGTAAAACTGAGGTGTCATCCTGTAATAACCTCCAACCTTCTTTTATAATAAGAGCAAGGTTAAAGTTTCTTAGATCTTTAAACCCCATACACCCCTTGATTTTGTTGCACACATTTTTGCCCAACAAATCCAGTGAATTATATTGTCATCTTGCCTTTGCCCCCACCATAATTTTGTCATAAGCTTATTCAGGTCATAACATAAACTTGATGGTGAAAGGAAGCAACTCATGGAGAAGGTAGGAATAGACAAAGTTACTAATTTCAATAAGATTTCCTTTCTACCCTGTGAGAGTAACCTTTCTTTCCAATCCTAAAGTTTATTCCACACTTCCTGTTTGTGACTGGAAAGCCCTAGACTTTGACCTACCCACTAATGGAGGTAAACCAAGATGTCTCTCATATTGTTGGATTTTACTATTACTCCACAATGACTTGATCTCCTCCCTAAGGTCTCCACCAACATTTTCACTAAAAATTATGGTTGTTTTATCCTTATTGATTTTTTGCCCAGAGACACTCTCATAAGTATCTAAAACAACTTGTTCTTTTTTATTTTCTTCCACATCAGCCTTACAAAATATGATAGTTTCAAAAAGCAGATGATTGATAGTAGGTGAACCTTTATAGATTTTTAACCAAAACAATCCCTCTAGCTCCTGCTTGGTTTAGTAAAGCTGTAAGCCGCTCAGTGCACAGTAAGAACAAATAAGGGGAAGGGGCCAGAAATTAAATGAAAGATCAGAGAGCCTTCGGCTCATGAGGTGCATGTGGCGTGATGGAGAAATAAAAAATAGAAATCATCCCACATCAAATAATTATAAATGCTACCTTAAAGGAGTCAATTAATTTCCATGGAAGCAATATGCCTACGGAAAAAATGATAAAATCTAAGCCTAAGAAAAAAATAACAAAATTTCAATTGGAGCTGCACAAGATTGATTAATATTAATTATTTTACTCATGAATCCATTGTGTCGAAAGCAAAATCAAAATAAAGCACATATGAATATTTCCAATAACATGCTGATACATACTTTAACAAAAGCAAACCAACAAGTTATGTCTATCATATGCTCTATTTCTCCATGCAATAGAAGCCCGAAAAAGCTAGCCGGATGCTCAACTGCGAAGACAGGCATTCAATTAAGGGGTTTCGACTGGAATGAAGAGCATGAGCATGAAATGGGTGAAATGTAGAGGCTTTTTCATTTTTGTCTTGCAAGTTATGCACATGAGGTGCACATGTAGTCAATTTTCGTTACTTTTGATGCGGCCAATAAACGAATGTGAGACATTGTGAAAAATTAAAAATAGGTGAGACCAATTGTTGCAATTTTTAGTTTTATTTTCACATCGTAAATTGGGTGAAACTTGGAAGGGCGAAGTGTAATTAACCGATATATATATATATATGTATGTATGTATGTATGATCATTTTCCTTATGTTCAATATTTAAAAATTGCTTGTGAAGGCTGACGTGACAGTAAAATTATTTTCTCTTCTAGGATTTTGGTTCTTGCATTTGGATGGTTGTCGACGGGGTGGCCTTGGGTGCCCCGGGGCCTCTTGGAGGCCTAAGATCCTACGCTGATATATTGGGTCTTCCAATGGAGTCTAGACTATGTTGATTATTAGGAGCCAACCATGGTACCAATATGGATTCTCTCACCCAGTCTTTCACCTGATTATTATCGAGAATCTCATTTGTGAAATATTGTTGTGCATCTTGGTCAATACATTTGCCGAGACAATTGTACTCAATGTGTTACTAAAACAGATGGTGCACGGGTCTATATTAAAAAGAATATTTCAAAGGAACCTTGTGAAAGAATTCTGGATTAGTGTTCCTAACCAACCTTCGAGTTGGTTGCAGTCCGTGGAGTAAGAGACTCTTCCGAGGTTTTGTTCCCATTACTGTGTTCAAGGACACAATGTTAAAAATTGTACATGGGAGGAGAAAAAACAGAGAAAAAAGGGAGGGAAGATTCGAAAGACTTGGGTAAGAAAGAAGAAAATGAATAATAGTAAGGAAGAATTAGTTCAGAAGGCGTCAACTAGTAATATAGTGCAAATCCAACAAGAGGTGACTCATAATGAAGTTGTTATTGTGATAGAGCCAGAGCCTAATGAAAACATGGGCTCAAAAAATGAGGAGAAACAATTGGTGAATCTTAATCAGAGGGGGATTGAAAAAGTTGTGATATTGCAATCAATAATTAAAGAGGGTATAGTGGAAAATGATAATTCTAAGTTGATTGATGATGTTCCTGGGCATACTCTTCCATTGAATGTTAGGGAGGTTGTTAACAAATGTGTGGAAGGAAATAGTGACATGGGTGCAGAGGATTTCAGAAGAATTTGAGAAGAGGAAGATTGCGATGATGGGGTAGAAAATAAAATTGTGGAAGTGGAAGATATCAGCCTAGTTGAAGAAGAAAATGAGCAGCAAAGTTTGCGTGTGATGTCTGATTCTGAACTGAATGTAGGGCTAGAAGATCTGGGAAAAGAAAAACACGTTCTTCTGACTCGAAACATTTAAGCCCAAGTAAGGAGATAATTAAAGTGAGGAGTTCTAAAAGGGCTATAAGCAAGTCTAAAAAACTGAACCTATGATAAAGCCAATCTTCTTTTGGAATCTCAAGGGTATTCTCACATCCCAGAGGATATTGTGTTTGTTGGTGAGGAAACTTTTGCCTGGTTTGAATGCAGTGGTTGAGCCTTTTTTTTTTTTTTGTATCTTATAGTAGTATGGTTTCTCTTCAGAATCGATTAGACATGGAAGGAAGTATTTCTAAAGATAAAAGGAGGGAGATTTGGGTCATGTGGGCACAAGGAGTGCATGATTCTGTTGTGACTACTACTAATCAATCTATTACCATTCTTATGACTGAAGGAAATAATTGTTTTTGTATTTCTTTAGTCTATGCTAAGTGTTTATAGATTGATAGAAGCAAACTTTGGAGTTTTTTGGTGGAGGGGGCTATGAATTTTGTGCTGTGAATTGTTGTTGGTAATTTCAATGTCATTCACAATGATTCAGAGAGACTATGTGGTAGGCCTCATTCTTTCTCTGCTATGGCAAAATTTAATAATTTTATTGGGTCTGCTGGACTTTCGGAGGTGAGATACAAATGTAATCAATTTTCTTGGTAAAATGGTCAATCAGGCATGGCAAGGAAATGGTCTCATCTTGATTAATCTTTGGTCAATGCTGCCTTGTTTAATTTGTTCCCTAATGCGTTTATTAAGTATCTTCCGCACAACACTTCGGATCACGCTACAATGTTGCTACATTTAAATGAGGAATATAATGATTATGGGTTTCCAATTTTTAGATTTCATCAAATGTGGGTGACACATGCTTCTTTCTTAGATTGTGTTGCCTCAGCATGGAAGGATGAGATTGAAGGTCATGGTATGGTAAAGATGGCTAGGAAATTAAAACATTTGAAAACAATGCTTCGAAATGGAATAGAGTGGTTTTTGGTAATACGGAGCAATCAATAAGTTATTTGGAAGATAGAATTGTTCGGTTAAAGATCAGTTCGCAAACAGAATTCAATGAGGAGGATGAGCAAGATTATATTGTTTCTATGGTTAAGTTAGATGCTTGGAGAAATAGAAAGGAAATGAGATTTCGACAACAAGCTAAACAAAACTGGTTAACAAAAGGGGAAGTTTTGGCGCAATTTTTCAAGACAATTAGCATAAAGAATAAAACTATGGTGCATGAGATGAAACTATAGGATGGTCGATGACTTAAGAACCCAGAAGAGGTGCATGATGGTGCAGTTGAATACTTAAGTATTTTTTTGTCTCATCATCCAGTGGAGATTCAACTGGAATTATCTGAACCAGCTAATTCAATCATTATAGAGGAAGAAAATTCCATTTTGGGTTAGTTCCCTTCAATCCAAAGCATTAGGGATGCATTTTTTTCAATTCCTATGGATAGCAGTCCTAGACCTGATGGGTTTGGGTCGAGTTTTTTCCAAGCTTGCTAGCATATTGTTAGCAAAGAGTTCATTGAGGTTGTGCATGATTTTTTTAGAGAATTTTCAGCCTCATTTTTTCTGTTGATTCCAAAGGTGGAGGCTCTGACAAGCTTTAATAAATTCCAACCATTTAGTTTATGCTTATTTTTTATAAGGTTTGTTTTAAAATATTGGTTAGTCGTCTTTCTCCCATGCTATCCAATATACTATCCATGGAACATGGAGCTTTCATTCTAGGAAGGAGTATTTTTGATAACATAAGTCTTGCCTAAGAGATGACGTAAAGTATTAATAAGCCGTCCTGGGGAGGTAATATCATTTTGAAGATCGATATGGCAAAATCATATGATAGTGTGAATTGGAATTTTCTGATTCATGTTATTGATTATTTTGGTTTCTCTACAAATTTTTGTGTTTTGATCAAAAAGTGGGTTTCCCAACCTTGATTTTTAGTAATTGTGAATGGAGTTCCAAAGAATTTTTTTAGGGTGGCTATGGCTTGAGGCAAGGTGATCCCTCTCACCTTACCTTTTCATTAGGTTGAAGAAATTTTGCTCCGCTTGATTAAGAAATAGCTTTTGTTGAATAAAATAGGAGCCTATTCTCATCCTCGACAAGCACCGATGATATCTCACTTATTATATGTGGATGACATTATAATATTTGCTAATGGGAGCACTTCTACGGTCAAGAATATATCCAAGATTCTTTCTATTTACGAAAGGAGGTCTGGACAAAGGGTGAGTACAATGAAGTCCTCCATTACTTTTTAAAAAAACATTATGCCGGTTAGGTATCAGAATATATTGAGGATCTTGGGTTTTGTCGAAGGAAATTTGCCTTTTAAATATTTAGGTGTTTCCATTATAATTGGTCACTTGAAAGTTGTTCACCTTGAGAAAATTATTGGGAAGATAAAGGCTAAGATTGAGGGTTGGAAAAACAAGTTGTTATCGAATGGAGCTAGGCTATTGCTGTTACGCCAAGTTCTAATGAATCTTCATGTTCACTTGTTATCTACTGTTGATGCCCCTATGTCAATAATGAAGAATATTACTAGATGTTTGAGTAATTTTTTATGGGGCGTGAAGGATGGTAAACCAAAGAAGCATTGGAGATCATGGGATAAAATGTGTCTTCCGATGTCGGGAGGGGATTAAGGAATTTGTAATTTACATGATGTCGAAAAATCTTTATTTATGAAATTTGCTTGAGAAAAGTTATCAGAGGATTCCCTATGGTCTCAGTTTTTTAGAGCCAAATATGTTAAAGACTATCATATCTCTCTATTGAATCAGATGACAAGTACACAATTTTGGCGGAAAGTGCTTTTGTGTATTCCAGATATCTTAGATTGGACCTGATGGAAAATTCGGGATGGAAATGTTTCTTTTTAGTAGGACAAATGGACGGATGATGGTCTTATTGGTTCTTTTGTATGAGTCAGTGGATAGACCGAATCTGAAAGTTAAAGAATGTCGAGTTGAAAATGAATGGGATATGGCAATGCTTACCTAATTAGTTGGTGAAGAAAAAACTATTGAAATTGTACAAGTTTTGAGAAAAAGTAAAGGTGAGACTGATGTTTTAGTATGGACAAATAATATAGATGGGAAATTCTCTTCAAAGAATGCATGTGATTGCATTAGAATTCGTACTCCTAAATGTATGATGGGCTAAATGGTTATGGCACCCTTGTCTCCCGAAAAACATGTCAATGACTATGTGGAAAGCTCTCAATGATTCATTAAATGTGGATGATAAATTATGATTAGTTGGAATTCCTATAGTATCAAAATGTGATTGTTGTTTGGAAGGTAGCTATGAGGCTGTAAATTAAATCATGTTCTTGTTACAAGATAATTAGCTTATAATGTGTGGCAGAGTGCTGTGATCTAGGTGGGGATAGGCCGGGTTCGAGGTACAACTTGGCTGCAAGTTATTCAGTTTTGGTACAGGAAAACTTCAAAAAAATCACAAATGGGTTAGATTCGTGACATTATACTGTCAATAGTTACTTGGCTTCTTTGACTAAAAAGATGTTGTGCAAGAATGGAAGAGAGATATGAATTAGTTAATCAAATATGGTTGCAGTTCAAATATAGGATAGCTAAAATTAGGGAGAAATTAAAGACTTCAAAGATGCATTCAGTGCGAGATGAAGCTGTTTTACAAGATTTACAGGTCCCGATAAAACAATCAAAATAGAGAATTGCTAGATTGGTTTGCTGGTCTCGACCCATGTATCGTCTTTGATGTTATCATGATATTCTTCCATCAAAAATGAGATTTTTCATTAATAAATTTGGAAACGAGTCAATCTTGGACATGTCATGACCCAAACTCTTTGCAAATATAATGTGTGTGTATATATATATATATGTATATGTATGATGTAAATTTTATATACGCTAATAATGAATTAGTTGCTCTTGAAAAAATCAAGATAATCATGGTCAAGTTGGAACAATTTTCTGTATTTTACAACCCTATTTCAGAAGTTATAAGTGGAATGATTTGCCACCTGCCACGAAAGCATTAGGAAGCCATATGGGTAAGTCCTATAGTTTATTAGGAGGATTTAATTTATAGTTATTTTTTTTCTTTGGTCATAATTATTTAGTATTATATGATGAATTAGTCCTTTTACTTGCAATCAACACTACTAATATAGTATGATTTGGTAAGAGAAGGTAATCAAAATTAATGTTCTATATACATGCAAGTTGTGTGGCCAGTGAGAACAAGGACACGGTACTTCACAACGCTGAGACGACAAAAGTTGGTTTCAAACACCAACTTGAAAATGTTAATATTAAATCTTAACTTCAATCTAACAAGTCAAACACGCAGCTTGAAAAAATAATTTTTTATAAAATTAAATTCTTTTACATATTAAATTTTATCATGTGCATGTTAGTAATATTGTAGAGAATGCATCCTTTACACTAACTTGTAAATATAATATAATTCATACAAATTGAGAACGATTAAAAATAATAATGGGGATGACACAGGGAGATGGAAGTGAAACCATGGCCACACCCCAAATTGATTGGGTTAGCATTTTAAATCTTTATGCATGTGATATACATAAACCGCCCACTTTGTCTTGGGTATCTTCTGATTGGATAGGATCTGTTTAGGGTCCATTAAGCAGATCCACATGAAAGATCCATTATCTTATTTAATTCCTGTGATCTCTCTCTCTCTCTCTCTCTCTCTCTCTCTCTCTCTCTCTCTCTCTCTCTCTCTCTCTCTCTCTCTCTCTCTCTCTCACACACACACACACACACACACACAAATTAGCGTTCATTTTGTTTGTCTAGTATTTGTTTTATAGATGCAATTCTTCAAGTTAGTTTTTTTTGGTTTTGGATCCATAATTTGAAGTCCATTGCTTATGTTTTGCTATTTATAAATACAATCAAAAGAATTTTATTTATGTCCATGGCAGCCTTATTCCTTTTTATTATCTTTCATTGTTTTATTTCCGTAGTGGCATAGATCAATGACCCTCAAATCATATAAAGAGAGCTCTTGAATATGATTTTTGTTGAGTGGCTTAATTAGCTTGCTTTATCCCAAGATAATCTATGTTATGTTTTTTTGTATTGAGATAAAAAGGTATAGTACGAATTATCGAAGTACGTACGTAGTAAAAGGCCCAAATCTTGGGCTTACCTAGCTAGTACAGCTTATAAGTTCTAGGCCTATTAGCCAGTTTAGGTTCGGATATATTTGGATCCATTGTCACATCATCTTCAGATAAACAAAGGTTAAACTCACAATAGGCCGTTGCCATTATTATAGGAGATATGGCCCCAGCAGTTGGGTTTCTTTGCGTTTTTATAAGTATAATTTTTTTTTATGATTCTTTTTTTTTTCAAAAATGATAAAAGATGATATGTAGGTAAAATATATTTCATTTTAAAAAAATTTATCTCTAATTAAAAAAGGTTGTAGGGTTGTATAGGAGTCACAACCACGAGACTCTATAAAATTACTCTTATTATAGAGGTCAAAGTGACCTGATAGAGAATTAGCACAATGAAGTTCTATTCTAAGACCTCTACATCACATCATTTATAAGAAATGATTTGGTATAAAATATAAATTTAAAAATTTTAATCTTATAAATTAAATTATACCATGTAAATAACGTGTAATATAGAGGTTTTACAATATCATTAATTGCTCTTAACACTATAAGTATGTACCCAAGATATTAGTTTGGGAAAATAACTTGATAGTTATTTCCTTTTAACACTGAAAAAATAATGGTTCTAACCCAACACAACACCTAGAGGATTGGAGGGTGAATATGTGTTTTTCAACTTTATTGCACTTTTAAAAATGTTGTCAAACAAGCACTCAATCAATACATTTTTCACAGAAAATTAATATAGAAATTTGGTCACGAAGTGAAAATCATTTGATTAACATCTTTAAATTTAAAACCACTTCAGGTGTAAGAAATGTACTCTACAAATTTAGTTTGTTACAAAAAGACTTATGAGATCTTTATACTATCTAAATCTAGCTTGCAACATCACAAGTGACTCATTCAATCTATACACGCACATAGCTCCAAAACTCCGAGCTTTCGATAGTTTCAGCACGAGAACCTCTCAATCTCCGCTTCCACGGCGGCTTTTTGCTTCCACGGTAGCTTTGGAATCCTTTCTAACCAAAAAAACATTCACACCAACTAATTTAGCAATAGTTGACCTCAAGCACTATAGGATGGGATTTGATCTCAAGAGAAAACTGAAGTATATATTTTTCAAAGAGTTAGGGTCACATGTCCAAAAGTGGTCCCTCCCCAAATTTATTAAGAATCCTTACTTCTAGCGGAAAATATCGTGATCAACAAGTAGGATTTAATCCCAATTGGGATTAAATCCCAACACATCAAACTTCGCTCACTTATTAAAACCATAGAAAATGCATCCTATACAAACTAATATACCCAGACCAACCAATTTAAGAATGAACAAATCTTGCTAAACATGCCTATGAATGAATATACAAATCAAAGAATAACAGCCCGCACCTCTCAAACAAACACCGAAATTAATTTCGGAGATACGGTAAGCCTATTTTGTCTAAGCAAAGCATTCTGCACAATATCCTGGGAAGAGCGCCTGCAATCAAACAACTTTTATTCAAACCATCTGCACCACTTTTTGCAAGAAATTAAACTGGAGAATTTCCCTCCCTGAATTGATGCGAAATCAAAAAATCTATCTTTGCGAGTTCCTTACACAAATCATCCCAATAATTCCAAAGATACCATGCCGAACAACCTCTCATATTGGCCCAATCTACCACAACTTTTTAGTCACATTCTACTTCAACATCCAAGTATCCCAACTCCTTGCATAATCGAATTCTCATGATTAATGCATGCAACTCAGCATCATTGTTAGTTCCTTGTGCAAAGAAAGTCCAAAAGCACCCAAAAAATTTCCACCAACATCACGAATTACTCCCCCTCCCCCACAACTTCCTAGATTGCCTATGCTACAGCCATCTACATTGAGTTTGACCTTTTCATTTGAAGGTTTAGTCCAATGCACAATAGACGGAACGGTCTGAATTCTATCTCTGATCCGCATACCTAGTATTTGTAAAAACTCCTTATCAGCACACCTTCAATGCCATCCAAACATTATCAATTGTCTGAAATTTACCCTCCATTCTTGCTTTACATCAGCGTGACATAAGCTTCCAAGTTATTAAACGCAGCAGAACTCCCATAAGGATACCCCTCTGAGAAGATTTTCTTGCATAAGACCATCAATGAAACATTCTCAGCCACCAACAAGAAGTCTGAGTATTTGGCACACCCACAAATATTTCAGCAATTCTCTAGACCTCTTAAGCGAACTCACCTTGATCACTTAGCACATGATCCAAGCTTTCTATTTGACTTAAGCCACAACAATCACACTTGGACACCATCAGAATGCCCACTGATTAAATCCTCTCATCCATAGATAAGCAATTGAATGTCGCTTTCCAATTACAAATGGAAATCTTCTTTGGAATATGCTCAAATCATGTTCATGCCATACCCAAAATCTACCACGCACTAGCCATTAAAAATCTATCATAAGATATTGGCATCCACACTAGTAAATCCTCACCCTCTTTTCTGGAAGCAACTGTGCCCATAATATCATCAGCCTTCTCTTCTCCCACCAACTCAATCATTTTTTCTTTATCCTATTAATCCTCCACCCAGACGTCCGTTATCTTCAGACTAACATTAGGATTAGCATTCGGAACCTGAGCAAGTGGTCCAAAGGCCAGCCAACGGTCATACCAAAAGATCCTTCTCCATTTTTCACCATTAGCCTCACATGCTCCACAACATCTAGTATAGCATGATAAATTGATTTACACAAACTAGACCTTGAATTAACATTAGTAGCCAAGGATAAATGACCATTCTTCACATATTTAGTCCGAAAAAATTTTGTCCAAAGATTTTCCATAATAAATAACCTCCAAACAAATTTCATGTGTAGAGATTGTTGAACCTCGACTAATTCCCTTATATTCAATCCACCCTTACAAGTGGGTTTACAAACCAACATCCACGATTTTCATTTCCTTTTATGTTTTCCTTGTGCATCTCCCTAAAAGAAATTTGCCAGTAGAGTATTAATCAACTTATGCACTATTTTAGGAACATTCAAAACAACAAGTAGATGAACCGGCATACATGATAACACATGCCTAAGTAAAATAAGCTTGCCACCTTGAGATAACAATCGAGTTTTCCATCCAGCCACCTTTGTTCTAATTTTTGTTAACAAAGGTTCGAAATCCCTCACCTTCAGTCTTCCTGGAGTGATCGGTGCACCTAAATAAATAATTGGGAAAGAACCTTCAACAAAACCAGTCAATCTCATTAAATTCCGGTGCCTACTTATGTCAATGTGCTTTGAAAAAAATAATGCAAACTTCTCCTTGCTAATTAGTTTTCCCGGTCATTTTTCATAGGTCTAAAAAATACGGTTAAGTCTTCTAATTAATCGCTTTTCACCATTCACAAAAACTAGAATATCATCTGCATAAAATAAATGAGAGATTAAAGGAGCTCTCCTCGAATGAGAGAACATCATAATCCTTCCCTCCTCAAAATTCCATCATAAAAGACGAGATAAAACTTCCTCCATAATGATAAATAAATAAAGTGATAGTGGATCCTCTTGTTGCAACCCTTGTACAAATTTGAAAGACCTTTTATGCATACCATTCATCATAACGAAAAGCTATGGTGAGCTCACACATTCTTCCATAAGCTTGCAGAATTTCTCAGAAAAACCAAACTTGAAAAGTACTTTCAACGAAAAAGTCCAATTAATCCGATTGTAAGGTTTGGGCATGTCAACTTTCAGCATAACATTTCCACCTGCAATCTTTTTATGTAAATCATGTATCATCTCTTGAGTAAGAGTGATATTTTCAAAAATACTCCTCTCAAGAAGGAACGCTCCTTGCTCTTGAGAAATAATAAAAGGAATAAAACCCGTCAACCTTTGAAATTGTTACCTTTTATCTTTTCTGTTGCTCTTAATTTGTTCTGTACGTGCATGCTTTATGAAGGAACAAACAGGTTTTCTTTTATAGCCACAATGGGACACGACATTGAAAGTCTAGTCAAAGTCTTACTTTTGAACATTCGCTCAAGCAGGAAGTCGAGCGATTGTCAAACATATATTGTTTCCAAGCATCACTAAAGTCATGAGTCAAGCGCATGTCAAGCAAACTTTCTATTTAGAATATTGCTCGAGCTCCATGTCAAGTGGGTGGTGAACGAACTCCTTGTATGAACTTTCGCTCGAGTGCCAAGTCGACGGAGTGTTTGTGATATCTCTATTTTCGCTTGTGCACGGATCGAGTGCAGGTCAAGCAAACTTTTTGTATGAAGCTTAGCACAAGCCATGTTGAACTGATGTTAGTCCCTTGTCATTTTGTCAGTTTTTTTTAGCCACGTAACAACTTACAATACAATTTAACCTAGGTTGTCACATAAATATGCTAAGACACTCATTTCATATTAACAAACACCTAATTACTAGCTAATATATGCATCTAGGTGGATAACATATAAAAATCCAAGAATATTATCCTTTGACATCTAACTATCTAAGAGCTATAAGAATATTATGGCATTATAAAAATAAATTAATAAAGACAACAATATTACTAATTATATATATAAATCCGGTTGTTTTGAGATGTAACCGTCCTTTTCTTTGGAATATTACACGCAAAACAATACTACCTATTACCATACAAATAATGCTCATTTTGCATATTTCTCCCATCAACCTAACAATTTATACGTATGGGTACTAAATTAACGATTTATTTGTCTTGATTAATATAATACCCACTACAAGATTTTTGGCTTTTTGCCATGAATTATTTTTCTGCAGCATATTGTCATGGCAAGAAGTCGTCTTTTATCACAAAAATGACTAGAGGAAATAAATATCGACTTTTTCTCACGATTTTGTCGTGGTAAAAAATATTTCATGGAAAAAAATTTTTAATTGTGATATAACTATTTTTTGCCAACAAAGTTTATCATAGGATATAAAAATGACCAGAACCTAAATTAATTGTAGGAAAAAAGTTATTGTGTCGAGTTCAATTACTTTTTGTCACAGAATCATTTAGCCACAAAAAGTTATACAAATGAAAAATTTTTTATTGTGACTTATACTTTTTTACAACGACTCATTTATCAATTACCATGAGTGTGTTTCGCCACAAAAAGTAAAAAAGAATTACAAAATGTAGAAAATAATTATTTTCACGAGAGCATCTCATGGCACAGAATCACTTTTGCCATGACTTCACATCCCACGATTTCAAAATTGTGGGTAAAACTTACTTTTGCAGTGACATTTCCTTATGACAAATAAGTATTTTGCATTACTACACATTTTATTTTAATTTCTAAAAATAATATAATTATAAAATATACATTACAAGAAAACAGCCATTTTGGGGTGTTTTAATTTAGCCGTAATATTTATTATCACAAAAGGTTGGGCATTCTCAATTTACTTAACTTAATTGTTATTGGTTTAGATTTTTTGCCGCGAGTTTTTTGCCTATTTGCGGCGAATTGTAAGCGCCGCAAATAGTCTTTTAAAAATTTAAATCCCCCCGATACTATCGTCTCCCCCAATCCCTAATTCGTCTCTCTCTCTCTCTCTCTCTCTCTCTCTATCTCTATCTCTATCTCTCTCGCTCACACTCTGTTTCTCTCTCGCTCACGTCGTGCTGCCTCCAATCCCACACCATGCCGCCACCCCTTCCCAAGCCGTATCACTACCATGCCGTCGCGCGTTCTCAGAGAAAGTGAGTGTATCTCTCTCTTTCTCTCTCTTTGTTCGTCTCTGTCTCTCAAAATTGCGATCGCAACCTAGGATTGCTTTGTCTCTTGAAATCGAAACCGCAACCTAGGGTTAGTCTTCATTCCTCCTGTCTCTCTCTCCATTCCACTATCTCTGGAAATCGCAACCTAGGGTTGCTTTCTCCATCCGTTGATACCGTGCCATCGATATCATGCCATCGTGTCAATACCCAACACCCAAAACCTTCGTTGATACCGTGCCATCGCCGTTGCCGTTTCTGTCTCACTTGGCAGGTGAGTGTCCTTCATCGATACCCAAAACCTTGATTTTCAATTTTGGGGATTTTACTTATACACGAAATTACCTAATTTTTTATTTATTTATTTATGAGTTGTCTTCATGCATGGGATTGTAGCTGAATAGTATAAAATATTTAGTGGTCGTTGGCTAATTTTACTGAAATAATCACTGGCACATTTTTCTGATTTTCATTTGTTAATTAGGTTGGATTGTAGGTGGTATTGGCTATTGAAAACTAGTGATGGATTTATTGTTAATTAGGTCTGATTTTCATTTATTATTGATGTATTGCGGTTTTTTGTAATGGAGTTATTGTTATTAGTATTTTTTTCCTATTGAAGACTATCAACTTCAAAGGGACCAATTATTGTATTCAGTTTATGTCTAATCTGTTAATGCTTTGGTTTATGTCTAATCTGTTAATGCTTTGGTTTATGTCTTTACATTTACAAATAATGCTACATTATAGCTATTTATTTCTTTGGTTTCTTCCTTCTCAAGATGAATAAATAGATGCAAGCAGTGGCTGAATTGTACTCAGTTTAGTAAGTGTTCTTGGGCTTATGCCTATTTCTTTGGGAATAAAATATTTTATTACTTATTAAAAAAATTGTATTCAGTTTATGAAGGTTTAATCTGATCCATTTTCATACAAAATTGTACTCAGTTTATTTTTTGTGATTAATCTGGTTTTATGTCTTCATTTTGGCTAAGAAATAGTCTCACAAAGTTTTTGAAGCACATTGAGTGGGTTCCTTTGAGCTAATGTCTGTGACATTGGAGGGGTTCCTCTTGGTTGGATCTTCTCTAGCTTGTTTGATCTGGTTTTGTTGGTTATATTTTGTTTAGTTTTGGACCTGAAATGTTGGTTTTATTTTGTTACTTTTTTTCTTTATAATTGTCTTGTTATGTATGCATTTCATTACATTTTTATTATTGGTATTGTAAATCCACTTGATTTTAATGCTAAAATTTAATCAATAGTTTCAGTACCTTAGTTTTTAATGTGCATTCTCTGATGCAACTTACTATCCCAAACAAGCTATTTTCAATCTTTTTGGGACTAAGTTGGGTGATGCCTAGAAATGTGGTAAGAGTTTTTAGCATGCTAGAAGAGTTGGTTTGCACTAGCATAGTGAGACAAATTTCTGTGTGTTCCTAATGATGTCTCTCTCTCTCTAGCTTTATTTTTGAAGTTTTCTTTCTATTTGCTCTCTCTCACTATGTGCATTTGTTTGTATAGCCCCCAGGTTTCCTATAATGGCTATTCTAAACCACACTTTTAGCTCACTCAAATATGATTGAAGAAACAAGTTGTTTTTTTTTTTCTTTCATTATATTGTAATGCATTTTACTTTCAATCTATTGGTTAGGAAACATAAGACCGGCTGCTGTCTAAAACCAGACATGAACATAGGTATTTTCTTCATTTGAAAATTTTAATTTTTACCATGAATCATGTCAGCTCTTTCATGTCAAAACCATGCATTTTAACTGCTTTGATGTTTTATTTGTGGATCTTTATCAATTTGAGGCAAATTAGATACCATTGAGGCAATTGGTAATGGTAAATCTACACAAGTGTAGCATTTGAATTCTATTAAGTTCTCATGGTTTATATTAATGTGTTTATACTACAATCATTATGTGAGAATAACAGATTTGGATTTGTGGATGGTTGTTATTTAGGGGTAGCATATAACGTTAATTGTACATAATTAGAAATTGGTTTTGTGGATGGTTTATATTAATGTACTTATACCCACATATTTAATATTATGCAATTAATCACAGAAGAACTTCACATGTGAGCATCCTTTATTTTTGCACTAAAAAACTTTAAGGTAAAAAATAGACCTTTTGCTGATATTATGTAAGTTCGAGTTCCTAATTGGGATTTTGTAAGTTCTTTGATGTCTAACTGATAATGAGTTTGTGTATGAGTAACTCTTTGCTATACATGTAACTTTTTTTTCTTGTCAATTTGTATATGAGTTACTCTTTGATATCCTCTTACGGATTCAACATCTTATTTTGACAGGTATAGGCTATTATATTGCTGGAGTGATGATCCTTGATATCTTCCAGACGAGATATTATCTGCTACTGCGTTTATTTGTGCCTTCTTAGTTGGGTTAGTCATGCATTTTTATTTTTCTAAGTTTTGATTGATGTGGTTTAGTTTTTGTTTCTTATTATCTGAGTACAGGAAAAGAAAGTAGAAGACATGCCTATATAGCCGAATTTAGTTTGGTTCATAATTTCTTGGCTCGTTGTGTATATTTTAGCCTATATAGTTAAATTTAGTTTGGTTTATAAAACTTGTATGAATTAGGTATAGATTAATTTTGTAAAAATAAATGTATATTTCAGCTTATGTTAGAGTATTTGTTATGATTATTTTTTGCTTAAATTGTATTTTTTTATTTTCTAATTTTTTTTTTCTAAATTCTCTTAGTATTTGCCATGAACATAATTCATGGCAAATACTTTTTCCCCATAATATTAGTTGTGGGAACAAGTTATATGCCATCGATATATTTGTGAGTAAAAGTTTTTTTCGGCCTATTATCTTCATGGATAGTATCATCTTTGGCACATGGAAATGTTATTTGCCACGAATTTTTCATGCTTTACCCACAATGTCAGGTGGTGGAAAAAAGTTCGTATTTGCCATGAAATAAAATTTTGGTGGAAAAAGTTTTTTATTCATGGATTATATGTCACCAACATCCCACCAACAAATCTGGTGGCAAAAAAACATTTCCCAATTAACATATGCTTTTTTCCACCATATAGCTTTATGGCAAAAAGCTCAAAATCTTGTAGTGACCTTAGGCATCATGTGTAATTCGTCAATCACATACATACACACGCATATACATATATATATACATATATATTTCAGGTAATTCTACCAAACTATGTTGACCTTGAGATGATACAAAAAAGATTATTCATGTGCAAGTCGAGTTTCAAATTAACCATCTCCTTATCGTTGTCGTAATTCCATGATATTCAACTAATTATACAAAGTCGACATATATTAATTCCTCCTTGAAACTTTTTTGATCAGAAAAGCAAAGTTAGCTGATAATTAATTAATGGCTAAATATCCATCTCATGTCGTGGTTGTGATATTTGGTGCTTGCTGAAGACATGAGGATTTCCAGCTCATGTAACAAACTATAACATATCATGTGCTATATGATTTAATCTGGTGCAGCTGTGAGCATTGAAGATGAATTTGAATCCTTTATTCTCAATATCCCCTCGCAAGATGGAGAGTAAATGCTGATTACTTCCATCTTGAGTAGTAGCCGATTGAAAGTGGGAGAGTGCAGCAGTTTGGTGAGTAAGTCTGCGAGTTAAGCCGAGGATGCAACATGCGCAGTGACCACTTGACCAGCTAATATTTTATAACGAACTAGATGGCAGTCTAATTTAATATGCTTTGTTCACTCGTGGAACATGAGATTGGCTGTTATGTGAAGTGCTGCAATGTTATCATAATATAGAGTGGCTGGCGGGGAAATTTCAATGTGTAAATCATGAAGTAAGTAGCGAAGCCACGTAAGTTCACACACAACAGACGCCATGGCTCAATATTTGGGTTCGGCAGAGGAACGAGATATGGTATTCTGTTTCTTGGATTTCCAGGAAACAAGAGAGTTGCCAATGAAGACACCCTGTAGTGGAACGCCGTGTATCTGGACAGTTTCCCCAGTTAGCATCTAAATAAGCTACAAGCTGAGGTTGGGATGAAGTTGGAAAAAACAGGCCCTGTCCTGCAGTGCCTTTGACATATTTGAGCACTTTGATGATTGCATTGTAATGTGGCAATCTCGAAGTCTCCATAAACTGACTTAGTAGATGGATGCTATAGCTCAAATCGGGCCTTGTGTTAGTGAGATACAACAGCTTGCCTACTAACTTGCGATACAAAGTTGGATTATGAAATGGTTCACCATCATCTTTGCTGAGCTTGATATTGGGTTCCATGGGAAGAGGTGACGGTTTGGCAGCCAATTTCAGACAAAGTATCCAGCGCATATTTGCGTTGGAAAAGTTGAATCCCATGCTGTGATCGTGCAATTTCCATGCCAAGGAAATACTTGAGGGTTCCGAGTGTCTTGATTTTGAATTTTGCTACCAGAAAATGCTTTACAGCCTCTCGGGATGTAACATCAGAGCTCATTATGATGATGTTGTCGACATACACGAGGAGTGCAACAAAGGATGTGGGGGTTTGTTTGGTGAACAGACCATAGTCTGATTTGGACTGTATAAAACCAAACTCGGCAAGAGTGGAAGAGAGCTTTGTATTCCACTGTCTGGACGCTTGCCGCAAGCCATATAAACTTTTGTGGAGGCGACAGACTTTGCTGGTTGTAGCTGCAGGATGACCTGGTGGAGGCTTCATATATATATATTTCTTCATCAAGTTCGCCGTACAAGAAGGCGTTGTTGATGTCAAGTTGCTGGAGATCCCAGCCTTTGATGGTTGCAACAGCAAGCATGCAGCGTATAGAGGTCAATTTCGCAACCGATGAGAAGGTGTCATGGAAATCGACCCCTTCGAGTTGGGTGAAACCTTTTGCGACTAAACGGGCCTTAGCTCTCTCAAGTGTTCCATCGGCATGGAATTTAAGCTTGTAGACCCCCTTGCAAGCAATAGGCTTCTTGCCGAGAGGAAGATCAACGATGGACCAGGTCTCATTAAACTCGAGAGCAATGAGCTCTTGTTCCATTGCTTTGCATCAAATAGGAAGTTTTACAGCTTGAGAATAAGTGGATGGTTCAGTATTGAGAGAGAGGGAAGTGGTGAATGCCTTAAAAGTAGGAGAAAGAGAATCATAAGACAAGAAAGAAGAAAGGGGAAAAGAGACAACCTTATTGGTGGTGGTATGTTCATCAGGAGCTTGCATCGTGGACAAGGATTGGTTGGGAGCTGTGACTTGATGACAATGGAAGTCTTGGAGATAGGTAAGTGCTTTTCGGGGTCTAGTGGATCTGCGGAGAGGTGGTGTAGGTTGGGGGGAAGGTGAAGTGATGATGGGGGAATGGTTGACAGTGTCAAGAGATGGAGAATGAGTTTCGGGAAGAACATCTGGTGCAGGAGTGAATATCTGGGGTGGAGTAGTGAGGATGTGATCAGATGGTAATGTGTGTGTGATAGGCATAGGGTGAGCTGTTTGAGAAGCAGATGGAAGGTGAGTGATTTGTTTGAAAGGAAATGAGTTTTCATGGAAAATTACATCACGTGAAAGGAAAATTTGTTTAGTGTGAATGTCAAGAAGTTTATATCCCTTGACTCCAAAAGGGTAGCCAATGAAGATGCAAGGACGTGCTCTGGGCTCAAATTTGGTTCGGGTGTGGGCTAGTGTAGATGCATAGCATAAACAGCCAAAGACTTTGAGCTGTGAGTAAGCTGGTTTTTGATTGTATAGAAGTTCAAAAGGAGATTTGTACTGAAGAAGTGATGAAGGGTTCGGTTAATGAGGTATACTGCTGTGGTGATGAGTTCAGGCCAGTATTGCATGGGAAGACCCGATTGGAATTTGAGTGCACGGGCTACATTTAAGATATGTTAATGTTTACGTTCAGCTAAGGCATTTTGTTGAGGTGTGGCTATGCATGTGAGTTGATGTAAAGTACATTTGGATTGATAAAATGATGGCATTTGGAATTCGGCTCCGTTATCAAATCGAATGGTTTTAATGCATGTGTCAAATTGCGTTTGGACAAGGAGAAAAAAATTCTGAAGTGATAGTTTGGCTTCAGATTTTGATTTTAACAAGTATATCCAAGTACAACGAGTGAATTGATCTACAATGGTAAGGAAATATTTGGTCCCATCATAAGCAGCAATTTGATTTGGTCCCCATATGTCTACCGAAACCAGTTCAAAAGGTTTGAATACTTTAGTTTCGGATTGAGGAAATGGTAATCGATGATGTTTTGCTAATGGACATATTTCACAGATATGTTTGTGATTGGAATGCTGCTTTGAATTAAATTGAGAAATGTCATTCAATACAAATTTAGTCATAGAGCTATGTCCAAGCCTATAGTGCCATAAGGAAAATGTATCAAACTTGGGGTTGTCTGAAATATAATTGTTGCTAGAAGAACGTAAGACAGGGACAGAAACAGATTGGAAGGCCGTGGTGTGCTGTTGGGAAAGCTGGAGATGGTATAAGCCATTAAGCACCGTTCCCAGTCCAATCGTCCTCCAAGATAAAAGGTCCTGAATGAAACAAGATGTAGAAGTGAATATTAGGCAACAATTCAAGTGAGTGGATAAAGCCTTGACAGAAATAAGATTGAAAGAAAAATCTGGAACACATAAGGCATTTTTGAGAATTAGGCAAGCCGAGAAATAGACATCACAAACATGGGTGGCTACCGTGTTGTGACCATTAGGGAGCTTGATGGTGTGGTGAACAGCTGTGATATTATGTGTGAATAGGTGAGGGCTACAGATCATATGATCTGTGGCACCCGTGTCAAGTATCCATGAAGTGTTAAGGTGAGTGACTTTGTGGTGTGTGTTAGTGGAGTTGGAATAAGAAATACCAGACATGGGAAGCGTGTTAGAGTCAAGAGAGCTAGCTTGCACATGGTTCACAGCTGTTGAGGATTTAGTAGAAGTTTGGTTGAGCAAAGCAAGGAGGTGGCTGTATTGCTCTTGAGTAATAGGTGGTTCATTGGTGATCTGGTCCTGCTCGGGAGAAGCTTGATTTGCCGAAGATTTGGGTCTGAGATTGGCTTTGTGTCCAGATGGGAACCCATGAAGCTTATAGCATTTATCTTTAGTATGCCCTAGGATGCGACAGTGAGCACAGACCGGTAGATTGGGATTTGCCTTAAAACATCGTTCGAGAGAGTGACCTTAGATGCTACAATGGGAGTAGAATAACCGTTCCTTGTGTGAAGATTGGCGTTGGTCAGGAACTCTAGCAACCATGGCAAGAGGTGCTGGAATGGCATGTAGCTGTCTTTGGCGTTCCTCTTGTTGAACCAGAGAAGTGACTCGATTCAACGAAGGCAAGGGGTTTTGGAGTAAGATCTGAGCACGAATAAAATCGTAAGAGTAATTTAATCCCATTAAAAATTGCATTACCTTGTGTCGATGAGCGTTGTCCAGCAGGGTTTTAAGGGAACCACAGGTACACGAAGGTGCTGGTTCATAGACTTCTAGCTCGTCCCAAAGGCATTTAAGTTTGTTGTAGTACTGGCTCACTGAATCAGTGTCTTGAATCAGTGATGAGATTGATTTGGTTAATTGAAAAATGCGAGGAGCATTTTGGATGGAAAAACGGTCACGAAGATCTTTCCAAACGTTGGCAGCTGTGTCTGCATATGCAATGCTTGATCGAAGGTTTGAACTAACAGGGTGTTGAAGCCAGGTGAGGATCATGTCATTACAGCGCTCCCATGGGGCAAGAAGAGGATCAGAAGCAGCTGTGGGCTTGGGGATTGAGCCATCGAGAAAGCCTAGTTTATTTTTGATGTTGAGAGCACGTCTCATGGTGCGAGCCCAAGTCACATAGTTTTCTGTAGTTAACAGATCTAGAACAAGAGGAGAAGAAGCTCCTTCGCCGGGCTGAATATAGTATGGACTAGCGGGATGGTGGGGGTTGATCTCAGGATTGGAAGCCATTTCTAGAGCAGGTTCAGGTTCAGAATCGGAATGAGGAGGGGTTTCACTCATTGCTCTGGTACCATATTAAGTGTGGCGCAGATGAGCAGAAAACAGAGAGAACAGATGTTGAAGAAAAGCTCATTCTATTCATGTACGTTGCATTTACAAGGTAAACAATCGTTTATATATCACATTTACAAATGAATAGAATAAATGAAATAATGTATGCTAATTTCCAGCTCACGTAACAAACTATAACAGAATATGTGCTATATGATTTAATCTGGTGCAGCTGTGAGCATCGAAGATGAATTTGTGTCCTTTATTCTCAATAGCTTGCAATACCGTATTATATCCATTCAATCTGGATATCAATTTGTGGTTTTATATGCATGTATGCATGCATATATGATAAAAATATATCGAGGAATGATTTATTTAAAAGCAATCTTTTTGTTGACCCATGGGCCGTCGATATATTCTTTGTTTGGCTTTCTCTATTTCTCACCTACCTACTAAGATGTAAACAAATTGCCACAATACATTAACTCACTACAAGAAAATAGGCATTTTGCAATATCAAATTTTGTCACAAAAAATAAGAAAGAACGTCACAAAAAAATATTTTCAGCGAAAAAAGTCATTTTGATTGCATCAGATTGGTTATTCTTGCCCATTATTTTTTGTAGTGACTCCACATACAATTTAGCATTATAATATAATAATCGGCAAGCTTGTTATTGATTTCACATGATTTTTATATCTTTTCGATATACTTTGTTAGGGAGCATAAACATTTATATATATATATATATAAGATATGGATCTATTATAATAGATCCATATCTTATAGGATATTGAACTTAACATGATAAGATAGAGAGTAAGGAACAAACTGAAAGCTTATTTGGATGAAAGATGGTTGCAACTTGATATATACATATATGCACGTATATATGTACATATATATATATATATGTGTGTGTGTGTGTGTGTGATATAGATTAATTGACAACATATATTAATATTGTTGAGCAATATTTGACCCCTTTGTTCACATTTTCTGGAATATTAAATATTTTGTTCTCATTGACTGGTAATTTTTACGTATGGTGCCTATCTACAAGTAAGAGATAAGTATATATGATCATTGAGATTTATTTCCTTGGCATTATCCGAAGAATATCTAACGGTATAAAGGACAATTTTATAAAAATTAATTAGATTCCGTTCAAATTAATAATTATACGTTAATATCAAATCTATCTTGCATGCATGCTTTTGACTCCGCCCATTCAAGAATGCATGCATGCATGCATTCGATTATACATGGGATTTCAGTTCATGATTACACCTATATGAGCTGTGTTTGATCAAGAATAATTCATCTTAATCGATGTTAATTTCTAGCTATATATATAGCTTATAATTAGATCATAGAAAGAATATTGATCATGTTTATGGATGCATGGTGATGATAATATATATCTTTGAACGTAAATTGTAGTATGTACCGCAGAAAAAGACAAAACGTGTACTGCATATAAAAATGTTAATTCACAACATGCTAGCTGATAGAGTATTGAATATTGATCATGATCATTATATGTATATATATATATATATATCTTCATAATGGCTCCTACCTGCTTGGAAGGGAAACAAATAATATATATATATATATATAGAGAGAGAGAGAGAGAGAGAGAGAGGGACGTATATATTTTCCAATGGCATGCATGCAGATCCCATTTTATGGCCTACAGACTTAGACATTAATTATGATAAGATAACATATATGTGAGATATCAGATTTATGTATATTTTTATATATTATTTTATTTTTAGTATTAATTATTTTAATTTATTTTAATAATATTATCGATTGTATTTTATTTGTTTAAAATAATTGTTTGAGCTATTGATTAGTTAATATTGAGTTACGTTATTTTCCATATTAATTTAAATGTGAGATAATTATTTTAATGATTGGAATTTCATTTCTTTTATTTTATTATGTGAGTTTATTTGATGTGTTTTTATTTATTAATTTATCTTAAATAGTCTCTGCGTTTAAATTAATTTATTTAGCTATCTATTTTGAAATTCTTTTTATTGGATCAACTCTGTGAACTGAGTTGTGAGGACTAAATCTCGTTTATTTCCTTCACTTTTTCTTTTTCTCTTTTCTTTTCTCTTTTTCTTTCTTTATTCCTCATTTTTCCTCTCCCCCCAGCGAGCCCCCTCCCTTGCTTTCTCTCTCCCGCCGTTTCTCTTCACTCCCCCAGCGCCGCCGTCGGCCACCCTCCGGCCACACCACCTAGCCCATGACCCTCCCCACCCGCCGGCAAGTCCAATGGTACTGAAGGTGTCATCTCCGGCCACTCCACCGCCCCCTACCCGAAAATGAGTTATTGGTTTTTCCTACATTTTCCGGCCACCTCCAGCCACCCATGGCGCTGGCAACCTACCAGCAACCTCCCCTCACTCCGGCGAATATAACCCACTACCTAGAACCACCCAGCTCTGCCGTTTGCTCCTCCACCCGAAATGGGTCTTCAAATGGCTTGTTCTTCGTCGCGCCGCCGTGCATCTCACCTCCGCCACCAAACCACTCCCCCACCGCAGCCGACCACCCCCTAGCTCAGCTCCTTCATCCGTGGCCCCACCTCCCGTGTATGAGCATAAACCCGAAAATGGGTTTACACCTATTTTGAGCCGATCCGTCACCTTTCGGTGGTTGCACCGCCACACCACCACCTCCATGAGATTCTCCACCTTCCAATGAGTATTTTCCTAAATTTTTGTGTCAATTCGAGCACTCTAACCTAACGTACAAGTGACCGTTACAAACGTTGCGAATTGGCGTTTGCTCAAGGATTTACGATTTTACTCACTATAAGTACTTTCCAAATGAACTTTAAGATTTAAATATATTTTTGGCATCAACAGATTTTGTATTTGGTCATT